>ML685793.1:8113456-8167941 GCA_007922175.1 Pelusios castaneus
GAAAGAACTGGCGGCCTCAGAGCAGGCGGGAGGGTTTGAGTCTGAGGGGGACTCCGAGGCCACCGTCACCGACCCGCTGCACCGGGGACTCCATGACCGCCGGCTGCCCGCCGCGCCAATGCCCGCCGCTGGCTCCAGGACCAGCCGCCTGAGTCCGCTGCCGCTGAGGCCTCCCGTTTCCGCGGGGGGCGGGGGAGAGTACATAGCCATTGGCTGTTTAGGAGCAGGAAGGGGCGGGGTTATGGAAAGAAGACGGTTTCCATTGGCTAGCTGAAGGGGGTGGAGCTGGAGAGAAAATTGAGTCCCCTGGTTCGGGTGGAAAACAAGCAGAGCCTTGTGGCACCTTTGGAGACTTGGCAGGTTTGTTTGTGGCGTGAGCGTCCGGGGAGAAAATCCCACTTCGTAAGGGTAGGCGGGTGGCTGGGCCTCCTTCCGCTTCTAATGGGGCTGGGCTGAAAGAGCAGCTGTAGCTAGCGTCACCTGGAGAGCAAGCGGGGCTGGGTTTCCTGGGTCCCCCGCTGCAAGCTTCCCTACAGGGTGACGACTAGAGAGCAAATGTAAGAAATAGGAAAAGGAGTAATAGGCATAGTTCTGTATCAGTCAAAGTCCCACATATGTGGACATCTGGTCACCCTAGGAGAGGCACAGTTTTCTCTCAAAGGCTGACTAGCCCAGTCCGAGTAGAAGTGAAGTCTGTTGCACCATTGTGTGGGCACACGGAAAGGGAAGATAACATGTTATCCCCATTGGTCTGTGAATGATGTGGGTTCAGTGGGGCATTCTCCTGGCTTCCGAGTTCTGTGGTGACGGTGGCACATTCTTCCCCAGAACATCAGTAAATGCAAAGCTCTGAGGAGCTGACCATGCAGATCTGCTTGCTCAGCTGTGCCTAGTTCACCTCTTGGGGCAAGAGCAGAATCCTCACCCTGTTACTCACCAGTCTGATCCCCAAAGGAAGCAGGGTAGATGTAGCCTGGCTGTGCAAGACTCTGTACACAAAAGAACTATAGCAGGCCTGACAATGACAAGATCTCAAGCCTTCCTTATTAACCACAGATAAGCAGCAAGGATGCGTCTACACTTGTAAATTAAGTCGACTTAAGCTTTCTTAAGTCGACTTAATTTACTCTGCATCTATACTACACTTTCCTTAAGTTGCCTTAAGCAGCTGCTTAAATTGATTTAAGGAAAAATTAAATCGACTTTCTAAAACCTCCTTTTAAGTCGACTTTCTGCTTAAGTCGACTTTCTAAAGTCGACTTAAGCCAGTGTAGATGTGGAGTACCCCTAAGTTGACTCTAAGTTGACTTAGGGCCCTCCAGGGCTTCCCCACTGCCCTCCCTGCCAGGGTGGCTGGCACAGGGACAGCCTGGCATGCCCACCCTGCCCCTATGCCCTGCCAGGGTCCCTGTCCCCCTTTGCCCCATTGTACCAAGGTACAATGGGGCAGAGGCTGAGCCCCCTGGCACTTGGCAAGGGATGCCCCCCTGCCACCGTGGACCTGTTCCAGGTCCACCTAGCCTCTACAAGTCGACCTAGGTGTCCAGTGTGGATGCTCTAGGTCGATTTTGTAGGATCCCCTCAAAGTCGACTTAAAATTTAAATGTGGACATGCTAAGTCGACTTAAAGTCGACTTTGTTAAATCGACTTAGCTAAGTCAACCTAAATTAACAAGTGTAGACATAGCCCAAGAGCTCGGTTTGGATCAGGACCTCTTCAAATTTCCATCTTTCAAGATCAGATTGGAATCATCACAAGCTGCTAATTTTTTCTCTTCATATATAAGAACATAAAAATGTCCATAGTGGGTCAGACCAATGGTCCATCTAGCCCAGTATCCTGTCTTCCAACTGTGATCAGTGCTAGATGCTTCAGGAAGAATGAACAGAACAGATAATCATCAAGTGATCCATACTGTTACCTGATTTTAACAGCTTTTAGGTACCTCTCCCAAATAAACCTTGGTTGATTGCATTGGTAGGTTAACACATAGGACATTTTAATCTTTAGTGCCATGTGCATAATATTTACGTGCCATGTGCATAGCTTGAAGCCAAGTGTAGAAAACCATAGTTCTGTGTGTATGTCAAGAAGCAGTCATTTAAGGTATCAAGATATAAAAGTTCTTGGTCATGGTTTAAGTAAGACAATGTGAAATGCTGTTACTATATTATAGGCAGTACCAGTGAGTTGAGCAATAAAGGTACAGTCATGGAAAGACTTTTGCAAGTGTTTAGGCATTGGAATATTCTCACTGAAGCATTTGTGAATCTTTGCGCAATGGGGGGGGAGGGTCGAAGTTTTCTCTGTCTGAAAAAAACCATTTCCCCACTATCTCCTATGAGATGTGTCAGTAGCTTTAAGGATAGCATCCAGCTAGCAAAGCTATAGCCATGACTTCCAACTACAACATATTACAGAAGAATCACAGAGTTTCTTGAGCAGGACAGATTCATGTATATCAAGCAGTGCTAAAATATCCAATATAAGCCCCTAAGTGATTTTGCTTCAGCGGATTGATTGTATCTAATTAGCACTGTAGCTTTAGGCTGTTTGAAGAAATACAGCTGAGTTATCTAGTTCTTTTGGGAATAAAGACTTTTGATAAAGCAGTGTTTCAGCAAAGCAAAGCAAAAATGTAATAGTTAAAATACTGCACTGCCAGTTTTCTGCAGATGATAACCTGAGATTTTTCCATTCTGCTTTTAGATCAGTCAGTGGATTGCTGAGTGAGTTTAGGGGAAATGTATAATTGTTAGAGGCCACAAAACCCATGCTGTGTGTCAAAAGTTTCCCAGTATTCCTGTTTGTTAAATGGTGTGTCTCCAATGGAACTTATTGTACCTGTACTTTATATTCTACACTAGCTTTGACTTGTGTTCAGTGTGACTCAACTGAAATCAACTCAGGTGTCTGCACATTTATGCAGTTGGGGAGCCTATATTTTTAGTGAAGGGTTTTTTTCTCCAAAACATTCTCCATCCCCTGGGTCTGACGAATCCTGAGCTGAATGACCTTCAGTGCACACTGCAAGGACTGTGTATTTCCACAGGCTTTTGTCTGAGGAGATGCTCAGGACTCAGGACAAATTTCGGGGATTTGTGCTAGTTTTCTGAGGTCTTGCTAGTTGACACTTCCAGTTTAGTTACTAGATATATTCTTTCTGGACTTTACAGTGCAAATTTCTTTTTGGACACTACAGTGCAAATTAGTGATGGGCACATAAAGACCACCCTATACCAAAAACCTACTGATCACTATAGTTACCTACATCCCTCGAGCTTTCATCCAAGACAAACCATACGATCCGTTGTCTACAGTCAAGCCCTAAGATATAACCTCATTTGCTCCAATCCTTTGCTGTTACAGCCTGCCCTGATCCTATGTCATGCACTTCCCTGCATTTAATTTCCTCCAATTCTGTAAGTTTCCCATCTTCAAAGCGTCTGACGAAGTGGGATTTTCTCCCACAAAAGCTCATGCAATAAATAAATCTGTTGGTCTTTAAAAGTGCCACAGGACTCTGTTTCTCTGCAATAGACTAACATGGCTACCCCTTTGGATCTAGATAATGTAAGTAGTTTTGCATAAATACATCAAGGTTATGAGAGGCTCATCTTCCAAAGTTAGCAAAAGTGGCTGATTTGGTTTGGTTTTGGTTCAGAGGAGGGGCATGTCAGATGTCCAGAATTGTTGCCAGTCTTCAGTTTTCCTTTGTATATTGAAATATGCTCAGGTCTCCTGTCCCAAACATTGTATGACCACGAGAATGTGACTCCCAGGATGAAGTTAGGATTGAGCAAATGCTGGATTGGGAGACTGTCCATTGCATTGTGATAGTGGTGAGTGAACTCAAAGTTCCTCACTGCTGTAATGCTGAGGCACTGAGTGTGATAATGTTCAGAGGATAAAATCCATGTAGATCAGGATGTCCCAGCTGGTTGGCAATGTATGACTAGCACGCAGGTCACAAGGGGCTGTTCACTGAGTCACACTCTGATGGAAGAAAAAGCAGCAAAATCCCATAGTCAGTTGAAGTGAGCAAAACCCAGGGCAGGGGAGAGAAGGAGGAGATCACTCCTGTCCCCTTCCTTCCAAATGCTGCCTTTGCCTTCTCTTTGCTTTGCCTACAACCCAGTCCCAAGGAAGCTTTTCAACACTTCCATCTCAGCTTTCCATTCAGTGAGCGAGAGGTTCCCTCACCCAGGAGGTCTGCTAGCCCCCTGGCCAGTACCTAGCACCTCTGAAAACTACACAAAGCAGCCAGCCAAATCAGGAAAAATTCCACCAGCATTCACAAGCTCAAACACATAAAATCAGACAATATATTTTGGCTGCAGTTCACCTTAGCTCACAACACTTTAGTTTCTTCCTGCATCTCACCCAGTCCAAGGAGAGGATTGTTAGGATGGGTGAGTATATAACAAGAGACAACAGGTGGTTTTTGGATTGCAAATGGAAAATCTTTGAGAGCCACTTATGTAGATAAGTTTTCTGAGTTAAGTCAGAATTTCATGGCCATGAAGGGGAACTATTATTTCAAATGGCTGCAGGTTAAGTCACAGACCGGTTCTAAACTGGGTGATCTCCACTACTTTGGTGAGGTATCCATTTTGATGGTCTGATCCATCCCAGAGGTTAATAAAATTACCGGTAGTATGTTTCCAGAGGGATCTGAGGGAGAATAATATGTTTACTGTGATTTTATAATGCTCTTTTGTCATCAGCCTTTGAGAGAATAGTTTCTAGACACCTTTCTCCCCAGCTTTGTCCTCATAGATCACTGTGGTTTCTGGGTGACCTTTGACAGATGAAGTAATTGGAAGAATACTAGAGCACAGGTGGCTGAAGTTTGGTGAGGAAGCTGACAATCATAGTCAAATTAAAAATATTGCACAGATATTTAATAGCGACATTAATTAACCACTGGAACAATCTACTATTTTTCCATCACTTGAATTTTTTAAATCAAGATTGGTTGTCTTTTAAAAAATACAGTCTAGCTAAATCAGAAGTTACGGCCATGATAGCAGGAATTGTTTGGTGATATTCTATAGCTAGTGTTATAGAGGACTAGAGATGATCATAATGGTCCCATCTGTTCTTAAAATCTATTAATTGTAAAGATATTTTTTAATTCTTATGCTGTGGGAGTGTGGAATCCCCAAAATCTCAATCAACAGAGTTGTACTAACTTGTGAACAGGATGGCTAATTGAGACTGTCTCCATTTTGTTGATGATTATCTTATGAAGAAGTTTCTGATTCATAAAATAATAGATTCCAAGACCAGACGGGAGCATTGTGTTCATCTAGAGTGACCTCCCATATACCACAGGCCAAAGAACTTCCTCAGTAAAAATAATTCCTAGAGCATAGTATTTAGAAAAACATCCAATTTTGAGTTAAAAAACAGTAATTGTTGGAGAATCCACCACACCCCTTGGTTCAATAGTTAATTACTCTTGCTGTTAAAAATGTACACCTTATTTCCAATCTGATTTTGTCCAGGGATTGTGTTATACCTTAAAACATGATAAAATTAATCAGCTTAGAAAGGAATTGTGTTCTGTTCCTGGAGGCGGGGCACTATCTGGAATGAATAAATGCCAGGTAATCTCTGCTTTCATTCCAGATGGGTGTCACTTACAAAGATTCTGACTGCTTTAGAAGGAAAACTTCTTGTCACAATCTGTGGACTGGATCCTTGTGGCTCCCATTAGATGAAGGCTAGAAAGAAAGTATTGGATCCTTTACTGGTGCATATTGTCAGTGCCTCCTTTGGGGATGGCTAGTTCTCAATTGCTTTTAGTTTAAAGGAAGCAGCATCTCTGGCTTCTGCTCATAGACTCTTCTCTTGATGCTGATAGTCTACGCAACTATCAACCAGTAGCTAATCTTCCACTTTTTGGTCAGGATTATGGTGCATGTTACAATGAGAAAACTCAGAGTAGCTGGATGCTTCTAGCTTTCTTGACCCTTATCAATAGCAATTCTGACCTACATTTGGCAAAGGGACTGCCCTTGTTGAGCTGGTGACTGATCTGTTGGTGATAGCTGAAGATCAAGTGAGCTTACTAATATTATCACAACTGTCAGCTGTCTTCAAAACTGTAGCTCATGAAGGGTGGCTGACACATCAATGGTCCATGGAAATAATGGATGAGGCTATGCTTCAGGGACATCATTTCTATCTTGCTGAGATATCCCAGAGGTTATTGTTGGGCAATCACACTTCTGCCCCAAGGGCTTCCATGTGGAGTGCCATAAGAATCTTCTTTACCCCTATATTTTAAATGCAATTGCTCCTTTCTTATTCAGGCTGGGCGTGAAATACACTGAGACAGTTCTAGGTCTGGTATGTTATTATGGTACAATTCGGCTGGCTGATGCATTTGTGGGATCAAGCCACAGCGGAGCCTATTCTTCACCCACGTGCACAGGATAGGGATGTGGCAGCCGCATGGAGGCTGTTCTCCCACCCATTCAAATACCTGCAGAGGTGCAGCCAGGCCATGTCTGGGCCATATGTAAGTATCCATGGATCTCTGTAGCTACTCAGCTCGAGTAAGGGTGCCTTTTGAAAGGAAAAAAAAAGCTGCAAAATTATAAAAGATGTGGAGTATTATGTAAAAGATAAACTTTGCCATCTTAATCAAATTCTTATTCACATTACACCAAATATTATATCCCTTTTGTGTTTTTATTTTACTCTATCGTATTACAAGATCCTATGAACAATATCAGCTGCTGTACTACTTATTAGGCCCAGCCCAGTATCAGCAGTAGATTTAGGTTTTTGGCTGGTAGTAAGTACTATGTCTGGTTATAATAGTATGCAGGATCTGATTGTTAATCACTATGGCATAATATCTTTGATCTTGTATTAATTTTAGTTAACAAACAGACAATGAAGGAAATCCAATAAAAAATGTAATCTTTATTATTTTGGCGCATTAGTAATGTTGTTTAGCATCAGTTAGGGCAATAGTAGCATCTTCCTGCATGCAGTTCACTAGTACAGTATAAGTCAATAGTTTTAATAAAAGGAGTCTATATGTAATTTTTCAGTGTAAGAAACATAAAATATCCTGACATGTTTGATTACACAATTTTGTTACTTTGTTTTTGTGAAAAAATATTGCAGACCAAGATTATTTTAACAATTCTAATGCGGCATGAAACAAAAAGAATAAAAGAAAATATGTAAATAAACACTGAAAAAGGTCAAGGGTTCTGTGAGCAAAAAAGGATATTTGAAAATACTGATTCAGGCACTGCTAGAAATTCAAACAAAACTTTGCATCCCTTTCCAACAGCAAAAAATATAGCCTTTTGTAATCAAACACATAATTTCTGCAAAGTAAGTGCACAATCAAATTATTTCAATGGAAATGTTTTCAAATATAATAAAAATGTGGAAACATACAACTGCCCATTTTCTTTCTCATTTCTTATTTTCTGAAGTTCTTCCATGAAAAAGTGCTACAGTCAGCAAGTAACAAAAAATGGCTGTGTCATCAACCTGAAGATAAAATTTATTTCCTATTTTATGTACATAATGCTGAAAAATAAAATAAAATGTTTTTTACAATATTTATATTTGTTTATAAAATTCTAACCACGTTATTTTCAACAGGTTTAGCAGTTTGCAACACGTCTGTACAGTTTGGCTATACACCATAAGTTTTCACTTAAAAATTAAAAATGAAAAAAGCTGTTAAATTAGGTTCAAAATATTGCTTAATGATGTGAAGGAATGAGGTCTTGTTGAACGATTGGTTTCTCTTTATCGCTGATGTATGGCTTCCCATAATTAAGAATTCTGGAAAGTTGAAAGAATAGCAGCCTAGACAGTATAAACATGCATTGATAGCATCCAAACTATCTATAATGGTAGAGAATACATAATTTTACCTGTTGAAAGGTTGCACACTACATTTATTGTGGTACATATTTGATGCAATAAATGTGCTCATGTCATTATTTGTTTGCTCAAACATGCACCACCGGGTAAAATTGCTATTTACATAAAAGAGGCCTTTTCATTAGCATATACAACGTCAATCTTACTGAGAGCTGAAGATGGCCAAACGATACTGCAGGATAAAGCAGAACAATTTATAAATGATTCTTTTTGGTCAATTCTGTTTTCTAGGGCAGATTCTTTTGATATTTTTATACAGCAAACCATTTGACAAAGACATAAATCCTTTGACTCCAGACCTTACAATGAAGTTTTCACTTTTAAAATTTAAGATTTAATGGTCTGTGTAAAAATAATCCATCTGCTCTGTTCTTGTGGATTAAAGAGAACTTTACAGGCATATAAAGAATTGTCTGATGGGACATAACATGAATACATTAATTAAGCACCTCAGAATTTATTACTCCCTCCCAGAAACATTGAGTAGTTAAAAATCTGTTGTTTTCTGTGACTTAATGTATTTTCATGCATGATCTATAAGTGCAGCATGCCTTCATGCAAATAATTTGTGTGTATATTAGAGAGTCATATTATAGAACACCTGGTCCTCATACCTGTAAAGTAATACTGTACTTAACACCCTTCCCCAACATAAATCCCATTTACAAAAACAGTCACATATAATAAACGTATGATTTAAAAAAAAAAAAGATGAATCCACCAACACAGATTTTGTAAAAATATGACAAATATGGCAGTTGAGATGCAAACAGTGAATACAATTACTGTACTGTTTTATGCTAAACACACAAAAATTTATTGGTCTGCACCCATTTAACTGGTCCCTACAGTCTGAGTAGCCATTTTTTTCTCTCTTCTTCAGCAGTGTCAGCTGGTAGTGAAAATAGTAACCTCCTGTCAAGGTTGTTTCCCTATTTTACAGTCACAGTTTACTGACGAGGGGTCACTGTCTTGTTATAGGCACTGACCTTATATATATAGTATATTTATAAAAACTGTCAGTTTGGCATAGACCTCCTACAGGAGTCCTGTGGACACAAACAAAAAACCTTCACAGGCTGTAAACAATTTTTCACACAAACAGAAGTGTTTGCTTGCATTTTACTTTTCCTTCTTTCTGACATCTTTGTCTTCCTTTTCATATTTTTCTTTGACTGGTTTTGTTACATGATCATAGGAAGGTGGACAAACTGCTGTTGAGCTGGTCATATCTGTTTTCTCTGTAAATGAATTTTCATTTAACTTGTATATAAGAATTTCATCTTTGATATGTTGGCCAATCCCTCCTTGGGTTTTATTTTTGTTGTATATAAATGAAGCCTGTTTTACTGTTCGTTTTAAAATGTAACGTCTGAAAGCACGCTGAATAATGACAGCAGATGCCTCTTCCTGTTTTCGTTTTAATGTGGTTGTAATTGGTTCATAGGAGGCTTTTGAAGGATTGGATGCCATAAACCGATCTTCCATTTGTATTCGAAGTGCATCCATCTCTCCACTTTCCCCCAAAACACGCTTTGTAAAAGCAAATAAGATGTCAAGACAGTGAATTCTGTCACCACTTACCATGGGCAGATCCATTGCAATAAGTTGAACTTTGTTTGGTTTTGGTAAATGGAGAGGAGGATCAAGTGCAGCTGCAAAATCAGACAGTTTCTCAAATTCCATGAACTGGGTTGCATCTGGATCATACTTTTCCCAAACCTCATAGAACATCTCAAAGTCATCCTCACTCAAGGGTTCAGCACTTTCTTCTGTAGCAACACTAAAGTTCTCCAAAATAACAGCAATATACATGTTTACTACAACTAGAAATGATATGATAATGTAACTGACAAAAAAGAAAATCCCAACTGAAGGATTACCACAGTCTCCTTTAACAGAGCTTCCTGGGTGAGCTTTATTAGGATCACAGTCCGGTTCTCCACTGTTAAGAATTGGTGCTAATAAACCATCCCAACCAGCTGATGTGGTAATTTGAAATAGGCAGATCATGCTGTTGCCAAAAGTTTCAAAGTTGAACATGTCATCAATCCCAGCTTCCCTCTTAACATAGGCAAAATTGGACATTCCAAATATAGCATAGATAAACATGACCAGGAAAAGCAGGAGACCAATGTTAAACAAAGCAGGAAGAGACATCATCAAAGCGAAAAGCAGAGTGCGGATCCCCTTAGCTCCTTTAATGAGACGCAGGATTCGACCTATTCTGGCAAGTCGGATAACTCTGAACAAGGTGGGGGACACAAAATATTTTTCAATCACCTTTGCTAGAAACATACCTGTAAAAAACAAAATTGTTAGTAAGTAAGGGGAAAATATTTTAGAGCAATTTAATCTTTCTGTATTACAGTATCAAAATGATGGAACAATGCAAAGACTTCTAAACCATCAGTCTTGAGTTCTATATGATTGCTAAAGTTTCATATGTCATGTAAATATACTGTATAGGTTCTAGTTTTATTTAAATATCTTATGTAAAATGTATCTGATAGTTTAATAATAGATAATGTGTTATTTCTGACACTGAGAATGGCAATAGACATTCCTATCAATTTGTGTAACAAATTATTGTTAATATAGTCAGAAACTGTGGTGATAAGTGAAGATAAGAATTTTGATAATTACTTTAGATAAAATTAGGGGAAATAAAAACAACTTAGCATTGTCATAGCAAAATCCAAACAGGAAGCACCTTAAGTAAATTTTCATCTTCACTCATTTTAGCCTCTTTTTAATTTAATAAATAATTCTTACCTACTATGGAGAGAATGACAACCACAAAATCAAAAATGTTCCATCCTATGGTGAAGTAGTAATAACGGAGTGATATCAGTTTCAGAACACATTCTCCAGTGAAAAGGACAATAAACACCAGGTTAATCCGCTGTAAAATAGTTTGCATCTCGTCACTCTGATCATCTGTTTCTACCATCATGGTGACCATGTTAAGGCAGATAAGAATCATGATGCCAATATCAAATACTTGTTTTGTCACAAAATCAAATACCATGCCTTGGAATTTGTTCTGGGAGGAGAAAAAAAGAAGATCATCATCAAATGAACACTTTACAATTACTTTTCTATTCTATTTTATATTAGAAGAAGCTAGGAAAATCTTTAATACAGTAAAAGGACAGCCTAGACAGATTAGTAATACAAATATTTAAGCTTAATCCAACCCCCTTGCATGTACCGGTATATGTTGTGACAGCATTGTCCAACGTCACACAGGAAGTTCGAAGCAGAGCTAGAAAAGAATTCAGCTCTCTTGGTTCCAATTTACTACCTTAAGCACCCTTTCACTTTCTGTCTCAGGCCTAGTCTACATTTGGGGCTAAGTCAACAGGAGATACACAGTCTCCGTGCCGCAGAATGTGTATCTCCTATTGACTTAGTTACTCTCACTCACTGCAGTGTCTTTACTCAGCTGTGTCAACTGGAAATACTCTCCCTTTGACACAATGTTACTCCACTTGGAGGGGAGGAGTTAAGTCAATGGGAGAGCACTTCCAGGATTGATTGAGAGGAGCTACACTGGCCGCTCAGTCAACCCCGCTGCATCGATCCATGGGGACAAGCCCTCATTCGCTATCTGTTCTGTGCACTGAATGAGGCAAGGTCTTGTAGAAAAAAATAGTATGTGATCAAGTAATTAAAGACTATACCTAGTGCATATGCACAATGGGAGAGGAATTATGGTTGCATGATTCTGGCAGCTTTGAATCTGGCATTTCTTAATTTTTGAGTGGTTAACTTTGCAACCTTAACATTCTTTCTAATATTAGAGTTTTTCAAAATTTATTGGACAAATTATTGGTAATATTATTTCTCTCCCTTCCCCCTCCCAAACTCTGGAAATAGCATGGACCACTTTTGCTGACACTTTCCAGAAAAATTCATCCTGAGGTAGCTAGTAAGCATAAGAAATTTTACCCAAATGATAAATGTTTGGCAAAGTTATAAACAAATGAAATTAGGGAATTACAGTGGGAAGTGTTATGTAATTTTAACTATAGGTGTTTCCACAAGCTCCACATATAACTTGTTAAAATATGTTAGGATTTTAAAAGGATCCTAAAAGATGTAGGCAACCAACTCCAATGAATTTTAATAGGATTTAGTTATCTAAATCCTCAGGCTCCTTTGAAAATCCCAGCCTTAATATATACATGTTCTTTACTGCTGAGTACACTGATATTTATTTATTTATAAGGGGCATATAATTTTGATTCCAGCATCTTGCTGTAAGAAAGAAAGAAAGAAAGAAAGAAAGGGAAAAGGTATTTTCTTTCCTTAATGTGTTTACATTTTCTACTCTTGATTATCTGTATACTACTTAATGACAATTTGTACATGAGCTTCTTATAAATTAAATATCTAGTCTTTATATAAATGTGAATTGTAAATAAACTATTTGCAAGCTAATGTTTCTTTGTTTCTTTTAAATTGACTATTTAGTCTGGACAAATCAAAGTAAGTCATTCTTACCCCTGGCCTAGGTATAGGTTTTTGTGGTTTCTTGGATCCCAGCTTTTTCATTGCATTGTAGTATTTCTTCTGTTCTTCTGTCATAAAGATGTCTTGACCTCCAAAGTAAGGAAAGCAAATCAAAACTGGTTATAATCATATTTACATGCATAATCTTTCAAAACTATTTTCACATTCAAAAGAGGAAAAGGATTAAAAGGAAAATAAGGGTCTATTATACTGGTATATGTTATTGTGGAAATGTGTTATAAATACACCCTTACTAGGAGATCAGAGGAGACATTACTATTAGCTACTTTTTCATTGGCTCTTTGTTGAATTAAATATGGATATGCATTAAAGGCATCAAGTAACAGTATCTTAATAATGATTAAGCTCATGAGGTTTTAGTTTTGGCTCCCATTGTATCATAGATTAGGCACTAACATCCTGTAAACAGGCTATTAAATTCAAACACTTCCACACAAATGAACGGATAAAATGTCCAACGTCTTTCAGGATCAAGGCACATTAAAAAAGACAATGGCTGTGGGCATTTGTAAACTTGCTCTCTGGGCCAGTCCTCACTTCTCTGTGACTCATTCTGATGTAGGCCTGATTTTTTCAAACAATGGGGATTTTTATTTACAAGCCCCCATTTAATATATTTTATCGACTGCTTGCAATATTCTCATGCACTTTTGGAGATCTCTATTGTTTTAAAAGAAAGGGAGAAAGGACAAGAGACAATTACCTACCAATGTTTTTGTCAGTTTTACTCTTTCCTGTACACTACTTCCCTAACTCTTTATCCAACTTTTCATTCTTATTTTTATCTTTTAAAAACTAGACTTGCTTGTTTCCTCATAGGTTGAAACAATAATTCTTACAGATCTGGATGTTTCTACTGTAAGATGAAGGAAGAGAAGTACTCTGATTCATACAATTCTAGGTAAAGAGAAGAGACTTGCCAGAAACTGTAATTCTTTGAGAAATGCCTCTACATATTCTCAGTAATGGAATTCAATGTACCTGCACCATAGTGATCCAGAACCTTCTGGAAAACTTTGCCACTGCATCTACAGTGTTCAAGGCCCAAAGTTATGTAAGGTGTGACCCTCAATCACCTCAGCTCACCATCCAAGATGAATAGGGAACTCTGAGGAAGAGGAGAAGGTGGGTAGGGAGTTTGAATATCCAGAGGCATCCTTTGGAGAACTATAGCTATGGCTAAGTAATCTCTTTTTTCTTCAGGAAACCTGTGCATATTTCCACTCATTGGAGCCTTATAACCAGTATTCAGATGACTGATGGGCCAAGGAATTCTCAAATAAAACAGAGTAAAAAGCAATGCTGCCAAACCTGGCATCAAACTGTGAAGACAAATCTAGTAGTAATGTTGAGTGACCATATGTACTGAGCTCCAGATAGCCACCTTTCAGATCCCCTTTTCTACCTGATTCAGAGCAGGACCTTGAATCTATATCTACCACACCCCCAATGAGGGCCATAGCCATCATGCTATAAACTATTTTGGAATGGACCTCTCTCAGGCTCTGTTCTTGGAGTTATTCCACTTGTAAAAATACTAATATATTCACTGGCAGGAGACAGCGAGAAACTGGCTCACAAGCCTGGTGATTAGGGCACTCATCTGAGATGTGGGAGATGCAGAGACATGAACATGGGGTAGGTTTCTTTCTAACCACAAATTTAATCCTGGAATTGAGAAACCTTCTCGATGAAAATACATTTAGCCAAACATGCCCTAACCAGCTTGAGTTCTATAACATCTAGGTCCCATTTGTTCACTGTTATGTCCTTCCAGACTGGAAGTGGGGAACATGTTAGAGTTGTTTCATTGATCCTGACACACCTATCAAAATTGGGAGGAAAGGGACTGACAGAAAGTGTGTTTCCCAAATATAGAACCTTTGCCTCCCAGATCTATTCTTTTGGTGCTGGTAAGTGATTACACTCAACTCACAGAGTCCCCCCAGCAGTAGAGCATGGTGTTGCACAAGACTTCATGTCTAACACTCCCTATTGACCATTTCTTTGGCTCTGTGCTGGCCTGTCTCTGTCTGGGCCTTCCATGGCCCATCCCTCCTGCCAGGAAACCTCCTATGTTCAGTCTCCTTATGGGTAACAAAAGTCCAACTGTAAATCCAAATAAATATCCAAATCAATTTCTTCTGCCCCTCTTGCGCTACACTGAAGTTTTGCACTCTTTGCCCTTACACCTGGATATGCAGAATTCCTCTGTGCTGCTTCCTCCCAGTACGTTTCACTCTACCTCCTCTCCAGAGGAATTCTGTGCTCTTCCTTCAGAGATCTCCAAGTTTCTTATGCTCAAGACAGCCCACAAGAACCTGTCATATTCCCTATGGTTTTTCTCCATCCTGCCTTCAGCAGTTTCCTCTTTCCTGGGTCTCCTTCCACATGACTGAGTTTTCTTCCCTTTCCATGTAGTTTTCCATGATGTGTGGACCTTCTGTCTGATATCCTTTGAAGAGGCAGAAGTGGTCCTTAGGCATACAGATCCCCCAAATAAGAGGAGGAATTAGCTGATCAGGAGAAGTGGGACAGGATAAATGAATAATCCAAGCCTGCCTCTTTTGTAAATTCCTTGGAAGAGAGATGACATCTAGGAAAGGAGCCCATGGAAACAGCATTGGTAAGTCGAAGAATATATCAGCAGGAGATGCTGATGGTGTCTTTGGTACCAGAAACGAGAGGGTAAAATTGGAGATCAAGGTGGATGCAGAGGAATCAGTGCTCGACTGGTGCTCTTACAAGATAAATACTGCTGCTTTTTTTTTTTAAATGGTGCTTTTCCCTTACTGCTGGGGAATCTTTTTCAATATACCTCCTCTTCTCCCTATGTTTCAGGGGAGCTAGAAAGAAAAAAGTTGGCATCCAACATGAACTCAAAAAGTCATTTCTGTGCAGTGAAGGCATTTCTTAGGGCACTCCTGAAAAGACAACAGTCCCCAGGATGTAGACAGCATCAAGCTATCAGCACCAGAATTCACCAGTATCTTTCAGATATTGATACTGGAGTGAAAATGGTTTGCTGACTTAGGAAACAAAATATTGGCACTGGTACTGAAGGTATTTGAGGAACTTGAGAAAGATGATTCCTTCAGATGTGATTGTTCAGATCTGGAAGAAATTGACTGGACCTGAAGGTTGTGGTCTTTATGCCTTCAGCACCGAAGTGTCCTCTTTTGACTCCTATGTCCTGTCTGGCTTCTAGTTAGGGATTATAATGGAGTCCTTATTAAGCAGAGTCAAGACTCACTTCAGTAGGTTAGTAGTGTAGAGGTTGGAAGCTGGAGACAACAATTATGGCCTGTCATGTTGTGCCAGCCAGAATCCACTGCTCTCTCTGACTGTCTTGCTCAAAGGGCTTGAGGAATGTAAACATATGAGACTTTATATTGCTTGGGAGGTGAGTTTCCTTCAGACAGAAGAGGGAGCATGTGCATGCATTATATTTAGGAATATCCCTGAACTTCAGGCACACCTCTTGAAACTCATCTTTGGGTCTGCCATTGTCTGACCAAAGCAAAGTGTGGGAATGCACTGAGGTCAAATTAAATATTAGAATTTTAACTGAAAGGGGAATGATTTAGTAATATTTAGCTAGCTAAGACTAATGGATATTAAGGGCTCAGCTTGACAAACAGTTTCTGTACTATAAGCTGAATCTATAGCACACCAACAAACACTTAAGAGTTCATGTGGACCCTGCTACAGTACCTTGAAAGTTCCTTAATGTGTTCCGATGTACCCCAGTCCATACTAGGGAACTTTCAGTGTGCAGAAGGAGGATCCACACAGACATGGCACGCTAGTGTGCTGTAGATTTGCACCCCAACTTCCTGCACAAAAACTTCATGCTTACAAGTACCAAAACCATAAGAACATCTAGGAGTCAAGTAGACCTGGCACAGCAGTGAGATTCCTCTCATCCAGAGCAGGCCCTGGTCAGAAAGGAATTGAGGCAGGAGTGGCTCACACATTCCTAATAATGGTCCCAGGTGCCAAAGACAAGATTCACAAAGCAACTTCGGCAGGTTGATGCTGAGTGTTGCTATGCTTAGCTTTTAAGTGCTTAGAAAAAATCACTGGAATCACAAAGCATGAGCTCAACACCTAAGTCTCCTGCACAATGAATGGGCAGAGATAGGCACCTCAGAAGGAAATTCACAAAAGGTAGCATTGTTGGGTGGCTACTCAGCTAGCCACTGGGAGATGCCAGCTGAGTGGTGTGTGCGAAACCAATGGCTTTCAAATTTCGGGTCAGGACCCAGTACTAGATCACAGACCCTCAGGCACTGGGTCACAGCACCCTCTGCTGCCACCACTAAAAGACTGGAATGCATTGCTCGAAGATATAATTGTTGGGTTGCAGATATAAATGATTTTTTTCAACTGGGTCCCGAGAAAAAAAGTTTGAAAACCACTGTGCTAAGCCATGCCCCTCTCTTGGAGTTAGGTGCCTAAGTCCAGGCTATATGGAGGTACCTCCCTCTCCTTGGGATTTTCAGCTGCAAACCTTCTCTTGGTGTTAGGCACCTGTGCTGTTTGAGAAAGAACTTGGGAAAGGATGGGGAGAGAAGAATATCCTTCATATTTAGCTCAGGGGTGAGGTTACTCAGCTGTGATGCAATAAACCCACAGTTCAAATCCCCCCTCACCTGAAAGGAAGAAGGGATTTGAACTGGGATCTATTATTTCTCAGATGAGTGCAGAGGTGTAGCTACGTGTGAGCCTGTCTGGGCCCCAGCCACCCTCTTTGAAAGCAGGCCCACCCAATCGCAGCTGCTCTGCTTGCTAGAGCAACTGGAGCATCTCAGGAGTCAAGTTCCAAAGGGGTAGCTGTGTTAATCTAGTTCAACAAAACGAACAAGGAATCCTGTGGCACTTTTAAAGACTAAAAAATGTATTTATCACATGAGCTTTCATGGGAGAAAATCCCACCTTGTCAGACACTTTCGTCTGCTTGCCTGAATGTCTTGCTTCTGGCCACAAGACCAGATGCCAGACACTGAGGAAACAACAGATTGAAAGCTGCCCGATGTTCTGGTTGGTAGGTAACAAGTAAAGCTACCTAGCAACTTGAGTGTTTACAGCTTCTGCACTTCCTGCTTCCAACCCACCCAGGTGACTAACAAACCCGGCCTGAAAATCAGGTCCGGTCTTGCTATGTGCCTGGGTGAGTGTCTTGAGATAAGGGATATTCTGATGCAAGGGGCTCCCACAGTCTCTCCCATTGAAACTGTTCTACTTTAAATTCCAAAGGGGTAGCCGTGTTATAAATAACTAAAGAATCATTAGGCCAGAGAGAGAGAGAGGGTGCATGACAATGACGCTGTAGCTTGGGGGCTAGTGCACTCCCCTGGGAGGCAGAAGACCCAGGATCCACTCCATCTGCTCCAAATGTCTTTTAATGATTATGTATCCACAGTGGGATGGCTCAAACAGGAGAGAATGAGGAAGGCTCACATCAGAGTCTCCCATAGCCTGCGGCGAATCACTGTTCAAATATCTTCTGCCAATCCCACACGTGGTGGTGGGGACTTGAATGCTGGATGTCATGTGTCCCAGATCACCTTAACCACTGGGCTAAAATTTATGGGGGAGGTCCTCCCTTCCCCCATTTTGTGAAAGCTTCCCTATAAGGGCCTGATCCAGAAGGTGAGCTCTGATCTTACTTACTGGATTGGGCCCTGCAGGCAAGTTAAGTGGAGCAATACCTATCATCTCCTGGTTCATGCATCGTTCTGGGGCTTAGGTGTCTGGACACCTGGCAGGGGGCTGCAATGTGCATGCTCAGTGTAGCAATATTGGAGCCTAAAGAATTTTACTACTAATATCTAGACACCAAGCTTTCGGGTGTGACAGAAGGTTTTGTGAATCCGAATGAGGTGCGATCCTGAGATTTATGCACCGAAAGTGCCAGGCAAGTTCCTATGCCCTTCTGTGAATCTAGCCTCAAGTGTTCAGTGCTGAAACATGTTCCCTGAGTCTGCCCCAACCCTCCTGGCTTTCGAGAAGGTTCAGGATCATTGAGGCATCAGTGCCACACATTCTATTATTGGGAGTATGCAGAGATTTCACAAAGACGTAATATTCTGTTTTTCTTTAACGGATAGCTCAAAATAGTCAAAAAGATTATCTTTACACTTTTAAAATAATGAACTTCTGATTGAGAAGGACCAGAATTTCAGCCAAAAAGAAAAAATGGAGAAAACAATAAGGGCTTGAATAGAGTGGCCTAGAATCAATGGTGCAAGAAAGAATGCATTAGCCTTCCAGTTACGCTGAAGGGAATATCCACAGGACACTAAAAAACTGAGGGGAAGAGGGAAGGATGTGTCTCACTTATCACTTTAAGTACTATGAAGCTATAGCATACTGAATCTTGGTAAGCCTTTATGTAATAACGCCTTTCAGTAGTTTCAATCAAGATAAATGCTTGGGCCAATCATTCCATATTGTTATGACTTCAAAAAAAGCAAAAGCAAATCTTATATTGTTGTCTTTAGGATGGAGACTAAACACTTTAATACTTATCTTCTTTTTTTGTTGGTTGAAGTTATCAATGATGACACCAATAAACAAATTCAGGGTGAAAAAAGACCCAAAAATGATAAAGATGACAAAATAAAGATACATGTATAGGTTGTCTTCATACTTAGGTTGTTCCAGTACCTACAAAACAAATTTTTTGGGGAAAAAAAAATCAGCACTAACATTCCATGTCAACAATTTATTGCAGAAGCAGCAACTCAGGACACAAAGGTCCACAATACTTCTGCTTGGGACAGTACCTTAGCACTCTTATTTTTTAAGTTAATATATTTTTGCTCTGTTCCTATTAAAATCTATGAGAATTTTGCTATCATTTTACAGTACTTCATTTTTAGCAGAATATTTGCCATGCTCACTCACTCATTATTGTTTAATTCTCTATGTATCTATATACAAGTATTATAAGTTAGACCTCAGAGTCTATACAAGGAAAGAAAACCTTAGAACATATACTGTACTTACATTTCTTGAATCAACGGCTGCATACATAATATCCATCCATCCTTTAAAAGTAGCCTGTCAATGAGATACATGTTTGATATTTGCATAAAAATATTGGCTCATGAAAATTGCTAGAGCTCAACATTTTCTATAGTTGTTTTCATTAACTGAATACATTACCAGGAATCTTTACATTACATTTAAATCATTGGTATAATATAAGAGTTATAGTTCAAGATAATCTCTTGGTTTTCTTTAGAGCTGCTTATCAGATTCATCATTGTGTATCCCACCATTGTATTTGTATATGATATGACATTGTATGATAATGTACAATATCTATTTTAATGGAATAAACGATCAGCAAATTTAGATGAAAAGATATAACAGCTACATGCAACTGAGATACACTAAGAAATACTCTTTTTCTGTGACTTGGTTGCCACCAACAAAGACCAATGAATAGTCCCTCATTCTCATGTCAGTAAGGAAAGTGGCAACCAGTAGAAACCAAGAATGTTTAAGCCCGCCAACAAGGTAAGTCCTTCCCTCTCTCTCATTCCCAATTGGATTCTTGCCTTGTCAAAATCAAAATTGTTCTCTCTGGTTTAGCAATTTTGTTTTTACTATAGTTATATTTTACCATGTTTTAATAGGTGCTATGTCTGTCATACATGTTGTTCTCTGGGAAGCCACTGTAAGAAAAGAATATCGAATGGAAGATGCCAAGTTCCAAAGGGGTAGCCGTGTTCGTCTAGTCCAGCAAAACAAACAGGAGTCTGGTGGCACTTTTAAATTTGTTAGTCTTTAAAAGTGCCATCAGACTCCTTGTTTGTTTTGAATGGAAGACGAGCACTATATGTGGTAAAGACTCTTTGTGGTAGCACTCTATGGACTTCTACAGGTGCTTCTTTCTGAACATAAACCATAATAGGGAGATGAAGATGGTTTCAGGTTGTGTTTCTTAAGAGGAAGGATATCTCCAAGTAAGAATCAGTGTACTGAGATTTAATCCAAACATGCCTACAGAAGAAAAGGCAGTAACTGGAGTTCTTGGAGATGAGTGTCCCCGTGGGTGCTCCACCAAAGGTGTTGGCGAGTGCCGTATCACAGCCTGGAGATTTTTTCCAGTAGTGTTTGTTGGAGCCACGTGCATGAGACAGCTGTCATGTGGTGTCCCTCAGCGCCTCTTTAGAATGCGCGTGGCTCCAACCGCCTCAGTCTCTTCTAGCCGGCAGCAATGTCCAAGAACTCCGAAGCAGAGAAAGGAGGAGGGCAGGTGGTGGAGCACCCATGGGGACACTCATTTCAAAGAACTCCAGTTACTGCACCAAGGTGAGTAACCTTCCTTTCCCCTTTGAGAGCTGTCCCTATGGGTGCTCTACCGAAGGTGACTAGCAAGCAGTGCTCTCAGTTGGAAGGAGAGACTTTGGAGATATTGTTGTATATAGGACTGATTGGCCTATAGCTGCATCCGACCTTGACATTTGGTCTAAAGCATAGTGTTTGATGAAGGTGTGGAAAGAAGCCCAAGTCGCTGCTTTGCAGATCTCTGTAATTGAAACATTGTTCAGGCGGTAGTTGCAACTGATCTGGTAGAGTGAGTTCGTATGCAGTTTGGAGGTGCAACACCTGTTAATTTTTCTCTCTCATGGATGCATTTGGATATCTGTTTGGACAGTCTCTGTGAGGTGAGGACTCTACCCTTGCATCTGTCAGCTATTGCAATAAACAGTCTATTGGATAGTCTGAATGTTTTTGTTCTTTCTAGGTAGAATCCAATTGTGTGTCAGACGTTGAGTGTGTGCAGTTGAACTTTTTGGGAGCTGGTGTGCCGTTTGGGGAAGAACACAGGTAAGTTTATTGTTTGGTTGAGATGAAAGGGAGTGGAGATTTTTGGAATAAATTTGAAGTAAGGTATAAGTGTCACGTTATCTTTATGAAATATCTTATACGGGGGTCTGCCATTAGAGCCCCTATTTCACTTACTCGTCTTGCTGACATGATGGCCACTAAGAAGGTTATCTTCATTGATAAGTGTTTTAATGAGCAGATAGCTAATGGTTCGAAGGATGTTTTAGTAGGAGTACGTAAAACCATCTGGAGGTCCCATGTGAGTATGGGGGGATGTATCTCCAGCTATAGTTTTTGTATGCCAGCCATAAATCTATTCACCATGGGATATGAGAAAATTGGCGTGTGTTCTATACTGGTGTGGAATGAGGATATAGACGCCAAGTGTACCTTCATGGAACTAATAGATAATTCTGTTTCTTTTAGGTGAAGAAGGTATTGTAGGATGTTTGGAATAGATGCAGATATGGAAGTGATCTTGTGGCTACTGTACCAATTTGAGAATCTTGGCTATTTTTGAAGGTAAGTACATTTTGTGGATGGTTTTCTACTGTTTAGAAGGACATGCTTCACTGGTTCTGAGCAGCTTAATTCCTCTTGTCAGAACCAAGTAGGAGCCATGCCATTAAGTGTAGCTTCTGTAGGTCGGGGTGGAACGTTCTGTTCTTGTCTTGCAACAGTAGGTTGTGTCTGAGAGGAAGGAGTATTGGAGGTTAGATCGACACCTGGTTCAGAAGGGTGAACCAAGGTTGCCTTGGCCACGAAGGGGCTATCATGATCACCTTCACTGCTTTGTGTCATATTTTGAGTAGTGTCTTGTGGATAAGTGGAATAGGTGGGAATGTATATAGGAGGTTGCCCGCCCATGACTGAAGAAAAGCTTCCTCTAGGGAGTTTTTCACGATACCAGCCCTTGAACAGAATCATGGGCATTTTCGATTTTGAGATGTAGCAAAAAGATCTATTGCTGGGTATCCCCATTGTCAAAATATTCTGTTCAAAGGGGTTGGATGTAACTCCCATTCGTGATCCTTTGGGAAAGATCTGCTGAGGGAGTCAGCAATGGTATTGTGTATGCCTGGGAGGTAAGTTGCAGAAATCATCACCTTGCAGCTTATGCATCATTTCCATAACTTTATGGCCTCTGTGCACAGCGAGGCGGATCTGGCACCCCCTTGCCTGTTTATGTAAAACATGCATGAGATGTTGTCCATCATAAGTTTTACATGTTTGTTTGTAAGATGTTGTTGGAAGTGTAGAAGACCCAGAATTTGTAGGCATGTTAAGGCATTTGTCAAAGGGGATATACATGCCGTATCTATCAAGTGTCTCAAATCTGATTTGAGGTAGGAGTGCTCTTGCCCGTTGCAAGTCTAGACGAGCTCCTATGAATTCTATAATTGTGTTGGTTTCAGAGTCGATTTGTGCAAATTTATGAGTAGGCCGAGGTCCTGGAATAGTGTCATTCTAAAGTGTAGATCTTCTGAGGCTTGGACAAATGTGCGTGATTTTATAAGGCAATTGTCTAGGTATGGAAATATTGTAATGTTGTGTTTCCGGAGGTGAGCTATCACTACTGCAAGAACCTTTGAAAATACCCTTGAAGCAGTTTTTAGGCCATAAAGTATTGGTAGTGCTCAGTTCCCACCTTGAATCTTAAGAATCTTTTGTGAGTTGGGTGTATTGATATATGAAAATGGGCATCTTGTAGGTTGAGGGCCGTGAACCAGTGGTTGAATTCCAGAGCAGGAATGATCATTGATAGTGTTACCATTCTGAATCTCTGAGGTTTTATGACTTTGTTTAGCCTTCTGAAGTCGAGAATGGGTCTCCATTACCCAACTTCTTTTCGATCAGGAAATATGGGGAGTAAAAACCCTTCCCTCTGTGTTGGTGTGGGACCTTTTCTATTGTACCTACATATAGCAGGCATTGAACCTCTTGTTGTAAGAGGTGTTTGTGAAGTGTGTCCCTGAAGAGGGACAGGAGAGGAAGGTGGATCTTGGTTTTGATGTAAATGGGATGGTGTATCCCGTGTTGATAATTTCTAGCACCCATCTGTCTGTGGTAATGTTTGACCATTGAGGGTAAAAGGCTTGAAAGCATTGTTGGTAAATCAATGTTTGCTCTCTAAATTCTTTGTGGTCTTGCGGACCTTCGACCAATCTTTCAAAATTGAGGTTTAGAAGAAGGCGTTTGGGAAGTGGTGGGTTGATTATTGTTTTGTCTACGTCACTGAATGCGTTGTCTTCCTCATGACTGTTCTTGTCTCTGATAATTCAGTCTATAAGGGTACTAGTATTGGTATCTTGGATTATATGGTTGATATCTGGGTGTGCATCTTCTGGTGTTTGTAGCATAGATGCTGAAAGTATGGAGTGTGGCCCTGGCATCTTCGGATGTGTGCAAGGTATCATTCCGTTTTCTCAAAGAACAATTTCTTTTAATCAAAAGGTAAATCTTCAGTCGTGGTCTGGAGGGGATGTGGCAGGTCAGCAGAATGGAGCCAGGAGGATCTTCTCATTTCCACTCCTGTGGCTATGGTTCATGCTGCGGTGTCCACCATGTCAAGAGCTGTTTGAAGTGCCGTGTAAGAAATTAGTTGACCCTCATGAATAATAGCATGGAATTGTTGTTTTCTTGTTTCTGGGATGTTTTTAATAAAGTCAGCCAGTTTCAAGTAATTCGTTTGATTGTAATTTCCCAGTAGCACTGAATGGTTCACTATGCACAGTTGTAAGGCCGCTGAAGTGTACAGATTTTTCCCAACAGGTCCATTTTTTTGTCCTCCCTGTTGTGGGGAGTAGTTCTGTTGTATTGTTGTTTATTTCTATGATTAGCTGCTTCCACTGCTAGTGAGTTAGGAGCCGGGGCCGGGTGAGAGAAAAGATATTCAGAAATTCTTCGCCGGTATGTCATACTTCTTATCTGCTCTCTTACTCGTTGGTGGGGTTGTGGCAGGTGTCTGCCAAATTTGTTTGGCGGGTTCTAATAAAGCAGTGTCCATAGGTAATACAGTCTTTGCTGATGATGTGATGTGCATAACATTTAACAACTTATGCTGAAATCCATTCACTTCTTGCATGGGGATCTCCATTGATTCTGCAACTCTCTTAAATAGTTCTTGAAATTGATTAAAATCATCTGTAGACATTGGTGTGGATGGGATAAATGTCTCCTCTGGAAGTGATGCTGTATCGTGATGAGGAGAAGGTGATTCAGACACTTCTGTGTCATTGTTGTCTCTCGGTGATTGAGGCTGTGGTAGTATAGGAGGTTGTTTATGATGTGGTTTGTCTGATTTAGATGTTGATGGTCTTCTATGTAGAGAGTAAGGTGACCATGGTTCACATCTATGCCAATACGAGGGGTAGGTTGCAGGGGGCCCATAGCATGGTGGACCATACCATGGGTAAGGAGCCATATCATGATGATGTCCCCTATAATCAAATCTCTGATAAGACTGAGAATGGTTGGTACTTAAATCATCAACTTCTTCCTCTTCCTCCTCACTTGAAAAAGATCTTGGAGACATTGTTCTCTGCCTTGAGAAGCATGGTGGAAAAGACTCCGTGCTGAGATTAAGAGGCATGGAGGGGACAAATTTTTTCATTGTTAGCACTGAGATGTTTTCTTTTCTCCATGCGTCTTCTGGCAGAAGACGGTGCTGATGCTTTATGGTGCGCTGTTGCCGGTGCCACATTGTCAGATGCTTCGGGCATGGTTGCTGGTGCTGAGGGACTCAGTGCCTATGCACCTGAAGTCATTGGTGCCTGTGGTGCCGAGAGTGCTGTTGGAAGTGCCTGTATTCCAGCAGCCCTGTTTGGTGCCAGAGGCTGTTCTGAGACCTGGCCATTGATTGATTTTGGCAGCCTCTCGTGGAGGACTTTGCCTGGCTTGACTTATAACTCTGACCCAATGAAGTCGAGATATCTTTTGCTGTGACCCAGAGCCTGCATACCAGAGGAACTGGGAGCCTCTTTGGTATGGGCATTGCTAGGAGAGGCGGGAGGTGTTTTCTTCCTTTTGGCTAAAGTATGAGGTGGATTTAAATGTCTCTTCATCGCCTGTAGCTCTGGAGAGATTGACTGTCTATGACCATGGTCAGACGCTGGTCGGAGCAACTTTTCCATTAATAGTAGCCTGAGCCTTAAGTCCCTGTCTTTTTTGGCTCTAGAACTCAAATTGCAGCAGTGAGAGCACTTATGTGAAATGTGCTCCTCACCCAGGTACTTTATACATACAGAGTGTCCATCAGATGCTAGCATAGCATCCCAACACTTCTCACACTGCTTAAATCCAGGGGAAAAGGCATAGTTGAAGGGTGAAGCAGTTTTTTTTATTAATCAAAGGGAAATGCTCAGAGAAAACAAATAAAGAGAGTAAAGAAAATGGGTTAATTTAACAAAATTAAGCAAATTATGACAAGCTGAGGAGAGAGTAAGACTCCGACTGTAACAGCTGATGGTAGAGAAGAGAATGAGGCAGTTGGAGCTGTGTGCATTATAAAGAGGCGTGAGGGACACCGTGAGACAGTTGTCTCGTGCACACAGCTCCAACGAACATGACTGGAAAAAATCTCCAGGTTGTGACCCGGCACGCGTCAACATCTTCGGTGGAGCATCCACGGGGACAGCTCTTGAAGGAGAATGGAGGATTCCAATACTTCTGTATCCTTTTTATGCCATCCATCCTCATCTGGCTAAACAAGACTTCAATTGGATTCCTTCCTGCCTCTGCCAGAAAAGGCCAGGCAAAGATCCCAGCCCAGAATAGTGAACCCTCTCTTCCATGATCATTGCCACCCCTTTAATATCTTGACACCTATTTAGTAATAGGGTTGTCAGAAAAACAAACTCTGCCTATGGAGCATATGAAGTACAATACAATTAGCAGCAGCATAAAACAGACCTGTAAAAAGTGATTAAAGTACTCAAGAGACAAAGTGGGAACACTCCTGATTAAAACAGAAAATGACTCAAGCAGCAGAGCAGAGTTTTTAGATGTGCAGGGTTGCCCTGTGGCAAGTTTCAAACCTTAGGAACCATTACAGTAAAGATTAGATCATGCTGACAACTTGTGGCATGATAGTAGAACCCCTAAAGATAGTGTTAGAGTGCAGATATCCACGAATATAACTGTGGTCTCAGAAATGGCCAGGGATTTTAAAGCCAAACTAACCATTTGAAAATCAAACCTACCATCTTATACATGCGTATATAAATGCAGCATGTCCATAATATGACCCCATCTACTCAATCTATTAAGTACGCTTGCTTTGGAAAGTGGTGGAAGAGCCCATTTAGACTGTTTTATTACCTCTGAACCAGACAAACACCACCTGAATCCTCACACATGATCCACCAGGCAGGAATATTTTTAATTATGTATGCATTTATGTTATAATTAATATATTCATATTAACAAAGACTAACTAGGAGAAGAGAAAAAGGTTAATTTTAAAAGTATTTAAAATTTTAATATTTAAAAATATTAAAATTAACCCTCTTACCCTCCTAACCTCCAATAAACAGATACAAATCAAAAGAAAAATGCAGATTTCTAACCACATCTGAAATAAGGGAAAAGAATTGTGGAACTCTCAAAGCCCATATGGTTCATTATTATTATAGGGGGAAAAAGCAATTAAAAAAAAAAAGAGGATATGTAGAATGTTCTGGGGGTGAAGATGAAGAAGCACTATTACATGGTACTTATTTATAGTGTCTAAACAAAAGAGTTAAAATATAATCTGTATTCATTACACTAACACGATTTCACTAAGCCATAGACAGAATGTTATTGCACCCCAACAATTGAAGAAAAAAAACCAGAAAAGCAAATCAGAACTCCCCAGCAAAAATTTAGGTAGAATGGATTATCAACTGAATCCTCACTAGAATACTATATGCTCCCTCACTGTAATATTTAGTATTCTTTTGAATACCTCAAGAGAGTCATCAGGAAACAGTAAATGCAGCCATTGTAAAAAATAATTTATGTTAATTGAGAGTTTAGGTGTGAACAAACTGTCTTCATCAATTCCCAAACCGGAAAGCTCACTACAGTTACAGGAATATTCTTCTTCAAGTCTGTGTTGGTTTGGAATAGTACAATACATGAAGAGGAAATTCAGCGCTAGAATGCTGATATTAGTAAATAGGTGCAACCCTGCTGAGGTTGATGGAATCTGTGCATGCTTATGCTAGGCCTGAATTTGGCCTATAACCTTTTCCTCAAGAAAAGTAAAACTTTGCTTACATATTTTCAAATTTACCATCTTTATCCCCTATTGAATAAAATAAGAATACAAAAGTCCAGAATGTTATCTCAGTTACACTGATGTAATTTAGCATAGATCCACAGATTTCTTGTTCACACTGATTTAATCTGGAATAACTCCACACTTATTTCCAAGTGGCTGCTTTAGATTATATCAATGTAGCTGAGATCAGAATCTGATCCCAATCATTTTGGCCAAAAAGACCAAATGATCCTATAGATAGGTATAAATCTGAATTATATCTATATATATCTATATATCTATAGCTATAGATATCTATATATCTATATTTATATATCCCCTAACCCAAAGCCAAACAAAACCTGCCAAAATCCCCAACCCAATTTACTATCAGCAAGAGTGGATCAGTGAAAACTGTAAAGTGCACTGGTGTTATGCTACTGTATTCCTTTACTAAAGCCAAGCAACCAGAGATGATTTTTAGAAACATTTTCAAGTTTCTGTTTTTGGGTACAACAATATATTGCTTTTCATTGCTATCCTGTTGGTGCTTTATCGCTGTCTAGATCTGCCTGATAATGCAGCATTTTATCTTCCACTACCAACAGTCCAAAATTTCTGTTTTCTCCTCCTTTTTATTCACTTTGAAGTAAAAGAATCAAATCAGTATTTAGCCTAACGGCTTGCTAAATTTTGACCAGAGAAGTGTCTCTTACTCCAGGAGATTTACTTACCAAAATACCAGATTTTAGGTTTATACGTGTTAGGAGAGAGTCATGGCACAAACTGGGTACCAGCAGATGCCATTATCTTCTCCCAACACCTCCCTCTCCTTCTTCACTTATAGCTGCATGAGAATACGGAAGAAGGCATTTCTCCAACAGATCTGTCTCTGCTTCATTCCTTCTCTTCAGGGAGATAGAAAATCCTCACACAAGTTCAGACACCCGCATCTCCCAAAAAACAAATTGTTTGTAGATTCACACAAACCAAAATTCAGAATTTACAGGGTTACCCCTCTCCCCCCCTCCCCCGGAAGATAGACCAGATCTCCTAGGTGTTCCACCTGTTTAGTGGGGCAGATCAAGGATCTTTATAAAACTTCTATTTTCTTTTCTACATGATTCTCATAAGAATATATATATTCAGAGAACATTAGACTCTAATCATGGATGAGAGGGCAACTTCCTGATTTAGAAAAAAAAAAGGTTTCTATAAAAATCCTTTTCCTTCCTCCTTAGCACTGCAATCTCTTCTGTCCAAGCCTTCTTCATGACAAAAAAGGAATTCTTTCTAGAATCTCTTGCCCTAAACAGAAACCTGAAGAGATCCAAGGAAACAGGAATTTATTACAGATTATCTACTGTCCAGAAAGGCTAGACGGCTCTACAATTTTCCTTTTTGAGTGGACCAGAAAGATATGACTCAGCAAATAATGTCAGCCTATTTAAAAATGGGTAATGCTAACAAAAAATGAGTTTGAAAAACAAAGCCCTTCTAATGCTACTAGCATTCTCTGCTAAAGGGACCTTTGTTGCATACTATCGCATACATCTATACTGCAATTAAAAACTTGCTGCTGCCCTGGGCCAGCTGACTTTGTCTCACAGGGCTCAGGCTAAGTGGCTGTGTCATGAGGCTTGTAGACCCTGCCACTCCAGATTAGTGAGCAAGATGGGGAGTCTTGGAGCAGTGGGGCTTGGCATTCTGAATCCCTTACAGCCCCTAGGCTTTGAGTCAGGGTCAGCGGTGGCCCTGGCATTTAGGGGTGAGCAGCCTGGTTGCCATTGGAGTGGAAAAGAGGGAAGGCTACCACCCAGGACAGGCTGCTCTACTGAGCCCCAACACAGGCCCTTACCAACGATTTGGGTTGATTATTGTGGCAGTGGGGTCCGGCCTAAACATGCTGTCTCTTCTAGAGCCATTAAGTAGCTTTCCCCTGGGCCACTTCCTATCCTGATTGCTGAAGCCTCCATCTTAGCATCCGTTAGGTCCCCAACACCTGTGTCAAGCACAGCAGCCTGCTGGGAGGGATGCCATGAAGCAACTGTAGGGCCTTATAGCTCCCAGCTGGTTCCTCCACCATGCATCCTCCCTGCTCAGTGTCCCACCTCAAGTGATCTGGGCTGCTCCCCTTTATACTGCTGCAGCAGTTGCAGCATGCCCAGCAAGGGCAGAAAGGCACGGTTTCTGGTCCTAGGAGTAGTGACTTAACCCCTTCATCTCCAGTGTGGAGCAAGTACACCCCATCACAGGCTGTTTAATCATGGTGTAGACTTTCGGGCTATGGCTGCAGCCTGAGCTCTGGGAACCTCACAGGATCCTAGTGCCCACACTCCAGTTCAAGCCTGAACATCTACATCACAAATAAACGGCCTCTCAACTCACGGCACTTAGCCTGAGTCAGCTAGCATGAGCCAGCCATGGGTTTTAATTGATATACCCCCACTAGTGTGTATCACTGAGTTTGTCAGAAAAATCAATGGTACTGCCCCTCATGTGGAAATTTCCATGCTATTCAATAAAGTTTTTCCCCAGCTTCCTAGCAACCTGAGCCAAAGCCCATTCATGTCATGGAAAGCCTCACAATAACTTCAATTGGCTTTGTCTCAGACTGTTAGGGAGCTGGGGAAAGAACTTTATTGACTCCTACTGACTTCAGTGTGCTTTTGGATCAGATGTTAAGAGTGCCGATAATGGCCCTCTGTGCCCACAGAGGAAGCACAGCAAGAATGTACATTAACAACTGCACTTTTGTATCTTAATTCCTCAGGATTAATATTTTACCTTAGGCCATCACCCAAATGGCACAATTTATCCCAATAGCATTATCTATATTCCCAGCATATTATGGGAACCCCTCAAATCAATTCATAGTGTATATTACTTTTACTCGCCCCATTTTACTACTACATACTCAACAGGAAGGATAGCTACACAAAACTTCTGATATTTCCATCTTTTCCTCACGTTCCTCTAGACCAGTGGTGGGCAAACTTATTAGTCAACTGAGCCAAATATCAACAAAACAGCGATTGAAATTTCTTTGGAGAGCCAACTTTTTTAAACTAAAAATATATAGGAAGGTACATTGTTATTAACTTAATAAGGGTATTCCTAACCATCTCAACATAAGCTTTTAAAAAAGAAGGAAGGAAGGAAGAGAAAGAAAAAAGAGAGAAGGAAGGAGGAGAAAAAGAAAAAAGTAAGAGAAAGAAGAAAGGAAGGAAGAGGAAGACGAGAAGGAAAGAAGGAAGAGAAAGAAGGAAGGAAGAGGAAGACGAGAAAAAAAGAAGAAAGGAAGGAAGAGGAAGAGCAAGAAGAAAGGAAGGAAGAGGAAGACGAAGAAGAGAAAGAAAAAAGGAAGAGAAAGAAGGAAAGAAAAAGGAAGGCAAACAAGAGAAAGAAAGGAAGAGAAAGGAAGAAAAAAGAGAAGGTAGGAAAAGAGAGGTGGAGAGAAGGAAGGAAAGAAAAGCACACAGCAGAGTGGGGGCGGAGGGAGCGCGCCGCATGCCGTCTGCTCGGCCCCACCGGCGGCTTCCCAGGGCCGAGCAGACCCCAGCCCCGGAGGCTGACCCTGGCCCCGGCCCTGACCCCGGCCCCGGGAAGTCGAGGCAGTCCCCGGGTGTGACCCCGGGAGCCCGCTGCGGCCACAGCCACCCCGCTGCCCCGGCCGCGTGGGGCAGGCAGGCAGGCAGGCAGGCAGGCAGGCAGATCCGCGCTCCTGCCCGGCCCCCGAGCTTACCTGGCCGGAAAGCCACAGGGACGTCCGGCGTTGGGCTGGCCAGGAGGCTGCTCCTGCCCTGAACTTGCTCTTTCGGAGCATGCTCAGGGCAGGACATTTAAAAACTCCCCAGCCCGGCTGTCGGCCGCTGCTCACAGCTGAGCAGCAGCCTGCCTGCGGGGTAGGACAGAGCGGAACATGTGTTCCGCTGGAGTCCTCTGGGTTCCTGGGCCCCGGAATAGATCCGGGGCTCAGGCTTTTCTAACAGGGGCCGGCGCCCTGCCAGCCTGATGCCGCCGCCGCCGCCTCTGGGGAGCCCGCACCTGAAGAGCCAAACTCAAGAGGCTAAAGAGCCGCTTGTGGCTCGCGAGCCGCGGTTTGCCGACCACTGCTCTAGACCAAAGTAGTCTTATGGCCCTGCCTTAGATTCTGGTCTAAAGTAGAATCTTTTTTTCATATCAATTAGAAGATGGCTTTTTAAATTTCTGCCCTGACTAACAAATCTATGTAGAGAGACCCCTAAAAAGCTGTACCTCTGAGTCATATCTTTCAATGTGTGTTCAATCTTTAAGGTACACAAGCAAGATTCTAAGGTAAAAAAATTTAAATCCACAAAAGAGATTGAGGAGCACAAGTTCCACTGAAAGCCAATTAGACTTTTGCTCCAAAACCCATTGGCACCTTTGAAAATTTCCCTCTAATGCCCATATTGTTCCTTGATGGCAAAATGGATATTATCACTTTATCAAAGATATCTTCAAAAATGTAGGTAGAGCTTCCTGTTGGAATGAGAAATAGGGAGGGAGAAAGGGAGAAGGAATTATCCTACTAAAAAGCATGGAAATCTTGGGTCCTACTAATTATCATTTATCTGTCTGATATGACAGAGAAATATTAGCCATCAGTGCACTGGTATGACTGAGTCACAGGAAAAAATTAGGTAAGAATTGCGTTTTTAGTGAAGAAAAAAATGAAAAAACAACAACTTTTTACTATTATATATTCATAATAAGAGGTATATAAAGAGTGATCACTTACTACTTGAAGTAAAGAAAGATACCCAAATCCTACATTATCAAAGTTTACTTTCACGTTTTTCCATCGAGCACTTTGATTGCTTTTTATGAGTTCGTCGCACTGACTAAAATTGTTGATACTGTCGACTTGAAACCTTTCATCATTTGTGGTGTTAACACAGTAGTAGAACTTCCCAGCAAACAGATTTACTCCCATGATGCTGAAAATTAGCCAGAATATGAGACAAACGAGAAGCACGTTCATGATGGATGGAATTGCTCCTAAAAGGGCATTCACAACCACCTAGTACACAAATACAGGGGGAAAAAGAAAAGACTGTAAGAGTACTTATGACAGTTAAATAATTACATTGTTTTACCAATGTACAGTCAAGCTAAGTTTTATTTAAAAGCTAACACTAAAAATATTAATGCAATATGTTAATGAGAATCATGTTACTCTATTCTTTTAAATATTTAAAATTACCCGAGAGAACAACAAAAAGGTGAGAAAAACTAAAATATCTACATGAAAAACAAAATAGAAACCTGGTGGTAGTAAGATGAAGTCTTAAATTGATGTGCTCTATAAAAAAAGAGAGATAAACGTTAAATATACAGAGAGAAAATTAAAATAATTTAATGGTGCAATAAATGATAGTATTCAAACTTAAAAATGATTGGTGGCATACAGATTTGATCAATATGCCTTTAAAATTAGGACTGAAAACACAGATAGCAAAAATTTTAAAACCAAGAACTACATCAAAAGGATTATTTAAGATTTATATAATATCATTATTGCCTTATAAATCCGTGCATTATTATCACAAAGATTAAGTTCTTTGCATAGGTAAGCAAGACAGTTTTGCAGTATGTATTTATTTGAACCAACATAGTTTATTTCAAGCTCCAGTCTTGTTTCATTTATTCAGTTTAATTCAGCAAACTTATTTTAAATGAAACAATTTTAAAAAAATCAATGAAATGAGCAATTCAAAAATCTAGTGGGCAGTTGTTAAAAGAGATAAAACCAGCAAATGCAAAAGAGTACAGCGCTCTTAGAATAGCTTAAAAAGGGATTAACTTGACTATTAAAATACCTTTAAAAAAGTATCTTCCAAAATAATGCAGGGTTTTAGTTATCAATGAAATATTAGATTTCTATCATGCAAAGCAACTGGGATGGGGGAGGAAGGGAGTTCCTCTGAGAGGAATATATTTGATTTACCACATGAAGTAGTATCAATTGCTCAAAGTGGGTCTTGTATATTGTAGTAATCCTTAACAAATCATCCAGCAGGTTATCATCCAGAAAATTTATCCTAGGCTTAGTCTACGTGACAAAATTTTACTGGCACAGCTATGTCAGTTAGGAGCCTGAAAAAAATCACACCCCCAGCTGACAAAGCTATGCTATCAAAAGTCTTACTGTAGATGCAATTATAACAGCAAAAGAGTACTTTTGGAGTATAGTTTATGTTGTTCTGGGAGGTGGCTTAAATATGCTAGCACATATTCCTTTGTCAGGATAAGTTCCAAAAGGGTAGCCGTGTTAGTCTAGTTCAGCAAAACAAACATGGAGTCTGGTGGCACTTTTAAAGACTAACAAATTTATTTATCGCATGAGCTTTTGTGGGAGAAAATCCCACTTACATCAGACATCTGACAAAGTGGGATTTTCTCCCACAAAAACTCATGCAATAAATAAAATTTGTTAGTCTTTAAAAGTGCCACCAGACTCCTTGTTTGTCAGGATAGTCTTCGTGGAGACTAGGGAGCTTTGCCAGCATAACGATACGTGTGTAGGTATGCTAACAAAGCATTAGTGGTATACACAAGCCCCTAATCACTACCAGCATATGATGCAGTAGGATGGAATGAAACTAATGGCTGGCTCCTTCCTCTTCTCCATCTTTGAAGCTCCTGAGCTCCACAGAAGAGAGAACTCTTTCCCTCTAGAAGATGAGGTCCCACAGTGATAGCACTAATCATCTGTGATTTTTAAGTCACCCAATGAGTAGATTTTGCTGAGGAATATGGGGTGATACTCTTAATTTGTCTAAGCAGTATCAGGGGTGTTGCTGCCCCAAAAACAGGTTTGGGCCCGATCCAGCCACTAGGGGGGCCGGCCAGGACTGGACTGGGCTCCTGCTGCCGCCGGCCTGCAGCCTGGCCACGGATCACTAGTCCAGGTGGGGGCCAAAGCAGGACGATGGTGGTGGCTGGGCCCCAGAGCACTGGCCCCGGCCATGATGAGGGCCGCAGTGGGCCACTGGTGGGAGATGCAGCAGGCCGCCAGGGTCAGCCAGAGCCCAGACTGCCAGCCCCAGGGTGGGGCGGTGGCTGCAGTGGGCCGCTCGGAGTGGCTGGGTCCCCAGCCCTGGCAGGAGCCCGATAGGGCTAGCGGTGGGCTTGCTCCGAGTCCCCACCAGACTTGGGTCACTGGTGCTGAGACTCGGGGCACATTCTGCATGTGCCCAGGGCCAGCGATGCAATATCAAGATTACACTCAGGGTTTTCTTTCATTAAGTTACAGTTGTTACTTGCCCACCATATTCCATGAAGGCAAGATGTCATAATAGTAATCTACAGGACAAACATGAATTTGTATTTTCTAATATACAGTAAACAACTCACACACCTGTCAAAGCTACAAAAAACAAACAAAATCTACTGGGAGGAGTTTACTTGGCTAAACAGCTCAGCAATCATTTCTCCCCATGGTCTCTGATACCAAATCTACTGATTTACTGTTTATTTTTTATTTCTTTTGAACTGCGGTTTTGTCTCAGCACAGAGTACTATATAGAACCCTGTAAGGAGCAGTTGAATTTTAATATATTGAATAAATAAATACAATTTAATATATAGGCCTGATTCTCAGTGACTCCATTCCCACAGTGGGTTGAGAATGGAAAGGGGTGGAGAGGTAGTTTAGTTGACTTTAATCAACCTTTGCACGCCATGTTTTCTGCTTCATGCAGCGGCCTTCCTGGCGCCCAGTGTAAGTAAGAGCAATCTCAGGGTTGCTCAAACTTACTCAATTTTCCAGAGCGCTAGGAAGTTAAGTATAGTAATAGCAATAGAACAATACAATCTTGCTGCCATGCTCCCAATATGACTCTCATCCCATAGCCTAGGATCAAGGCTAGTACAGAGCTGTTATATCAGCTTTACATTGGTTGGGCAGGCCCAAGGATAGGGATTATTCTCAGTGGTCTTTTCTGCCTGCTCTTTCCATTGACAGGGTAGCATAAAGGGGCCTTAGTGCAACTGAGAATCTATCTAAATCACTCAATAAAAGTTTAACGTCTAAAACAGGAATGAATTATTTCTTTAGTGATCTTTACTCTTATTGGTAGCTTTAAGAAAAGTATGTTTTAGCTCTTAAGATTTCTATGATAGAAAATATGAAGTTCCTACAGAAAGTTCTGTATACTCCAATATAATATTTTTGTTTGGTAAAAAGACTGAATGGGTGACAGTAAGGTTCTAAACTCTAGAACCCTATTCACCAGAGACTGAGGAAAGGTCATAAGAGACAAAGCTTTATTTATCCCATCAGTAAAAAAATATAAATTTCTTGTTAACTAGGTTGATGAGACAGAGAATAAAATGAAAATTAGTAATGGGTGGATTTGTTGGAATTCATTACAAGTATGAGTTGGCTTATGTAACTATGTATCGCCACATGCTTATTTGAAATTCTACTTCGCTGTTGCCTTTGCCTTTATTTCTGCATGCAGAATCTCCAGGATGTGTTATATTGATCTTTACTCCTCCCTCTAAAATTGTATTTTTGTGTAGGAATCTGAAAACAGAGCTAGCAAGAAAGGAAGGTGAGGGTTATTTCAATGTTTTATATAAATTAGAAAAAAATTGTTTTGTATTATGAATGTAGTTTTATTTTATTAACAGAACTACTCCACACAGGCACCAGAATAGTAACAACAACAATTATTGTTATAAATAAGTGCATAAGTATTGTAGAAGGAAAACTGTGGTCCGGGTATGTCACATCTTTAATTGAGAAGGCAATCCAGTCTCTCTATTCAGACTGTTGAAAAGGAAGCCACTTGTTCTTGGAATTAGACCTAAATGGATTCCACCAACTCATTTCATATAAGTCATTGAATAACCATCAAAGGATAACCATGTTGGTTATTACTGACCTGGCGTGGATGTGAATTGGTGACCTAAAGATGAAAGGGTGTGTATCCTATTACCAACCCCTTGAACTATCCAGGTCCCCTGGAAGTAGTTTTAAGAAAAGAAAATTAAACCTTTTAGATGTTTTTGACACCAGTAATGAACCGTTGCCCTAACCTGTATAGTCTGTCAGACTGGATTCTTAATTCTACTCCTGTGCTTCTGAATCTTCTTTTTAAATGCACCTTGTAAAGAGCTCTTTCACATATGCTATGCTAATAACATATAGAGTTGGAAAATACTGCTGCTTAAATTTTGCCTGGAATGACTAAACCATACTAATATTAGGAAACTGTGGCTACTGTCTTACATAACTCATTCTGTGTTTATATGCTTATGAAAGCATGTTTTGAAAGGAGGGCAGTAAAGTTTTAGGATATGTCTACAGTGATGGCAGCTGATTTGCTGCCATCAGATTGATTTATCCCGATCGACTGAGCAGAAGTGAAGACCCTCTCAGTCGATCCAGAAGTTGATATAATAAAACCACATGCTCAAAAAGCATAGCACAGCGTTGACGAATATGTGTTTCCTGTCAGCACAGCACAGTAGAGATGGCATGCCAAATGAAAGTTACGACATCTATGGGAGTTATGCAAGCCACTCTGTATAGCTTTTTAACTCCCAACAGGACTGGATCAAGGCCCAGGGGGCCTGGGGCTGCCACCCTTGTGGGTCCCCCCATGGTGGGAGGCGGGGTTAGGGGCTCCAGGGCCCTGGCTGGTGCTGTGGAGGGGATTGAGGGGGGGCCATGGCCCACGCTGACATGGGAGCCAGCACAGCTGCGGTGGGGGGAACAGGCCAGGGGTGCGGGCAGGGGCAGGGAGCTGTAGGCCAGCCCCACTCCTGCCCCACCCCCGGGCTGGCTGTTGAACAGATCAGCCAGCCCGGGGGCTAGACAGGCAGACTGAGCAGCAGCAGCCACCCACCAATCAGGCTGAATATTTGGGGGGCAATGGGGCCCCCCTTTAGGCCAGAACTAGGGGCTGCAGCCCCTGCCTTAATCCAACCTTGACGCCCATCAATTGCACCCAAATTTCGCCGCCAGTGTAGACCAGGCCTTAGATTTGTAGCCAAGTATTTATGAGTGACTGATGTATAATTTGTACAACAGTCACTGCAAATGTAATGGAAAATAAATTAAAAAGAGAAGTGAATGTAGTGGAAGCTTCAAGTAGCATTTCTTTATCACTTAAACAATTGAACAGAAAAAAGAAATTGTCCATCTCGCAATGGGTTAAATGTTTTGACAAGTATACCTCCTTTTAATGCTCTCTTTTCAGAACAAAATCAGCCATATCATTAGTTATAAAAGACATTTCTGTTTAAACAAGGCCCTGTCCTACAAAGACCAGCTTTGAGCTGGATGGGACCATTGCAACACCTACAGGAGAGCAGAACCATGGAATAAGTATCTACAGAAGAGAATTTCCTACATTATATTCCATATTGTTTGCCCTTTTTAGGAAAACAGAGGGCAATTCTAGACAAGTCTGAAAGCAGAAGTATGAGGAAGAGCAAATTTAAAGTGCAAACTCTGGAATCGCTAGCCTGAAAGAGCTCTTCACATCATAAGACAAAACATAAGATTTTTGAATATCTGCTGCCAAGTCAACCTAGAAATAAATTCTTATTTTTCCAGTTTTTGAACAAATCACAAGGCTTAAGGATATGCTGTCTAATGGTAAAAAATGATTTACTGGTATTAACATTACGAAGAACAATCTCACAAATGACTACCTTTTCAAGAAAGCACTGCTGAATTTTTCAGTAGAATGAATTTCAAAGGTGATTTTAGCTCTATACGGTATATGAGAAGATCATAACATTCATAAAATCATAGAAATGTAGGGCTGGAATTGACTCAAGAGACCATCTACTCTAGTCCCCTGATTGAGGCAGGATCAAGTATACCATTCTTATGTTTAAATCTATTTTAGGAGAAAGAACTTTCTTGGAATAATTTGGAAGTGTTGTAGAGAGCCTTAAAAAAGTCTATTTTTAAAGTACTGCAGAACTTAGGAAATCTTCATTGTTTTCATCCTACGGGCAATTATAATAACTTTACAGAACAAAAGTTGTGCAAGCCATTTTACAAATTAAATTGAAAAGAGATGGTTTCCTGCCTCAAAGAAACTATATTTTAATTTTAATTGTGATGAGTAAGAATAACAAACAGGAGGGAGGAGAGGAGTCAGGAAGAATGAGGGTTACAACAATAAAATCATGTAATTACTCAGGGACACATGTTGGTAGCTCAATTAAGAGGTTTTTCTTTTTCATTTAAGATAATGAATTAATCACTCAATTCTTGTGGGCATATCCATTAATTTTATTAAGGTTACATCAGTGATGAATCTGAACAAAGTAGTCTAGGGTAAGAAGTAATGAAAAGAAACAGCAGCAAAAAGAAATGAGAAATAGTTGGAAAGCCTACAAGTTTGAAATAGAACCATTTCAGCTCATTCAGCTTAGACAATGGTATTATCATATATAATTATAAAAACACACCTACCAAGAAACTTTAATCTACTATCACTCTTTGAGTAAACATTACAAGTTACACAATCTCATTTGACGAGCACCTTTCGAAATAATGGTACTCCAAGCTGTAATAGAGAGAGCTTTGCAGATCCATGGATATCCGCTTCAGATCCACAGGTATCCACAGATCCATTGTTGTGGATAGGAGCCCCAGTGGCCAGTCCCCACACTCCACCAATTAGCTTGTGATGGGGAGCTACTACTCCTCACCCCTTCCCCCACTGTTGGCCACCCAATCAGATAAAAGGCAACTGCCACTGAACAGCTGAGTGATCTCAACAGCTCCAGCTTCCCTAGCCCAGGCAGAATAAAAGTGGTTGAGATCAGGGTGAGGGGAGGCTCTGACCTGCATGGAACTGCCAGCAACTCCCTCCACCCCCCTCCTAGCAACCAGATAGACACCCTGCTTCTATAGTCAGAGAAGGAGCTGTTTCGAGGCAGGGGTAGCGCAGATGCGGATGGACATAAAACCTGGCATGCAGATCTCAGATCGGATACAGGATGACATTGAGTGAATGCAGATTGAATGCGGATCCACATTTTTGTATCCGCGTAGGGCTCTAGTAATAGAATGCAATCTTTTTTCCAAGACTCTCAAAAATAATTTTTAAAAAAGTTATACAAAAATATTTCTTATCTGTTTGTACCGCTTGATTCTCAGGTCCCAACTCTGAAAATTATCAAACTGGCTTTTCCTCAAGAAAATGAATCTTGTTCTTTAAAGATACCATCACTGTTCTAGATCTCATGCTCCCAATGAGAGACAGGATGGAACTGCCTCTGGACAAGGACCAAAAGTAATAGTCTCCATGAGACAGCCATCTATCCTTCGATACATTCCTGCCAAAAACATTACTCTGAGCAGCTCGGTATTGAATCTTCTGAGAATTTGCATATTTGAACTAAGTACGACAATATACATTGACTGAATTAACCTAGACCGTTATTTGGTTAGCTGACAGAGGAATCACCTTTGGCACACAGTGCGGTTGTCCCATTGCTGATGAAAATCAGATATTGTGACAGATGGAGCTAGTGCCAAGTACTAGCGAGGTCAATGATTATGTCTGCTCTGAGACACCTGAATCTCTTGCCATTCCATCAGTACCCCGTAGTGAGTTGTGTGAATGAAGTTAAGAAATGGTCAAGATCTCAACAGAGGCAATCAGGACCAATGGTCAGAGAAGGGGCAAACCTGAAGTTGGAAGTAGTGGAGGAGTTTGTAGTCAGATTCCAGGCTAGGGTCTATACCAAAGGTCAAAGTCCAGGTCAGGTTTCAGTGTCCAGGTCAAGAGGCAAAATCCAAGTCAAGCCAAGGACTTGTATTGTGTCCAGTTTTGGACCCCCTGCTATAGAAAGACATGGACAAATTGGAGAGAGTCTAGTAGAGGGCAACAGAAATGATTGGGGGATGGGCATATGTCTTATGAGGAGAAGCTGAGGGAACTGGGCTTATTTAGTCTGCAAAAGAGAAGAGTGAGGGGGGATTTGATAGGAGCCTTTAACTACCTGAAGAGGGGTTCCACAGCAGATGGAGCTAAGCTGTTCTCAGTGGTAGCAGATAACAGAAAAAGAAGCAATGGTCTCAAATTGGAATGGGGAGGTTGGTCCAGGTTGGCTATTAGGGAAAAAAAATTCATTAAGAGGGTGGTAAAACACTAGAAACCTATGGAGATAGTGAAATCTCCATCCTTAGATGTTTTTAAGGCCTGGCTTGACTAAACTCTGCGTGGGATGATTTAGTTAGGATTGATCCTGCTTTGAGCAGGGGGTTGGACTGGATGGCCTCATGAGATTCCTTTCAAACCTATGGCTATGTCTACACTTGTTAATTTAAGCCAACTTAGCATGTCCACACCTAAATTTTAAGTCGACTTTGAGGGGACCCTACAAAATCAACCTAGAGCGTCCACACTGGATGCCTAGGTCGGCTTCTAGGGGCTAGGTGAACCTGGGACAGGTCCATGGTGGCAGGGGGGGCTCCCCTTGCCAAGTGCCAGGGGGCTCAGCCTTTGCCCCATTGTACCTTAGTACAATGGGGCAAAGGGAGACAGGGACCCTGGCAGGGCATTGGGGCAGGGTGGGCAGGGCATGCCAGGCTGTGGCTGTGCCAGCCACCCTGGCAAGGAGGGCAGTGGAGAAGTCCTGGAGGCCCCTAAGTCGACAGAGTCAACTTAGGGCTACTCTACATCTACACTGGCTTAAGTCGATTTTCTAAAGTCGACTTAAACAGAAAGTCGACTTAAAAGCAGGTTTTACAAAGTCGACTTAAATTTCCCTTAAGTCGACTTAAGCAGCTGCTTAAGTCAACTTAAGGAAAGTGTAGTGTAGATGCAGAGTAAATTAAGTCGACTTAAGCAAACTTAAGTCGACTTAATTTACAAGTGTAGATGCACCCTATGATTCTATGACTTTAATGTCGAAGTCAGGAGTTCAGGAGAAGGAAGCAGAAATGATCCTGGCAGCTAACAGAAGATCTATATAGTTGCCATGTCTGGACATTTCCTAAAATGTCCCCTTCGGTTTATATAGAGTGGGGAGTCAATCAGGAGCCATGAGGCTGCTGCCTGTCAGACACCTGGAGCATGGGCCCGTGTCCATGGCAGGTTGTAAGGCTATGGAGCACAAGCTAGTTACAGCTGCTGCTGGGTAGCAGTACGGAAAGGCTAGCAGCCTGACGCTTTGCTAGGTCTAGGTACTAGATGTGTGTGGTCTTATAGGGATGAGCCTGGACATGGCTATTTGGATTCTCCTTATACATAGCCATAGAGGAGAAAAAACAAACAGACCAGTGATGATTTCTAAATTTTTGTAGATGCTGGCTAGCACTATTGGTTCTGAGTTTGTCCCTGACCAGGAATTTTCAGAGGTTAAGGTACAAAGAAAAATGGACCAGGATCCCCTTATTAAAAACACTGTGCTTTCCTACATATTATCTTTGATCAGCAAATGCCTCATTTCTCTACCCCCTATGTCCTTAATATAGGAAAAGTACACCTTATATAAGGACTGGGTACTTTTTCTTTTCCCCACATGAGAGGACGACTATGGCCAGAGAAAGGAATGGCTGAACTCACAGCTCTGCACCAAAGAAACTTTTGACACCATGACCTTTTCATTGTTTTAAAAGATTTACCAATCTACACCTGTCACTTGTGGAGTTGCAGATAACCAAACCTACCTAACTAAAAATCAAGTTGAATCATGGAAGAAGGCTCAAGCTCCAGAAAAATATCTCTTCTTAAAGAGCAACACCAGTTGATTAATAAATGTGACTCGTGAGATCATTGATGTAGACCATAATCCAGTTTTAAGACAGCACTTGTGGTGGAGGGAGTTGTAGATTGTGAGTAGATGCGTACGGGTATGCACAACTTCAGGATTCTGGCTTCTCCTCAGAGGTCTCAGGCTATGTCTACTCTTAGAAAGTTAAGTCGACTTTATGAAGTTGATTTAATAAGGTCGACTTTAAGTCAACTTAAAGTGGAACTTATTAAGTAGACTTAACACTTTAAGTCAATTTAAAGTGGATTTATATGCTAATCCCCATCCACACTGGTTTAAGTCGACCTAATAAGGTCGATTTAAGCATTAAGTCGACCTGAATCGAAGTGTTATTAAGTCGACTTAACTTTTCCTTAAGTTGACTTAAGGAAATGCTTAAGTCGACTTAAGGAAAGCCCAGTGTGGACGTGGAGTAGTTTAAGTCAACTTAAGTTTCCTTAAATCGACTTAATTTGTAAGTGTAGATGCACCCTCAGAGATCAAGAAACCATTAAACTCTGAAAAAAAACTGTTTAGGAATCAGGTAGAGGTTGCTTTAATAATGCAAAAGAGAGGACACTTTGGGTTCTTTGGGTGACAATATCTTACTTCTCTTAAAATAGAAAGAAAAAGGAAAAAGCATGTGTTCTGTAGCCATCCTTCACATCAACAGCTGATTTCAAGGGTGTCAGTCAGTTTTTGGTGAATGCATGTAGCCTCAACAGCAATTGTAGGAAACTTCCCTCAATCCCTTCATACTATAGCAAGTTTGCCACTACCAGCAATTTCCCAGCATCTTTCTGATGAGGGAGACTTTGGGAATTTTACTCCTGATTGCCCCATATCATCTGAATACATGGGTCTTGAAACATTATTTTATGGAGAGATTTCTAAAAACCAAATCTTGTAGCCCCAAAATTTCTCTCTCCCCTTAAGAATGCTCTTGGGAACATAATCTTTGCTCCAGGCTAAGCTATAGCACAAAATCCTGTGGCAAAGTCAAGCCAGTGACATCAGACAAAAGGAATAAGTTTTATACAGATCCTTCCTAGCATCTAGAAAATCAGATGTGCTCCAGTCCATCCATGATCTAAGGGCTTTGAGTCAATATTTAGGAAAATATAGTAAAGTTGGTAATCACATGCATATAAGGATACTTCTCCTTCATCAAATGTGTACTAGATGTAATATGCAGTACTAATTTTGTATCTTGTTTCTTGTGCTGGCATCAACTAGCAGTAATTGGCAATGGTTATGCCCTACCTATACAAGTTAGTAGTGCACATATTCTGCTTTTTGGACAACTGGCTGACCAAAGACAGCACCATAAAACTGACCCAAGAATCAATTGTGCTACCACGGAGGTGATGGAGTTACAGCCCTGGAATTCAAAATAAACTACACAAAGAGCTAGTATGTCCCCCACAGACAAATGGAGCACAAAGGAGTTCTGGTGGATTCAGTTCAAAGCCTTCCTGCCCTCGGACAGAATCCAGGATGTCATACTTCTAGCAAATAGAATATTTCAGTATCAGTCAGTGGTGACTACTTGGCGCATGCCTGAAATAATCTGAAGGATGTAATCTGTATGTATAGTACTGATAGCAAGTCTCTATACAAAACCACTTCAATAGACCTAGAGATCTTAATAGATGCAAGCATCACAGGATCTGGGTAATGGATGGTATCCAGGCCTTTGTCACCTGGTTGCAAGTCAGGAACAATCTTCAACAGTACTTATACACTCACCAGCACAAGTTGTAGTTACTATGGATGGGAATGAGAAGCCCACAAAGAAGTAGTTCTCACCCAAGACATTTAGTATCTCCAGGAACAATAGCTACTACAAAACTTCTGTAGATTAGGGAAACCCAGATTGCACCTGGGATTAACAGAGATCTGGTTTCCAAATCTTATGTTCCTGGTTCAAAGTACCATTAGGCCTCCATGTTCTATAAAGAAAGAGGAAGATAATGGGCTGTTCCTCTTGTAAGAAGACAACAGAGTCCTGTGGCACTTTTAAAGACTAACAGATTTATTTATCGCATGAGTTTTCGTGGGAGAAAATCCCACTTCATCAGACGCTTTGAAGATAGGAAAGTTACAGAGTGGGAGGAAATTAAATGCAGGGGAGTGTATGACATAGCATCAGGTCAGGCTGTAACAGCAAATCAAAATAGGTGTTAGGATTCAAAACACTGGGGAACAGCACATAGAGGAGGGGGAGGTCAAATCACTTGTTGTAATGCGAGAAAAATCCATAGTCCCTGTTTAACCCCAAGACAACTGAGTCAAATTTGCATATAAGTTCGAGTTCTGCAGTCTCTCTTTGAAGCTGTGATTTGTTATTCATCTGTTTCAACACAGCTATTAACAAGTCGTCAAGGGAGTGAGCAGGGAGATTGAAGTGTTCCCCTATTGGTTTTGTAGTGTTGCAATTTCTGATGTCAGATTTGTGTCCATTTATTCTTTGGCGCAGAGACTGTCCTGTTTGTCCAATATATAAAGCAGAGGGGCATTTCCGGCACACGATGGCATAAATCACATTGGTGGATGAGCAGGTGAACGAGCCCTTGATGGAGTAGGTGGCTTGATTAGGCCCTGTGATGGTGTCATCAGTGTAGATATGAGGGCAAAGTTGGCAGCATGGTCTGTTGCAGGGCTGTGTTCCTGCTTTGGTGTTTCTGTTGTGTGATCTGTAGTTGCTGGACCAGAAACACCAGTAGGGCATGATTACAGACGCACTGCAGCAATTTGTTACCTTATCCTCTCCTAGTTTAAGGATCTTCACTTTAACTGTCTGGTTCCTGACATGGTACACAGCCCAGAGGCATGATGCGTCTCAGCACATCTCAAGTCTTCTTGGAAGTCTATCAAAAAGACTTATAAATTCAAGGTGAAAATATTTGCAATGAGGTGTAAACTGGTCTATATGGATTTCTTTAAATGTCTTTACAAAAATACTTGACTACCTTTTGCCTGAGTCCATTTCCGTTCACTTGGCCCATTATATACTTGACTCATACACCTCTTGAGAGATTTCAACCATCTAAAATGCCAGTAAAAAGCCCTGTGGCATGGAATGTAATTTTTCCCAGACCAAAAACTTTAATTTACAGAATGAGTAAACTTCAGGCTCTAGAGACTGAGCCACCTAATACCAAGTTTAAGATATAAGGTGGCATTATAAATGGTAATTTTATATTCCATCCAAAGGTGACAGTGGTAGAGCCCATCTCCAATAAACTGCTCACCCTGACTCATCCTTATATTGTAATCCCTGCTTCCACAGGCTTGATCTCTAAGGATTCCTTAATGTGAAGTAGATGCCTTAAAAAGATTAAATTCATTAGACCATCTCTAAAAGAACCATATCTCAACAGCTGTCTGATTGGCTGCATTTTCTTACTGCTCAGACCATCCTAGGCAGATCAACTTCAGTAGCCAGCTTCAAATCTGAGACATCCAACATGGTCTTCCTTGCACACTTTTACAAAATAATATTCTTTTGGCCTAGTCTGCAATCGCAGCAAAATTTGGCAGCAGTTGATGGGAGTTATGCAAACTATGCAGCAGGGGCGTGGGCCTAGGTGGGCCAGGACCCAACCACTTGGAGATGATGCCCATCCACCGCAGCCCCTGGCATTGGCATACATGTTGCCACCACAGCTACAGGGCTACCCAGCAGCCAGCGGCTGCAGCCACAAGTGGAACAGAGGAGCCAGCACCGGCGTCTCTGCTCTGCTCATGGCCATGACTGCAGGCTGGTCCCACAGTCAGGGCAACACAGTTCATGTCACTGCTGGGAGCTGTGGTGGGCAGGCTTTATTACATCACCTCTCCCTCTCCCACAGCTCCATTTGCTAAGGAAGCCCTGGTGCACTGGCTCCACGTGTTACTTAGCAACTGGAGCGCCTCGGGCAGCTTCATAACTCCCCTTCAGCCTGGCATCTTCACTGTACTCTGCCAATGGGAAATGCACTCCCATCGAAGCAGCACTATGCAACTTGAGGGGCTGGTTTTATTAAGTCAATCTCCAGATCGACTTAGCGGGTCTTAACTGACTGATAATCAATCCAGAAAGATTTATTTGATGGTGGTGAATTTGCCACTGTCACAGTGTAGACGTGGCCTTAGTTTCAGCCTGTTCAGTCACTCAGTGATGAATAATATATTTCTTATATAGCTTTAGAGTTCTTTTCAAGATGTCTCTTAGTTAAGTTAGCAGATTTTGAAAGTTTTTTCCCCATAAAGCCAATCTTTTAAATGTTCTGTTTGTTTATGCCTCTTTATGGTGGTTGGGATTATTTCATCCCTCCTATTTAATAAATTCCTTTTGATTAATAAATAATAATGGCCTATTTTGTACACTGCTTGCTGTGGTATTTTTTACAGTGTTATCTGAGACACCCCTCAGACTACTCAGTTTCCAATATTAGGAATCCTTTCATGATCATATCTTTGAAGAAGAGAAAATATCTGTAATTATGCTTCTCTGAAGTTATCTCACATAAGCCTTGCTCACCATCATTTCTCACAGTTTGGAGGCTTTGTTTTTGAAGTAGTGGGCTGGGGTGTTTTTGTTTCCATGGGGAAGTATTTTATATAATTATATAGGAAAAACTTGTGGATTCCTAGAAGCGTGATATGAAACAGAATTTTGTTGAAATGAGAACATGAGCATTTACCCCCAAAACCTTGGATCCATCAGATAAAAAGAAGAGAGTCAACCAAAGCAGACCTACCCACTTCGTCCAGTGCCTATAGGAAAATCAATAACATCTCATCAGAATAAAAAGCAGCAGACATAGCTAATAATATCATCAGAGACACAGGATCTCCATCTATTTTCAGGACATCATCCACCAATGCAACCAGTGCATTTCCTAATTCAGGCTTTGTATCTCCCTAATCCAGGTTTGCACCCAGATTGCCAAGGAAAGGAAATTCAAAGCATCTAGGCTATATCTACACTTGAAAAGTTAAGTCGACTTTGTTAAATTGACTTAATAAGGTCGACTTTATGTCAACTTAAAGTCACCTTATTAAGTCACCTTAACAAATTGGCTACACTTTAAGTCGACCTTGTTAAATCGACTTAACAGCAGAGATAGCCATTATACTGGCTTTAAGTCGACTTAATAAAGTCAATTTAGCATTAATCCCCGTCTCCACTGGCCTTAAATCAACTTAAGAAGTCGACTTAAGGCTTAAGTCGACCTAAAAGGAGGTGTTATTAAGTCAGCTTAAGCTTTCCTTAAATCAATTTAAAGAAATGTTTAAATCAACTTAAGAAAAGCCCAGTGTGGACACAGCTATGTTTAGGTCGATTTAGGTGTCCTTAAGTCGACCTAACTTGCCAGTGTAGATGCACCCCTAGATATTGTGAGTTATTTTTCTACAATCTTTTGAGCAATCTTATACAAAAATGGCCAGTTAGATACCAGGTGATAACTGGTCATGTTCTCAATATCATATGATACCTTCTTGTAACACAGTCCTGGCTTCCTTAAGGGTAACCAGCAACCTGCCTCCTACACGCCCACTGAAGTGCTGGCAATCACCACCAGAAACAGGCCTAATTCTCTCTCAATTGGCTGTCACCAGCCAGGTAGAAAATGGGTTAGAGTTGTGGAATGACCATTCATCAGTGAATTACACAAACTGAAATTCAAGAAAATATACTGTTATGCCATGACCCATAAAATATTGTCATTCCACTGGCAGTTTAATCTGAATACAAAAGATTCACACATGAACATGTATACACACACATATAAATTTGTATATTTTGTCCATTTTTAGTACATAATATATATATTAAAAATTAACTCTGAGCCATTTTTTAAATACACTAGTATGAGGAGCTCTTGCTTCTTAGGCAATTGAGAACAAGACAAAAATGTTCTAGGAACTGAGCTCATATTAGTTACCGACACCTGACAAATAAGGTAGGAGTCTCACACTGTACTTTTGCTGCTTGAGGAAGCCACAAATCCTTTAAACTGGAAGAGCTCCACCCTGTCTCACTCTGAAAACATGATACCAATGACAGTGCATGCTGCATGAAGGTATCTTCAAAGAAGAATTACTGATAAGAAAGTTTATCTTATTGTCAACTAAATGTTTACTCCTCAATATAGAACACATCTGCCAATCCAACCTATCATATTTTTATCCTGCAATGAGATTTAAAAAAAAAAAAAAAAAAGGGAGAGAGAGAGATTGGGAGATGGATATTTTGCTTTCTTCAGCTGCCAAGCTGCATTCTCCAAAAAGCACATAGACAATTATATAATTTTGCCACTGAGTGGAGTGGAATGGGTATTAGGATATTAAGTAGATAAATGCTATGACAGATTATAAGGAAGTATGTACTATGCTTTTAGATGAGATTTAGGTTAGATATTAGGGGAAATTTTAATAGGACAATGAAGTTCTGGAAGAGGTAGTTTTTAAGAACAGGTTATTTATGAAGGATGATCTAGATCATACTTATTTGTGAAGGATGACCTCAGGGGTGTTAAACTCATTTGCTATGGCGGGCCAGATTTGACTTCAATGTACTTCACGTGGGCCATACATACTATAAATCGAAACACTATGGCACTCTCGCAGCTTTGCTGAGTGCTGTATATGTGAAACTGCACTCCATGACATCCACTTTCTCTGTTAGGGAGAGAGAGTGGTCTCGCGGAGCACAGTCTCACATACCCAGCATTCCATGATGTCGCGAGACCTGATACTCTCATAGCATTGCAGAGTGCTGGGTATGTGAGACCACACTCTCTTTCTCTGTTAGGGGAGGGAGTGTGGTGCCACAGAGTGCACTCATGGGGCGGAGGAAAGAGGGCGGCCAATGGGCCGCATTTTTGACACCCCTGATCTAGATATATTTGGTCCTATCTCATTGTGAGAATAGGAACTAGATGACATCTTGAGGTCTCTTCCAGCCCCACATTTCTATGATTCTATGTTTATGGAAATTTTTTAATAACAGGAGGTCACAGAAGATGAAAATTAAATATTTCCAGGAGAAAAAGTATAATATGTTTGGGAAATGATGGGGGGAAAAAAGCAGAGACTTAGTAGTTCTTTACCTCCACCTCTTGAAAGACTCCTTGTTAGAATTTCTGTAATTGTTATTTCTCTACCATTGGCAGGAATCATGGTACTCATATCTGTGTGTATATATTCTGTTCCTGGATATTAACTGGCTGGATAATTCTTGAGGAAATAGCTCCATATGGTCTTTGTAACATCTTGGTGCTGTTTAACCTATGGTGTGCTCCATGGTTTCTCTGCTAGACACTCAGAGTACCCAATGTACTGAGGAAGTCCCAGAGTTTCCAAGATGTAGAGTGCACCATGTGATGCACCTACTGGGGATAATCTGGATGGGAGTTTTAACGGCAGTGAATTGAGTGCCCATACCCATCAAAATTAGCAAGAGGAGTTAATTAAAACAGACCATGAACCGAAAAAAAAAGTTTAGTTACACAGTGGAGAATGATTCTAGGGGTCCCAGCAGAAGCTAAGGATATAATGGGTATGAAAATCAGCCTCCCTTCTCACCGTTGGATGAAGCTCCCTACAAAGGAGAGCTGAGGCATATTGATGGGCAGAGTGAGGAAGACTGTCTTGCCAAGGCCTATACTACAACTTATTTGTGGATGAATGGCTGGTTTTAGTCGGCCTGTCTGTCAGTCAGTCAACCATCATATACATACCTTTAAAAACAAACAAACAAACAAACAAACAAAAACAAACAAACAAACAAAAACAATTATAGCTATCTGGTGGAGTCCATCTTTAAACAGTTCACATCCCACAAGATAAGACCAGGTATATTGCTATGATAGAAGAAGTGAAGATTTTATTGTTTTCCTTTACTGTCCTCATAAACTCATCATTACTGTATAATTTTACTTTGATTCTGAATGAATATACGCTGTGCTTAATGGATTATTTGGACTACAATTATTTAAACTAAAAAATAATATACAACCATAGTTTGAAAGGTGCTCAAGAGAGTTTGAAGCACAGGCAAAAGTGAAAGAGAACTCTCATTTTAGCAAATTGATTATTCCACCTCTAGTCCTGGATTCCCTGAAGTGCAGAAAACAGCAAGCAGATAAGAAGAAAATGCAAGAGTTGACACCTGATATAATTAAGTTATGAGCAAAAACATAAAAAAGCTAGTCAATATAAGAACGAATTCTGTCAATGTTTCAGAGGTGGGAAGAGGTTGATACATAGACAAAAATGTGGTAGGGAACAGAAAGTTTCAGATGTCAGATGACAAGATTTATGATCAGATTTTCTGCTTTTAGAGTAAAATTAGCATTGAGCTAAGGGTAGTTTTAGCAGAGCCAGAGACACGATACAAAGTTTATTACATAGAAGTAGGAACTAAAAGTTTAAAACACTCAATATTAGAAAATTTGGGGGCTAATTAAGAGCAAACAAAGAGAAGATAGGTAGACAGATGGGAGATAAAAGGACCAGAGAATGAGCTGAATGAGATGTAAAAGCAGAGTGTTAATGGCTATGTCTACACTAGCAAATTAAGTCAATTTAAGGAAGCTTAAGTCGACTTAAACAAAGCCTCGTCCCCACTTGGTTTTCATTAAGTTGACTTAAGCAGTTCCTTAAGTTGACTTAATAACTACCACTCTTTAGGTCGATTTAACAATTAAGTTGATTCATCAAGTCAACCTAAAGACGGTGTGGCCACCCTAAGTCAACTTATTCTGTAGGTCGACCTAGGGCGCGGGTCCCAGTGAGAAGGGAGCCGCACTCCTTTCTCCCCAGGACCCTGTGGGTCCTTTCTCCCGGAAACCGTGGGTCCCTTCCCAGCGGAGAGCCATGGCTCTCTGCCGCATCTACACTTGAAAAGTTAAGTCAACTTGTTAAGTCAACTTAATAAGGTCATCTTTAAGTCGACCTTGTTAAATTGACTTAACAGAGTCAACTTAACTTTTCAAGTGTAGACATAGCCAATCTGTACAACACTGATGCTCAAAGGTTGAAGCTAGAAAAGGCGATCTCAGAGAAAGGGCAAATTTTTTCCCTCCTCAAACACAGTACAATCATTTTAATTTTTGCTAAACTGTTAGTCCATTGTTCTGGTCCAAAGGCATGTATATTCTGGAATGCTGCCTCTGGCAGTCATCTGTACCAAATACTTTCAGAGAAAAGAAAAAACAAAAACAAACCCCACCCTCCACCTTGTACAATACCTTATCATGGGAAACATTTCTATCCAATCTCAGTTGGTGGCCAATTTATGCCTTGAAGTATGAGAAGTGATGACCCTTGTAAATATTTATTACCTAATGTAACTGTAGATGCTATTTTATTCATATAATTTTCCAATCTTTTTTTATGAATTTTACTAAGCTGTTTGATTAAATAAGATTCTATAGCAGGGTTGCCAACCTTGCATTTTAGTTTTTACTGACATGAAGGCTATGTTTACACTTGTAAATTTAGGTCAACTTTAGCTAAGTCGACTTAACCAAGTCGGCTTAGCACGTCCACACCTAAATTTTAGGTCGACTTTGGGGGGACCCTACAGAGTTGACCTAGAGCGTCCACACTGGGTGCCTAGGTCGACTTGGAGGGGCTAGGGGGACCTTGGACAGGTCCATGGTGGCAGGGGGGCACCCCTTGCCAAGTGCCAGGGGGCTCAGCCTTTGCCCCATTGTACCTTGGTACAATGGGGCAAAGGGGGACAGGGACCGTGGCAGGGAATAGGGGCAGGATGGGCAGGGCTCTGCCCTGCCCTTTGGGGGGGCATGCCAGACTCTCCCTGTGCCACCCCCTTGGCAGGGAGGGCATGGGGGAATCCTGGAGAGCCCTAAGTCGACTTAGAGTCGACTTAGGGCTACTCCACGTTTACACTGACTTAAGTCGACTTTAGAAAGTCGACTTAAGCCTAAAGTCGACTTTAAACGAGGTTTAACAAAGTCGACTTAATTTTCCTTAAGTCGACTTAAGCAGCTTGCTTAAGTCGACTTAAGAAAAGTGTAGTGTAGACGCAGAGTAAATTAAGTTGACTTAAGCAAGCTTAAGTCAACTTAATTTACAAGTGTAGATGCACCCGAAGATCTGAAGTTAGTTTTTTAAAGTGACATAGTAAACTTTTTACTGACATCAGTAAAACTGCCATAAACAATATAATAATGTCACAGTAATATCACTTTACATTGCAGGCTCCTATAGGGACAGGAAGGAGAGAAGGGGATATGGGGGCAAGGATAAGAGGAGGAAAGGCAGGAGTCCTGGGTGGGGGGATGGGGGAGCGATGGGGAAGGCTCTGGGGAGTGGCAGGGATCCCACCACAGGCAGGACTGGGGGCTCCATGCACAATGGCACATCTCCTTGGGGAGCACAGGGGCCAGGTAAGCATCTTACCTGGGACTATGCCCTGCTGGTGCTCAGCCAGACTTGCTGGGTGCAGCAGAAGCAGCCCCCACAGGAGGCTCCCTCTTAGTCCACTCCCAGCTGCCTAGCTGACATACCTGAGCTGGCTCGACATCCACAGCCACAGGACAGCACCTGGAGCCCAGCTCAGCTCTCCCCTCCCTGCTGTACTGTGCCAGGGAGTTCTGCAGCTGCTCTCTGGTACCAGTCCTTCCCTGCATTGGTTGGGCACTCACTGAGCTGGGACTGGGAGTGGGATTCAGTCTCAGCTGCCCCACTTCCAGTTCTCCACCCATCCATCAGCCAGAGTCCCCATTGTCCTGCCCAGCACTGTCCAGTACCCCCAATGCTGGTACACAAGGGGACATGGCCCCCTTCACCCTCATGCTGCCCCCATTGGTCCAACTCTACCCAGTGCTATACTGAGGGAGGATGCGGGGGGGGCATGCCCCCAGGCTGCAGCCTGAGAGGGGGCACCAGGCGGCCCCTCACCAAACCCTGCTCCAGTAGGCTATCACTCACAGCTGAGCTGTGATGGTGGCAGGACAGGATGATGAGTAGGGAGCGCGACCAGATGGCGAGTGGCTGAATAAGCCATGGCTGAGGAGGAGGTAGCAGCACACAGCCAGCTGGCAGTGCCTGGTGGGGAGCAGGGCATCGCCAGCTGCTGGGGGTAGCCAGTGGGGCTGGGAGAGAGAGCTCAGATGGAGCTGCTGCTGCTCCTATCTGGCTGGGAGTCCTGGAGAATTCAGGGGAAGGTTGTTTGGGGGCACATGCTCCCTCTTCATGGATGGGCCACTCTGGCAGATCTCCCCCAGCGCCACCAGACAGGCTTTATTTTTATGGATGTTTTAATTTTTTTATGGCTTTACAGGCAACAGTAAAATTCCCCCCCCCTTTTTTTTTTTAACTAACTGTCCATAAATTTATGGACAGTTGGCAGCCCTGTACAGTTCTCACAGCAACCTTAACCCTACTTCTTAACATATACTTATTGCATATGTAAGTCCTTCTGAAGGAGGACTCTAGAAAAATGGGGTGTTTTACATCCTTTCCTATCCTATTCATTATTTGCCAAGCAGTATGTCTCACTAACTGCAATTATATGATAATGTAATGAAAGACTCATTCATGAAAATGAACATGAAAACGGAAACAAAATAACTATTTGATGTGCAAACCTTATCTCAGAATTTCCTAATTTTTGTGAAAATACACTTTGTTTTACTATTACATTAATATAGTTTTTATAGGTCTTAATTTTTTGTTTTTAATTTTTTTTAAAAAATATTTATGGCAAAAATAAAACAGAGTGGATTTCAATTTATGATCCTCAAAAATAACAATGAATTTTCATTAAAATTCAGATAAACAAAAATCTGAATAAGAAACTTGAAAACATACAGCTGAATAAGTTATTTCTTCAGAGAGTTACAAGCCACTCTTCTAATTGTAAAGTCAACTAGAATTACTGGCTGCTATGAGAATGATCATAGAATACTACAATATTCACTTTATGGCTTTTGAAGACTTACAGACAGAATCTTGACAGAATCAATATTTGTACTTTTTTTGTAATTGAAGAATTGTCCCGAGCATACTGTGGTTCTGGATGACTGTTTAGAAATCCGGGTTACAAAATACTATCAGATTTCTCAAAGAAAAAAATCTCCAAATAGCATAACCGTTTGATGATAGATAGATAGATAGATAGATAGATAGATAGATAGATAGATAGAT
>ML685793.1:8167951-8383874 GCA_007922175.1 Pelusios castaneus
GATAGATAGATAGATAGATAGATAGATAGATAGATAGATAGATAGATAGATAGATATTGAAAAAATTTAGACTCTAAATGGAAGTGGTAACTTATACTACTATTGATAGGTTCAAACTTTGAATACAAAGACCTCAAAGGTGACAAAAATATTCAGCTAAAGCTAATGCAGTTTAACTAGATGTATCATTCATACTATAACCATACCAAAAAACCCCCAACCCCCCCCCAAAAAAACCCCCTGATTAAACCCAAAAGATTCCAGGTTATATTGATGGAAAACTCCCATACATTTGGTGATCTCACACTTAGATTTTGGGGCTGTGTTCAAATAACTGTGTTTTGAAATGAAGTGACAATAAATGCATATTTTAAGTCAATGATGTATCTTCTGTGTAATGTTTTTGAATTTTAAGGATTGACAAGAATATTTTCCTAAGAATCTAAAAAACTTCCATCTCTAATGGGGACAGGCTCCTATAAGAAAAAAATTCCATAGAGGTTAAGATGATGATAAATTTGAAAATATCTCAGCACCTATTTGCAATCTCTCATCAGAGGCCCTAATTCTTCCCATCATCCTCTCTATCTTTTTTTTTTCTTGATCTCTTCTGTTGTATGATGGGTAAGATATTTTTACAAGTTATATTAAAGAAAGAAGTGTGATATCTCAGTTTTAGAAATGTGATCTGTGTTTACTCATGAGGAATTCTTTCAGTAAATTGATCCATTTTTTAAACATATGCATTTTTAAAGACTCCAGCAAACATGAAATTAAATAATTTTTTAGTCATTCTCTATATTTTATCTATTGCTGTGTAGATTCAAATCATAGCACTTTGTGCACCAACTAAATAAAGAAATGTACTCTGCATACTCTGTAAACTAATTTAAAATGTTCATAACTGCAAACCAAATGTCTTCAAATGAAGCAAAGCACACATCCTCTTTCAGGACTACATATATGCCAGATTTAAAGTTTAAATTTGTGATATAGCCAAGTAAAAAGAGCACCCAAAAATGACGTAAGCGTTGACAAATTCTCCTCCTGCAGCTTAGATAATTCAAAATAGCTAAACTGATTTTCATGAAAGTTTCCACAGGAATTTATTTCTATGCTGAGATCAATCATGAAAAATTTTAAACCCAAAAGTATTTTCTGGGAAAGTTCAAAGAAATTAAAATAGGGGGGGTTGAATGGAAGTATCAACTATAACCATGTTATTGGGACACTTAAATTAGAATACTCCCACCCCATGTAATACTTAGTCACAGTGAAAGGATTAAGGGTAGCAAAGGGGGAAATACAGTACCCATCATAAAGGACTGAGGGGAGGAACCAGTGCTCCACCCCATCCAAGTTGAAGAAAGATTATCCTATATGAAATAGAAATATATAGTTTATTATTAGTTAAGTATCGGTTATGACAGAAACAGTTGGTGTTATGTTTCGTAGCTTAGTTGTACGTGATACTGCCAATTTTCTTTTAAGCTTAGAGTGCTCTTGAAAAATCAGATGTTAAAACCTAAACAGAGTCCCTTACCAGGGAAACCGTATAAAGATCTATTGAATTTTAAGAGTATATTTAAGGCATGAATTATTGTTATTTAATTTTCCACATTGAGAAATTGGACTGGAAATTTGAAATACAGTAAATGTTTAAAGCCATCAGCCAGGAATGTGCATAAGGCATGCAAAGCTGAAAGTGCAATGTGGATAATTTTTTAAAATTGTCTTCTGCCTACTACTACTTCTCTAATGTAGAAATCAAGCACATGTCATGCTGTGTTCATTAAAGCTACTCACAAACACATGCTTTATTATTACCTAAACCAATTCACTAATAGACACAGCAATGCATATTTGTTTTTCTACGTTTATAGTAGCATACAAATTCAGAACTAGTGCAAGAGCATTATGTTACAAGGAGTAATAAAAAGCTTAACATAAAAGGAATGGGTATATTCAAATCTCAGATTGGAGATAGTTATTATAATTAATAATGCACTGAGATGTGACTATAACGCAAAATCTGTGATAGATTTAATTTAAATGAAAGCACTTCTTCACTTCCCGCACCTGGTTAGAATTGAATTTTTTATTTTTTTTGAGGTTCATTGTTTCAGAGTATTAAACACTTCTAAGAATGCAATGCAACAACAGAATCCTATTTCAGATATTCTTATTTTGGAAAAACTTATTCCTGAGTAAAGGACAGGCATAGTCTATGGGGTACTTAAGATCTGGTTTTTGCCTGTATTTTGGTTCATGGATCTTGTGCCGGCCCTCTGCACAAGGATTAATTTCACCTATTTGCAACAGGGAATCCCAAAGTTAAGCTATAATTCGTTCATTTAAAAATATCAGAGAACAATATTTAGGTTCAATAGAACAGATTGGTTTCATTAGGGTTTTACTGACTTGGTAAAAGGTCGAAAAAGCATTTTTGTTTAAATTCACACTCTCCCAATTCACGAAAATAGAAGACAGGCATTTAAAAAAAGTAATATCATAATCTAAACTACATTTCCGATATCAATTTTTTTCAGTAATTTGACATAGTTGCACTGAAATCAATGGGCCACATTAATTTACACCAGCTGAGAATCTGGCACCTGATTTTTTAGAATTTGTCAACAGTCTCTTATTTACAGAGGCTTTGTGAAATACATTTAATTTCTTTTCAGGAAATATTCTGCATCATTTAAAAGGTGTTGAAAAATCTTAAAATTAAAAAGACACTTGCAGATAAAAAATCAGGCAGTTTTGCCATAGCTCATTGTAGGTATACGCAATGTAAGAAAGCAAAGAGGTTTAATTCCCTCCACCTCTATTTCCTAAAAGCAGGCAAAAGAAACCCTGCAGAACTTGTCCAGCTCTTAGCTTATTACATTTTGCTGATTTATCAATTCGTGAATTTCTAATTTTAAATTAAAGCATGGCCATCCAAAACTGAAATTCATCAATCTAATCAGTTTTGGTTTTTTTGTACTGTATGAAGTAAAGATATGTAAAGTGATGGCTACAATTTGAGGAACTGAATTCTAAACCAATTCTGAATTTGATTTCAGGATACTCATGTGAAGCTATTTAATCACTGTTTAGACAGACAATTGCAAAACTGTCTATTTCACTAGATTAGATCTGATTTTAACATTATTAGAAAGCTGCTTCCTCTTATGTTTCCATGAAGTGGCAAAAAAAATTGCTTAAAATTGAATAGATTTCAATGACATATATTGGGCTAGTTTGTATTCAGTAGCTTTAAGGAACAGAAGATAGTAGACAAAGGAAACACTAAGTAAAAGAAGCCATTTCTTGTGAGAGATAGAGAACAGTGATTCTAACTTACTCAAAATAGGAACTAAATATAATTCGCGTGTAGTGTTGGATAACTGGATTTTTCCTTAAGTCAGCAGAATAATTATTCTACATTACATGATTATCTCACCAAGAAAAATAATCCGTTTGACCATAATTCATAATTTTTCTTATATGTCTATCAGCCACTGACAGAAATAAATGGGCCAAATTCAACCCTGATGCAACTTAGTGAACTTCAACAGAGTTACAACAAAGCTGAATTTTGACCTCTAATTTTAATGAAATTGCAAAGATCTGAATTTGTAACAAGGAAGGTACTTTTTTAAACTGATGCTGAATCATATTCTTGTAGAAACATTGTGGTATGTCTATCAGCATTCAATTGTACAAAATACACTCATTTTTAACTTGTTTTTAGAAAATCTGTTAAGAGTTAATATATTTTTGTATGCTTAAAGAAATACTCCTGAGATTGGCTAGAAAGTAAAGTAATTGGAATGAATACAACTAATGTATGACATTGCATGTGGATTTATATGGACTGATAAAGTCTTTTGCTTATCTGTTAGATACTCAGTAGATAAGAGGATAGTGCAGCCTTCTGCATGGATTTGTCATTCCTCATTCTGCATGCACTGTTTCTTTTTATGCATGCATTATTTCAGGTTCCTTCATTTTGTCTTACCCTCATCCCTTCAAATCGTGACAAGGCTCTCAGAGGTCTCAAAGCTCTTAGTGTCCTAAGGGACTTAATGGCACCAAGTTCTGAGTAACCCAATGCATTCGCTGTCAAGCTAACCAAGGAGACCTATAAAAAACAATAAGCAAAAATTACTCATTTTGTACATACCACTATACATATCAAAGATGTGAGCTACAGTCTTCTCAAGAAGAATCTAAGTTAGAGCAATTCCTTCAGAAATACGTCCGTAGCCTGGAGAAAATCTTTTAAATTAAAGAAAGAGGTAGGGGAAAAAGGAAGGAGTAGCATAAAGGAATGAAAGGAGAAATGGGAGGGAGGGTGTCATAAAATACCCATTAATGAATACCTGCTGATAAAAGGAAACATAAATGGTTTGTATTCTCATATTTTGTTGATAATTCAATAAGATTTGAAAGAAAACAAAAATTATCATATACAAAAAAGCCTACAAAGAAATGAAAGTGAATCTATAGTGTTTGTCAGTTTGGGTACTGATTTTACTCTTACACATTAAAATCTTGGTAATGTTCTTAGAGACATTAGATTGTTGATAATGGCCATCTTTGGTATATAAAGGCACAACCAACAGGAAATGATAGACATATGTTCAGAATTAACAGCATTATTTATCAACAACTGCTTAAGCAACAATGCTTCTCAGTAAATTGGTAGGAAAGATCAGCCCCACAGCTGATTCAGTTCTTTGCACTGATCTTTCATTCTCCCTGACTTGCTCACTCTTCCATGCTCTATAGGTTGACACTATGGCTTATATGCTCTAGAGTAGAGATCTTAAAGAGTAATTGAACAATGATGACCTAAAACTCTCAAAATAATTATTATTTAAAGAGGTCCAATAAGGCAACAGACTAAGGAAAGAGGTCTTTATTAAACATGCTAAGAATCCAGTTTTATCTGCTAAAGTTTTAGAGTTTGTAGTAGCTTTTCTCCAGCTTGCATTCCTGAGCCCTGGGACAGGAGGCAGAAATGACATGCCAACTGGAAGGGTTTGCAATGCTGAGGTAGTAGCAGCATTGGGAGAGTGTCTAGGTGGCAGTACAGCTTCCTTATCCTGTGGGGGATCCCGCCAGTTGCCTGATGTGGCAGTGGGAGAGAGGAGCCACCAGCTGTGAGTAGTGGGATGTTGGTGGGGGCTACTTCCTGTGTGCCACTGAGTATATAGAACAGGGAGGTGGCCCCCTGGAGGCAGTAGGAGGCAGTGGGATCTTGTGCCAGTGGAGTGGGGTGCAGCCCCAATGGGGATGATTATGGTCCCTCTTTTCTATGCTGGGTCTCTGCAGTGGCAATGGTAGATTTGTTTGTTCTTGATTGGAAGGTATGAACTGATTGGGGAATGTTGGAATGTTGAAGTATTTGTTTCCACTGTAAAGGCAAAGATAAAACCCTAGGTGTTGGTCCCAACAAAAGGTCATAGGTTGAAAGAATGGTCTAAGGGCAGAAAGAGCTGCGCTGAATCACTTAAATTCACTAGCAATGCTTAAAACACATCAGCAAGCCCACAAATCTTGGTATGGCAGTTCCTCATTGAAAATGAATCTGGTGGATATACAGCCATCTTTCTCAGAGCAACTGGCACAAATCTAGCACAATCTTGTACAAAGTCACTATCATTTAATACACTCATCACAAATCACTGCAAATCATTTTCATTAGGTCAGAAATAGAACACCATGCCCATTTGTTTACCATCTGGAATTGTACTACACAAATAATCTCTTCAAAAGTCTTCTGAGTCTGCAGTATTTGAAGCAAATAACTAGACAGATAATCCCCTTAAGAGTGTTAGGCAAAGATACCCAACATAAGTCTATTCACTTGAGGATACCTAACAAGCAGAGATTTGAAAGGGCCAGCACATTGGGAGTACCTTTTACATTAGGGTGATGGTATGCAACAAGCTCTGTCACTACAATGCATTATCAATTAGCATAACCAAGGTTCTAAAACAGCATAGTTGGAGAGCTACTCGTTCAAGAATAATTGCAACATACATATTTGCAAAGTACAACATAATTCCACAAATGTGGATGAAGGCTAGTGTACTTCAATGTAGTAAGTGAACCTATTAATTCTTAGTACTGTAAATAATACATGACCAATAAATAAAAAATCAATCTCTCCTGTACTGTGATCCATGATAGCATAACACAGCATAGCGTAGAAGGATTGGAAAAGTTAGCTAACCCTTGAAGGGAAGAGTGAATTCATTTTTCCTAATTTCAAATGCAAACATGAGGAGTTCAGTGATGGATTTGTATTGAAGGACTCACTGAAGTTACTTCACCTGTTCTACAGGTGTAGCCTGTGTTCCCTGCATAGCTGCTGTGCAGTTACATGTCGGTGCTTGTACACTGGAAGCTCAGATATAAGATTTTATATTTTTAGGAAAGTAGGTTAACATCTTATTTGTTCTGTTCCACTGAAGTCAGTGCAAACCTCCCATGTACACCAACAGAGCCATGACATTTATGTCAATGGAGCTAGTGGACAAGAAGCTGGATATGAGTCATCAGTGTGCCCTTATTGCCAAGAAGGCTAATGGCATATTGAGCTGCATTAGTAAGAGCATTGCCAGCAGATCAAGGACAGTGATTATTCCCCTCTATTCAGCACTGCTGAGGCCACATTTGGAGTATTGTGTCCAGTTTCGGGCCCCTCACTGCAGAAAAGAAGTGGGCAAATTGGAGAGAGTCAAGCGGAGGGTACAAAAATGATTAGAGATCTGTAGCACATGACTTATGAGGAGAAGCTGAGAGAACTAGGCTTGTTTAGTTTTTGGAAGAGAAGAATGAGGGGAGATTTTATAGCAACCATTAACTACCTGATAGCGAGTTCGTGGGAGGATGGAGCTAGGCTGTTCTCAGTGGTAGCAGATGGCAGAACTAGGAGCAATGATCTCAAGTTGAAGTGGGGGAGGTCTGGATTGGACAGTAGGAAAAAGTTTCTCACTAGGAGGATAGTGAAGCACTAGAATGGGTTATCTAGGGAGGTGGTGGAATCTTCATCCTTAGAGCTTTTAAGGCCCAGATTGACAAAGCCTTGGGTGGGATGATTTAGTTGAGGTTGGTCCTGCTTTGAGTAGGGTATTGGACTAGATGACCTCTTGATGTCTCTTCCAACCCTAATCTTCTATGACTTTATGATTCCATGACTTCACCCATAATGATCATAATCAACTTTATTAAAAATATAACATGTTGTGTAAGTTGTGGATGGGGCAACTATTTTTTTTATAGTGCAGTAATAAGGTTTTTCATTATCTCATTCTATCCTGAATAAGGAATGCACGAGGAAGGCTCTCATTTTTCCACAGCACTTATTAAAGATTTTGGACAAGTTCAAGAGGAGATCTAGGTTCTCCCCATATGTTAAACTGTAAGATGTAGTTCCTTCCTATGTTGTAACTGCATGCCCAACACAATTAGCAGCTGTGCACATCCTAAGCAAATACTTCATAAACCTTAGAATTTCATATATGTGCTATCGTCATCCAGAGGTTCTGATGCTATTCTATGTGTAAACTAAAGTGGTTAAAGACCATTTCAGACTGCATTTTCCTTTCTCTGTGAAGTATATACATAGTATATGACTGAACCATTAGTCTGCATTCAGAATAAACTGATGCAATTAAATGGTCATGTAATAGCAACTATATCAAATAAAAGCTGAAATATTGTTAACATATTAATACCAATAAATGTATAATCTAAGAAATCAACTTGCACAATATTAGAAAGTAGGAACAATCCTAAAGACAGAAGCAAAATACAACTAAATAATAAGAACTAGCTACTTACCTTACATTAGCTATGGCTCTTCAAGGCATGTTTTCCATATATATTCCACTCTTCTTGTGCATGTTTCACATGTGTTTGAGAACAGAATCTTTTACTCAGGAATGTCCTGGGGCTGTACATGCACCCTATACTTACCCTAGTGCCCTGTACTTAGAGCAAAAAGGAAGAACAGCCCCAACCAGCACTCAATTCTTTCACCAATACTGAATTCAGAGGTTAAGGACTCCATAGTTATATGGAAAGTGGGTGGGTCATGGAATATATATTGAGAACACTCTTCAAAGAACTGCAGTTACTGTAAGGTAAATATCTTTTTTCTTTTTTTTTTAGTGCTTGTGCATTCCACTCTTGGCGACTCACAAACAGTGAGGTGATATAAGAAAGTGGGTGCTCAAAGTCTACTTAAACATAAGATTACTGTACAGCTCTGCCAAAAGAATGATTACACCAAAATGTTTCCACCAGAGAAGAGCATCTCATGAATGCATGGACTGAACCCAACATAGCAGTTCTGCATATCTTGGATATGGGTATACTTCTCAAGGAAGCAACAGAAGTTGCCTGAGGTCTTGTGAGTCTTCATCTACACTGGGGGAATCTAAATTGGATAACTCATAACAGAATTTAAGACAAGTAGACATAATTTAGAAAGTCTCCTGATTGATATGGCCTGGCCCTTCAATCTCTCTGCAAAGACAACAAAGAGTCTTGGGAGTCTCTAAATGGGTTGGTTCTATGCGGTTAGAATGATAATCCCCTACGGACATCCAGAGTGGCTTGTCTGGCCTCTTCCTTACTAGAATGTGGTTTCAGGAAGAAAACAGATCATTTGGTTGATGTGAAAAATTGTCACTACCTTAGGTAATAAGTTGGGATGGGGCCTAAGGGTAACTGTGCCCCTATGAAATGCTGTAAATGGAGTGTCTTCCATAAGAACTTGTATTTCCCCTATTGTTTGCAACTAAGAAATCTATCTTCTGAGACAAAGACAAAAGGGAGCAAATTGTCATGTACTCAAAGGGAGGTCCCACTGAGTCTGGTAGGATCACATTAAGATCCCAGAAAAGGTTCCTTACCTTGGGGGAAAACATGTATAAAGCCCTTTGATATCTGGTCACAGACTGTGTAGTTCTGACAAGAGGGAGCTATGCAGAGATATCTGCCAAGGGCATTCAGCTAGAGAAAAAAGAAGTCCTGATCTCCTTAAAGACAGCAAATATCCCAAATAGCTGGGATTTGGGAGTCTGTAGGGGATAACTGATGATATTCAGCCCAGATCATAAACCTCTTCTACTTGGCAACATAAATTATTCTTGTAGAATGTTTTCTTTTACTTTGAATCAAGATAATCTGTACATCAGAAAAACATGATTACTCTATCTCTGACAATCAACCAGTAACCAGATGGAGAGAGACTGGCTCCTGATGGAGGATACTCCTGAGATATGTGGTAAACTGAGCACTCTCAGTCCCCATGGGTCCTGAGCTTCATGTAGTGGCAGTCAGCTGAGGTAACTCCAAACCCCCAGCGCTATGGCTCCTCAACCCCTCCTACCCTGGGGCTGGGCTCTCTGCCCCACAGGCTGCTGGGCCTGAGGCCTGTCTGGGCAAACTTGCCCTAACTGCCTATACCTCCTAGATGCTGTCAGTAACAGCTACTGATCAGCTCTCCTCCACTCTTCTTCGCTCAGTCCTCCTCTACCCACCAAATTCTGCTCCTACCACCCCCCACCCACCCACCCCCACATGAGATGTCTACACTGCTCTTCAGTTTGGGAGTGTGAATAGTGGGCTATGTCTACACTTGCACTTTTAAGTCGACTTTAACTAAGTCGACTTAACTAAGTTGACTTTAAGTCGACTTAGTGTGTCTACATTTAAAATTAAAGTCGACTTAAAGGGGAACTTACAAAGTTGACCTAGAGCGTCCACACTTTGTGGGGCTAGGGGGACCTTGGGCAGGTCCACGGTGGCGGGGGGGCACCCCTTGTGTGCAATGGGGCAAAGGGGGACAGGGACCCTGGCAGGGCAGAGCCCTGTGTGTGATGCTGTCTGGATTTAGGGAAGCATTTATGATATTATTTTCAATGGATATCTCATAAATGCTATAATCCATAGGAGCTATGTCATGTTTGGTATCAATAGAAAGGTAGTAATGTGCTGGGAATGATTATATAGTTTATGTCTAGGAATTCTATTTCAATTAGAAGTTAGGAATATGGTGTTCTATCTAGACTTTAACTTATGTTATTTTATGGAAATGTCTGACAGAGGCATCCGTGCAAAACCATTGTGTCCTTAATGTTTAGGAATGTGTCAGGACAATGGTCCCAGGGAGTTACCTGATGAGCCATTAAGGACACAATGGTTGTATTCCTTATGTCCTGGGGCTACCCCAGGGCTACACTGGCTTAATTCGACTTTAAAAAGTCGAATTAAGCCTTAAGTCTAATGAAAAGGTGGTTTAATAAAGTCGACTTAATTTTCATTAAGTAGACTTTATTTTCCTTACGTTGAGTTAAGCAAAGTGTAGTGTAGACGCAGGGCAAATTAAGTCGACTTAAGCCAAGCTTAAGTCAACTTAATTTACCAGTGTAGACGCAGCCGTGGTGTGTACAAAAGTCCTGCGCTGTAACTTCCTCCCGTGGACGCTGCAAATGTGCAAATTTGGGACTTTTAAGTTCATGCCTATAGCATCCACACAGGGAAATTTCAGGACAGTGTAGATATACTTATATATTTACACATTATAAAGCCAGAACCACTGTGATAATCAATTCTGAGCTTCTGTATCCCCTGAATTAATTCCTTAGTCTCCTCTGTCACTTGCAGGTCTTCTGGTACAGAGAGTGATGGTGCCATGTAGCTTGGTGTGGAAGTGGACTGCACAGCCAAGGCGAATAGTCCTAAACTAGCCAGCATCAAGATGAGCAATATGGTAACAACCGATGCCAAAGGGCTTGACACCAAAGAGAGCAGTGTGGGGGCAGAACTTGGTTCCATGGACTGAGGACTCAAGGCAACAAATCTTGATCCTTGAGGCTGTGCCCAAGATGCAGTGCACTGCTCCCTCTGTGCTCCAGTGCCTGATACAGGCCCTGAAGATCTCCTTGAGTGGAAGTGGGGAGGTTATTTAAAACTTTTATTTTTGTTGGGCCTTCTAATGTAGATATGTCTCTACATTTCCAGAGGAGCAATGCTCCTTTTTTTCTCTGAGGATCTCTAAGTGGTACCTCAGTCAGTAGTCATGGCAGTCTCTGAAGATGGAGCTCAGGAGACAGCTTCTGACCCACTGTGGTGTAAAATACCCTCATGAAGCAGTCTAACCAGAAGAGCTTAAGGTGCTCCTCTCTTGGCTTTTGAGTCCCTTTGGAAAAGGGCATACACGTAAAGCATTTATTGGGGATATGACCATTCCTGAGGCAGAAAAGGCATTTAGTGTAGTCATCATTCTGAGGGATAGCACTAAATCCTGGGAATTTAGGATGAGGCATGGCTAAATCATAGTACTGGGAAAATTCTTCCTGTCAAAAATACAACAAAATATCTCACTATGAAAAAATTACCAATGGGCAAGCTAGCCTAATATATTAAACCTAATTCATTCCATCATATACAAATATTTACATTAAATTTTAGGAAAAAGGTGCACGAGTTAGACACTATGTGATTGGATCCTGCAGCCATGGACAGTGATAAGTGACTGAGTGAGAGTGGCTACTGCTCCACCTTTTATGCCACTAGTGATGCACACAAGAACACTCAGAGTTCACTCAATGTCCCAACAGACATTACTGGTCAGCAGATCCTGATCCACTCAATGTCCCAACAGACATTACTGGTCAGCAGATCCTGATCTCAGTCACATGGGACACACATGCATCAAGTGTGGAGTAAAATGTTATATTAATGAGTTCCATAAAAAGGAGAAAGTAAAAGAAATATAAGAAGAATACTTAGAAAATATAGCACATACATCAACAATTAGGAAGTCCAGCCAGCACCAGGCATTAGTGAAGTATGTTTGATAGCCATATGCCACCCACTTGAGTAGCATTTCCAGAATGAAGATGTAAGTGAAGACCTTGTCAGCATATTCCAGCATGGTTTTGATAGTCTTACGCTGTTCAATATATATATCTTCAAAAGCCTAGAAACAAAAATGTTCAAATGTATTTAGTGTTCAGTAATGTTATAGTGTGTAATTTAGATTAAAAACAAAGAAAATAAAAAACTGAAATATTCTCTCTCTAAATACAAGGCTGGGGGATCTGAATTTTCTCCTATTTTTCCTTCTCAGATTAAAAAAAGGGGGGGCTTTGTAGTGAGTTAACTGTGGAATAGTATTTGTCCATAGGTAAATCATATAGAAGACAGCCTCACTATTAGGTTTTATTCTTATCTGTTGATTCAGTTATCTATTGTATTTATATGGCCCTGATAAATATAGTGCAGAGGTGAGCAAACTTTTTGGCCTGAGGGACACATCCGCTGTATGGTGAGCCATATGCAGAGGGGCAGGGGTGGGGGAAGAGGCGGGATTTATAAAATAAATAATGACAAATAGTAAATAATAAACAATAAAATATGTAAATAAAATAAAAATAATGATAAAATAAACAATAACAACAAAGTAAATAATAATAAATAAAATAAATATAAAGAAAAAATAAAATAAAATAAAATTCCAATGCTGCTGGGCCCTTGGGGGAATGGCTGCTGCACTCTGCTCAGAGCAATGATGTGCCTACAGGAAGAAGAGGTGGAGCCAGGATTGGAAAGCAACTGATGCGCTTCAGCCAGGGCACACTTGTACCGTGGGAGGAAGAGGTGGTGCCAGGAATGGGGAGCAAACGGTTGCCATGCTTCAGCCAGTGCACCACTGGGTCTTGGTGGTAGTGGCTGCTGTGCTCCAACCAGGGTGCTGCCACTGGGCCTGCAGGAGGAATAGGTGCAGCTGGAAGGGGGGGTGGCTACTGTGTTCCAGTCTTGGTGTTGCTGGCCTACATGATGGGAGAGGGGCGGAGCTGGGATGGGTGAGCGACAGCTGTAGTTTGCCCACCTCTGCTATAGTGTCTGACTGCCTCACAATCCTTAATGAATTTATTTTCCCATTAAGCTTATGAAGTAGGGAAGTATTATTATTGATTATCCTCATTCCTAATACCCCTATGAGTTAAGGAAGTACTATTATTTGATTATCTCCATTTTCCAGATTGGAAAACTGAGAAACAAAAAGACCGTGGGCTAGATTTTTAAACATATTTAGGCACCTAATGAGTTTTTCAAAAGTATCATAGGCACTTAACACGCGTGGGTGTTAGGCAATCCCAGGCTCTGGGACCCTGTAAGGTGGGAGGGTCCCAGAGCTTGGGGTCCAGTCCAACTCCAGAAGTCTACACAGCAATAAACAGCTGTGCAGCCCAAGCTCCGAGAGCCTGATCCAGCCATGGGTATCTAGTTACTGCATGTACTTACCTTACCTAATTTGGCCATAGTCACAAAGGCTATGTCTACACTAGAGGCTCTGTTAAGTCGACTTGACAAGGACGACTTTAAGTCGACTTTGTTAAGTCGTCTTAGAGAATCCACACTAAAAACTTAAGTTGACTGCCTATGTCGACACCAGCAGTTGCTAGGTTGACCAAGGAGTGGTGCATTGTGGGTAGCTGTCCCACATTGCACCGGGGCCTGGAGTCCAATTAGGTCTACTTAAGGTCACTCCCCATCCACACTGGCTTAAGTCAACTTAATAAGGTCGACTTAGGCGTTAAGACGACCTTCAGAGGTGGAGTTATTAAGTTGACTTAAGGAAGCACCCAGTGTGTATGCAGCATTCTGTAAGTCGACTTAAGGTGCAAGTGTAGACATATCCAAAGAAAGTCCACAGCAGAGGAAGGAACTGAACTCAGGTCTCCTTCGTCCCTGACGAGTGCCCTAACCACTGAACTATCTTCTGAGAATAAATGACTTAGGTGCTTTGTGAGTGATTCAGACTTCAGTAAGTTTTACAAGCATAAGATGATGGCATTATGTGAACTTATGTGACTTTTTTTCCCAAACATGGTGATGGAAATTTACCTTAGCCAGTCATCCTGCCAATATGTTTTACTTTCAAGCTCTTTACAGTGACATCATCTTTCCACTCATTAGAAGACTGATCTAGTCACATCAGTGGCTTTGAATCAAGCCTTAGATGCAAAAATACCACTTTTCATATTGTGTTCAGTATAAAACTGTTTATTGAATTCTCTGTCAATATCAAATAAAACAAAAGCTGGATGGTATTTGTGGGCTCTAGTTTGTGCCACTAAAAGCTTTGGACTCTCTTTTATTTGAAACCAATGTAACAAATAATAGGCTTTAGAGAATTGTACCTAAATGTTTGGCCAAATACAGTGCTTGTGTGTTTCTTAATGGCCATGAACCTTAAAAGGTTTAGAAAATCTAGTCAAATTCCAGCAGTGGAACCAGCCTCAGATCTGCCTCATTGAAGAGGCTTATGTTGTATGGAATACTCTACACATCTTTGCAAACTATTACTGCTTAGACTCCTCAAATGACTTTGGATCCAGATTTAATTTTAGAGAAATTCAGTTTTTCTGTTCCCTTACTTTTGCAGAGCAGCTAGGATATTTTAGCTTGTATTTTTAGAGACATCCCTGTGACTATTCAATCTACATGAGTGGGAGTCTATGGGTGTGTCTACACTTGTAAATTAGGTCGATTTAAGCTTGCTTAAGTTGACTTAATTTACTCTGCATCTACACTACACTTTCCTTAAGTCGACTTAAGCAGCTGATTAAGTCGACTTAAGGAAAAATTAAGTCGACTTTGTAAAACCTCCTTTTAAGTCAACTTGCTGCTTAAGTCGACTTTAGAAAGTCGACTTAAGCCAATGTAGATGTGGAGCAGCCCTAAGTCGACTTTAAGTCGACTTTGGGGGCTCCAGGGCTTCCCCACTGCCCTCCCTGCCAGTGTGGCTGGCACAGCCACAGCCTGGCATGCCCCCCCACAGGGCAGGGCAGAGCCCTGCCCACCCTGCCACTATGCCCTGCCAGGGTCCCTGTCCCCCTTTATACCAAGGTACAATGGGGCAAAGGCTGAGCCCCCTGGCACTTGGCAAGGGGTGCCCCCTCTGCCACCGTGGACCTGTCCCAGGTCCACCTAACCCCTACAAGTTGACCTAGGCATCCAGTGTGGATGCTCTAGGTTGATTTTGTAGGGTCCCCTCTAAGTTGACTTGAAATCTAAGTGTGGACATGCTAAGTCAACTTAAATTAACAAGTGTAGACATAGACTATGATTCTTTTGGAGAAAAAAAAGAATTCACGAGAATTCTTAGAAGACAGTAATTACTAAAGACCCATATTCACTGGTTTCACCACAGTATTAAGATGGGGGGAGGGGCTGGGTGGTTTGTTTGTTTTAGACTTTACAGGGCTAGCCTTGACTTGCTCAGAAGAGCAGGGAGTTGCAGTGCCTTTTTACCACCTGGAAGCAGGTTTTCTGCAATAAGCACCTCTGGGTTTTACTAGTAGACACTGATACAAACTGAGGATGAAGCAAGCCCAAATAAATCATGCATTAATTATCTCCTGATTATGCTCCTGATATAGTGTACTATGTTTGAAGCTTATGGTCCCATCCTCCCCGCCTATCTCAACAATTGCCCCCTGAACTCAATAGTCCAAACACAATGACGACTGTGCCTATGTGGAAAGAGGACTCCTTCTGTCCTTTTTTTACATATCTAAAACATTAGCACTGGAGTAGCTATCATTTGACCCTCATGGTTTAAAGATAACACATTTGGGTTTTCATATGCAGGGAAAACTATGTTAAAAACTATGCTTGACAAATCATATTTTTCCACAGAAACATTACACTTATTTGATGTTTCACTCACCAGAGCACCACTACTGAGGAGAATCATAAAGACAATGAAAGTCTCAAACCAGTTGTGTTCAACTATCTTGAAACAGGTTTTCCTAAGACTCCACCATTGTTTTCCTCTCCCCTCTTCTACACTGACTTGACAACACTTGAACCTTTGTACACAGCCTGTAAAACAATATATATTTTGAGAAGACAAAATAGAGAAGTGATGCTTAAGGAGAGAACTTCTGATTATTTATCTGACTAGTGGTACAATCATTACATTTCCATGAACTGTGCTACTTATGGCTATAAGAAAATCTAAACTCTGATAAATACACTTTCAAAGCACATTTTTCAAGCAGTAAAATCAAATGCATTTAATAAGACAACTGGCATTTACAATCAAATGAAAGAATGGGGAAAAAGTATTTCTAATTTACTGAGAGCTGACTCTGTTCAATACAATAGAAACAGAGGAAGACATGGTCCCTTGCACCCAGAATTTAGAAGCCAAATTAAGTTGTTAGTACAAATATGCCATCTCAAGCAGATTTATATTTTTAAAGGTACTTATCATATATGTACATAAGTTATTGTAATATATTATTTACATTCCATTGTACCTAGATATTCCAGTGGAATTGGAGCCAAATGTAAGACACAATCCATGCTCTGAAGAGCTCACAATCTGGTCTGATGAGTTAATGTTGATAAGGTTCTTGAGGAAGTTCATTTTAAGGGAAGACTGAAAGAAGATTGTGCTGATGAGTAGCTTACAAGAAGAATGAAGGAAGTTTCAGGTGGCATTGATGAAAATGGAAGAAAAATAAAAATGAGACTTTAATATATTGCCTTAAGAGGCTTTTAAATAATGGGAGGAGGATTAGGAATAAATGAAAGAAAGATGTAGGCAGAGACAAAAGTTATGCAATGCCCTGAAGATGAGGATGACAAGTCTGAATAGGATAAAAAGGTAGAGAGAAAGCCAGTAAAAGGAGTAGAAGAGGATGGTCAGAAAGGTGGAACAAATGTATTTTGAGCACATTCTAGTAAAATAAGCTAGGATACAGGCAGGCCAAAAAAATTTTTTTGCATAGTTGAGGTAAGAAATCAGCAGGAAATAAACAAGGTTTTAAGGGCATAGATGAAAAGAAAAAGACTTAATATTAGAAATTCTGGAAAGGAGGAAGAGACAGGTTTCCTGAATCAAGGCCATAACAACTTTCATCTTCTGGTCTCCAAATGAAGGCCACAGTTCCTGCAGTTCCAATGAGTTCGTTTGTAAGCAAAGGTTTGGAAAAAATCTCCTGGTGGTAAAATCCTGCATAAATCTACCACATTTCACTAAATTCAGGAACTGAATTTCTTTACTTCTTTTTATAAATCCATGAAAAGTTCTTGTTCTTAAATCAGATTACAACTGCATACATGTCTGTTGATTGCAAATGATCCACATAAAAATTCCTACTCCTTCAAATACTCTCTACCATAACTTAAAAAAATTCTTGACTAATAATTCATATATAACATTCAGAAATGCATCATAACAAATTTCCTGTACCAATTTGCAATATGGTTAAAAGATTACCAATTTAGGACTAGATTCTGCTACTTGAATCATGTTAATAAATACCTTACTACATGAGAAGTACTGGGTTACCAGTTCCATTAAGGTACTATCACAGTTTGTGTACGGATAGAGGATTGGGACCCTAATTTGGCCAAATAAAATCAGCAAATTGCTAGAAAAATAAAAGCCTATAAACTTCCAGCAGTATCTACACAGGGACTTATTCAAAGAATTAATTATATTTGTCATGCATACACAAAGTTGTCTTTCAATTTGGTAATATTATACCTCTCCTGAAGAGAGGCTATTGACTGGACTAAACAGGAAGTTACAAGTTAGGAATGAAGTACACAGACAGAACTATATCACTAAATCTAGCATATCAACTATCCATGCTGCCTTAAATTGATCCTATTAAGTCTCACGTTCACAAGCATTAAACTCACTCACACAGTTTAAAAGTTGAATGAAGCATTCAAAATGTATTCACACTCCTTGTAGTTATATTTATGTTTTAAGAAAAAAATTGTATAGGGAAAATATTCATGAGTTATGAAAAATTGCTTTTACAATGCAGTTAGTTTCCTGCAACCTACTATGATAACATCTTGGCTTTTTCTCATGTACATCAATTCATCTGAGAGGAATGCTACATAATACTTCAAGCAGAAAAGAAGAAAATGGATTGCTTTGCAGGCATTTTGCATGAACGGCTACTTATCGTCAAAGATATAATGAACAGCAACTAAAAATCCTTTGTAAACATTAGCTTTTATTATAGAAGAGTTCATAAGATCAAATGTAAACATCAAAATGTAAAATGCCTTAGGTTTTGTACATAAGATTAAGTGAAAAACTATCTTAATTTATTTTATCAGTTTTGATGAAGATTAGCATAGACAGTTTTATTTAAAGGGGGGAGGGAATATTTTTAGTGATTAAACCATAGTAGTGAAAGTAAAAAAAGTGTAGGTTCTAGTAAACCTGATACAGATTTGCTATGTGATCTTGTGTCATTTAGTCCTAGATTTTCAAAAGTGACTTCTGTACTCAACTTTAGAGAGCCTTATTTTTGGTGCTGTTGAGCACATGCAGCTCCCATTCAAGTTTCCCGATTTTCTCCACTTATTCAGTATTAATTTTTTTAAAACTGTAAATTAATTTCTCAAAAGTTAAATAAAGATTAAAGCTTCTGGCTTTGAGTGAACTGGAGTAGTGTCTGAGAGAAGGCTACAGAGTTGTCTGGAAATTATTTTGATCTAATAGGTGACCCTTTGCCCTTAATTTACTTTGATTAATTTTTCTGGGCTGAAAATTTTACTGTTGCCATCTTTTAAAACTAAAATGGGCTAGATGCACTGCTGACGCAGATAGGTATGACCCAGTGAAGTTGCATGACCTTATGAGAGACTTTATTTTTACCCAGTAATCAATGGGCTGAACCAGCAAGCATTGAATAGATTCCATTTAGCCTCTCTCCTCTGATGAACCAAAATTTTTTAGTAATTTTGTGGGCACATGAAAAACTGGATTCCTCAGGGAATATCAGAACTGCCACCCATGGTGAGCTGGTGAGGAAATGGTTGTCTTCTACACTTAATGCCAATAACAATTTATGGTAAGGTGTCCAGTCAGTGATACAACTTCTGTAGCCCCTGAAATATGAGGTAGCCATTGTTTTTCCATTTTTGGCAAGAGTTCTTTGCAATTATGATGAATTTTCACCTAGAAGGTTACTCCAAAATGGAGCACAATGCAAAGAGGTAAAAGAATCATGGTGAAATCCTGGGAACAAGTTTTCTCACAAGGAAAGAGTGAATTTGTATTTAGGGGTTTATATCCCATTGTGGCCTCTTTTTGATCTGAGCAGCAAGTCAAATTTCAGAACTTGGGGATGTTCCAGTTGGAAGAAGAAATTGATGGCATCAGGTATTTTCAGTGATGCAATCTTGTATATTTACAAGGAATGCAAGTCTTGTTTCTCCAAATGTGGAAAGAACCAAGAACAAAAGGAGTAGTTTCTTAGCTTTTAGCCCCAAGCCTTGATAACCAAGACCCAATGAGTGCTCTCTTTCTCAGGGCCACACTGAGCTCACAGGATATTGCTTGTCTTTCTCGCTTTGGGCCTCTGACGCTCTCTCTTCTTGTCTATTCTCAGGTTGTTTGTGTTCTCTCTCATACAGTCAATACTCAGCAGAATCCCCCAACCATTGGTTCCAGTTTCTGGACAGAGTCTCTTAGGCCTTATTTTAGGTGTGGCCCCTTAACTGTCTCTTACAGCAATCTAAAATGACAACTGTGTTCACACGTTAGGTTGAATGGAGTTTTGACTGAACCCATAACAAGGTTGCTCTTAGTGCATAACACTGTTTCAAGTCCCATAAAGTGTCCAGTGGAACTGGGCATCAAAGACCAATGAGTAGAACAGATGACCACACTGAACTGTCTTTTTCTGTCAGGTAGCAGGTGAGGAGTGTGTCTTCTCCTTTTGACAATTTGTTTAAATACAGGCTCAGCCAGCATTGAAACCAAAATGGAGTTTTGTGGAGTTTTTAATCTACCAGTGACTCAGTAGCGGTTACAGTGATTTTTATCCACCTTTATAATGCTCTTCGATAGTTAGCTATGAAAAGTGCTAAATAAGGCCTAAGTGCAATTATTACCTAATTAGAACAGTTCCCAATTTTTAAATACTACGACAATTGGTGCTAAATCAGAACTCTCGGAAACATAAACAGATTTCTTCCATTTTAGGCAATAATGACTATTTGTTTATATGACATGATTTTTCCCAATTCTTTCTTACCTGAAAAACATTATAACATTACATCTTCAGTATACAGAATATAATTATCTTCATTGTATATTATGTACATAATATGGCATTGTTAAAACTCATGATTATTTAGTGTTAAAATTTGACAAAGGAATAAATATTTCAAGCCATAAATATTAGTAGATAGTATAAGAAAATATTCCATTTTCCTTTATATTTTTAACAGAATAGATTATATTTTGCTTCATTCACCTTCTGTGAAACAAGCCTCTGGCTCAACGGCTTCTTCAGGTTCAGCTTCATGTTGCTCTTCTTCAGGATGCCCAATATCAACTGTGCTACCTTCAGAGGAGCTGGACAAATTTAGTTTCTGTTAAAAAAAAAATCCCACAAGAATTTAATCAATGTATTTACAGTGAATATTAATATTCACAAACAAAAAACAGTAGGTGTCTATTCTTTTATGTTTTTAAATGTTCTAGTGTTCAGTTTAGGTAAGTAATTGATAAATTTGCACTCATTTTAGATGTCCCTTCAGTACTGAGTGTATCCTTTTAATACAAATTTTTTAAAAAGCCAGGCCTTTTATTTATTATTATTATTGCTGGAACACATTACAGAAATATAGGCCTAGGCCTGATTGAACTATGGTTTTAAATTGAGTTTGGTTATTAGCATGAGTGATGGGCTTAAAGCACATGACTGAAAAGAAAGAGATCATGGGTAAGAAGGGTTGTTTGTTTTAAATTTGCAGTGCCCCTTGAAAAATAGCAGTGTTATTTTCTTTAAGGTTTTGGTTGATGTAATAAAAATTAAGAAAAAAATGCCTTATTAGGGTCCAGGTACAGCAAATAATTGGTCAGATAAATTTGATTTATGATAAAGAAATGCTTGGTCCAGTTGTTAAAACCACTTCTCTTAACTGCAGCAGAGGACAAGGTTCAGCCCTAAACTGCCTCACCTGGCTTTAGCGAAGTCTGATAACTCTGATAACATGCAATGAAAAGTATATAAAGGGCAATGTTTTTAGGAATTTCTTAGTCAGAGCTGCTCCTTGCTCTTCTGGACTCACACCATGATGGGAAGGTATCTCCTGAGCCTGAACCTGCTCTGAGCATTTGGCCAATGCTTATAACTAGTGTTGCTAGAATATAGAATGTAATTTTGTATATCCTTGTATTTGTACTTTGGATGTGGCCTTTAAGCTAATAAAGGAATCTTTGTGGATTGCTGAGTTATGGTAAATCTTAGTAAACTAATTATGGAAATTATTTCCAATAGGCATTATCAAGATTTACTTAAGGAAATTAAAGGTGTACACATACACAAACACACTCCCGTGCATGTGTGTTACTGTATTGCTAACCAGTGCAGGTGTAGAAGTTGTATTTGAATAATAGAGCTATGCAAAAAGTTTGCAACCAACTTGTTTTATGTTTCATTGTGAACCCAAAGCTTGTAAACTTGAGGACTGAGCAGAGGTTGAAAGTCAAGAAGTTTACAGGAGTTTTGCCACTGCCTTCTTGAATGATTTTTTGGAAGTTACTTCAGCTGAAATTTTTATTAATTTTGGATGCTGTAAAGGACCTGATTTTCACAAAGTGGCAAGCTGCTAGTCTTTGAAAAATCAAGCTTTTATATGTTGTCTCTGCAACCATAAGGCCTATAATTTTTTTTTTAAAGATAGATTATGAAGCATACTTCTGTGGCAAGGGTTAATTCCATAGTAAAATTCACAGCTGTAGTGTTGTGGAATATATTGAATTCTGGGTATAACAGATGCTTAATGTATAAAATTTAGATAGAAAATAGACAAGAGTTAATGTGAAATATGTAGTATGGCTCATTCTGTCATACAGTAGTTGTAATTAACAAGAGTAAATTCTCAGACCAGAGAAGCAACTTTTAATGAAAACATGAATGAATTGCAATTCAAGGCACAAACTCTGAAATCTACAAAGATAGACCAGACTTAGATGAAGAATATAATATTATTTTAGTTGACAAATAATCCTGTCACCTCTCACTTTCTAGGAGAATTTGGTAGTCTAACCCAACTTTCTGAGAAATGAAAAACACAAAGATTTATTTGATCATAGTTGTGAAAGTTTAATTATTATGGAGGAGAGCTTAATGCTCTTTTAGGGCAAGACTAAATAATAAAAGGTTACGATGTGCTAATGCAGCAAATGAAATGCCAACATTCTGAAACTGAAAAAACCCCACATGCCTAACCTGTTAATGTTTCACAGTGTAAATAGTCCTATTGACTTCAATGGAAATATTCATGGTGCATGAAGTAAATGTATATAAATCTTTACAGAATTGTGGTCTTAGCTTTTATGTATTGCATGCCCACTTCAAGAAAAAAGTTACTTCTATTGCTATACTTCCATCTACTGGTGAAGAAAAGTGTTTGCAGGCAGCATTATTTATCTATTTCTATATTCTCTTGACACTTGCAGATATAGAGGTATTTGCTGTATTCTATTACTTTTCCAAATGTTATTTTGCATTCATAAAGTAGAAGACACCTAACTAAAGAGACTGAAAACTTCCTTATTTTTCTTCAATAAATGGGACTACTTACCAAGTAAAGTGCAATTCAATATGAGCAATGGTGGAAGCTCATCTCTAGCTTGGACAATAATAAGAGACTAAACAATTTTACTTTTCTTATGTAGCCAGTTCCTAGTTACCATACTTCCTAGCATTATAAATAGTCTTGGAAGGATTACATTTTTACTGGTAAATGTCAGTAAACATTGATTTCACTGAACACACACAAACCAATGGAAAAATATTTCTACTGATAAATAATCAAAATAAATCAAAATCACCCGGGTCCCCCTTTCCACAGCTATACTCCCATAGCCAATCCCATCTCCTCTACCTGTACCTGTCCTTCCCATGGCTATCACTTCCCATGCCTTTCCTTATGTAGTAGCTGTCCCCTACACTGATGTCCTCCCTCCACACAGTCATTTACCTTCTGCCTGTCTCCACCAAAACTTCCCTTTCCCCTCTCATAGCTGTCTGCCTCTCATGAATAGCTATACCCTAAGCGGAAGGAAAAAATGCTTCTGCTTCCTTCCTGGTCTCAAGCCCCTCCTGCTGTGCCCACCCTCAGAGTCAGTAGGGAGAAGGGAGACTATTCAAGGCTGGAAACAGGAATCACAGCTGCTGTCTTCTGTCTGCTTTTAGCAGTAGAACGTGTCCCTGGCTGGAAGAAGGCTGAAATTGCATCTGCTTCTGTCTTTTGAGCCTATTGGCTGAAGCACAGTTACATTCTTCTGCCTCAGACAAAGAAACAGAGATTTGCAAAACCAGGAAGGAACCTGACATTACTGGTTCGTGACATTAATCCCCTGCATTGCTCTAGGAGGTTTCCAATATTTGAGATCCTAAAAGCCAGAAGGTTATATACTGCATAGATCACCACTTTTAGTTACAGAAATATTGAGGTAAAGGTAACTTTAATTGCTGGGTGGCATACAGAAAATAAAAATTGATATCCAGAAAACTCTGGATACACCTCAGAGCCCACATGCCTAAGAGAGTAAAGAAAGTGGATGCAAAAGTATCATATAGTCTTGCTGGTGAGGAATCATACATGGGTTTCAGTTGCTTGTTGAATTTTGAATGATTTACTGTACTTTATATAATTTTCACAAATTCCTCTTGTTTACTTATTCTAGATCGTTTTTTATTTATTTAAATGATGGCATTGGGGTCAGGATGGCTGAGCAAATTCAAGCTCTTTGACTACACTGAAATTCTAGTATTTGACTCATTATTTTGTAAAAGCACTTATAGTGTCTTGGATACAAGAACTGGTTTGCACATTCTATATTTAAAATTAATAAGTAATGCAACTGATAAAAAGAAATTCACATGGGAGGCTGTAGCTTCTAGATGAGTTATTCTCTAATATACTTGAATATAACCAGTCAGCTGATGAAGCAAGTCAGAAGGTATTTTGCAAATAATGGTCACTCTACTGCAGCCATTTCAATCAGACAAAATAATTAAGTGCAGAGAAGTCATATGGCATAAAGACATGTGAAAGAAAAGTCACATTATCAATGCCTCCTTCTTTAAAAGTACATTTTTTTAATTATGCCCTAACATTACAAGTCTGCTTTGTCATTAATCTAGCAACAGGAGATGCTCTGTGGCAGTGTTCTAGTCCACTGGGTTTATTTGTCGGCTTTAACAACTAAACGGTTTTGTAGTATGTCAGGTAACCTGAATTTAAACAATTTTATTGGACTCTTGGTCTAGAAAAGCTGATAATTCAGAAAGCTAAAAAGAACATTTTCATGTAAGACGTATCTATTCTTTGGTCCCAGGTCATCCCTTCACTGTGGCTTCTGGGAAGCTCCCATAATGTAGGGCCATCCCTGACTGGCAGAGAGCCTGCCTAGCCAATTTATACTTCTCCTAACAGAAGCTTTGTTGCATGAAGCATGTTGGGTGCATTCCTGGAGCTACGCTTTCTCTGTTGACAGTTGTTTCAATGACCTCTTAGAGTCATAGATAGCTTTTAGGCTTCTCTAGCCTCTTTGGGGAGCTGAAGTGGCCCCCAAACATTTCTGGATGGGGAAAGAACAAAAGTTGTGTGAAACTGCCCTTTCACTCTTGCCCCCAACTCCATTCTCTGGGCCATCCTGAGCACTGGTATATGGCTGAACTGAACCCTATCTCTCCTTGTGTTCTTGTCTATTCTTGGAACTTTTGTAGGTTACTTTACCTCTTACTGTATTGTCAATAACCAGGAGATCAGTATTCCCACTTACATTCACTTTTGTCCATATATTCTATGCTATATAGTTTTATATATATATGTGTGCCCATCTTTGTAATATCAGACCATCTACAAAACAATACCAATATCAGATTGAAAAATAGACTAGTTCATGCTGAAAGGAAAATTATCACATTAAAAATATGCATATAAATGGAATTTAAATACCTCTTTGCTTTCTTCCAGATCCGACTCACTGCTATACTCTTCTGTATTTAAGTTTTCAAAATCTGATTCTCCAACAGCAATAGGTACTGTCACAGTGAGGCTGGGGTTGTTTATGAATGACATGTAATCACTTTCATCAATTATATATTTTTCCACACTGCTGCCTGTTCCTACGCCACTGGTAGTTCCATTGCCATCTTTCAGATAATCAAAGTCTTTGTTTATTTCCACTGTTAGGTGATTAGAAATGCAGCTGTCTTTCTTGTTTAGTTCTTCAAGTGGTTTGATTTCATTTAATGCTTTCTGTTTTTTAACAAAGGCTTTTTGAATGAATTCACGCACTTTTCTTTTCACATAATCTATTCCCCTCTCAATTCTTCCTATGGCAATCTGGAGATTGTTCATTTCATTGTCATCATCTGTGGCAGCAAGGTTGTCTGCACTAAATGAACTCAGTAGCAAGGCCAAAAATAGGTTCAGAACCTGCAATATGATGAGAAAGGAGTTCCTAGATTTATCTCAGTGGGAATAATTTCTTGATATACTTTCTAAGATATATGAAACATGACTCTAAAGGACCAGTGCTTCACAAACAAACAATACACAAACAAAACAAAAAACTTCAATCAATCAATTATGCTTTTAGAATGAATTGAGTGTTAGATTTTTAATAAAATGTATATTACTAAATCATTTGCACTGGAAAAGAAGGAGTGTTTATAATTCATGATAATTTGAAGAAGTGCAAAACATATAGTAACCAAGTGATTTACAAATATTTTGACAAATGAAAGAACTAAATATGGTTTTCTATGATTCACAACGCCCTACTATTCACCATTCAAAAATAGTCAGACAACTGCCAAATATTTGTGAAAATGCTTTTGAATCCCAAAATGTTACAAATATTGGCTCAAAAGATTTTTTATCCAAAAATTCAGACAAGAAGTCTGATATTCTTCCTCATCCTATTTAAAAAGTTTCACTTCTCCAAACAGAGAACAGAAACTATATTATACGTTTTACATAGCTGGACATATATCATAAATAACAGTAGTTTATAAAAAACTCACAGATGGGATATTATTTGAAGCATACCACATTTGCAAACAGCAAAACCATAAATGAACACCGTGACTAAGATTAGTCTACAATTACATATCACAGGTTTGGTCCTGCTAGGTATGGAAGACTGTTTCTAATTAAGGAAAGCACTTAAGCTTAATTTTAAGCATATGAGTAGTTCTATTTAAATCATATGCTTAAATGCATTATTAAGATGGGGTCAGAGTGTTCATTGCATTTCAGGGGTTGAGTTTCTTTCAGAATAAATCTTTAAAATGTTTTGATTACGTACCACTAGATTTCCAATCACCATGACCATCATGAAGACAGTAAGGCACATGGCTTGGCCTGCAACCTCCATGCAGTCCCACATAGTCTCTATCCATTCTCCACACAGCACTCGGAATACAATCAAGAAAGAGTGGAAGAAGTCTTGCATGTGCCAACGTGGAAGTACACAGTTGCTTGCAATTTTGCAGACACATTCCTTGTAGTTTTTACCAAACAACTGCATACCAACCACAGCAAAAATGAAGACAATGATGGCTAGTACCAGCGTCAAATTTCCCAAAGCCCCCACTGAGTTACCAATGATTTTTATCAGCATATTTAGTGTTGGCCAAGATTTTGCCAATTTGAAAACTCGTAACTGAAAAAAAGAATAAAAAGGCATTGTTAGACTGTTATGGAGACATAAAAGTGTTTTACTAATTAGTTCGTGAAAAAGTCTTGCTGCCAATAATAAAAATGAGGCAGACTTTTACAACTTGGTACCCTAACAGCATAATCTAGGATCAAGACTGCTAAAGCCCAGGGACAAGCCTCATGTAACTTAGAATCTAGAGTATAGTGCTACCCTCATATGCCAGAGAATCTCCAGGCTACCCACCTATCTATGTGTACATAAAGAAGAACTCCATTCTGATAATATCAGTAGGAGCACAATAAAGATATTCAATAAGCCTATTTGTTTCTTCACTGATGAATACTTAAGAAAAGCATTGCAATAAAAATAGACCCCACTCCTATGTTGGAATGCATTAGTGTGGATTCATCTGGAGTCCCATGAAAAACAATAGGACACATGAATATAAGTGGATCACATTTCAGGATCAGTATCATAATGATCTTTAAGTATCTTGTTAAAACACAAAGGTTTAATTAAAATATTATAGGAAACAAAGCCTGTAGCTGTAACTGGCAACAACATTTTGTTTTAATATATTTACCAATCTGAATGATCGGAGAACTGATAGTCCTTCCACATTAGCAAGACCAAGTTCAACCAAACTAAGTGTTACAATGAAACCATCAAAAATATTCCAGCCTTCTTGAAAATAATAATAAGGATCCATGGCAATTATCTTGAGAAACATTTCTGCTGTAAAGATCCCAGTGAAGACCTAAATTCAAAAGGCAATTTATTATTCAACTGGCAAATTTAATATTAAAAATGCAATATTTGTGCAGATTTTTATATTCAAGCTACGTATCTTCAACGAGTATAATTTAGAATGGCCATTCACAAAATCCTTAAACTCAAATCCTTGAAATATTCAAAGGAAGGTCAAATTACCTCATTTAGTACTTCATTATTAGTGTTTAAAATTTGTTGCTTTTAAAAGAATGACCACAGTGACATTTTATATACAGCTTCCATAAAAACTTCATCCTTCCCATCAAAACTTCATCACTGGTCAAGTACTGAATCTTCTTTTCATCTGATTTCATTTTACATTAAACAAATTACTTAAACTTCTGGTTTATAATACATTTTTCACTATATTAGAATTCCAAGCTCTTTTTTCCACAGCACAAGCAATGTCCCAAATTTCATTTTCACAATATGCAAAAGAATACTTTCCAAGAAATTACATGCTCCCCTCCCTAGAACCCTATTCCTGGGATATTAATGACATTATAAAGATATGCTCTTCTAGGGCATAATCTCCCAAGATCTAGCAAGATCAATAATTTACATGAGCTAGGGATCCGTTCAGGAGCCTTTCTTGATTTCAATGAACATTAAATAAGGACAGGATTATGATGATTTGTAATATTATAGGTAGTTTAGGTGCACTAGCTTCATTTCTAAATAAGCTTTTGTAAGGGGTATATAGAATAGATACACCTTGAATGATGAATAACTACTGAGTCCTTCTGGCCCTCAACAATTAGAAAAGCTATCCACCTCTGTTTATTCCAAAAAAGAACCCACCTAGAAAAAAAGACAATAAAAATAGTTCACATCATGTGAGATGCTTTTTTAAGGACCCTCAATCAGCCAACTTTGGAGTTCCTCTCCTCAAGAACAGACACTAAAATGGCTAAATGAGAGTATTGTTATATCCCATAGGAAGAATCTTCCATAATTTACATATGGACAAAAACATATTTCTCCCTCCCTCAACCTAATTAAAAATAATTTCAATTTACTAAGCAAGGTTGACATGCTACTTTTCTATGTAAAGTGGAACAGTACACATTCCGCGGGATCAAGAAATGGATGGGGAAACTGGAAGTTAAGCAAACTAGGAATGACTAAGATTAAAGGTCAAATTGGGAACTACTCTTTGTTATCACAAGAAATCCAAGCCATATCTGTTCATCCCAACTACAAAATATATGTTGTTTTTACTTGTAAATCAAGTATATCAGAGATAATCTTTTACCCCAAATTATAAATTGCACTTTTTTTCTTGTGAGCGAGACCTATATCCTTCTGCATGTGAACAATGTCTCTTATTCTATTGAAAGTCCCAAATAATGTGAGATGCTTATGTGCAAGCAAAGATTGTATGGTGCATACCTTCCAGATTTAGAAGATTATAAGGAATTCTGTTGGTTTTCATTGTAAATAATTATGGTGCTCCGGACGTTATAAGACTGGATTAGCACAAGGAAGAGGGAATGTTAAAAGGTACAGAGAGGGTATAATTTTGGAATAGTATGATAAATTGATTTTAAAGTGGGATCCCAGCTAGTAACAGGAGGTAAGAAAGAAATACAATCCTTGAAACAAATTATACTTTTAAAAGCCTCCAGTGAGAAAGGAAGGGATTGAGAAAATTTGCTGTACACTAAAGCAATCTGTTGGATACTGATGGAAGCAGCAGAGAAACTGAGAGTTGAAATCTTAGCATCCACTTGGCATATGTACAAATAGAAATCAGGGAGGAACTGTCTCTAATTCTGAAACTGGTACATATAAACTGAAGTCACCATGTACTCAACAGAGTTCCCTAACGAACTGGGATTTTCTCCCACGGAAGCTCATGCAATAAATCAATTTGTTAGTCTTTAAAAGTTCTACAGGACTCCTTGTTTGTTTTGCTAAACTCAACAAGCTTTAGAATTCTAATTGCTACTGACTCCTGGATGAGTCATATGGAAAGGGCTCTCCCTTATCCCAGGGATAAGAAGATAACAAAAAGTGATGTGATTTCATTTCAAAGATTTTATTTTCCCATTTATTTCTTTAATTTAAATAACTGTTGGTTTTCTTGCTAAGTCTACACTCTCTAGTGAGAATTCAAGTGGCTATATTTTAGATTTGAATTCCTTTATATGTCCAAGCAAATTAGCATAAGAGAGGATGAAAAAAAAGTAACTTTAAGCAAATGCCTGTGACATTCTAAACTTGTTCCTTTTAAACTAATCCATTCAGACTATAGTAAACACACCCTAAAAGTGCCTTTGGGAAAAGTGCGTCTTTGGAAATGAGATAAATATGTTAGGTACTAAAGAACTGAGAAAACATGGTTGCTTACCTGTAACTGTCGTTCTTCGAGATGTATTGCTCATGTCCATCATAACGTAGGTTTGTGCATGCCCCTGTGCACGGTTCCCAGAACTTTTTTTTCCTTAGCAGTAGTCATAAGGCCCTGGATCTGGTGCCCCCTGCACTCCCACGCACGTGCCGTGGTGCATCAGGCACCGCTGGGGCCATGCCCCTCACTCCCTTCTTTCCACTAACTCTGAATAGCGGGGATGGCAGGCGTGTTTGTGATGGACATGAACAACACATCTCGAAGAATGACAGTTACAGGTAAGGAACCATCTTTTCTCCTTTGAGTGCTTGCTCATGTCCATCATAATGCAGGTGAATCACAAGCCTTACCTTGGATGGTGGGAGGAGTTATTGCTGGGAAGCTTGCAACACCGCCATTCCAAAAGCCACGTTGTCCCTCACCTGCTGGACGATGGCGTAGTGGGAGGTAAAGGTACGCACCGATGACCAGATAGCAGCTCAGCAGATGTCCGACAGTGGGATCTGCACCAGAAATGCTCCTGATGATGTCTGTGCCCTGGTCGAGTGTGGCATCCGTGGACCTGGGAGTGGCACCTTTGCCTGTTTGTAGCAGTGCTTGATACAAAATGTAATCGATGACGGGATGCGTTGTATGGAGACTGGAAGGCCTTTCATCCTTTTTGCCACTGCAACAAAAAGCTTCAATAATCTGCAAAAGGGCCTCTACGGTCAATATAGAGCGCCAGAGTCTGCCTAATGTCCAAGGTATGCTACCTTCGTTCCTCATCAGAGCAGTGAGGTTTGGGAAACAAGACAGGGAGAAAAAATCCTGGTTATAGTGAAACTCGGATACTACTTTGGGGAGAAAGACAGATGTGGTCTTAATTGTACTTTGTCTTTAGGAAACACTGGTGGTTCAGAGGTAAGGGCCCACAGCTTAGAGAGCTTCCTAGCTTACATGATTGATACCAGAAATGCCACCTTCCAAGACAAGATAAGAAGTGGGCAGGTGGCTATGGGTCCAAAGGGGAACCTGTGAGATGCGCAAGGACCAGGTTAAGATCCCGGGGGGGGACTGGGTCTCAGGCTTGTGGATACAGAGTGTTATACAAAGGGCCCTCCCCTCTACAGGTGTCTCGGATACCCTCAATGAAACCACACCCAATGCATGGATATGTTGCTTTATTGCTTAGATATAATAAGCCATTCAGCACTTTAGCACTACTGAGTATGTTACTCACAAGCAGTAAGCAGGCAGACGAGGATCAAATGCTCACGATGCTTCTGCTATGGGGCAGCCCCCGACTCTCTTTTCCCTGTATCTGAGGGCCCTTAGCGAGCATTGCTCCAGCATTGGGGGCGGGAGAGGGGTGGCCTGGGCATCCAGCAGGGATCAGGGTCCCAGGTGAGTCTGCTGCCCAGGCAGGTGTTTCCAATTCTCATAAACCTAACGTACACACACCTTCTTCCAGGGCTAGGTGCATTCACAGGGTGGCTCTGGCAGAAAACAACCTGCTATCTTGTAGGCAACACTTTCAAGGTTAACTGCTTTCCAGCCTACTCTGCAGCTGGAGTGGCTTCAAGCCAATGAGAAATGCTTCCATTTGGCTGCATAAGACCGGATTATTTTCTGCTTCCCCATAAGATTTGTTGGACCTGTGCTGAGCAAGCTTGCTCCTCTGCCTTCAGCCACTGAGTCACCACACAGTACGAAGGCCAACTCCAGATGCAGGAGGTGATCGAAGTCCTGGAACAGCAGATCTTAGTGTTTCAGTAACTCGTATGGGCTCGCAATTGACAGGTTCAAGAGGGTGGTAAAATCAGCACTGTTGCAGCCACCCTAGAGTGATCAGTATAATGTCAGCTTTATCCTTTTTGATTTTCAGGACAACTCTGTGCAGCAAAGGAATTAGAGGGAATTCATACATCAGTGCTCCCAACTACTGTATGAGGAAGGTGTCAGACAGCACTCTGGCCTCCATTCCCCAGAGTGAGCAGAATTGAGCCCACTTACTGTTCCATCGAGATGTGAACAGGTTCATTTGGGAATAACCCCACCTTTGGAAAATCATGGTTGCGACTTCTGGATGGAGTGACCAATTGTGGTGAGGCAAGAATAATCTACTGAGGTGATCTGCCTCCTTGTTTCTCACTCCTGGTAAGTGTGATGCTGTAAGACGGAATTGGTGTCTTATGGTAAGGTCCCATAGGTGAATGGCTTCTCTGCATAGGGCTGAGAAATGAGCCCCATCTTAGAATCATAGAATAATAGGGATGGAAGGGACCTCACGAGGTCATCTAGTCCAACCCCCTGCTAAAAAGCAGGACCACTCCCACTAAATCAGCCCGGCCAGGGTTTTGTCTAACCGGGCCTTAAAAATCTCCAAAGATGGAGATTCTACCACCTCCCTAGATAGCCCATTCCAATGCTTCACCACCCTCCCAGTGAGAAAGTTTTTCCTAATATCCAACCTCGACCTCCCCAGCTGTAATTTGAAACCATTGTTCCTTGTTCTATCCTCTGTTACCATCGAGAACAGCCTAGCTCCCTCCTCTTTGGAGCACCCCTTCAAGTAGTTGAAGGTTGCTATCAAATCCCCCCTCAGTCTTCTCTTCTGTAGATTAAATAAGCCTAGTTCCTTCAATCTCTCCTCATACGTCATGTGCCCCACCCCCTAATCATTTTTGTTGCCCTCCACTGGACTCTTTCTAATTTGTCCACATCCTTTCTATAGTGGAGAGCCCAAAACTGGACACAGTATTCCAGATGCGGCCTGACCAGTGTCGAATAGAGGGGAATTATCACATCCTTCGATCCGCTGGCAATACTCCTACTGATGCAGCCTAATATGCCATTGGCCTTTTTGGCAACAAGAGCACACTGTTGGCTCATATTCATCTTCCCATCCACCATAACCCCCAGGTCCTTTTCTACAGCGCTGCTACTTAGCCGATCGGTCCCCAGCCTGTAGCAATGCATGGGATTTTTCCGTCCTAAGTGTAGGACTTTGCACTTGTCTTTGTTGAACCTCATGAGGTTTCTTTCGGCCCAGTGTTCCAATTTCTCCAAGTCTCCCTGGATCCTGTCCCTGCCCTCCAGAGTATCTACTATTCCCCCCAGCTTAGTGTCATCCACGAACTTACTAAGCACGCAGTCTATTCTATCATCAAGATCATTAATGAAGATGTTGAACAGAACCGGACCCAGGACTGACCCCTGGGGCACTCCACTCGTTACCGGTTGCCAACTAGACATCGAGCCATTGATTCCTACCGGCTGAGCCCATTGATCTAGCCAGTTTTCTATCCAGCTTATGGTCCACTCGCCCAACCCATACTTCCTTAACTTGCTGACGAGAATGCTGTGGGAAACCGTATCAAAAGCCTTGCTAAAGTCGAGGTATACTACGTCAACGGCACTTCCCGCATCCACAAATCATAGAAGGAAATCAGGTTCGTCAGGCATGATTTGCCCTTGGTGAATCCATGTTGACTGCTCCTGATCACTCTATTTTCCTCCAAGTGTTTCAGGATGGATTCTTTGACGACCTGCTCCATGATTTGCCCAGGGATTGAGGTGAGGCTGATTGGTCTGTAGTTCCCCAGATCCTTCTTTTTTCCTTTCTTGAAGATAGGTACTATATTTGCCTTTTTCCAATCCTCCGGGACCTCTCCACCCTCGCCACGAGTTCTCAAAGAGAATGGCCAGCGGCTCTGCAATCACTTCAGCCAACTCCCTCAGCACCCTTGGATGCAGTTCATCCGGCCCCATGGACTTGTGCACGTCCAATTTCTTTAAGTAGTCCCTAACCCGACTTTCCATCACCGAGGGCCGCTCTTCTCTCCATTCTGCGTTACCCTGTCTAGTAGCCTGGGAGCTGGCCCTCCCTGTGAAGACTGAAGTAAAAAAAGCATTGAGTACTTCAGCCTTTTCCGCATCATCCACCACGAGGGTGCCTGCCCCATTCAGTAAGGGATCTATACCACCCCTGATCCTTTTCTTGTTGCTGACATACTTATAGAACCCATTTCTGTTATCCTTCACATCTCTTGCTAGCTGCAACTCCAATTGTCCTTTGGCCTTTCTGATTTTATCCCTGCAGTCCCGAGCAATATCTTTATATGCCTCCCTTGTCATCTGTCCAAGCTTTCACTTCTTGTAAGCTTCCCTTTTATGTTTCAGCTCACCGCAGAGTTCCCTGCTAAGCCACGCTGGGCGCCGTCCACATTCGCTGTTCTTTCTGAACACTGGAATGTTATCTTCCTGTGTCTTTAACAGGGTTTCTTTAAAATACAGCCAGCTGTCTTGGACACCTTTCCACTTCAGATCAGCCTCCCAAGGGATCCTGCCCATCAGCTCCCTAAGGGAGCCAAAATCTGCTTTTCTGAAGTCCAGCGTGTGTGTTCTGCTTCTTTCCTTCCTTCCATTGATCAGGATCCTGAACTCTACCTACCTGAACTCTACCTGAACTCATGGTTGCTGCTGCCCAGGTTCCCATTTACTTCTACTTCCCCGATCAATTCTTCTCTGTTTGTGAGTAATAGGTCTAGAGGTGCAAGGCCCCTAGTTGGTTCCTCCAGAATTTGTACTAGGAAGTTGTCCTCAATATTCCCCAAAAACTTCCTGGATTGCCTGTGCACTGCTGTATTACCTTCCCAGCAGATGTGAGGATAATTGAAGTCCCCATAAGAATCAGGGCCTGCGATCTGGAAACTTCTGTTAGTTGTCCATAGAACGCCTCATCCACCTCCTCCTTCTGGTCTGGTAGCAGACACCCACCACGACATCCCCCTTGTTGCATTCTCCCCTAAACTTAACCCACAGACTTTCAACCTGCTAGTTTCCACTTTCATAGTTTGTTTATGTAGCACATTGCTGTGGTGTTGTCTGTCAGCACATGTACTACCCTCCCCAAGATGAAATGCCGAAAAATCTAGCACTCCAGGGGAAGAAATGCCCTGGTACGGATTGAGTCTAGAGTGGCTCCTATGAAGTCTATTCATTGTGTGGAGGTTAACTTGGACTTCTGTGTGTTTATGAGAAGTCTCAGCCTGCAGCAAGTTGAAAGTATTAGGTCGACACTGGAGGTGACTTGTTCCCTTGACTTTCTCCTGAGCAACCAGTCAGCCAGATAAGGGAATATGTGGACTCGCCATGGTGTAGGAATGCCACTGCAATGCCCTTGTACTTAGTAAAAACCTTCAGGGCTGAGGACAAGTCAGAGGAGAGGGCTGTAAACTGGTAATGATTTCCCGCTACTACAAAGTGGAGTAAATGTCTGTGGTTCAGAAACATGGAGACATGGAAATAAGCATCCTATAGACTGAGGGTGGCAAACCAGTCTTCCGAATCCAGGGAAGTGATAATTGAAGCCAGAGACACCATACAGAACTTTAGCCTTCTTACATGTTTGTTGAGACCATGCAGGCCCAAAATGGGTCTGAGATCGCCATTTGATTTGAGGACCAGGAAATATCTAGAATAAAAATCCCTCTCACACTCTTCCACGGGGAAGGGTACCGCCCCTATGGACAGAAGGGATTGAACCCCTCTGAACAGAATCTGCTCGTGAGAGGGGTCCCTGAAGAGGTATGGGTGGGGTGGGGTGGGGAGTTGGGTGGGATGGAAGAGAACTGAATTGAGTAACCACATGAGATGGTTCTGAGGATCCAACAGTCTGAAATAATACGGGATCATGCCAACAAAAAGGGGACCAAGGGGTTTAGAAAGGGATAGGTTGGATCCTAGGAAATGACGGGGTGGCCGTCCTTGGGCACATCCTCAAAAAGATTGTCTATGATTATTGTTGGGATGCCTCAAGCGACCCTGGTGTGTGTGGAACCCGACTTGGTTGTTGGGTGATGTTTCCCTGGTGCCCTATTCCTGTCCCTCTGTCTGAGAGGGGTGAAATGTTGTGGTTGGGACCTGAACTGAGTCTATTGAGTCGGGGGAGGCCAGAACTGGCAGCATGCTGTTTGTGAGATGTAGAGCCCCAGGGACCTCAGTGTAGCCCTCAAGTCCTTAAGCCCATGATGTTTGGCTTCTATCTTTTCTGAAAATAGGACCAGGGCTTCAAAAGGTAAGTCTTGTATGGCTTGTTGAATCTGTTGAGGCAGGCCTGCCACTTGCAGCCAGGAACATTGGTGCATGGTGACTGCTGATGTGATCGACCTGCCCGGTGCATCCACAGAGTCATAGGAGATCTGAAGCTCTGCATTTGTGACCGCTAGCCCTTTCTCTAGGATTGTAAAGAAATCTGCTGACTGGTTCCATGGCAGGTCATCACCAAAGCATCTCATGGAGTCCCAGGGATTATAATTCTATTTGCTCAGGAGGACTGGTGATTGGCAATCTGGAATTGTAGACTTGATGTGGAATAAATTTTCCTCCCGAATAGGTCAAGTTTTTTACTGTCCTTGTTCTTGGGAGTAGATCAGGCTGCCCTTGTCTGTCTCTTTGGTTTGCTGCATCAACCACTAAAGCGCCTGGGGTGGAATGAATGAAAAGGTATTTGGAATCTTTTGCTGGAATGTAATACCTTTTCTCAGTACCCTTTGATGTGAGGGGCACAGAATATAGGGTCTGCCACAGAGACTTTACAATTTTTAGGACACCTTCATTTACAGGGAGGGCCACTTTGGAAGGCACAGTGGTGGCGAAAACATTGAACAGGCCATCCATATTCTCTTTCAGTTTCTCCACTTCCATGCCTAAATTGGAGATTCCCTCTTCAGCAAGTCCTGATATAACTTAAAATCACCCGGGGGGCCAAGGGACCTTGATCAATGGCCTCATTGGGAGAGGAGGAAGAGAACTGCTGAGGCATCTGAGGCTGGAGGGGATCCCCCTGAGAGTAATATGGCCCTTGGAGGCTCCCTCCTGTGGGTCATATTCTCCTGAATCTGATGCGAATCTCAGGTGCAGGGGGGCATAGGGAGATGCTGAACATACTCCGAAGGATTGGGGACCAGGGGGCAGTAGAAAAGACTTTGGAGACCAATAGGGTCACTGGGTAGCCCATTGGCCTTGTGGCCATGTGGCAGTGGGGACTGGGACATTATCAGTTTCCTTCTTTGGAGCCTTGTGGTGCTGTTTCTCTTCTGAGGGGGAAGTGCTCAAAGACTTCGACCCATCCCTTTTATGGCGGTTCCACACATGTTTTCCCCTCACTCGAAGACCGGGAGGTTGATGAACTTGAACGGTGCTGAACCCAGTGCCAATTAGGAGAGGTATGATCTGAGGAGCTGGAATGATATGAGCGGCATCTTGGTACCAATGATTTTTGGATTCTCTTACCCCCAAATGGTTTCCTGTCCTCTGGTGACTGGGTTCTGTAACTCCTTCCCAGAAGCAAACTTGTCTAGGGATGTCAAATGATGCTAAAAAGTCTTAATTGATCTAGAAGGGGACCTTGAGCAGTCTCCGGCACAACCACTGAGACATGTCCGAGAGGGAGACCTCAATCGGCACCGGGAAGTTGAGCGGTCCCTTCAGTTCCGCAGCGGTGTTGGAGATTCCAAGCGTCTGGCATCCAAATGGTGCCGCTGCCTCAATCCTCTCTCCTGTGACCAGTGTTCAGGCTGGGTCAGTTTAGGGGACTTTGATAACCAGCAAGGAGGTCCCATAGTCAGCTTGCCCTTTGAAATTGGTGCTCTCACTAGTTCTTTTGGAGGTGGAGTTGGCAAGGCCATTAAGGTCCTCATTGCCTGAAATGGTGTTGACCGCGCCGGGAGGCAGAGAGAGACCTGCATGTTCCCAGGAGTGGGGGGTGGCTCTCTCCAGGATGATAAACACATGGAGGCAGAGAAGAGTTTACACTCTGATTGCATTCTCAGCCTGGAGCTTGACTCCTGCTTATCCTGAGTCTTAGGGGAGCCAAGGGCTTCAGGCTGGCTCTTTTTCTGTTTCCTTTTTGGCAAGGCAGCACTGCACCGAGCAGAAGATGAACCTTGGGTCAGTGCCTGCACCAGGGTCAATGCTGGAGTTGGTGCTGAATGTATTCTGTGCATCAAGGATGTGCTCAGTGCAGAAGTAGACCTGGCCAGCTCCAAAGCCAGCTTCAGAGCAGTCTCCATCAAGAGCGTTCTGAGACGAATTTCTCGCTGCTTTTGCATTCAAGGCGTAAACACTTTGCAGATTTTACATTTATCTTTCCGATGTGCTTCCCCTAAGCATTTAAGACAGCTGTCATGGGAATCATTAAGTGGGAAGGCCTTCCTGCAGACAGCACATGGTTTGAAACCCAGGGATTTGGGCATGATTGCCCTAAGTCCTCCACGAGACTATTAACAACTAATGACTACTCAAACTATTTAACTAAAGTACTTAAGAATACTGACCAACTACCTAACACTAAACTAAAACTATCAAAACCAGTCTGTAGACAAAAGAAAGGGAGTGCTTGAAGCAGCAATAACAAAGTTCCAGTAATTATCACTGGCAGAAAGAAGGAACTGATGGGCACAGCCCGACGGCACCTGATATACCACGGCATGTGCATGGGACTCCAGGGGGCACCAGAGCCGGGGCCCTATGGCTATTGCTAAGGGGAGAAAATTTCTGGTAACTGTGCACAGGGGCGTGCACACACCTACATTGTGATGGACATGAGGAAGTACTCAAAAACTGATGATTTTAAGTAAATGTACTAAGAAATCATAGTAATGTGCATTGCTCCTTGTTATAATGGCTGAGCCTCAACTCTAGACTGTAATTATTACTTGCAAGATTGAATTGTGTGTGCAGTACACACCTAAAACATTAGTTGTGTCTATACTTGAGAGGTGAACTATTGATTGTATATTAATGTGGTTCTAAGCAAATTAATATATTGTTGTTTAGCTAAGAATAAGCAAGTGTCCTGATTTGAGAAATACCATTTAAGTTAAAGGTTGAGTTGAAAAGAACTCAGCTCTATAAAATATTAAGCTTACACTCTCAGGATGCAATGAAAAGGAGTTATGCTATTAAAATCCATTCTATACTGGCTAACCTACTTTGTTAGATTTCAGCTTTTTAAAATATAACTGTCATTTTGGCAAATTCATAAAAATTGTCTCCCTTTCACATTTACACTTTGCAATGATAAAATATTATATGCTGAACAAAGCATAGACAGTTAGGAGACATTTTCTTGGGATGGGAAACAAATTATACAATCCTAGCGAAACATACTTTATGGTTTATTTGTAACTGTCATTAATAATGCCCTGTTCTTAATACATTGTATGTTATTTGAAATATAGAGAATCAGGTTTTTTATCTGCCTGTGAATTCTGCATCCTCTAGTTTTTTAGCTATTTAAATGTTTAAAAGTATCTTTCCTTCATATTGCAATAAATATAAACAATGTTAAAGAAGCTCATTACATTAATTCTATTCTTGAAATAAAGCAAAGTAGAACTGTACATGCTAATGTTTAAATGCTGTTTTATGATTCAACCTCAATTTAAAAACTTTAGCACTACAGAGAAGCAACTAACAAACTTCTTAATTTATCTTTTTGAAATATAAAGGAGAAAATATAATTGACAAACTTAAAACAAAGATATTTTAGTAATTATCTTGATACACAGAATCTATAAACTCTACAGAAGTAGAGTATAAAACACTAAGGCCATGTCTATACTTGCAAACTTAAGTCGACTTTGTTAAGTTGACTTAACAAGGGCAACTTTAAGTTGACTTTAAGTCAACCTAAAGTCGACCTTGTTAAGTCGACTTAACAGAGTGGCAATACTTTAAGTCGACTTTAAGTCGATCTTGTTAAGTCGACTTAACGGCTTTAAGTTGACTTAATAAGGCCGATTTAGTGCTAATCCCCATCCATACTGGCTTTAAATCGACTTAAGAAGTCAATTTAAGGCTTAACTTGACCTCAGAGGTGGTGTTATTAAATCAACTTAATCTCTTATTAAGTTACCTTAAGCAAGTTCTTAATTTGACTTAATAAAAGCCCAGCATGGACACGGCTTTGTTTAGGTCGACTTAAGGAGATTTAAGTCGATCTAACTTGCAAGTGTAGACACACCCTAAGACAGACAAAGTATGCTGTAGGATATATTTCATGGTTTTACAGACAGAATATACACAAAACAATGCACACAAAAAAGTCATTAGTGGAAAGAAAGCCAGAAACTCTTTTTGATGGGATTTCCAGGTACTGCAAATCCGTGCTTAAGACACAAAGCTGTAAGGAGCCCTAAGTTAAAAAAAACACTAATCTGCATTTTTTTGTATTTGCATCACATTGACTTAGTGGGTAAACTTAGATTGACCATGCAGAAAAATGGTTAAACCTTATAGGAAAAATGACATGTTTTCTGGGTCAATATAGTATCAGTGTCATTTTGAAACAATTAATTTGAAGGAACAGTCGCATGTATAAGTAATGTCAATATTACCCACATCAGTTGTTTCTCTTACCTTCTCCTCAAATGTAGCTCTTTCATCATTAACAGATATGATAGAGTAGCCTGAGGAAAAAATGGCTGCTTCCAAATATAGTTACGTCTCCCTTCCAATCTATGTAGCAAGTATTTCTTTTCTTTTCTATTTTCTAGCCAGGTTACTAACCAATGTGATGTCCATTTACAGTTCAAAAACCGAATGAGATGCAGTCGGTTAGGAAATTACATTTTCTTACTGAAAATAGTTTGTGAATGATAAAACATAATTTCTAGAAGTACTACCTTTCAACAGATGTCTGAAGAAACTACAGAAAACTATACATAGGAATATTAATGGCCACTGACATGAAAAGGAAATTCAAACATCAAAGCAGTTTATATAAAGTCTGAGATGATTCAACAAATTTGCCAAGTAATGTATTAAATAAAGTATTACTGTTAAATAAAGTATTATTGTTAATCTATATGTCTTGAGAAAGAGTGAAGTTGGCACCTCCAAAAATGTAGTGAAATACAGACTTAACTACAGGCCAACTAAATTAGTTTAAAAAACACAGAAGAAATTCTTGCTTAAAGCTGTCATACACATATGCCTCCTTTAAAGGCAAGCAAACAACAAAATAAAAACATGTCACAAGACAAACTGAAAGACTTACCAGGTTTCCAACGGAAAGTACATCACTGAATTCTTGAGTCATTGGATAATGTTCCATGGCCATAAATAGTGTATTTAAAACAATGCAAATAGTAATAGCGAGGTCAACAAATGGGTCCATCACAATTAAATTGACAATATGTTTTACTTTTAACCAATGTGGACTGCAGTCCCAGATCAAGAAAATATTCGCAAATTTGTACCAGCATGGTGGGCACTTTTGTCTTGATTCTTCAAGTTCTAAGGAAAAATGTGTAAAAATATATGTGAAATATCTGCACGTCATGCTATATTGTGCCAAAGATCTCTTTAAAGCTCTCTAGCCACATTTTCAGAAAATGGTACAGCAGGTGAGCCCATTAATATATTCATATATTTGAAAACAAATTCTTATTTGAGCACAAAAACATGCAACAATTTTGTTCACAGTGATTTGAATTTTAGCTTTGCAGCCATGAGGCGTTTATCATAGCAAAAGCAGTGCTTTGTGACCACATAACATGGAATGGTCACAAACCAGTGACATAAACCTTTCACTAAGTAATATGAAACACCAGGGCCAGAGGGAAGCAGGAGAGTTGTGGAAGGCAGGTATATAAGCCTTAGAATGATCCGGGCTTTGTTCCCCACAGACTGAGCAGGGTTTGCTTCAGTTAATTAGAGTCACCTGGGACCAATTAAGGCTCAGCTGATAAAAAGCTTTTGCTCCAGCCAGAGGGGGTGGAGAGCAAGGAGGAGTAAAAGCAGGGAGTGTTGGAGAAAGGTGGTGGAGTGTTGGAGAGAGACAGAGAAAACAGTATCAAGTCCTGTGTGAGGTAAAAGAGCACAGAGAGATGGGGAAATAGCCCAGGGGAGGGTAGTGCTGTTGCCAGCAGTGTCAGCAGTGTGCAGCTGCCATTCCTAGGGCCCCTGGGCTGGGGCTCGGAGTAGAGGGAGGGCCCGGGCCCTTCCCCCTCCTGCCCCTCTGTGCGGTCAGAGCACCAACTGCCCAGAGCCAGGGGCTACCAGGGCTTACCCTGGGGCCCACAACGTAAAGAAGCACAGGACCCACAGGAGCAGAACGACCAGTTTGCCACAGTAACATGAGACAAACATATCTACTGAAAGTTCTTTTAGTGTATCTATAAATATATACTATTTAGAGGGACAATATCAGGTTAAAATATATATCTAAAATTATTTTTTCACTTTCAAATGAAATTTTACGAAGTTCACTGAAAATATGCTGATATTTTAAATTTAATTTTTTACATACCTTCCATAGTATTTGTGAGTATGCTGGCTATACTCATTGCTCTCTCTCTTGCAGCAGGGTCTTCCAGAAAATCCATAGAAACATGAATGGAACTTGATCTTCTCTTTCTCGTTTCCGTTTCTGTAGTCATGCCCTGCAAATAGAATAATAATGGATAGGATCAACATCTTGAATGACATAATAAGCAAATACTATGTAGACTGCATTTCTAAATTGGAAGGAATACATGCTTCATGCAATTTCATATTTTACTTAATTTATCATGCAAGACTTTTCTTACTTATTGTACTATTAACCTAGCATTTTCAAATTATATTAAAGAAGATTTCTCGATTGAATCATCTTCGACCACAGTCAGTTACTGGAAATCCTCAGTTCTATACATAAAATGTGATGTTTCTGGGAGAGAAATATGAAATTGATTAATTTTTCATAACTATTACTGAGATTTAGATTGTTGAATAATTATTCAGACATATTGAAAATCTCCATATTACTGTACAATGGTTCTAATTTGCAGATGTTTACTTCGGTTTGTAAGACTTCTCATTTTTGTAAAATTACAAGGTTTCCATCCAGTCTTAAACAGCAACAAATAAAAAAAGTCTAATTTAGTCATGCCTCCCCATGCCAATATACTTCCAAGTACTCTAAGTGGACAATCTTAAAATAAGATAGAATAGCTCTAAAAATATTTGGCTATCTGTATATACACATAGATGACAGCACTTATGTGCATACAGACATTTGTGTATTTGAAGCTGGGTGCATGAATGTGCTGCCACAAAAAACTGTTTAGTTTATTTTCTATACCAGAGTCATTCATCCAAAAAAGGGTGGGGGGGAGGAGGGGGTAGAGAGAGTGAATAAGAATGAAAAAATATATATGATAGTTCTGAACTTATATTGTTATTACATTGTAATGAGGCTGATAAAGCACAATGTTATCAAAGTCATATACAACAAATTCAGTCTCGTATTGACATTTATTATATACCCTTTTTATTTATAGAGTGAGTTAAAATCTTATCCAGTGTGGCTAGACAGAGATTTTTTTAATAGCTAGAATAAGTTCCGTCACATTGTCATAGGTATATAATAAACAAATATTCACATACTAATTTCATATTTTTTCCTGTTAGCTCAGAGAATTTTTGCAGGTGAATGTTTAAATTTCAAACTTATTTTGTTAGTATATTAAAGATATTACAAGATGCAGGAACATTCACAGGTTGGCCAACCAGGATCATTCCTAAGGGATTCCATTCTGTAGAAAACACAGGCTGGTGCAGTAAGAAAAGGCCACCATGCCTGAACTATTTAAATCTTTCTTACATTGTCATCAGTAGTTGGTTTATCTATTATCACCTCTGGCAGAAGTTGTCCAACAGGCGATGTAGGTACAGATGGTCCACCAACCAGGGAAACTACTCCATTACAATCTACAGTGCTATGCATCTTTCCATTCGCTGAAAACACTGCCAACACCTTGGATGACTTACTACCCTGACTAACATTACTGTTGCGCCGTTCACCATGTCTGCGTGGCAAAAAAAGAGAGTCTCTTCTGCTATCATTATCTTCAAAAGTGCTATGCTCATCATCAGCAAAGTCATTTTCTGATCCTATATCCTTTGCTCGACCTCTGAAGCTGAAAATACTAGTTTTGCTGTTGCGCCTTGGGGAAAACAGGGAGCCACGAATGCTCAGCAAAGACTGTAGGAAAATAAAAGAAAATAAGTATTAGCTGTATTCTTTTATTAAATGTTGTAAAAGGTGTTTTCATAAATAAGATTAATAATCTTTTCTAGGAACCAAATTCTGCTTTCAGATTTTCATATGTATTCATTTCACTGAACTCACATTGTAAATTTAAAAGTCACTATTTACGAATTATTAAATCAAACACTGATCCTGAGCCACCCTAGGTCCTACTGAAGTCAATGAGATTTGTGAGTATGGATCTGTAACAAGATAACTGTCTGGTATAAGATGAGAATAAAACAGACATAAACATAGCAGCCTCTACAAACTTAAGCAAGACTTGGAAACATTAGTAAAGTAGAAGTAAAATCCCTGGATATCCTTATAGAAGAATTTTATAAAATTTAACAAGGACAAAACCAACAGAGTACTACAGCAATTACTCAAATAATGTCTACAGTATTGAATAGAGAATATATTTTATACAATTTTTAAACAAACCTATGGAACTCTATTACAGGGATACAGTAGCCTATTCAATATTGTATTCTGATTTACAAATTCTGTATAAAAGTTATTCACTATTAAAGGCTATATGGATTTTTTCAAGGGGTTGTCTAAGACAGTTAGGTAAAATTCTCTTGAAACAATGGCAACAATTAAGATAGTTAAAACTAAACAAAAGTTCAGTGTCTTCCTTATGGTACTGCAACACTGTTTTGAATGACCATGATGCCTCCAATACACTTTTCCACTAGTAATGCATTATACAGTACCTGGTGGGGGGACGAATACTTCTTTTCATATGTCAGTCTGTTCCCTTCAATGGAGAACCGGAAACCTTTCTTTCTGATGCTGCCCCCTGATTCAGATTTGTGAAATTCATCTTCATCCTTCTCCTCTCCTCCATATTGTTCTTTCTGCTTTCTTTTCTTCCTTCGGTTCCTCCTCTCCTTAGCACTCTTTGAACTGAACTTTGATGCATCAGAAGAACTTTCTGAGAGTCCCCCTATTCCACCTTCTGCACTGGGATCCCTTGATTCAGCTGAGGCTGTTGCTACTATTGCTGCTGCTGTCTGCCATATAACAATAAACACTTTTATTATTAGATCTACCAATGAAAAGCACTATAAGAGCAACATATCATCATCATTACTAGGCAGCACCCTAAAACACCGTACGTTTCTTTAGAAATTAAACTTTCTATTTTAATCTTTGACTGGTGCAGTTTTGGCACACAGAGACTTTCAGATAGCTCACCTCTTTTTTTATATCCTCAACTGCTTGCTAAATTCACATACTGTTTCCTATAGCATAGCAGATACCCTCAGCCTTAAATATGTGCGATTTTTGATCACGTTAGTTGCCCCTACCCTTCACATATTACTTTTCTTCTTAAATTGTGAGGCTGACAGGGCATGGACTTTGCTGAATACATTGTATATACTACAAGATACAAATCCTCAATAAATTAAACACACAAATACATTCTTTTGAAGTCTCCTCTGGGTCACCAAGCTGGAGTGCTCACAGCAGAAAGTCTACTTAGAGCAATGAAAACCTCTGAGCTGCCTCTGTCCTGGCAGTCAAAATGGGCCTACCCATCGTTATAATGAATACTTACTAACTCAGGACTTTAAACCCATTCTAAATTGGATGATGACCAATATTTATAGAAAACCCATTTGGATGCACTATTACATGATTACAATATGATAAATACCTTAACTGATAAATACATACTACCACAATTATACCTGAGCTGCTTCTTGCTGTTTTCTCAGCTGTTCAAGCATCTGCTGAAATTCTGCCTCTTTCTGTTCTGCTTCTTCCATGTTTGCTTGATTCTGTTCTTCATAGGCCATGGCAACAACAGCCAGGATCAAGTTAATCAGATAGAAAGAGCCCAGAAAAATCACCAGAACAAAAAATATCATGTATGTTTTGCCAGCAGCACGTAGTGTCTGGAAGGAATAGTAAATACAGCTTTATTAATTTTTTAATGTTACTATGTGAATTAATGGTTTGCTTTTCATTTTATAGGGGTCCATCATCATTTGATTATATATAAGATATTGATATTAAACTCTTTATTAATTTGATAGTATAAAAAATACTTAGTCTTTGTTTCTCATAATGTTCTCACCAGCTGATAAAGATTTTCCCAGTAGTCTTGAGTCATCAGTCGAAAGAGTGACAAGAATGCCCAGCTGAATGTGTCAAAGCTTGTGTAACCATAGTTGGGGTTTCTACCAGCTTTCACGCATATATATCCTTCTGGACATTGACTACAGAAAGAGAGAGAGAGAGCAAGAGAGAGAGAGAAGAGGTGTTATCTTTCACAGCTATTCTAATATCCGTTTATAGTAGGTCCTGGTAGAAGTTCAGGATTATGAAGTGCTGTTTTGGTCAGTTCATCAGACAGGAATTCCTATCAGTTGGAATTTTACTTTACAAAATTATGTTTAAAGACAACTGAAAAATAGCACATAAAATATTACATTTCTGGGGAACGGCATTTCCTATTTGCATCTTGTTTTTTAGCAACACTTGCATATTGCCTTTAATCCTAAATGGTCAAATATTTACTCTTAATCTCTAAAATCTAAAACACAATAAAATATCCTTAGTATTTTCACCTCAATATCCATCTCAGTATTTTCCACTCACCCTAGCAAGAGCCTGATGGTTGTCAGCAATCAGCACATATGCAGCTGGGACTCTTGAGGAATATATGCCTTCCTAACTAGAACTTCTCTTACTTTTCAACCAGCCAGAATAATGTGTTAATACTGGGTGTCTTTGAATTGGTTATCGAATGGAGAGTAAACTGACCTGACCAGACCAGCTAACTATGATTGGGAACTCAAGTCCAGGATCAAACCTTTAGAGTAAAATCCTAATAACACTTCTAATGTGAAATGGCAAATAAAATTTCAATCAGCTGGTCAATCAAACTATTCAAGGATATATATCTGAATATGATGCATCCTATTTCTACATAGTACAAAGATCATGAAACATGGCCTTACCCTGCATCTGAGCCATTTCCGCAGAGCAGAGCATCATTTTGCCCCTCAAGAGTGTAAAAATGACCTATTTAGAAAATAATTTTGAAAAAATTGTAAATACAAAATAAAACTGTTCACCACTGAACTCATTTAAATGATATTGAATAAAGAATGTCCTTTAGTGTATATGAGTAGTTCTACGGCAGACAACTTGAAGAGTTTCATGAAACATTTTTATGATGGCTGATAGTTCTTGACTGGTATGACTTTACCTCACAGGAATTAACAGGATGATTTCCAGAAGTAAGAACTACTTGCTAAAGATTATACATTTGATCTCCAAAATTTCAAATATTACATTGGACTAAAACAAAGTAAACTGATACATCATTACTACTGTTTGATTCATCAAAATAATTAAGATTATTTTCACAGTTCAATTTGAAAGCACCATAAATGATTTCTTCAACATGAACATAAAATCAAAGTGACAATATAAATTGCCATAAAATTGATATCTTCAATTTATACTGTCAATATGTCAAACAGCATCAAAATTCCTGACGGAAGCTGGTAGAGCTGAATGAACCATATATTTTCCCTTTCATATGTGCCATGAAACATTTAACATTTTGTGGAATTTTATTTTGAATTTATTTGTTTTAGTAGATAGAATTTACCCTATTTTAAAAGATTTTTACCAGTTTGATTTAATGAGCCATATTTTCTGATTAGCCTTACCAGGGCCTTCATTGTTGCACCCACAAATAATTGCTGGCAGAGGCAGTTAGTCATTGGGGGCTAATAAGGTTAAGCCTATCGAATAATTCCACAGCTGTCAGCCAATCTAAAAAATGTAGGTATACTTTTGTTGCAGAACTAGCCTCGGTGAACAGCACACAGGTCTGAGCACCAGGGTTAGCATAGCCTAAGTGTGTGCAGCCACAACGCAAAACTGTACCAAGTTACTGTGTCGTCTCTGGTGCTATACTCATCTGTGTGTGTCACTCAGATTTCTGGGGGCATATCCCATGATTCTTTGTGATGCAGGAAGTTGAACTGCTTTATGAGTCTTTTTCAGTGAATTGTGGGAGGACTTGTCTGTCCTTTTGGGCACACGGGGAATTGTGGGAAGGCACTGAAAGACTATCAGCACTCAAGGGATTTAGCCTGCATTCTCACTGCAGAATGGGTGAGTTAACAGGCCAGAGTGAACACAGAACCCACACTCTGGCACAGACCCCAGATGTCCCAGGTAGGTCAGAAAGTACCACTAAACTGAGGTGAAGAGGTCGGGGCAACACCTGCATGTGACAAATGTTATGGACACTTGGAAGATCCAAAGACTACTGAATCGGCTTTATAAATATTATATGTATTTTTATGGGCTGGGATTGTATTATTTCTCCATGGGAAGACTGAAAGGATCTCAATTAGCTGTTATCACTCAGGAATGAGATCTGGGAGCCAATGTGGATAGTTTTCTGAAAACATCCCCTTAATGTGCAGCAGCAGTCAAAAAAAGCTAAAAGAATGGTTAGGAACCATTAGGAAAATGTTAGATAATAAGACCGAAAATATCATAATGCCACTATATAAATCTGTGGTACAATAACATCTTGAATACTATATGCAATTCTGGTTGTCCCATCTCAAAAAATATATATTAGAATTGGAAAAGGTACAAAGAAGAACAACAAAATGATAAAGGGTATGGAAAAACTTTCATATGAGGACAGATTAAAAAGACAAGAATTTTTTCAGCTTGGAAAAGAGATGACTAAGGGGGATATGAGAGAGGTCTACAGTATCATAAAAGGTGTGGAGAAAAAGTGTTATTTACTCCTTCACATAACAGAAACCAGGGGTCACCCAATGAAATCAATAGGCAGCAAGTGTAAAACAACACAAGGAATTACTTCACACAACGCAGAGTCTACCCACAGCACTCATTGCCAGGGGATGATGTGAAGTCCAAATGTATAACTGGATTCAAAAAAGAATTTATCTAATTCATGGAGAATTAGAATTATTAGAATTATTATTATTAGAATTATCTTATTCATGGAGAATAGATCTATCAATGGCTATTAGCCAAGATGGTCAGGGATGCAATTTCATGCTCTGGGTGTCCTTAGCCTTAGACTGCCAAAAGCTGGGAATAGTCAAAAGGGGATGGATCATTCAATGATCCGCAGTTCTGTTCATTACCTCTGAAGCAAATGGCATTGGCCACTATCAGAAGAGAGCATATTGGACTAGTGGGACCATTGGTCTGACCCAATATTGCCATTCATATGTTCTTATGGGGCACCTACAGAGTTTCCTGAAAGACCTAAAATTACTGGGGTATAATTAATGAAAATCCCTAGGCAAGTAACAAGTTTGGAGAAGCTTCACCCCTGAGGGAAACTGCATCTAATGGTTGCACAGTCCTTCACGGCTACTTTGTTTCATCTTCTTCAGGCTTAGCAATAAGTAAAAGGCATATGTTTGTGACTTCTGACTTGGTAGGGTGGTAGTGCCATGTAGGAAAGGAATAAGTAAGTAGTGAACCTACAAAAAGGGTTTTCTGAGTCTCAAGGGCTGTACGTATGTATATGTATGGAGGAGAGTGAGGGGTGTATTAATGAGCATCAGTTGTCAGGAATTTGTTTTCATGTCTTATCCAAAAAGTGGCAACTCCAGTGGTTTGGAAGAAGTTGTTGTCCATCAGGGCCGAAAGGGTGACAACAGTCACATAGGCACTAAGGATTTGGGTATTGGTCATTCCAGACAAAAAATAAATACAGTATTAGTTTTTAAAGAAACAAAAAGAGAATTAAAAGGAAAAAGAAAGCATAGGAACAAGGAAAAAAGACAGAAAAAGGAAAATTTAAGTACAGTGAAGTTGGGGTGAGAAAGACAGATGATGCAAAAGTGGGACGGGAGAACATAAATGTAGGTGAGAAGATAGAGAAGACAAAAATATAAGGGAGTAGTCAAAATTAACATAATGCTTCAAACCAAAAGCATACTAAGTATATAGCACATTTCTAAACTTCAGTTCATAATGAAGCATTATTGAACTCATATATTGAGATTTTGGAGGATTGATCCTAAATGGTTGATTTCCTCTCCAAAGATTTGAAGAGACACATGTCAAGGCTGATCCTTGCTGAATATTATATTTTATATAATGTTCTCTTGGCACTGAAAAACTACCACCAACTCAGAAATAAAGCATGCAGCAGAATGAGATTTAATGCTCTGAAGCTTGATGACTCATCCTACTCAAACCTAGGAGGCTGGGGGGTTTTGTGATTTCAAAGATGTGTAAGATGTTTCTTTCACTCCCATACATTTCTTGCCCACTCTATTTTAAGAGGTAGGAAGACCCTTAAATTGGAACAAATCCTGTTGAAGTCATGCTGGCAAGCATTTTGCTACAAGAGATTTAAATATATAGTCCCATAAAAAGACTGAGTAAATAGGAGCTACACATGGTTTAAAGTGGAACTGGACTGAGACCACTTTTCACAAAGCCATTTGGTTAGAAAAGAAAACTTTGCTACTCATCTGTATGTCTACCAGTTGTATGCAATTCTTCAACTTTAAGACAATTTACTGATTTTACAAATACCAAAAAATAAAACAGTATTTTTCCACATCGGGCTGGGAACAAGTTTGGAAACTGCTTTGAATTTGTTTATAAAATGTCTTACAGTAACAGTTTCTTGCTTGCTATACACAGGACCAAATTATGTTGGCACTATGTTTAAATATCATATAGCCAAACTGTGTTCCAACATAGGCTTTTGGTGGAATCCTACTTATGCAGAGTTTTAACAATCCCCGCCGCCCACTTTTTTTTTCCCCTTTGGCTCACTGGAGATGGGATTAAACAATTTTACTGAATCAAATAAAATTGAACAAAAGGACAAATGGGAGTTTGAAGCTTTCCAGTCAGTCAATGCACTGTGGTAATACTTCTTTCAATGAAACTATGCCTAGGAGTGTACTGGACAGGATGCACAGGCATAGATCAATGGATGATGCTTGCAAGACTTTACCAGCCTCAGGGGTGCATCTGTACCCCATGCATGTAATACACATAGAGACCAGCACAAGAAGAAAATCTCTGCTTCACTTTGCACTGGGCTCTACTAATCAATTATAAATTCCAGAACTCATCAAGTCACCTGTTTTGCATATTTTTCTTTCCTTGTTAACAAACAGCTTCCAGGAAATAAATCAAAAACCTTTGTAATTCTAATTGTTTGAATCTGACCCAGAATACTGCTTTGATATTCATATCAATTGCCTGTGTAAGATTTTCCATCCTATAAGTATTTCCTTATGCTAGATTTACTGAGATAGGGCTGGCCCAGTCTAGCCATAAATTTATCAGCTTTGCTGTCAAAAGTGAAATAATCAAAAAAAGACAATATTCAGAATTGCTAATGTCAGCAGCGCTCACATCAAGGATATATTCTTTTACAAAGGTGTATCAAAGACATGGATATAAGCTAGCATTTGAAAAAAAGGGGAGGTGGGAGGCTTAATTTCCTTCACACAGAGTGTAGTGCCACTGGCTTCAACACAGTTAGTCTTGATTTACTCTGTTGTAAGTGAGAAGAGAATACGACCCTATATCGTTCCAAGACAGAAAAAATGTCCAGAGATTTTAGAACTCTTATATAGATCTCAACCCTGGCTTTGCCATGAGCTGAATATACACACAGGTTATTGCACTGGCCCCGGCGTGGCTCAGAAACTAGATTGTGACTCAGAGAATCCTCTTCCTGTTACCATCTGACTACTACTCCCCACCTGCATAAGACAAAATAGTAGCTCTGAAGAGGCAGCTTCCTTTCTGTACTGATGCCCACAATGTGGCTAACTGGTAAAGAGAAATACAGGGCACCTTATGCCTCTTTACTCTTCTGCGTGGGCCTACAGGTTGGGCCACAATTACCTGTTCCTGAACCTCCGTGTAAATACACTGAAGATCAGCTAGCCACTTCAATTCTGCAACCACTTCCATAGATCACTAAAATTTTCTGTCTTATCCTAGTATAACCTGATTCCTCAAAGGCTTCAGATCTTCTGTATCAACCAAAATGAAATCACACAGTACAAATTTATAATTAAAGAGATTATAAAACCAGAAGGGACCAATGTGACCATGTAAATCTGGACTCCTGCGTAACATTGGACAAAGAACTTCCTGAAAATAATTCCTGTTTGAACTAGAGCATGTCTTTTAGAAAGACATCCAATCTTGATTAAAAAATTTCCAGTGATGGAAACTCCACCATAACCCTTGCTAAATTCTATCAATGGTTAATTATCCTCACTGTTAAAAATGTGCACTTTATTTCCAATCTAAATTTGCCTAGATTTGTCTCTTTATTTCCAATCTAAGTTTGTTTCAACTTCCAAACATTACATCTTTTTATACCTTTGTCTGCTAAATTAAAAAGTCCTTCATTATCAAATTTCTGTTCCCCAGGTAGATATTTATCAAGAGGGATCCACTTAAAAAGTAGAGAAAGTACACAATGTTTATGGGTTGGTGGCTGTATCATGCCTCTCTTATTTCTCTGCTGTTGCTGGTGGGTAGCACTACTTTCTTAGCTGGGTGCCCAGGCAGCAGCTGTTATTCTCCCTTATGTCATCAGAGCTGGACAGCTGGAGACTATATTTCACAGTCCGTGATGCAATTCTCACCGTCACGAATTTGGTAGACCCCTACTTATAAACTGTGATCGAGTTACCCCTTAATCTTTCTTTGATGATTGAGCTCCTTCAGTCTTTCAGTATAAGGCACATTTTCCAATCCTTTCATTATTCTTATGGCTCTTTTCTGAATCCCTTCTGATGTATCAACACCCTTCTTAAACTGTTGATACCAGAACTGGGTACTGTATTCTGGTAGCAGTTAAACCAGCACCAAATACAAAGGAAATATAACCTTCCTACTTCTACTCAATGTTCCCATTTATTCTGGTGAGCTCCTGTGTAGCTAGTTATCTGTCAAGACCCCCAAGTTCTCTTTTCCAGAGTTATAGCTTCCCAGGAAACAGTACTTCATCCTGTAAGCATGGCCTACATTTTTGGTTCCTAGAAGCATTACTTTATATTTGGCTGTATTGAAACATTTATTGTTTACTTGCGCGCAGCTTACAGAGTAATTCAAATCACTTTGCGTCAGTGACTGCTTTCCTTCACTATTTGCTGCTCCCCCAATCTTTGTTTCATCTGCAAACTTGATCAATAATGATTTTATTTTCATTAATAAAAATCTTACATATTGCAGAGATAAAAACTGATCCCTGGAGGACGCCACTAGAAATATACCAGCTTGATTATGATTACCAATTTACAACTGCATTTTGAGACCTCTCTATTAAGCCAGTTTTTAACTCATTTAATGTGTGCAAGGGTGATTTTAGATCATTTTGGGTTTCTTTATTGAAAATATCATGCCATACCAAGTCAAGAGCCTTTATAAAAGCTTAAATGTACTATATCAACACTATTAGTTTATCAATCACATTTGTAATCTTATTAAAAAAAGATATCAGATTAGTTTGACAAAATCTATTTTCCATAAACCCATGTTGAATGGCATTAACTCTTTATTGATCAACTTCTGTATTGGCCATTCCATTATTGTGCCCAGGATCAATGTCAGACTGACAGGCTTTTAATTACCTACCTCATCCTGTTTATCCTTTGTTAAATGTTGGACTAACATTAGCTTTAGTTTTCTTAGCTATAATGAGAATATCCTCTTAAGCCTATGTACAATTCTTTCTTTATTTTTTTAAAAGCTATAATCACAGCTGAAACTAGAATACTCTTAGCTTTTTACAGCTGTGAAAGAAAGTCAAAGGGTGAGATCCATTTCATACCACAGTGCCTGACTGACAGCTCCATTGTACTGTTAGGACAAGCCACCCATTAGTCAAAGATTGGTGGATGTGACATGTAAAGAAAAGAAAATAGACAACCCCCCTTTTCCCCGCTCAAATTAATACTCATAGAATGTCATTTTGAAAACTGCTTAACACTGGTTTAGTTCTTCTTCCATTAAAATCAAAGATAAAACTCCCATTGACTTCCATGGAAGCCGTGGTAGGCCACCACTGAACACTTCTGAAACTTTTACTCATCCTGCCCAGCTTCAAATGGAATCCTAGGCTATGTCTACACTTGAAAAGTTAGGTCGACTTTATGAAGTCAACTTAATAAGGTCAATTTTAAGATGACTTAAAGTGGACCTTATTAAGTCAACTTAACAAAAGTCGACTTAACTTTTCAAATGTAGATGTGGCCCCTTTTTGGCCTTAAGTCGACTTAACGTTTTAAGTCAACTTAAAAAGGTCCAACTAGGCACTACTCCACATCTCCACTGGCTTAAGTCGACTTAATAAAGTCAACTTAAGCACTAGTTCGAATTAAAATGAGGTGTTATTAATTTGAACTAACTTTTCCTTAATTCGACTTAAGAAGCACCTTAAGTCGAATTAAGGAAAGGCCAGTGTAGATGCGGAGTAAATTATGTCAACTTAAGCCTCCTTAGGTCGACTTAATTTCTAAGTGTAGACGCACCCCTAGTGATAAGTACTGATTTTTATGTGTAGAAAAAAAGTATTGAATTATGTTCTTTATCTTTGTGCATATTTTCTTAGATAAAGATTAAAAATGTCAGTTATTAGAATTATAAATGAAAATTCAAAAGCAGGCAAAAGAATGCCATTCATTTTTTAAAGTTTGAAAAATGTCCACTTGTCAACATTTAGACAAATCTAGTCCTATTACGTCAGCCATACTTTTGATAACTTTGGCTCAGATTTGTTCAACATCTACACAATTTTACTTGAATCTATTTAAAAAAATAAATTAAACAATTTAATAAGATTTACATAAGTAATACTTACGTGTATCATCAATGTACTCTTTCCAGTCAAATGGAGTCTCTGTTATATTAACAAATGTACCATTTTCACCTACTGTGCTGTTAAAGTATGAAGTAATATTAGTTTCCAGAGTAAAATTTTCTGGAGGCCACTGCAAACATTTGTGCCTCAGGTTGCCCATGAACAGTTGCAGCCCTATTAGTGCAAATACACTGAGACAAAACACAGTCAGAATCATGACATCTGAGAGCTTCTTCACAGACTGAATCAGAGCTCCCACGATAGTCTTCAAGCCTGCAAACAGAAAGAGATTTTTATTACGACGTTCAACACATATTTAAAACATAAAAGTAACAATTTATACCAATAAAGTTAAAAACTTCATGCAGAAGCCCAAATAAATGCTTGTAATGTGTGTGAAATAACATTTTATGAAGAGTTTTATCACTTGTGAAGATGAATAAATAGCTGAAAGTTCATGTTCATTTTAAATTGTGAATGTAAATGAATCGCACATATTCCAAAACACTTGTTTTAATGCCAAAACAAGTGATTTTGTTATTCATGTTTTACATGAATCTCATGTAAAGAAAATCTTTCTTTTTACCATTTGCCAATGGTAAATTTTACCATTTGCCAATGCCTCCTGTCCCAAACCTTTGCTAGTATCAGTTTTATAACACACTACGTTGTTAAAACAATAGTAAAGATCTTATTAAACAGTAAATGACAACAGATTAAAGTTATAAAACTGGAGATGGTTTGGAAAATAATAGAACTTTAAGATAATAAATCCCCCATGCGATGCCCATGCTATTCTTTATTATCTTATTCCTTTATCATCTTTAATAAATCAATGTTTCAAACAGTTTTAATTGTCACAGTCACAAAAATCCAGAGCAAATACTACATCATGTTGGTAAAATACATATGGGTAAGATAGCCTCAGGATTATTGATTTTTTGTTGAACGTGGAGAAGAAAGCTTGACATCATAAGATGCAAACCACACAGGCTGTAAATTGCAATGTCTCATGCAAGAATTTGTTAAACTCAAAGGCTGATTTCAAAAGAAAAAAAGCTAATGTTAAAAACACAAAGAATCATAGATTTCAATCAATTCTATTATCTTATGATTCCTGCTTTCAGAGGTTGGTTTTTTGGGGGCAAGCAACAAGGCTTGTGTTAAATAATGTGAATTGAGCTTCAGTGGAATGAAATTCAGCCTCAGTGTTTAACCTAGTTCTCACCTGGAATGACCGATATTGTTTTCAATGCTCGGAGAACTCTGAATGTTCTCAACGCTGAGACATTGCCCAGGTCCACAAACTCTGTCACATATCTGTAATAGGGGAGTTCACACACAAACACAATGACAGGATAAAAAGGAACAGTTGGGAGGTACAAAGGGCCTAACACCTTACACCAGTTACTTCTTACCTGGGATTACAGAAATAGTTTTCAAAGCTCTCAATACTCTGAAAGTTCGAAGAGCTGAAACATTGCCTAGGTTTACAAATTCTGTTATATACCTGTAGGATTAAATCACAGTTATTCAGAATTGAGGCAGAGTTTATGCTACTTACGTGGGTCTTTTCATCAAGACCTCGTTGGTGATTTTAGCAAATAAATTAAAAAGCTACTGTCAGCTGTTTACCTTTCACTGCAGTTTGCCTTGCATTAGTTTGCTTTCATGGCCTTCAGTTAAACTTACATGTCTCTGAAGCAAACCACAGTGATTTTATTTTGAAAGCATAAAATTTAGCTAGACTAGACTGGAAAATTGGAGCATGTAGTCAAAGGGGCAGCTTTTATTCTGGTTAGAGAAAAATGCAGAACATTAAATTAGCTTCTATAACAACAACTGTACTAGTGGCTTCTGCTGTATATATGTTTACATTGTATACATGCTATGCTACAATGTGGATGACATGCAAATCATTTTTAGACACAGAAAATCCATACCCCAAAAGTCAGTTTGGGATTTTTTTTTTAAATTTATCAACTCATTTCATGGCTTTTATGCTCTTTAGTAAAAAACAAACAAACAAACAAATGAAAAAAACAACTTACGCAAATGTAATGACAGTGAAATCAAGCCAGTTCCATGGGTCTCGAAGGAAAGTGAAAGCTTCTAAACAGAAGCCCCTTGCAAAAATTTTTATAAGTGATTCAAACGTATATATTCCAGTGAAGGTATACCTGGAAAAGTATGCAGAAAGTTAATAGGGACAAATACTGGTTCTTCATAACAGGTTTATTTATTTATTTATTTATTTTTGACTAAAAGTGTTAGAAATCAGGTTAAAGATTCAGTTCATTTAAAAAATTGAGACTAAATAAAGTAAATAAACAATGTCTATTAAAATACATTAGTCATCATTATAAGTATCCTATTCTAGTACATTATTTGTGACATACTTTTGACTTATGTCAAAGGTGACTAAAATGTATAGGTAGGTGTTCTTTATTAACAATTGTATAAATCCAAAGAAATAAAATAATAAATTTTTACAATAAAAATTCTATAGATAGATTAAATTAAAACTAAGGTCCACTAGGCCAATTACTGTTGTCCAACAACATGGTGAGATCAAATTATTATGTACCGTCTGGGTCACTAACTTCTAAAATTTCTAGTATTAATACCGAAGAATAGCATGTGCTTAAAGTCCCATTTCAGTAAGACTACTTACGTGCTTTTCTGAATTGGCATCTGTAACTAGGTAGCTCTTGTTTTACTGCTAATGCAGTAGTAAAGTGTATAGTCCAATCAACAATATTGACCAGAACACATGAAAACACTATCAAGCTGCTACATCATGAAGATGAGAAAAAAGCTTCATGTAAAGTCAAAGAACAATATTATCCATGAACATTTGCCTCCCTTTTTTCTGTGCCCAAATTTTTCTAAGAGAAGGTTTTACTCTAGTTTTGTTTAGAGAAAAACAGCAGTAGTGTCACATATTTACCACTGTCAATGTCCTTCACTGCAAATAAAACAATGATTCCTAGAAAAGCTCATTTCAGATATATGAATCTATATAAAGAGTACAGGTTTAACTTACTCTACATTCTTTGTCCAATCCGGAGGGTTACTCATGGTCATAAACACACAGTTGGTCAAAATAGTGCACATAATAAGCATGCTGAACAATGTATATTACAGTCAAGGAACATACAAGAGTAAATCATGGAATAGCACATTAACAAATTGTAATTTCAACTAAATCCTGACATATGCAAAAATGCCATTGATTTCAGTGACAAGTCCAGATACATTTTTAATGTAGTATCTACCCAGAAGTTCGCCTGTTAGTAAATTAAATTTAACATTTTTCTGTTTTGCTGATGTTCTCGGTAAGTCCTGAAAGTTTTCTACATATTTTCTTAGCTTCTGCTATGTACTGTACATCATAAAAGGCTGCATTCAATACCAAATCAATTGTATTTATTGTAGGTCAAACTAAAATGAGATAACAAAGAGGTGAATTCTGTTTTATTTTAAGTGCCTACTGTAATGGGATAACATATTAACCTCTCTTCTGCACACTTAGCACTAAATTTGCTGGTGGTGTAAGAAGAAGCAACTCATTTTTTAACAGTGTCGCTATCCAGTGCATGGTGCACACTAAAATAACAAATAACAAATCATAACAATACTAAGTAATGAACTCTCCTCATCCCAGTGGCGTGATGACAGTAATAGACAGCAACCTCCTTCCCAACCCACTTGAGTCCACTAGCATTATCTTCAACAATGTAGTTAGAGAAGACAAGTCTTGGGAGAAAAGCCAGGTCATGCAAGATACTCAAACTCAGAAAACTAAATTCTCTTGGACCAATGGAGGAAGCAAGTTCCAAAGTTGAGGGTTCCTCACTGAGAAGAAGTTACCTTTGTAATGTTAGCTTATGCATTTTTCCTCTGTTCTGAACATTGATGGTATTCTTTGAGCATAAAGTAGTGTTTCTAAGGGTGCATTTACACTTACAAGTTAAGTCAACTTAAGGAGGCTTAAGTCGATCTATCTTACTCCCTGTCCACACTGGGCTTTTATTAAGTCGACTTACGCTGTTCCTTAAGTTGACTTAAGGAAAGTTTAAGTCGACTTAATAACACCAATTTTAGGTCGAGTTAAGGCTTACGTCGACTTCTTAAGTCAACTTAAGCCAGTGTGGATGCCCTAAGTCAACTTATTCCATAAGTCAACCTAGGACGGGGGGACAAGGAAGCCCCACATGGCTCCCTAGCAGAAGGAAGCCACATGGCTCTCTTATGCCAGGGAGCAGGTCCCTTGTCCCGGGGGAGCCCCTGCTTCCTTCTTCCCAGGACACACGGCTTCCTGGCAAGAAGAGCCGCGGCTCTTTTTTTGCCAGAAAGCTGTGGTCCAGGGAAAAGGGCTCCCCAGCCAGGGCTCCAGCGGGAGGGAATACCCTGCTGGGGCTCCGGCAGCAAGGAATTCCCCCGCCACCCTGGCTTGGGGGTGAGGGAATCCCCGCCGCCCCAGCCGGGGCTCCAGCGGTGAGAGAATCCCCAGCTGGGGTGGCGGGGATTCCCTCGCCACTGGAGCTCCAGCCAGGGCAGCAGGGGAATCCCTTGCCACTGGAGCCCTAGCCAGGGAAGAGGGGGAATCCCTCCCTGCTAGAGCCCTGGCTGGGGAGCCCCAGCGGTTCCCTTCTCCATGGGAAGCTGCTCCTCGGCTCTCCCTTGGCCTATCCAGTCGACTTAGAGAGTCTACTATAGACTCTAAGTCGACTTAAGAAGGTCAACTTAACTTTCTGAGTGGAGACATAGCCTAAGAGACCTGGAACCATGGATTGCTGTAGCAAACTTCACACTTCCAAAAGAAAAGATATAACATTCTCACTGAGCACAAATAAAAAATGTATTACATTATTTCTTCTATTAGAAGCAGCTGGAGATACAATAAGACCCCAGGTTGCAATTTTACTTAACTAATGGTGAATAAACTACATTTGGTTACTCCACCAAATAAGCCAAAGTAGCCAATGGCAGTTATTCTATTTGTTCTGCACAATAAAATAAGCATTATCACAGTTCTAGCCAAGCTGAGTCTGTTAGCCCTTCTCAAACCCCAGTTAAGCACTAGTTAGGTCACTCAGCTGCACTGACCAGTTGGATGAGAGGGAAATGTACAGTGCTATCATCCACTTGAAGATATTGTACTCTATATTTCCTCACCAACTATCCTAGAATTAAATTTTGAACAGAAGCACAGCAGAATGTAAGCTGGTTGAATATTGACAAAGAAAGAGCATGTTAAGGAAGATGAGTTCCCGTGGAACCATAACAGAGAGAGCCTCACAGGGGCAGATGAGCAAATGCCCAATATTTATTCTCTGTGACTTCTGAGAAAGACATCCATCAGGAATCAGTAAGAAAGAACTGCTATGGAAGTGTGGCTTATTCTACCCCTGCTATAATTCAATACCATCTCATGGTCAATGATAAGGAAAGCCATTGAAAGACCATTACAAATCAGCATGGCAAACTGATCCTAATCCCAATCATCAACCAGAGCAATTGGTGTAGCATTGGTGTAGTGTACACCAAGGTCTACAATTCAAACTGACTAGAGTTAGGAGACCTGAATATCCTATATGGTTACAAATGCCTCACCATCATATGCTCAGCAATATCTTTTATAAAGACAGAAGATTTGACTGAGGCAACAAGTGTTTGCAGAATTAGCTACCGTATTTTTCGGACTATAAGACGCACTTTTTCCCCCCAAAAGTGGGGAAAAAATGAGGGTGCGTCTTATAGTGCGAATACAGTCCAGCAAGCAGTGTTCCCTCCAAGCTGTGGGCGCGCGGCCGCAGAGCGGCCGTCGCACTGCCCCCCCCCGCGCAGCCCGGCAGCCCCCGCTGCTCCCTCCAACCCCCGAGGCCGCGGCTTTGCCGCAGCACACCCAGCCTGCGCCCGGCCTCTGGGCTGGCCCTCCCCGCCCCCAGGATGGGACAGGCAGGCTCAGGCTCGGGTCAGGAGCGCAAGCCTGCCTGCCTGCCCCACGCGGCCGGGCCAGAGGGGTGGCTGCGGCAGCGGCGGGCTCCCGGGCTCCCACCCGCCGTCTGCCTCCTTCCCGGCCTGGGGCTGGGGCCGGGGCCGGGGTAATCCACGGCCCCGGCCTCCCAGCATGGGGCCGGGATCAGCCTCCGGGGCTGGGGTGTGCTCCCCCCCACCGGTGGCTTCCCAGGGCCGCGGTAGGGTCCTCCCCCGCCGGCGGCCTTGGCTGGCTTTCTTCCTTTCTCTTCTTTCCTTCCCCTTTCTTCTTTTCTTCTTTTTCTTCCTTCTTTCTCTTCCTTCCTTCTTTCTTTCTCCCTTCCTTTTTCTTTCCTTCTTTCTCTTCTTTGCCTGCCTTCTTTTTTCTTCCTCTCTTTCTCTTCCTTCCTTATTTGTCTTCCTTTTTTCTTTCTCTTTTTTCCTTCCTCTTTCATCTTTCTCTTCCTTTTTCTTTCTTTATTTCCTCTTCCTTCCTTCCTCTTCCTGTTTCCTCTTCTTTCTCTCTTTCTTTGCTTCCTTCCCTTTTTTCTTTCTTTCTTTTTTCTTTCTTTCTCTTCCTTCCTTCTTTCTCTCCCTTTCTCTTCCTTCCTTCTCTCTTTTTTCTTTCTCCCTTCCTTTTTCTTTCCCTCTTTTGCTTTCCTTTTCTTTCCTTCTTTCTCTTCTTTGCCTTCCTTTCTCTTTCCTTCCTTTTCTCTTCTTTGCCTTCCCTTTTCTTTCCTTCCTTTTCTCTTCTTTGCCTTCCCTTTTCTTTGTTTTCTCTTCTTTGCCTTCCCTTTTCTTTGTTTTCCTGCTCTAAAAACTGGGTGCGTCTTATGGTCAGGTGCGTCTTATGGTCCGAAAAATACGGTATTTTAAGTAGCGTTACAAGTTTTTCTCTTCCATTGATACTAAAAATTCAGAATGTTTATCCAAACATTGACCAATAAGTTGAAGACTAAAATAAACAAGAAACGAGAAAGTGATGCAGAATAGCCACATGATGGTACCATAAACCAGGGCTTTTCATACTTAGGGTTGGGACCTCATTTTGGGTCGCAGACCCTCAGGCACTGGGTCGCAGCACCTCCTGCTGCCGCCACCGAAAGACTGGAATGCATTGCTCAAATATGTAATTGTTGGGTCATGGGCATAAATGGATTTTTTCAACTGGGCCCCAAGTAAAGAAGTTTGAAAACCACTGCCATAAACTATGAACTGCTTAACTTTGTGCCAAACCTACTTTGGAAAATGTTTTACCTCTATTAATTTCTTTTAAAATTATATAGTATATTATACATAATAATAATTATAATAATATATAAATATATAGTCCTTCAAAAGAATTAATCAAAGGAGCTAATATAAAGTAACAAGACATCCCAATATTATCAGGACCATCCCAATAGTAGGAGCTTTATCCCTCCCCCAACTTTCTTCCTCCAACCCTCTCCCCCGACAAAATATGTCCTGATTTTTCACACTTATTGTCTGGTCACATTAAATTAATGACATTACAGACCCAATCCAGGTCCTATTAAGGTTCCCACTGACTTCTACATAAATTAGGACCAGTCCTTAAACCCCAATACTGCAAATACTTAAGCAGGTGTGAAACTTTACTCACATGTAATCCCTCAAGATTATGCTATCCCTTCTAAATGTTTTTTGAATTATCCCATAGATTTCTATAGAAGGAATAAAATTATCTTTGAAATCGCAAGGATATTAAAAGAAGATATAAGAAGATCATAAGTCTTTATTAAATTCTACAGAACTTTGTCATAAAATTTACATTGTAAAATAAAATAAAAATATCTGCAAGCCTCTATTTATAATGAAACAATCAATTGTGTGGTCTCACTATTTTTAAAGAAGAAACATTGAAAGAAACATTTTGAACCAACCACTTGAAAAGGATATGAATGCACCAAAATTTTAATAGCTATTTTTCTAAGAGGATTGAAAGGAGTTAAAATGTACAGGGCAGAGGTGGCACTGAATCGGAAGATTGCCTTCCCTCTATTCAATACTATAAAAGTCTGAAAAAAGAAAGAAAAAGGAGTTTAAATGTTTGCATTCTGCTTTAAACATTTTCAAGTAAAAATATGTTTTAACAATAGATAAAGTCTCAAATTACAGTTCTACATACAATTCAGAGAAAGTCTTATTTCTACATCCTTATTTTGGAAAGAAAACTTATTCCCATGACTTACCTGCTGTAATATCTGTTATAAGGATACCATCGTTAGGTCACTGGTGTCCTTAGAATAATAGGGGTTTCATCAAATACACTACATCACATTTATACACTTTTCTCTGTGATTTGTACATAAAGTAAGATACAGAAGTGGTGAATTAAAAATTACTGAATATTTTATAGTCTGATTGTAATTAAGTGTTTACCTATTCCCTAAATACCAGAACCCTTTTCTCTTCACTGCCTCACCACAGCACACACCCATCAAATCATAGGTCAGATAAGAAGTCATAGGGAGGGACTTTTTACTTGAAAATCTCTGTGAAGGATCTCTCATGGACATTAAGACCAACTGTTTGAATCAACGGGAGGTGGTGGTTGTTCCCTGTAAAAAGCTGCCCAAATCTAGAAGATTATCTACTGTGGCTCTGGACCCCAGAAACACATACAGCATCCTATTCTGCTCCCAGAGTGGCTCCCTCTATTGGAACTGCATCCAACCTGCCAGCTTCTCTCTGCCTTCCACCGTAACACCCTGTCTCTCTTCTATGTGGGCCCAAAACCATACATGCCTGGGAAGGAGTGTACCACCGTGACATCTAATCCCCACTTCTGCAAGAAGAAAAGGAAATTGTGTGTGGAGAGCCACTCCAGACATGGAACTAAGGAGAAGGGGAAATGCCTAGGCTGTCTTTCCAAATTAAAGTTCCCGTAATAGCTTTCAGATATTGATGGTCTTCAAACAGCAGCAACAGATGGTATAAGAATGAATGGAAATTTTTAAAATAATGAAGTAGCCAAAGAGGAACACATTTATTTGGCACAAGGTTTTAAAGGCTGAGTTAAGAGATTACTTGAAACAATCGATAAGTACATTGACTCTAATGTTTTTGCTAAAACAGCAAAAATACACTGACCATGGAGTCAAAACCTCCAGATTGTCATGCATCCAAATGACATCCTTGTTACTTAGATTTTGTAAACATAGTTATGAGCTAGCTGACCTATATGTAATATATCACCCACTCTGCTGACTTTGCATCTAAGGAAAATACACCATCCACATTTAACCAGCTCACAACCTTTTCTAAGTCCTTCTGAATTTTTGATCACAGGCATAGAACTCATACTGCTTAAATAAAAGTATCTTGCCAAAGCTACAGTTTTGAGTGGAAGCTGGTGGTATTCCTCTAGTTCATATATTATTCCACTTTTTGAGGAAATGGATGTATAGCTCCATGATTCAAATCAAGACCCCCAACATTTAAAAAAAAAATCCATTTCCTCCTTTCCGTTGTTCACCCATTTACTTCCTCAGTGAAAGAAACTTTGTCTTTTACCATTAGAGTCCTCAAATTAGGTATATTAATCCTGTGACATATACACCAAGATAAACGTTTGGCTCCCGTGACTCTCTTCTTGTCCCCCTCCTGTAGCAGAAGAACCACCTCTCAGCCTCCAATGAGACACCTCCCTAGACATCCTGACAGCAGCTGGAAAAATGACTTCAACACTCTGATCTGAAGATTGCCTCTGTCACTAAGGTGCAATTACAAAATGGTGCAGATTCCTCTCCACTTCTGGCCTTGGTTTCAGCTGAAAACACCTCACTGCTGCTTATTCTCAGCCTAAGATGGGATTTCTTATAAGAGTGAGGTGAGATGAGACTTCATCTTCTGAAGAATATTGACGCAGCCACTCTTCTCTCTCCTCTTTGCCACAGCAACCAGGCTATGAGCCAGAAAAGTAGTCTATCCTAATGTAAAACCATTAGGTTCTGATTTTCTTGTCTCTACATAGGCCCATAGCGGGGGCACTCTGGAGCCTCACAACTCCATGAGGGCACCAGCAGGGTGCATTGTCCACCTTAAGGTGGTGCAGGCTGCTCTTTTCTCCATGTTGAGCAGAGAGGATTGAGCCCTTTTCCTTGCTGGGGTGGTTTGCACACCTAAACATTAATAGGGAGTAGCTTCTTTTCTCAGAGTGAAGAGACTGCGATTTTTCTCTTACACGGAAATGAAAAGGGTCCTTAAACCCTCATTTTTACTCATCTGCACAAGAGGCAAGGACAAGACAGCTTTTTAGAATTAGTCAGAGTCACAAAGGTTAATGAATACTGCTACCTGAACAGCAGACTACAGATAGGGAGCTATTCTACTTTAACATGAGTTCCTTCTGCAGGTATAGAATTGCTGGAAATTAAACTGCAGTTAAAAAAAAAAAAGTAATCTATAATACAATCATAGGCATATTTATAACTAGCTACTCTAATGTCAAGTAGACAAAAATATTTGCCTTTTGTGTCCAATTTCAGATATTATCCAATATTAAACTGTTTTTGTTGTAGATTTTGAATAAAAGAAAATTTAGAAAAACTAAAAACCCATCAGATTCCACATGCCTGACCATTTTGTTTATCTTGATCCAAATTTTCTGCTTTTTCACTATTTTCTTAAACACCTGCTTTCTCTGTATGTTAATGGAATTATCTTAGGGATGACTTTGTCTCCAGATTAATTCTATTTTCATATTTTAACTAAATACAAATTTGAATTGTGACTACATTCCTGTTTTATTCTGTATCAAATTATATGAAAGCTCAAATAGTCTTCTTTGCAAAACTGTTTTTCAAAACACTGCAGAGGAAACTTGGAAGCACCATGGTACATGTTCTGAACTGAAATGCAGGCAAGAATATAAAGCAATCAAATATGGACAGAATTTTACACATTCAAAATTCTCAAACTTGTTCCATTTTTATACAGATTGGAAACCTGTTATCAAATTTACATGGATACATTCAAATTATAGTTCTTTTACAGTGAAGAGCAGTGATCTGGAAGGAGAAATTTTTAAAGATTAAATAAAATCTATACAAAGGGAATACATATTTTTGGAAGCAAAAGGAGATTTCACAGACAAAAACCTGCTTTCTGGCTCAGTTCAATAACAAGGTAACCTCCAGGCTTTGTAACACCATATATCTCAGATTGAAGAAAGTTTGAAAGAAAAAGCCTCTTTTCATGGACCTTGTGTACCCAGTAGCTCTATAGTATATTTTGGTTCCAATTAAGACCATACATTCTTTTGTAGGCTAGTGCACAGTCCCATTGTTTTCTTTCAGCCTGTCCATGCCCACAATGCAATTCTCAGCAGACACTGCCTTGTTAGTAATCTTTGTTTAAATCATTTTTATATTCATTTTCAAATGTGAATATCACATAAACATCACATAGATTACATATATCAAGAGGAGGAAATACAGATAGACATTTTAAACCAAACCATGCACAGAACTTGCCTTTTCAGTGAAGGGCTGAAAAAAATTATTTATAAACCTGAGGAGATTCTAGGCAAATCCCCAGGGCTATGTCTACACTTACTAAAGTTAGTTGGAATTAGTTATTGATTAGTAAATTAATTCAAACTAACTAATTTGAACTAATTTTAGTTAGTTCAAATTAACTTAATTGGAACTAGAAAAATTTAGTTCTAACTAAGCAAGTGCCATTCATGGCACTTGCTTAGTTCAAATTAGCGAATTGCATCGAGTTCAATGGGCCAGTTAGTTCGAACTAAGCAATTAGTTCGAACTAACATGGCCACACTGGTTAATTCGAACCCACTAGTTCGAATTAACCCTTAGTTCGAATAGCATATTCGAATTTATTACTTCGAATTAAGGAAGCCCTTAATTCAAACTAATTAAAGCCTAGTGTAGCCATGGCTTTAGTTAGTTCGAGTTAAGCTTCCTTAATTCGAACTAACTTGCCAGTGTAGACATACAGGTGTGTAGTGTTTGACTTCTCTTGGGAACAAGGGAACCGGAAGCTAGGCGAGCAGACATTGGGTCAAGGTGATTCAAGCCCACACAATCCAATACAATGGTATTAATCTGAATACAACTGACATCAAACTAAACACTTACCACAAGCACAATCTGCTGCTCTTTATCTTATTAGTAACTGAAGGGCACTGCAATCATGTTTGAAATACAATTCCCCTTTCCAGTTGTGCTACTTGTTGAATTAATTTAAAACAGTGGTTGTCATGTAATGTTTCTTCTCTGTAGCAAATTTGCTTAGAACTACATGAGGAGATAATACCCTGGATGTTTTAGAATACATTTTTCCCAGGCTAATGGGACTTAGCATTAATCCAAAGAGCTATGACTACTTGTAATAGAGTTCTTGGTGGGTTAGGTTGCCTAGTGGTTAGCACAACTCCTAGAGGGTTGGTCTTACTGTGGGTCCTTATTTAATCAAAGGTGTAGATAGGTGGTTTGAGTCCCTCCTGTAGTGGTTCAAATCCCTCATGTAGTGCAGGCACCATAGGGGAGCCCAGGCCCACAAAACCACCAGGCTCTAGTCAATATAACCAACTATTCCAGCTTCCAGCCATCAGCTGTCTCTTGCACAGTGTTCTTGGTGTTCTTTTCATGCACTTGCCTTCCTTCATCGCTCCAGCACCTCCAGTCTCCATGGGTGCATCTACACTGGCAAGTTAGGTCGACTTAAGGAGGCTTAAGTCGACCTAAACAAAGCTGCGTCCACACTGGGCTTTTATTAAGTCGACTTAAACATTTCCTTAAGTTGACTTAAAGAAAACTTAAGTCAACTTAATAACACCTCCTTTTAGGTCGACTTAAGCTTAGCTCTTTGTTGCCTGTTTTGTCAATTTATATCAGACTGTGATATTAGGCCAGCCCTCCAAACAATGTTTTCTGCTAAGTTTAAGATGCTGTTCCATCTTACAGAATGACTTTTTAAGTAGGAAAAATGATCTGTGCTTAGCTGAAATTTTCCTTTCTTTGTGAAGTAAAGCCCATATATCTGCTATAATATGTACTTTTTTCTGCTTGTGGTTTGGGGGCAGAATTAGCCTGTGAGTGACAGCTGTGTTCTGCCTCTTGAAGTTCCCTACAACTGAGGTAATGTCCACAGCCAGGATAATTTAAATCTACTTTCCTAAATTACAGATCGTGTTAAATATACCTGGAGGCAAAAGCACAATCATTTCTCCTACTGTAGAGCTTGATAAATTCCCTCTAATGACAAAAAGCCTCAAACACTGGGTGTCAATCTTCATCTCTCTTCTGGACAATGCATTTGTTTCCTGGGTGGGCCAGTTCTAGAGATCTTATTACTCAAATCAAATAAAATACAATTCAGGTAAATTCTCCTATTCTTCTTTGTGCTATAGTCCAATTTTTAATATCAGTGTGCTTCCACAATGGAAAAAAGAATTATCCTGTAAATGTGGGCAATCAGAACAATAACAATAACTATTGGCCTCATCAAGAAATTTAGGCTTGAAATTAGATGCAGGTTTCTAACCATTAGAGGAGTAAAGTTCTGGAATAGCCTTCCAAGGGGAGTTGTGGGGGCAAAAACCATAACTGCTTTCAAAACTGAGCTTGATAAATTTATGGAGGGGATGGTATGATCAGATAGCCTATTTTGGAAATTGAATGATCTTTGGCAACGGGTGGTGGATATACAAGTGGCCTAAGAAGGGAGAGTACATGGGGTGGGTTCTGAGTTATTAAAGAGAATTGTTTCTTGGGTGACTGACTGTTGAGACTTGCCCATGTGCTCAGGGTTTAACTGATCGCCATATTTGGGCTCGGGAAGGAATTTCCTCCCAGAGCTGATTGGCTTGGACTCTGGGGGTTTTTCGCCTTCCTCTGTAGCAAGGGGCATGGTTCACCTACTAGTGAATTCTCTGTATCTTAAAGTCCTTAAATCATGATTTAAGGAGGTAAATAATTCAGTCATAGGTTAGTTGCCTGTTGCTGAAGTGGGTGGGTGAGGTTTTGAGGCTTGCCTTTTGCAGGAGGTCAGACTAGATGATCGTATTGGTCCCTTCTGACCTTAAAGTATATGAGTCTACCAAGAGAAAGAAAATGGTATTGGCTAACCCTGGATGAACAATATAAAGAATTTGGTGGATTTCTATATTGATGGCCCATGTAGTGTCTATCAAATTTAATATAGGATACCAAGCTACTTTGCCCTGAGACCTTCTATGACCCTAAGGACTGGATTTTGATGCTTTACTAAATGCGGAATGTTTCTTGAATTTACTTGAAGAATGACAGTTATGATGGTTGTAAGAACCACTTCTTTGAATTAACAGTACAATAGTGGGGTTTCATTAGAGAAAGCTCTCAACTTCAAATACCTCCCCCCTATCTGATTGGAGATAAGTTTCCTGATGGCTACTAATCACAGATAGGTATAACAATACCTCATGCAAGGATTCAGTCTGGACAGTGCTATAAAGAGCAGAATGAGGTTCTAATGTTGTTCTCTATGACCCTGTGGGTTTAGAATAAGATCAAGACTGTAATGAAGCATTTAACATGGAGATTTGTACAATATTTACTTTTTTCTTGAACATGCTGCAAACATTGGATTACAGAGACTTGACCTTTCTTTGAGCATAATAAAGCCATTCTGGCGGCATGATTTAACATGGAAGTTAAACTATACATGCAGGAGTCAACAGAACAAATTCTGTTTGGTGACTTTTCTCTTGGGGTCCAAGAATGCAATAATCACTTCACCCAACTATTCATTTTAATCCTGTCTGGTCCCCTGTGAAAAGTTTATTTTGCAATAGCAGACCTCCTCAGTGAGACAGGCACATCTGAAGATGGTTAGTCAAACCTGAAAGTCATAGTCTCTTCAGCCAGAAATGCACAAACAATATCACTGTTGCTCTATCATTCTTATCTTTTTTATTATCCTGTGTAGCAACTGGAAAAAGGCAGAAGTCATACAGTAGATACCTTGCCCAGCTTTGTGAGATTTCATTCATTGCCATACATCCCACAGAGAGGTGATGGAGCACTTTATTTACTGTTTCCAGATACAAAGAGATCAAAACAAAGTAAAGTGAATGTCCTTCTTCCCTGAAGCCAATATTATAACTGCCATGATTCTGGAGAGAAGCCCTGAGAGTAACGTAAGATCAAACTGTACTGGATGATTGAGGATAGTAAGATGGGTATTCTTTGAAGACAGGGCCCTTTAGGAACTTATTTTGTTGTTTCAGACTGAGCCCAGTTCTGCTTGTCCCTGCTTCTCTGAATGGGGAGTGGGTTGTAATGGTCTGATCTAAAATAGATGATGGATAATTCATATTATGGCATTTCTAGGGGTTGCAGAAACTGGATGGAACAAATCTGTTCCCAAAATTCATGCACAGCTCTAGATGGTCTCTCTTCTGGGCAACATCCACTAACCTCATTTGAGCAAAGATATAAGAAGCTCTTGTGGTCCCAAATTGAAAGAGTGTGGCACTAGTTAGGATTTTAATCCAGATATGGCTGCTTGGGAAACCTGCAGATAGCTCTGAGTCAACAGAACTTATTTTAGCTACAACTTGCAAAGAGATATTTTCTCCTGTTGTACTTCACAAACTGATTTAACTTGCCATATGATCTGTACTCTTTTATATAGTGTCTGATGGGAGTCAAGATTGCAAGTCAACTTTTCTGATGACTCTGAATAGCCTCAGCTTTCCATAAAGTTTCCCATTGTATCCTTAAGTAGCTAGGGACTGAGTTGTCTGAACATTTGATTCCAAGAACCAAAGTCCCACATACTCACTTTTTTTTTCTCTTTTCCCCAACAAGAAGCCTTTAGAGCATGTGATTTTTCATTTGGGAAGGCCCATACTTGCAGTCTCCCACTCATGTCAGCATTGCTTGTGAGACTTACGGTCAGACGACTGTTGATGTTGAAAGGTTGGTTGGTTTTTGTAGGCCTATAGCTTTCATGCCCAAAGAACAGGTCTGAGACAATGACTGGCTAGACTTGGTTTCTTGTGAAGGGTCTATATTGTGAGAAGGCTACTCTGTTAGATAAAAATCTTCCCCAATTAGAAACACCAAACCTCTGATAATCAGAGAAAATACCCACTTTTGTCTTTCGTAATGACACTTGGTTAACTGTTGACTGGTGCACTCAAGATTTTTCTGGCCTTATAAAATGGTTGGCAAGGTGGTATAGAAATAAATAAATGGTAATCCAAGAGGCCCCTTACTGCCTGAATATAGGGCATGGAGAGAGACCCATAGTGGCAGCTAGAAACAACAGCCCAGGAAATAAGGCATTATGATCTGCAGCAGCAGCTGGAGGATGGCAGACTAATACTTTCCCAATCTTTAGGTGTTGAGGAAATTCCTGTCACTTTATTACTCTTTCCCAAGTGCATAGCTACAGTAGTTGCAGATGTCTGCTAACTCATTTCACAATACTCAGCACATTTTTGCCTGAAAAGTGTTTCCTTTTGGGGTTGTTCATGTTTGTCTGTTTGCATTTTAAAATATATTTCACTATTTGATTCTCTAATTCCAATTAGGACGTCAGGCCTTTTTTGTTGAAAGTAGAAGTACTCCCTTTGTGAAGGTATGAAAATGTCTAACTATAGGAATCAGTGCATGCCTATGGCCTGATCTTTTCTGCATAGCTTTGCGATGCTGCAGTCTGTGAGGATGGGCAGAGGACCATGCTAAGGTGCTAAGGATTATCAACTTTGCTTCACCCTGCAAAGATGAGCCCAGGATCCAGGCTCTGAGCATTATCTACCCGGCTGCACTCTGTGAAGATGAGAAGGAATGATTTTCTTATTCATTTATTTCCCCTTTGGAAGTTTGTCCAGATTATACTGGACAAATGGGGGAGCAAAACTGGGCTCACAGACACCTCCAAAAAGTATTTCAAGTGGTACCAATCTCTCTGTCCTTAAAGATGTTGGTTTTACTTGTCTCTCTCTCTCATATAAGTCTCTTCTGGATCTCTCCAAAATGGGCTCTCCTGATGTCCCACCCATCTCTACTGCATGGCATCTAGGTGGGCCAGAGAGGTCTGTGTTTCTCATGGAGGTCTCAGCCTGGGACATAAATAGGAATTTCAGGAGGGCCAGGGGCTGACACTAAAAGAGGTGACTCTAAAAGCAGGAAGCTAGCCTGAAGGCCTTTTCCTACGCACTCTGTTATTGGCTGTGTCCATACTGCGAAGCTTGGTGCCCTCCAACATAGACAGTGTGGCTACTAGTGTGGGCTACAGTAATTCAGGCGTGATCATCTATCTGATGCACTAAGTTTCTCTTACCTTATGGAGATGGGAGATCAGTGGCTTCTGGCCCTGGAGCCTGTAATTTTTCACTCCCTCCTGCCTTCTTACCTGCCTTGGAAATGGGGCCAAGGCAACCCCAGCTGGTCTTGGATTGTAAGGGAAATTGCATTCTACCTGCAGAGCCGGCTGAGCTCCCCAGTGAAGATGAGCATGGTAAAGGGGGTGAAGGATAGCAGGATCCTGAGTCACAGACCCTTCCTTTTGCTTCTGTCTTTTCTCAGGTTATTTGCCTCTCTGAAGCTGGCAGGGTCAGCAGCCACCACAAATGCCTCCAAAGGGGAAGCAGAGTTGAGGAGACAGTCTTCCCAAAAATCAAGCAAAGCAGTGGGACATGGTTGGGAATTGGACAGATGGATTATTGAACTGAATTTTTAGTAAAAAAAAAAATTGAAATAAAGTTTGGCATCTCCTTTACAAAAGCTGTGCAGCAGGGAGGCCTGCCTGAGTCACCAGCCACTGTGGGGGACAGAAAAAGAGTGATGGGAACTTCAGGCGAAGAGCGTTGTGCTGCTGCCAGTGACTGACAGATCTAGTTTTTTTCCAACACTACAAACAGAATGAAGTAGCACAAATAGCAGTCTGAGTCATGTATCACTGACTTCCGTATCAAATTGATTTAGTTTGCAAGCAGAAGTTCGACCCTCTCCTCTACAAACAGGGCTGTATCTGTCAAGCGGGAGTCTTTTTACTTGCACAACTCCACCTATAACAGAGATTCATCAGGCCACATTAAGCCCTCCACTACATCTATGATCAAGTTGCACAAATGTCTCATAAGACAAAATATGAAGGCAATGGGACTGCACAGGTGTACCAGCAAATCCAATCTGTCTTGGAAATCCCTATTATGACACATGAAATAGAACCCAGTTTGACTGCCAGAGCCTACAATGAATTGTGGGGCAGTCAGTTGTATCTCTTTACTTGCAGATTTTATATGGAAATCAGTGACATACAATGAATAAGAGCCCCACTTTTATAGAAATTACATAGTTTACCTATTTAAAACTAGGGCAATGATTTAAAGAAAATTCTTCTCAATCTGATACAATGTGAATGGGACACAATGGTTCTTTTAGTGGCAATAAAGACTGGCTTGAAGTAAAAAAAAATTTCTTACACAATAGATCCATTTTCCTTTTATCTAGTCAAAATAGGATTGTATGATAAAATTTAGTAAGCTAAATCACACTTAAAATAATAGTTTTTGAAAAGTCAAAATCTCTCTTCAAAATATACCTTGGTATTTAAACGCTCCCCATCAACACTGTATCTAGTATTTGAAGTGATAAATTGAAAACACTGCAAATCATTAACTGATACTGTAGCTAAAGTGTTTTGGAAAGCTGCACATTGCTGAGGATAATGCTTCAGTACATAAGCAACAGAAAGTAGCTGAATACAGAGCAGAGTAACAGAAATCCTACTAGGACTCTAGAATATTTGAAGGCTAGCACTACGTGCAGACTCCAAGAGAGATGTCCTAATTGCTGTCTTTAGGTCCCATTCTGATATTTTTTGCTTATTTGTGTGTTTCTTGATCTATACCATACATCTCGTAAACAGTTCAAAAAGGGAATATACAGCTAGGTCTTTTCTATTAAGGCAAGTACACAGGGGTATGTGCAAGGGGGAGCAAAAAGGGTCATGCAGCGCCCCCCCCCCCAGTCAGTGGTGGCACAGAACTCCTGCAGAATAGAGGCCAGGAGAACAAGTTCCTCTGACACCTGGCTGGGCCAATAAATGACAGCTCCTCCAGCCTTGGGGCTGCAAGGGGTGAGTGAACTCCACTGGCCATAAGGCTATGGGTGCATGGGGTGACCTGGCTGCAGAGGGCTTAGGGGGGATGGATAGGACAGCAGAGCCAGCTACAGCAGGCATGGGGGGCACAGAAATTGCCCCTTCAAAACCGGTCAAAGTTTTATTCTTATGCACAGCTTTGCAGGTGCAGAATAGCAAATAAGGCAAAGATTTTATGTAACTGCCAGTTTCAAATCTACAATAAGTTGGAGAAACACCAGCTCATACAAGCATCCAATTTATTATGTCTGTATTCTGCTTCTGTTAAGTATATAGCAGATATATTTTTCTAAATGTTAAAAATATTAATAGGAAATATTTAAATTATTGCATAGGATCCTCATACTAGCTTGTAGTTGAAAAGTATGAGCTATTCTTCAGATTCCATATAAATGGTCCTTCCATATAAATAGAAAAGGGATAACAGAACAATACACAAATGACAAGGAGCTCAATCCTGCACCACTGAACCCAAGAGTATTTTGCCCTGAATTTCAGTGGGAGCAACTTATTTACAATGCAAGCCTACATTTTCATTACATTTATTTTAGGCTACATAGTGCGGTACATGAATGTAAATCATATATTCAGGTATTATATTGTGTTTATAGAAAAATTAACTGATTGAATAGTAGAACCAAGATTAATCTCTGCAAAATCATAGAATTGTTCCAAGCTCATCATGCAAATTAAGATGCCCATAATGCCCAAGCACTCTGACACCATGATGATGAGCACGTCAAAAATACATGGGTTAGATAGAGAGCTTTTTTAAGCGTTCAGTTGTTAAATGTTCTTCTATTTACTAGCTTTTTGGAAGAAGAAAATACATGCAAGTTGTTGACTATGAATATTTTCTCCTTTTGTTATATATCCTGTCTCTTTCTATGCTGCTCAGCTAAAACTATCTCTACACCCTTTCTTAAATGGTGTTAATGCCATTTGCATACATATGGCTTGTTACATAACAGAGTTCTCTTATACACTTTATATATAAATTAGCATTGTCGTATGAAAGTGACAATGAAACATGATTGATAAAAACACTCACTTTTTTATTGATGTAATATGGGTCCAGGTCCTCCAAGGGCTCGGACACCATTCCTGGAGGTATGTCTCCATAAATAAATGGAAGTGACTTCCCTGCCTCCAAGTCTGCATTTGGTTTTGGGCCATTTTCATCATCGTCTTTACGGTCTTGTTTGGAATTCTTTGCCTTTTCTGCAGCAATGCGTTGTTCGATAGCTGCAAGAGACTCTCTAGTAAAGTAGTGGAAGCTGTCAGGTCCTGGTGGTACAAGCACTGACTGCTCCATCTTTTCATCCTGCTCATTTTAATTACCATTTATTCTCCTGCATAAGAAAGTCCTAAAAGAAAACAGAAAAAAAAAGACACAAAATGTTAGAACATTCAAATAAGCGGAAAAATTATTTAGTGCTTCTTTTTCTTATGCCAGCATCGCTATACGCAAATATAAAATACTGAAAACAATATAAATGAAACTGAATTCAGCATTTAAAATGGCAAATTTGATCTTTTTCAAAGGCACCTCTTTGGTTCTTGGTAAGCCAATTATACAAGATGAAATAATTTCTGAGCTCTAGACGCTATTTAATCAGGGCTTGCAGATACAGTCTCTTATTGCAACTAGTATTTTATTAATTATGAAAAACAAAGGGGTTCCTCTGCAGAATCTTCAGGGAACATACTGTTAATTATAAAGGGCCCAATTCAGCAACTCTTACTCACACTAAGAAGTAATTATTCATTTGCATATTCACAAGTAGACTTATTAAAGGCAATGGAAGAAAGAGCTGCAGAAACAGGACCTAAACAAATAAAAATAGGCTCCATGTGTTACAGAGGAGAGTAAAATCTGCTCTACCAGTACTACCTAAGAGTACTTGTGCAGCACTCACTTTTGACAGTTAAGAGATGCAATAATTTCTTCCTATTTCTTTCATTTAAACAATTATTCTGTATGGTGATATTGTCTTCTGTAAGAATGTTTACAAGTGAAGAGTTTAAAAAAGTATTTTAACAAACACAGTATGCAGTTCAAATAAGCATGGCCACAGAAAAAACAAGTGCACAATAAAACTGCAGATTCTGCATCTTTTATGCTGCTGAATAATTTTCTGATTTTAGCAAGTATGTCATTTAAATGTGCGTTTGGGCAGGCAGTAGAGCATGTCTGTCCTATCAGAATGTAAAGAAATGTCTCCCCATCGGTAGGCAGGGCTCTGTGAAATGACTAGGGAGCCTTTGAAGAAGGTTGAGAGGATCAGTGCCAGACTTAATACATTTTGAAAGAAGCAAGAGATGAGGAATGGCAGAGACGTGAGAAAGCAAGAGATGATAGGAAGGGAGATAGATACTCAGAGCTGAGAAGGGAGGCTAAAAAAGAAGCGTAGGTTGCAAAAAGAAGCTACAAAAACAAAGGAAAAGAAAAGGGGGAAGAGAAATATTGGCAGAAAAAATGGGAGGGCAGAGGAGAAAGAAAAAAATTAGTGAATTAGAAGAGAAAATGAGGGAGGAAATGTTACAAAAAAAAGTTGCAAAGCTGGAAAAAAAAGTAGTACAAAAATAGGACTAGAGATAAAAGTAACAAAAAAAATGCCAGAAAAAAAAAGCAGACAGAGAAGTGAGGGATAGAAGTAAGAGGGTTGGGGGAGGCAAAAGCAGGAAGTGTAGAAAAATACAGGAGGACTGAAAACCGCTAGCAAGAAAAAAAGACATTAATAAAAAGAAATAGAAATTGGAAGAGAAATAAAAGATGAGACAATAAAGGAAGAAGAAAAGCACGTAGTGGAAATGGAAAATGGAGACCGCTCATAGACTCTAAGGGCAGAAAGGACCAATATGATCATCAGTCTGACCACCTGCACAATGCAGGGCTGCAAAACCTCACTGCCTTCCCCCTCGGCAGTAAACCTCTAACCTATGACAGTTATGAAAGTCCTCAGGTCATGATTTAAAGACTTTAAGGTACAGACAATCCACCAGCAATTGAGTCATGCCCCATGCTACAAAGGAAGGTGAAAAAACACAGCCTAGCCCAATGGGCAGCTGAGAAAGGTAGAAAAATCTCATCTTTTTTCCTGCCTCCCAACTCCACCAGGCATTATCTCCTAAGAGGTGGTGGAGAGAAGGCACAGTCGCAACTGAGCCTGCCAAACTTTTTCCCCTCCTTTCAGGACCCCAGGGGCTGTTTTTCCACTGTCAATTTAATCCTTTGTACATTTACCCACTGAAATGGGAGAGGAGGCATTCTTAAAGTGTTAAAAAGTACACTATATATTTACAATAAGCAACACTTAAAAAAAAAAAAGAGCATACTTTTAAAGAGTAAGCATTTCCCACACTGTGATTAGAAAATTTCCCATGGTGTCCAAGGCTAAGTCTAGACTACAGGCTTATCGGAGCATCTACACTTAAAGTTGACTTAGAACTTGTTGAGTCGACTTAATAAAGCCTGCAGCATAGACATACCCGTCCACACTGGCTTTAAGTCAACTTAAAAAGGTTGACTTAAGCCTTAAGTCGACCTTCAGAGGTGGTGTTATTAAGTCAACTTAAGGAAACACTTAAGTCGACTTATAAGCGCCCAGTGTGAATGCAGCATTCTGTAGGTCGACTTAAGTGTAGTTAAGAGCCCAAAACTGGTGTTCAAAAATCTGCAAAGCACTCAGAGAAGGCCCTTTGAAACTTCCTTTCTGCATGGACAGCTGGTGCACAGCAAGTCCCACAAATTGTAGATAGGAGGGAAGAAAAATTCTGGCAATAACAATTGGAAAATCCCATACCCTAAAAAAAGAGTAAATGGAACTCAGTGTCCATGCAGAGTTTATTAGGTGTCCTCTGTCACTTTCACCTTTCTATTCAGTGAACTGGATGGAAGCCAAACTCATTTACTTCAGACAGATAAAGAGCTGATTCAAACCTGCAGGAAGGACTTCAATATTTAAGTGCATGAAATCTAGATAATTTCAATCTGTTGCTTAGCCACCTTAATCAGCAACTGTATTTACAGAGTTGAAAACAGTACTGTATTTTAAAAATATATCTGTATTTTTGTCTATAATTTTCCATTCTGAAAGTGATGTCTCATTGTTTCTCTATAATTGACCTCAGAATAGTCTTCACATTCATTACACTCAATGATATATTTTACTATCACTCTAATATATATAGAGATGACCCATTATCCCACTATTACCTTGATGTCAGTAAGTGCACAGTGCTTAAGAAAAGGCTCCACAGGAAAATCCATCAAGTTAAAATACTTTTGTACAGTCAATACAACAGTTTAAAGGACATGGTCCCTTTTCTTTACAAAGTTCCATGTGTCTAATTCTTCAGAGGTGCACAAAGACAGGTTTGGCATGAGTTCATATGCAACCACAGAAACTGTGAAACCAAGACTGCAAAAACAGGCAAACATACACTTCTACCAGTCCATTGCGGAAGAGAGGTCCTGAGGTGAGGAACAAAAGGGAGAGAAAGGGGGACCTGGAAAGCAAGCCTGGATTCACCCTGTAGTGTTGGATCTTGTCCCATGGTGCTGGTCCTGATCTATGCTCTGGGCATTGAGATGTGATGCACAGGCCAAGCTGTCCCTCTGTTATGGCTGGGGCAAACTTAAGCAGCTCTGCAACCCTATGTACCAGGTTTCAACACCCAGAGTGAGGAGTCGGGCCCAACTCTGTGGGGCAGGATCTTCATAGGATTAGAGTTGTGATGCTGGGGCATAGACTGCTGCTGTATGTAGCTCCTTCGCCATCAGCAGTTTTAATATGATGCACAGCCACCCTTTGAATTGGGAGGCTGCATCTGCTCCTGCAGGTGTAGTTTTCAGTAAAACTTAAAAATGAACAGAAGATGGAATTACTCAACTGTGTAATGCTGCCTTGGCCTCAAGACACTGTAAAACGCTTACAACACATCTCTCCACAGAAATGGCTTGCAAATTTTTTTCGTTTTTATCAATTTGAGATGATCTTGTCAGCTCAGTGGGAGAGAGAATTTTTTTAATCTGCTTTATTATCTTGGATGAGTTTATTCTCAAGTAGCTGTTAAATGAAAACAATACTCTCTAGTGTAAAGAAGAATGATGCACAAAAGGTGTAGAAGATGAAAAGGTCCAAAAAAACACCAATACATATGCCCCACTAATGCAAGAATTTGTAGAGCCCCTGCAGATACAAAAATGTGGATCTGGATCTGATCCATAGCCACTCATCGGGTGCGTCTACACTTAGAAATTAAGTCGACTTAAGGAGGTTTAAGTCGACTTAATTTACTCTGCGTCTACACTGGGCTTTCCTTAATTCGACTTAAGCTGCTCCTTTTATTGTGTCAGGTGACCACCTTTTATACTTGAATGATACTGTCAACCTCAATCCCAGTTTGGTAGTCTAAAACAAGATTAAAATATCCCCAAAGTCTCTACCGATATATGTTTTAGACCTCAAGATTTATGACTAGCTCAGTCCTGTTCAAACTAGTATAAATCATGCTGTTGTACATCTAATCTTTTTAAATCCCAAATGATTATGTTGGGATTCAGATAATCATTTTTACCAAATTCTTTTTTTTCTTAAGGCTAGGTAATGGGATTACCATCAGAGGAAAAATTCCTCTGGATATTTAAAACAATATTTTTGGTCCAAATCATGGCTGCTGGTGGTGGGGCAGAAGATATAAGAAGCCTCTGAGTACCAAGCACTCAGGCAGAGTGAAAGCCATCATTTGGCAGCGAATATCCTATCATTGGAAGGGGCTCCACTAACATTACCAGTAGCACTTACCACCATAGAAAAGATGTAACAGAGGGGCTCTGAAACACTCTGCTGCCTCTGAAAAATGAAACCTACTGCAGGACAGCTGTGAAAGGTGCATGTTGCACTTATTAAGTATAACAAAAGCCATTGTAGAACACTCCCCTTCCTATACTTTTTATCTGAAAAGATAGTTTAATAAAATGGTCCTCAATTTGTTTCTGAAAAATTTCAAGTAGACTTCCAGAAAATAAATTGTACTTATAACCTACAAACAAGGGTAGAAGAATGCTTTAGGCGGACACTAAAATGGTATTGGAAGAAAATGAAGGTAGAACCTTCCAATATTGATTGCTAATGTTCTGTTTTATGTTCCATACCACTATGCAGTCTATCACCCCAAAATGAACAGTTTGCTTATTTTTAAAGGCACCAGTTTTTAATTAGATTTCATTTAGCTAGAGTAGATTTAGCAAAGTATGTAAGGAAAAAAACAAACAAAGTAAAAAATACTCAGTATGTCCTCTCAGAATCTTATGACAAAACAAGAGGATTTTAAGACAAAAGAAATGAAGCATGGAAAAAGCTAATTGGGAAAACAATGCAACCTACCAGTGGAAAACAGGAGAACCATACTGACCAACTGCTCTAAGATAAAAAGTTCAGAAAGAGGAAAAAGCACTGAAATTGAAGCTAATGATCATATAGTTATTGAAAAGAATGATTGTGCATTTATTCCTTTGTTGGCTTCAAGGTGATGTATATTGGTGCAGCTTTTACTTTTTACACAGCAAATACGTTAAGAAGGAACCACATGGGCATAGTAAAAGTCCAAATAATGTTACTAGACATACATTACAAGAAAGGCCTAGGTATATGAAAATACAGCTGCCTCTTGCCGGCTTTTGGAACGGAGCACAGTGAGCACAGCCACAGGGATCACAGGCTATTTAAAAGAATATTACCATTTGTGCAAGTTTATAAAAAGATTAAATGTGATGACCTAGGTAATTACAGGCCTGTCAGCCTGACATCAATCCCAGGCAAGTAATGGGGGTCTGCACCTCTACAGCAACCCCGGCTGTCTGGTGCAGCACTCCTGTTGGGTGCCTGCCTCAGTTTCCTGGGCTATGTCTACACTTGCAAGTTAATTCAAACTAAGGAAGCTTAATTCGAACTAACTTAAGCCTTGTCCACACTAGGCTTTCATTAGTTCGAATTAAGGGCTTCCTTAATTCGAACTAGTTAATTCAATTTATTAGTTTGAACGAATGGTTAATTCGAACTAGTTTGTTCGAACTAACTCAATGTGGCCATATTAGTTTGAACTAACTGTTTAGTTCGAACTAATTGACAGAATGACCTTCCTCCCCGGGTTCCTGGCTCCAGGAAGAACCTACCCTGGGCTACCACAAGAAGGTCCAAGCCCGGCCCCCACTGCTTCCCTGAGCTGGCCAGAGCAGCCATCTTGCTGCAGGGATAGCAGAGGGCAGCAGTACAAGCAGCCAGCTCCGCCGCAGGGCACCCTCCTGGACCCACGAGGAGGTCCTCGCCCTCCTCAACATCTGGGGACAGGAGGCAATGCTGGCCTGCTTCCAGGGAACCCATCAGAATCACGTGGTATACTCTGACATCCCCTGGCCCCCCACCCTGTTCCTCCTTCCCCCCGAATCCCCTCCTTCCCCCCCAAGTCCCAAGCCCCGCTGCTCCCACCCGCAATCCCCTCACTCCCCTTGAACTCCCTCACTCCCCCTGAACCCTCCAAACTCTGCTGCTCCCAACCCCAACCCCCTCACTTCCCCACGAATGCCCCAAGCCCCAGTTCCCCCTGTAAATAAAAGCCGTTAAACTGTTTATTTTGGTTTTGTTCTTTTTATTGGTTTGGGAATAGGGAGCAGGGTGGGTGGGGAGGGAGGGAGGAAAGGAGGGAGGGGAGAGGGGACGGGCGGGGGTTGGGCATGGGCGGATGGGGAGGTGAGGGTGCCTGGTGTCATGGCCACCCTCAAGGCTCCTCCGTGATGAAGTGGTCCTTGATTGCCTCCTGGATGAGGACCGCTCGGCTCGATGGGCTCGATGCATCTAAGTCACATCGTCAGGCTGCTCAGAGTGGCCGGCGAGGTGTTGGGCTTCAGCCTCCCAGAAGTGGGGGACCCTTTCCCCCCGCAGCTCAAACAGATTGTGGAGCACGCAGCAGGCACTCACAACCTCCAGGATGGTACGCCTGGCCAGGTGTAGGCGTGTCAGGAGGGCCCTCCAGTTGAGGGCTCCACCTGTTGAGCCATCAGTTGAAGAGCTCCCTGCTGGTGTCCAGGTTGGCCATGTATGGCTTCATGATCCAGGGGAGCAAGGGTTAGGTGGCATCCCCGATGATGACGATGGGCACCTGCACATCCCTGAGGGTGATGGTGTGAGGGAGGAAGAAGGTGCCCTACTGCATACGCTGGCACAGTCCAGAGTTCCGGAGGACACTGGCATCGTGCGCCTTCCCCGGCCAGCCAACATAAATGTTGATGAAGATGCCTCGGTGGTCTACCAGCGCCTGCAGGACCACAGAGCTGTAGACCTTACGGTTCCGGTAGTCTGTTGCCCGGTGTTCTGGGGATGGGGATATGGGTGCCATCCATGATGCCTCCACAGTTGGGGAAGCCGAGTGCTGCAAAGCTGTCGGGGGTGTCCAGCAGGTTGCCTGAGGTGACAAGGTGGACTAGCAGTACCCGGTTGATGGCCCTGCTGACCTGCAGGAGGGCGATCCCCACGGTGGCCTTGCCAAACCCAAACTGGTGGCCGACGGAACAGAAGGAGTCTGGGGATGCCATCTTCTAGAGCGTGACAGCCACTTGCTTGGCAACAGGCAGGACGGGTCGGAGGCGGGTGTCCGTGCACTGCAGGACCGGGGTGAGCTCACAGACCAGCTCGAGGAAAGTCCGCTTGCTCAAGCAGAAGTTGCGCAGCCACTGGTCATCGTCGCAGGTGGTGAGGATGATGCGGTCCCACCAGTTGCTGCTCGTTTCTCATGCCCAGAGGCGATGGGGCATGGGAGGCTTCATCAGCATGGCAGCTCGCCGGGCCAGCATAGTGGTGGGTACTGGTGTCTGCCTCCATGCTGTCAGGGTCTAGGAACACAGCAATCCAAGCAAAGAGAGTGGTGGGCACTGCGTAGCAGGTGTCCAGCACCATCCTGACGAGCTGCATGAACAGAGTGCGGTCCATGACCTCCTCGTGCTGCATGCTGCCAGGCACAATGGGGACTGCTGATCTCACTTCTCCTTTTATTGGGATTGGCTGGGAAAATGGGCCCTCTCGGGTGCCATGTTGCCACACTTCCCATGGGACACTCCTCCTAATTCGAACTAGCAAATGCCCTGCATGGACATGCTAGTTCGAATTAAAATTCCAGTGTGGCCATGCTAGTTCGAAATAAGTTAATTGCAATGTTTGACACCACTTGTGTTCATGGAGGAATTTCTCAAAGATAATTGGATTGGTTTAGGTGTAGAGGGAGCCTCTCTCATGTTAGGCAGTAAGGCTGGTGTTGCCGCAAAATTAAAGACACGATTTCCACTTTTGATAAGCTGGCATTGTTTTAATCACAGGCTGGAATTGGCCATGGCTGATGCTATCAAATGCTGCAGTGAAGTTAATCACTTTAAATCATTTGTGGATTCATTGTAAGCTCTGTACAGTCAGTCGCCGAAGTGCTTGAGAGAGTTGGCTGAATGTGTGAGTGATCTGGAAGTCCAGCTTAATAGGATTGGATACGTACTTGATGTACGTTGGGTTGCCTCCAGCTGTCACACTATATGAGCTGTTTGGTGCTCATATGTAGCCCTCCATAGCCACGTCCTGAAAAAAATCAGCTGATTTCTCACTAGAAGGGAAAGAGAAAGAAAAATATGCTGGCATGGCAAAAAAACCCTGGGGAATCCAGTTTTTGTTAAAAACTTGGATCTCATGCTTGATGCTCTGGAGGAACTTGCAGACCTGTCCTTGGCGTTGCAAAAATCTGATGTAACATTATCTACAGCAAGTAAGTTGATAAGGCACCAAGTTCAAGTGTTTATAGCTCGCAGAGAGTGTGATTCAGAGTTCTACCGAGAGGCCTGTGAGGCGATTGCTGCAGGTTTCTTTAAAGGTGTATGTATAAACATATCTGTGAATGCTGGCAAGACACTTGAAATTTCTAAATGTCAATTTTACCAGACCTTAGTGGACTGTATGAATGCTATATTGTTGCCAGATTCAGAAAAACAACTAAGGAGTGTTGCTTGACCCCTCACATTTCACTACAGAGCTGTCACTGGAATTTGGTGAAAGTGACATAAATTTTTTGTGTTCCAAGTTTGTCATTTCATTTGATGATGTGAAATGTGCATATCGGGAATAGAAAGATCCCAATACTTATTGTGTTATGCAGTGTTTGCTAGTCTGTGACAATAATTGATATAGACATAAACGCCATATAAAATTATAAATATGTTTATGGAATGATAACCGATGCATAGGGTACTGGGAAGTGGTTGCAAATACCTACCTGGGCTGGGGCCCACACATGCATGAAAGGAGCCCCGACAATATAGTGAGGGGGCCCAGAGATTAGGAGGGTTCCAGGGCCCATCAAATTATACTTTAACCACTGTAAATAATGTGAGGACAGATCACTGATTAAGAGCAATCTGGATCTCTTGGTAAATTGGGCAGAAGCAAAAAAATCATATTTTAATATGGCTAAATGTAAACATACATCGAGGAACAAAGAATGTAGGCCATACTTACAAGATGGGGAATTCTATTCTAGGAAGCAGTGATGCTGAAAAATATTTGAGGTACAAGGTGGATAATTAGCTGAATAGGAGCTCCTAATGTGATGCTGTGGGCAAAACAGCTAATGTAATCCTGGGCTGCATTAACAGGGAAATCTCTAATAGGAGTAGAGAAGTTATTTTACCACTGTACTTGGCACTAGTGCAACTACTGCTAGAATGCTATGTCCAATTTTATGCCCACAATTCAAGAAGGATGTTGATAAGTTGGAGAAGATTCAGAGAAGAGCCATGAGAATGATTAAAGGATTAGGAAATATGCCTTCCAGTGATAGACTCAAAGAGCTCTGTCTATTTATCATAACAAAGAGAATGTTAAGGGATGACCTGATTACAGTATATATGTATTTACACAGAGAACAAACATTTAATAATAGGTTCTTTGATCTAGCAGAGATGGTAATAATGTGATCCAATGACTGGAAATTGAAACAAAACAAATTCAGACTGGAAAGAAGGCATCAATTTTTAATGGTGATGGTAAATAATCACTGGGACAATTTATCAAGGATGGTGGTGGGTTCTTCATCGATGACAATTTTTAAATCAAGTCTGGCTATTTCTCTAAAAGATGTGCTTTAGGAACCATTTTGGGGAAATTCTGTGGCCTGTGTTCTACAGGAGTCACAGCAGATGATCACAAAGGTCCCTTCTGGCTTTGGAATCTATTAATTTGCCCTATTCCTATGCAGTTTATAAGTGAAAATATAATTGTAAAATATGATTCATAATATGCAAATGAGAAACTGAAGAAGATCAAGTAGCACAAGCCCTTGCTGACAGGAACCTATGGCTACAATATCACTGAATACTTTCCACAGTGATGTAATTTGTTATGTCTTTGTTTTCTGTGTCCACTTTTAATCTCACAGGATAATTATTTTTATTATGTAAATAAATAAACTTAAGATAACAATATGCTTAAATAAATAAAAAAACCAATATGCTTGTGTTTAAAAAGTTCTGCATTTGTAGTGCTATAGTACATTAAATCCCACACACCACTTGAAATGTGAACTTTGTCTCTCTTTCCCCCATCTACATGTTCTTTTCCTTCCCCTAGCTTATTTCTTTTCTTTTCTGTCCCTCTCCTTTTTGTCTAATAAGAATCTGGCTTAGCTGGCCAAGACTGTATATTTTGCAACACTGTTATAAACATTTGACCAGGAAGAGGCAGCAGAAAGCAATGTTCTAAACACACCATGCTGGTGCCCTAGATCTTCCAGTGGTTGATAAGAACATGCATTGTGCTTGTGTTTCTTGAACAATGACATTGCAAGTGAGCATGTCAACATGCACTGCAGTTTTCGGTGGCAGTCAAGGGGAGATAAGCATCTCCCTTTGACTGCCTAACACCTACTTACTGCGGCATATCCACTGTGCTGAGTTGATGGGAAATCCCCTCCCTTTGACTCAATGCTGCTCCACTTGAGAGGGTGGAGTTACTTGATTGACTTCTGAATCGACTGAGTGGCTCTTCACAGACCCCTCAATAGAACCAGGAAGTTCAAACAGATGACCATAAGAGTCAGAACCAGAGAGAGGAAGTGGCATTTTCTCTTTGCTATTCTTCTCTTTCCTATTTTATGTGCTATCTTCTTTTGCCTTCTAGGAAATGAGATCGAACTTTAACAAGCAACAATGACAGCCCCAGCTCATCTCATCTAACATCCTCTCTTTTCTCCCAAAATGGCAGTTACTACCATCTTCAATACATCTAAACAATTGGATTTTCTTCTAAAAACAATTTCCAACTAGAGGGAAAAGGAACAAGGGATGTTGTTAAAATACTTCACATTTCAAATCTTTCAAGTGTTTTTCCTTCTTTTTCATATCTGTCACAAAAGGTTTGAAAGATGTTTAATTATGGTACTAACGAGAATGAGGTTTCTGTATACCAAGCCTTGTTTGCCACTGTTTAATGTTGAACTGAGTTACATTAACACCTTTGGCCCATATAGTCCATCTAAACTAATACAAGTGCAGGCAGGCAGGCAGATGGGAAAAAATACTTGAGATACAAGATGCAAGCGATCTCTCAGAAATTGTCAGAATCAGTCATGAGGTTCACCAGAAAAAATTCACAGCTACTTGTTCTATTTCTTTCTGGTCTCTCACTGCAAATCTAATGCCTCTGTTGTAGTGGTGTAGTGTATTTTAAACAACCTGTTTTTCTGTCTCAAAGCCCAGGACTAGACCTTGGGATGACCCCGCCTAAGTGTATTCTAATAATTGCTGCTCTTCTACTGACCCAGGCATGTTAGGCATAACTGGGGTTGGGGAAGAGTGGGGAGGAAGACCGAGGAACTTGCACTACTTATTTTGGTTGTCAACAGTGTTTAGCTCTTGGACGTGATAGTGGCTCACTACTTTCATCCTGTTGCCTTCTCTTTTTATATTTCTTTGGAATCATCACAGTTTAAGGTTCAGCTCTCTGGGACCAGGTCTAGAGTTTGCTACTTTAGCACTCTGTATTATGTGGTGCTATAAAAGAAACTGAAAAGAGGAATGCTGTAGGAATTTTACATGAATAATTTAATGCATTTGTTCCTTTACACTGCTACTTGCAAATGTAATACTTGCTTAATTCTTCTTTATGTTATATGCCTTATGATTTGCCATATTTTGGGAGGTGAGAAAATGAAGTCTCTTCTCCCAAGGATAAAGAACAATATTACAGTGAATCAAAGGAAATATAAAATATATCAACACAGAAGTTAAACAAGAAGAGAAGACAAAATGAAGTTGTACTACTTTCATTGGATGGTGATTCTTTCCTTTGAATTTTAGTGAGCTTTTCCTAAATGCCCACACACGGTCCCTCCCCCACTCCTTGTCCTCTTCAACTGTCTGATCACTAAGGGGAGATTCAGGCAACAGAAATCTGTTGCAGTAAGCAAAATTTAATCTTTACCCTTCACTTTGCCCTTGCCTTGTGACACACATTATGCTTTTGCTCTTGGCAAAAACAAACAAATCAGATCTGTTAAAACTCATGTATCCTAGTATGTTGGAAAGCCATCCAAGTAAATACACAGCAGTATTACTATTTGAATTTATAAAGATCTTTTCATCAGTAGAACTTACAGGGCTTTGCACAAAGGTAGGTAAGCACGATCATCTCCATTTTTACAAATCAATAAACTGAGGGACAGAGAGGTGATTTGATGAGATTCACGATCAATTAAGTGATGGAATAGAGAATAGTGCTTAAGTCCGCTGACTCCAAGTCATGCCACCCCAAAATACATTCAGCAGTTTTCTTTACCTGAAGAAGTTTTCAGAGAAGTTGTGGCAGAGCCCTCTATGAACCATAGACTCTGTACTACCAGTTCACACTTTGATATGGTCTATGCAAGTCATCACTGAGGATGAGCTGGTGGAGTACTATGACAGTGCCTATACTGTACCTCTTTTGTTGGTAGAAGACATCTGTTTGACATTTGTCGCAAACCACTGAATTCCACCCCTTTTCTAAACTCTTCATAATGCCATATTACCTGAAGTTACCTAAAAATCAGGAAAAGACCTGATTAAAAAGGGGATATTATCATGTATAGAAATGTAACACTGTGGATGAATTTAAGATAATCCAGGGCTCTTCTGAGTTGGCAAAGGTTTGTGTGTTAATATCACACAGTACAATTTAGGGCATTTATTGCTGAGGACAAAGGAAGTCCTAGAGAGAAGCATTAAGAATAGCCAAGCTTGAAAAGAAGTTTAATCTGAAATTCACGTAATGTATTGTTTTTGAATTATCAATAAAGTTAAATTCCAGGAAGGACCCTAAAGCAGGGTCTTTCTACTCCTTTGAAGATGGGGGAGGAACTCAGAGCATCCATTAGAATAAAAAAAGATCAAATTTAAAACATTCTGCAGGGTAGATCAAAGTTTTCAGCTTGTGAGGTATAGTCCCCAGGGGAGACAGGCCTGGGGGGGAATGAATCTCTGCCTTTTTTTTAAATTGAATTTGTTCAGTCATTTGCAATCAGTTCCCCTTGGATACCATTAGCATCCTATGAATCACAGTGCTGATTTCCAGAATGCATTCTCTTAAGTACTGTGGAAACCAATACAAAGCACTCCAATACACACCTGAGGAGAGCCAGAGGCAAATGGCTGAAGGTGAAGTGACAGTAGGAAAAAAATGTTAGGAACCTCTGGCATTGAGGAACCTTCTGCAGTCTGCCCTTGGTCTCCATTATCCTCCCCTATTCAGGAAGAAAATAAAAGATAAATGCATCAGGCTTGCAAACCAAATGAATGTTGAGAGAATGAGAAACCAACCTGTAATCAATCATTATTAAGAAGAACCATCCTCTGGGCACAAAGTATATTTTTGCACAGATACTATCGTGTTCTGGGCCTCTCCTGAGCAGAGGATGCTTATCTCACTCATCATGGTCATCTGTAATGCATCCATTGTACAGCATTTAGAGTACCAGAATCATCTGAAAAAATCATTAGAGTCTTCCTAGTAATTTCTGTTGATCCTCTTTTTGTCTCCATAAAACTACAGAGGTATTCCTTGTTAGGGATTACTATCAAATTCTCTTCTGTGTTTATACTAAAACCTACATTTCTAGGTCCTCTACATCTTTGAAGACAATAAAGTCCTGTGGCACTTTTAAAGACTAACAGATTTATTTATCGCATGAGCTTTCGTGGGAGAAAATCCCACTTCGTCAGACGCTTTGACATCTTTGGTGGGTCTATCAAATAAAATCAACTTTTGCAGGATGCTGCTTTTTGGTCATATTTCTTAGGAATACATGGAACATAAATTTTTATCATAAATGAGTTACAGTGATAATATACCAAAATGTAGATTATGTCCTTTATTTATGATTAAAATAAATAAGCCATTTCTGCTCTCAGGTACACTGGTTTAATTCCATTGACTGCAACCAAGTTATTCCTCATATATACAACTGTGAAAACAGATCAGCTGTAAAGCGACAATAAGAAATTGGTCCCATAGAAAGCAGAGAGACTACATAGGTGGGATAAACTACACAGGTGTTTGCAGTATCGCTGCACCGTAGCAATTACATTTAATGGGGTAGAATCGCTGGACTGCTGTTAGCCTGAGCATTCCATAATGCACCATTTTTCTGCAGAACTCCTTCTGCAGCAAGAGACAGGAATGGAGACACACTGTGCTTGAAACCTGTTCAGAGAAGTTCTGCTTTATATATATATACTCCTATTGGGAATTGATAGTACTATTAAAGATTAATTTTCTTAAGCAATGGTTGCAAACTGCCCCCTGCCCATACACCTCACATTTACCCCAGCAAATCTAATGGCAATGTTCTGACTAAGACCAAGGAAAAAGAGATACTTAGAGTAAGTTATATAATGCTATTGTTGTTCTTCAGGAATCAGTGATACCTTTTAATTTAATGTAAACAAACTCAAGTTGAGACAAACTATTCTGTTGGCGCATTACTGTGGCTAGGAATGGTATGTAAAAACAACAACAGGGCTGTTTTAAGTTCACAGGAGCCTCTATGCTTCTGAAAAATTGCTAAATAGTGACCTAAATGGGTCAGTTAACTCCACTGTCACTGCTCCAGCTCTTGCTACCCTCACCCGGTCAGTGAGAAGGGCTAGCATCCAGCATCAAAAGTGTATTGCCAGCAGCCTTAAAGAGATACTGCCACTTTTAATTTTTTAAAAATTTCTGACAGTCAAAGATGCTTGTACAGTTCCATGAGTTACATTTCTGAAAAGTCAGTGATTTATTTCATAAGGCTTTTCCAAAAATAGAAGGAGTAGGAATAGAGGACAGCAGGAGCTTATTAAACATGTCCTTCAGAAGAGAAAGGTGAAACTTGGAGAAAACCAACAGTAACCAAGGGAATTAAAGGGGTTGTTGGTTGGAACACACCTGCAGGAGGAGGTATACTGGAGGAAAACCAGAGGATTGCTATGAGGGGGGAAAGCTGCCTCTGGGGTTGTGAGTGGGAGAACATTGAGCAGCCTATGGGTGTTGTTTCTGCTGGATGGGGAGCATGGAGCAAGTGGAAGATGGTGGAAAAGTTGGGGGATACTTTCAATTCTGCTCCTGCAATTCAGTTCAAGACTCCCTGAAATGAGTCATTTCTCCCCATTATACTTATTGGTATGTATGTATCTGTTTTCTCTCCATTAGCTTTCCTGAGTCTGCTGCTCCCTCCCAATCAACTCACTCTTAACAGCTTCCCAGATACGCCAAGTGTTTTCTGATCCTCTTACATTTGTGGGGAAATCTCTCCTTACTGGCTGCCCTTTCCCCATTCTCTCACCTCTTGGGGAAGGACAGATGATCAAGACATTCTGAACATGTCAAGTGGTAGTGCTTTGTTTGCATTTCTTGCTTGGGCTCCCGAGAATGCCTTCACTCCCAGGCCTGGGAAGGAGATGATTCTGATGGCAGTGCCCCTTCTCTTAGGCATGAAAAAGGAGAGGAGAAGAGGCTGCCAACTGTGCCCCATCTCTAAGCCATGAAGAGTGACCCATCAAGAGTCTCCAGTTGTGCAGGCTAGAAAAGATGAGGGAAAACTTCTAAAGGCGTGGAGGTAGTTGGCTGAAATGCTAGTGGAGGAGCATGATGTGCATGCACATATGCGCACAAGGTTGGCCTTAAACCAAACGGCGCACCAGTGCACCCTCTACCTCCATTTTAGTGCTCCCTCCTTTACCATCCTCACCAGGCACACTTTCACAATTACACAATAAAACAAGTTTCACAATGTGATAGCTGGGCTCTCACTTTACTTTATTCTTATATCTCTCTGACTGACCGGCGGTACCCTTCCCCTTATATGCCCATGAGGCATGGGTGACAACATTCGAGGAGGGGTGAGAAAAATGTCTCTCTCAGAAAGCCTGGAAGGTTACACAGGATTCTACAAAGGTCCAGAACATTCTAGAAGATGAATGAAAAATGAATCCACACATGAAATACCTGAAAAGTTTTACTTCAAACAATCAAAATGCTGTGGAAAGAGTTTCAAAGAGAATAAAAAACATGAGATATGTAGAGTACAGAATCAAGTGGCAAGGGTGAGGGGGCTAAAGAGAATAAAATCATATGCATATGTGGATGATACAGAACTAAATGCTGGGGAAAGGGTTACGGTAATTGGAGGTGGGTGAGTAAGAAAAATTAAATCCCATATGTGCATGAGGGGTTAGATCTTGAATACTGGGATAGATTATATGGGTGGGGAAAGGAGGCAATATTCAGAGAATACAATGGGCCAGCATGGAGTGGTGGTGGAGTTTTACTGGGGTAGGATGCAGGCTATTGTGTTTGTTGAGAGGGGGAGGGAGGGGGAAGGGTCAATGAATCAGTGCCTACATGGATGTACAAGAACATCTATGAATAAATTTCCCTTCTGACCCAATCCTGTATGCCCAATTGCATTATTCCTTTACTGTTTACCTTCAGTAACCATAATCTTACTCCAGCTAACCCTTACCTAATCCTTCTCATTGATCCACTCTTTCCTACTCTCTGACCCACTGAAGGAAACTATACACCCAAAGTATTCTACCTCCTTCCTTGAGTGTCAGGGTTCTGTATTTTCTGAACACCAAAAGACATGCAAGTCCCCCCACCCCCCAAGGTTGGTTCCACTATTTTCTATTAATGATGGTATTTTGTTTATTATTTCTTCATATACTTTTTGTGATATTTTCTCTAAATAATTGACAATACATTGAAAATAGTTTATAATTTGAAAAGTAAACATTTCTTTCCACAATTTCAAAATTACCATGCACATGCTCCCCTATATATTGCTTCAACTCTTTATACATCTTTTCAAGTAGAAACATTAAATGCACCTGAAAGAGAATGACTATGATATACCTTATCTATCCCTCAAAATTCCCAAGAGTAAGAATCTAAAATCATACCACTGCTACACAAAATCCTTCCCAGATATTACAGCTGGTGAAAAAATAGAAAAGCAATTCAATGATAAATTTTGAAGTTTTAGTCTCAGAACATTCAAAACAGATCCATTGTGTGACACTCTGCTCAGCATTTTCCTGTCAGTTATAATTTTTTCCTTTTTGATTTTTTTCTTTCTTTCCTTCCTTCCTCTTTCCTTTTTATTAATTTCTATTAATTTAAAAACAATATTGATTTTTGAAAATGACTGGGGGAAAAAAAGGAAAATAGGAAAAAAGGGGGAAAAAGAAAAAAAAGAAAGAAAAAACAAAACCTAAAATATATGAAAATATTTTAAAAGATGTGTTATAAACTTTAAAACATGAAATTTTATTAACATTTTCCATTTTAAATGTTTTTAGCCTTTTTCTATGTTTAGCTTTAAAACATTTTGACCTGTTTTTCCAGATACATAAATGCACCGTGGGGTGAATGTATTTAAACCACCATTACATGCTCACAATGAATTTAATCATGCATCCCATTATGTGGTACACATCTCTGGCTCTTAGCTACCAGAATGAGAAACCACTTCAAATGAAAAGCATAAATGTGACTGTCAGTAGGATTCTATGTCCTTAGTGCAATTGCACAAAAAGTGTACTTGATAGTTTATGTATTCCCAAATAGAAGTTTTAAAGGTTTTTAAACAAACTTTAGGACCTTGCGTGAGCTAACTTCATGATGGGTTTAATTCTCCCCTTGGATGTCATTACACTCTGATACACCCCATAACAGCAATTCCCAAACCTCAAAACATGTAGTAACCAGGAGCCGATTAGGTCAGCAAAAGAACAAAACACAACTCAGTCTGAACAGCAGGTATGTAGAAGTAATTGCTGAGTAGCTGCACCACGCGCGCACACGCACACTGTCTGTGCACACACAGCCTTTTTTCTCCCCTTCAAAAACACAGGAACTGAATTCAGAGTGGAAAAGAGCAGGAAACATAATAGTAGCAGGGAATATGGAGGCGATACACACACCACCCAATAAAAGTTCCTTCCCTTCTCCCCAAAAGGTAAGTAGTACCCAGCTGGAGGCACCCTAGGTTATGCCTTTAATACAGCTCTAGGTTTGGATGCTGTTGCAGTGGCACAACTTCCCCAGCTGACCACATGAAATCATTATATGCAGAAAGAGTGTACTTTTTCCTATCTGTTCTCTGTTCACTAGGCAGCATATCTTGATGATAAACAACACATTTTCCCGAAATGTAGTCGCCACATTCTGTACCCTGCAAAATCATGCCACAAGTGCCGAAAACAAAACAATTGAAAACTTCCAGACCACCATCTTACATATACTGCTTGTCCTGGCTAGAACGCATGGATACGCTTGTTAAAATGTGCACATTTCCTAGTCACATGGTCAACCTTGAGGACCAACAAAGGGGAGGGATGAACCTTTTCCATCAGCATAGACCAGTGGTTCCCAACCTGGTCCACTGGTGGTCTGCAAGGGTACTGCAGGTGCTCCCTAAGGGGGGCAGGTAAGGAAGATAAAGTAATAATATAATCCTGTGTACCTCTTATGTATCATATTCAATGTTACATTATTATTCTTTACATTATTATTGCTTCACAAACATCCTTTTGTAATACAATATTCTCTTGACGTCTGCAAAACAACATTAGCCTTCTCATTAGGTAAGTGTTATCTTTTTTCCATGGGTAGGCCTACTGCAGTGATGAATGCAATATGTTTTTGAGTGAGCATAATAAATTATTAGAAATAGTTGCATTTTTAATATCCCTTGATATATAAATTTGACTCCCGTCAGTCATAGGCTATGTTAAAAATGTTTAAAATGGCTTGCTTACGTGATACTCTGCAAAAGCTTTCTATGATGATGTAGTTGTCTGCATAAAGAAAAGGTTGGGAACTGCTGTCATAGACAATTTGGTCCACAGAGGTTGCCTGAGGAGCTGATAGAATAGGGTTTCTCCAGTACTTGCATGAGGTGTACTCTAAATATCATATAAGGTATGATTTAATGTAATAGAGAAAGGTATATGTTGACCTTCCTCCAGTGTATGAATTATACACTTCTGAGTCTCATGGCAACTCACCACTATCCCATTTCCTTGAGTATGAAACAGAGCAGATTTATAACATACTGTACCAATACTTGTCTAAAAACCCTCAAAATCTCTGGATACAAAAGCTGTCCCATTATCTGAAACAGGCTATCTGGTAGTGCACACCTAGTGAATGAATTGGTTATGCAAGAAATAAGTTCCTTGTGAAATTATGACTGCAAAAGGGTAAAGCAAATACTCTACAACAGTCAACAGTGCGTAGCCATGCAGTGCAATTGAGGGACCAATAATATCCATTGCATTTCTCGGCTGTGATCTGTCTACTGGTTTCAAAAAAGCCAGAGGAGCAGTAGTTCTATGTATTGTACAGGCTGTGCATATCTTCACATCACCATCTTTTTTGTGCTGCAGTTCTGCTTAATTCTTGTCCACAAGTGTAGGCAATCTGTGACACATAGGAGGTACAAAAGGCTTAATATTTGAATCAACTGGAGAATACACATATCCCGTGATTAGAACACTCTCACCGTCAAATAAATCATGGTATTTCTGAATGATACTTTGGGTATCCACTTCTATTCTAGCCCACATAATCACACCTGAAGTGTCCTGTGCAAGTTCATGTATAAAACCAAGCTGTAAGCATAGATCGTAGGACAATAATGGAACACCATTCAGAGTTGCATCTTTAACAAAGTTCAGCTTTGCAGCCAAAGCTATGCCTTTGTAGAGCACTGGGCATACAGCTTCACCCACTGTCTACAAGGCCTACAAATTCCAAACTATTTTAAAAAACAAAAAACAAAACAAAACAATAACTGCTGTAGTCAAGCAAAGACTGTGAACTAATCTAGAGGAGAGAATGTCAATTTCAATACCCACATCCGCACATGTACTTCAGTGGTGTACCATTAAAGTCCATGATATTGGATACCAGCTCCAGTGCTTTGCTACATGAGAAGATAGTATTAAAGGAAATATCAGGTAGAGGTGGCACTTCATGCATCCCATCATTGTGAACCATGGCACACTAATTTCAAATGTCCAGACTTACCACAAGCCCAGCACATAGCAGTTCTAACTAGGCAGGCAAGGAAACTGGCCATGTGACCACAGTGGAAACCGTGTGAAAATGGCAACTTTTCCTACTCACGCCATGAAGTGGGAATACATAGCATTGTACAACCCTGGGAGAGAGAAGTAGGAGGAGCAGTTGATGCTGTAGTTAAATGTAGACACAATGGCTATGTCTACACTAGAAAAAGTTAGGTCGACTTTGTTAAGTCGACTTAATAAGGTCGACTTATAGCCAACCTTATTAAATCGACCTAACAAAGTGGACTAAGTCAACTTAACTTTAAGTCAACTTAGTCCACTTTGTTAAGTGGACCTAACCACCCTTAAGTCGTCTTAATAAAGAGTTACTCCACATCCACACCATCCTTAAGTCGACTTAACGAAAGTCTGGTGTAGACAGGGAGTAATTTAGGGTCCTTAAGTTGACCTAAATTGCTAGTGTAGACATACCCAAAGGTAGCAACAGTCTGAGAGACAGATCCCCTGTCAGCCCAACCACTCTCAAATGCCTCACTCTTAGCAATCACAACACCAAAAAGTTAGCATTTCTAGTATCTTCAGCCATGTCTTTTGCCCAACTAGCCTCTGGCTACACCAGTCACAAAAAATATTCTGAGCATGATCATCATGATGTTCCCAAAGTCACAGTCCTGGGTCACCTGCTACAAATAACATGCAAACTCGTATACAGTTTTGTTGGGTTGGGGGGCAAGCTTCAAAATAGGTTTTCCTCTTTAATAAAACAATCTTCAGTGCTAGTTGAGGCTCTATACAGCTGCATAAAAAAGGAGCTACAGAAGTCCATCATATATATCATAGCTTAAGCTGTTCTGCAGAAAAAGTAGCATATAGTTTCAAAAATTCTGAATAAAATATTGCCCATCAACAGCCGAAGCAAGTATGGGCAGCATGGGCTGCAGAGTAGAAGCACTTGTCGCCATAATGTTATGCTCTGATGCATTCCAGAAGGCAGGCCCACAGGACACAAAAAAACAAAACAACACATGCAGGTAGTTGGTCAATTAAAACATGTAATTACCACAAATCAGCTAGTTCACTCAGCAACAATCTGAATAAAACATAACAAAAGACCAAAGAGAAGATATGTAGCCACAAGCACTGAGTAGCCCTACACACCCATGCTATGTGCATACACACAGCCTTTTTCCCTGGCAAAAAAAGAAAAAACAACCCCCTCCCCGCAAAACAACAAACCAGGAACAGAATCACTGAGTTGAGGGAAGAGGAGCTAAAACACGAATAGGAACAGGAAGTTATCACTGACATGCATGTCTGCACAAACTTAAAAGTGAATGGAATTGGCAATATGCATCCAATAACAAATTTCTTTCTTCACCTACCCGGTATTAACCATGCAGATATGTTAAGAGTCATGTCATTGTAAAAGTCAGCAATATGTTCAGATTTATATTGAAATACAGACTTGTAAATACAGAAAATACTATTATGGTTTGCACATTGATAAACAAAAGGATAAACAAAAACCAATTACGTTCCATAGAGTCAAATGATATATTGATTTTGTTGCTTGGGTTGCTTATTAGCCCATCATTATTCAGAGTTGGGTTGGCAGGTTCCAGGAGTCCATGCTATATCTTTTGGGCATCCCAAGGTTTTTTTGGTTTGGGGGAGCAGAGAAGAAGGGTAGATACTCCGATGTCTCCTTGTAAAAGGAGCATTCTACTGACAAAATATTTCTGAGGTCAAACCCAAAATATGCTGGGCACTTTTAAACACAGAGGAAGACAAACAATCTTTGCCTCAAAGAGCACACAACCGTAAAGGACAAAGGCAAGCAAAAGGAGAGGGGAGAAGGAATACAGACTACAAGTAGAGTTGCGCAATATTTTTGGAACAAATAATTAATTTTGACAGGAATTTGCTGAATAGTTTTGGACCAATTTTTTTTCAGTCTACTCTCACAAAGCTCTCTATGTACCATGCACAAAACCACCAATGGAGGAAGTGGTGGGGATGACCTTCTTATACAGTTTAGCCCAGTGGTTAGGACACTCGCCTGCAACGTGCAAGACCCAACTTCGAATCATTGCTCACAATAAGGCAGGTGAGGAATTTGAATGAGTCTCTCTCACAGCTAAGATGATTGTTCTAACCATGAGAGGGCAGGCAGTGACAACACCACCTTTTCCTTCACTTTGGTGAATGGCATTTCCAAATTTACTTTTCTTTTAATAAAAAAAAGCAGATAAAAGTGCCCATCAAAATGAAACATTGAGTTTTGGGTCAAATGGAATGTTTGACCCAAAAGAGTTTTTTCCTGTGGTCTTTTGTTTTACCAAGAAAACTAAAAAGTTTTAGTTTGGGTTGATCCAAAAAAAATGTTTTTTCCAGCTTGGCCATTGATTATTTGCACATCTCTACCTACAAGCAAGCAATCTCCTGCCTTCCCATATTCCCTTAACTGGTCATTCAAGACTGTCAAAAGAGAGTGGAAAGGGGAACAGTTTACCAGGGTGCTGAGCTCAGAGGATACCCAAAACATCTGTATCATCTGTGTAAATAAAATTGAATGGGAGAGAGTGGAGCAACAACACGAGATATACCAGGACCTCAAATTTCTCTCATCATGGTTGTTATCATGCCTCCCATCACTTCTTTTTCTAAAATACCATACTAATTTTTTCCCTCCTCCCAAAAGACCTACTCATTTCACTCAGCTATCTGAGGCAGGCCCTTGCACACTCAGCCATAGCCAGCAGCACCCAAACATACTGCCAGCCATTCACATTGTCAAATGCACAAAGGGCCTGGAAGACACAAGATACATCTTTCCTGGGTACCGAGAATAAAAGTCCCAGAAGTTATAGGGACAATAATTCCAATGGAATGCAAGAAAAGACCCAGAGATCCTAAGAGTCATTGTCTAGGCTCCTATTGACAGCTGTGGAAAGCTTTGATAAAGAGGTGTTTCCTTGCCCAAGTAGCCTGGCTGCAGAAACAGAGCAAAGGATAGTGGTAACCACAAGCTGCAAGAAGAGGAGCTGTTGATCTGAACTAGACTATTGTACAGCCACATTTCCTGGAAGGATTGCTCAATGTTTTCCCCTAGTCTGTTGCTGCAGGGAGATGCAGCCTTCAAAGGGCGACAGTCAGAGAAAAGAAGTAGAACATTAATTCATTGATGATTGTGAAGTGCTAAGATTCTCAGCCTATATCTATTTGTAGAGCTGGGGTATGATTCCTAGCCGGTGTAGACATACTTGTGCTGATTCTCATTGAATTAATGCACTAAAAGTTGTAGGGTAACATGGGCAGTGGTGAGTGGAGGCTGACTATCCCAAGTACAAGCCTACCTGGACCCCATGGGTACACAGGACAGCTAGCTCATGTTGCTGTGGCTGCACTTTTATTTTTAGCACTGGATGACAGCCAGCAGGGCCGTCCCTCAGGGGGGGCGAATGGGGAGATCGCCCCAGGCCCTGCACTGTCCCGCTCCCAGGAGGGCAGTGCAGGGCCCGCGCATGCCGCAGCCCCTCCTACCACAGCCGCCCCACTGCCTTCAACAGCGAGCCAAAGGCAGTGGGGTGGGGCTTTGGGCCGACGCTTCCTGCCCCCAGGTGGAGCAGGCAGCGCCAGGGGTGGAGTACGTGGGACCCAGCCTCTGGGCCAGCCTGCCCCACACTGCCGGCTCCCCCCTGCAGGCAGCCTCCCAGCCCAGGGCCAGGTCCCTGGGAAGTGGAGTGGGCAGGTCAGCCCGCCATGCTCCCCTCCAGCATAGGAGGCGGGACCCCACTTTGGCCAATTGGCCCTGGGCCCTGCTCCCCCCACAGGATGGCCCTGACAGTCAGTGAGAGCATGAATACTCATGCAGGGAAACACACCCCAGCTCCAAGTGCAGACATAGATGAAGACGGCAACAACAAATGGCAACAATTGTCCTGCAATTGTCCAACTGTTTCATGGTCCAACCAAAGTGTCTCTAGTTTTTCCACCCATTTTATAATCTAACAATAACTTGTTCTGCTCAATTCCATTGTATGAAAGGAAAAGCCTGTAACACCTTTCTGGAATATTCTTAAAAGCACTGAATTAGATTATGAGATTAAATGGTTAACTACAAACAGCAGCAACAACAGCTGCTGCTTCTGCCACACTCTTTGGATAATAAAAAGCTCCAGTTTTGCAAAGAATGAGTGGAGCCTGGGAACTGTTATATCAACAGAAACAGCAGTTTGAAAGCTCCTGCATGAAGACGGTTAACTGCACTGACTTTGTTTAAAGCAAAGATGTCACTTTCTTTAGACATACTGGTGAGTTTCCAGTCATGTAATATATTGTGTTATAACACTACAATATCTGTGCAGGTTATAAATTTGATTTATGAAAAAATACAAATTTAAAGAAATAATCAATAACCTCATCAGAGCTTAATCGAACCTAGACTTACAGTAAATGTAAATATGAAATGTGCGGGGTTTTTTTTTAAATCTTTTTTAATGTATTTTGGTCCAGAAGAAAAATAAGAGGAGAATATGCCCTAAGATAAATAAGAATATTTACTTGAAATTGCAATTTGTTTTTAAATGTTCAACATCACAGAATGTTACAAAATACTGAACTTAATTTTACGCGGATCATAGAAATAATAAAATATTTCTACAGATAATGTATATACAGGAAGGTAACAAAGTTCAAAAGTAGCAGTGCTAAGACAAAGCTACATTGTGTCAACATTTTGCTAAATAAAAATATTTGATACAGTATTCATTCAAGAGACTGTGGAACATAAAATCCTTAATTAAAAAAATAAGAAGCAAACTGTACATAATATATGTACATAATGTATGCATTTCTTTACTAATTTAACAGCATTACATATTCAGCCTTTTAGAATCCAAATCAGTTTCCTGAAGGTGAGATCATTTACAGAAAAATAGGATTATTTGACTTTGACAAATAATAGGATTTGTTGTGAGTGTTTAGGAATGTCGGGTTTTTAAGCTGTAACTTTAGGGATCATTTTAGAAAAAGACACGACAGAACTTAGAAATAAAGCTGCAGAAATAAAAAAATCTTAAAATGATATATTTCTCCAGAAATTATCTTGCTACATGTTAAAGTAGTTTGCAATGTAACTATGTGAAAGAGACTGGAAAAAAAACCAATACAAGTATTAAATAATATTACAAACTCCATTCTTGTAACTGAATCCACACAGGCAGATGATTGCGCTTTATCGGTGTGCCAGGTTTTTTCTATGTGGATCTAGTTGCAGGATCAGGGCCAAAATTTGGGGGTGGGAAGCAACATAATCCAATGGAGACAAAACCAGACAGAATTAGGAGACCAGCATTCTATTCCCAGCTCACCCACTGACTCACATGACTGAGGACAAGTCTCCAGATACTTTTCTGTGTCTCAACTTTTCTATCTATACAGCAGGAAATAATGATACTTTTAAAAAGCATTTTGAGATCTATGGGTGAAAAATGCTGTGTAAGTACGACCATCATCAAATATAATCATGTGTGCTGGTTCAGTGATTGTGTCTGCCCTTGCCATGGCATTGGCGGGGTGAATGAACAGTGGTTCCCTGACTATATTTGGTCTAACTTGTCATTTTTTCTATTGCACTATATTGTGTCTTGCTGAGATGCAATATGTTGTGGCACTTTGACGTTCTGTTTCTGCAGTAATAATATTTTAAAGAATTCCCAAGACAAATTAGAAGACTAGTCATAAATGTTAGCTATGGATAAGCTAGCAGGAACACTTGAGTGAACGCAGTTCTAGTTCTATCAGATGAGTAAGAGAACTCCAACCACCGAAGCTCCCCAAGCAGGATATTGGTTCACAATACATGCAACCTATGCAACAACGAAAAGAGGCATTATCTCAGAAGAGCGACTCATTATGTAATCAATGATTCTGAAGGTAGGGCACTATCGTCTGGACCCACCTAAAGACAGACAGGAAGCAACAGATGTGGCTTAGATACGTCTCACCTTTATTCACCCAAATATCTGGGAATACCTGGTACTAAATTGTACAGTGCATCATTTCTTAAATTAGTTCCCCCTACTTGGGAGGACTGCCTTCAACCCTCCCCCCACTTCCCAACTTGGTGCCAGCCAGCCCCTTGTTGGAACCCCACCCTCTTTTGATGTGCATAAGAGTAAAGGAAGCTGAAAAGGAATGGAGTTGGCTCTCTTCTTTACCAGATGTTAGGAGTCCCAGTCCCTCCTTCCCCAGCTTCTTTAGGGGATGCTTTCTTCTAAATCCCCTTCCCATTCATTTTATCCAATCACCCTATCCCTTCCATAAAGAGTGGACAGCTGCTACATTAAGTTACAAGCCAGGACATTTTAATTTAGTCTCTCTCCTCCACTGCTCCAAGTCCCTGATCTGCTCTAGAGAAGACAAAAAAACCCCAAAAAACCTTCACCCTGCCAGGTCAGTTTGGTGGTGAGGGAAAAATTCATTCCCAGCCTCCAAGGAAAAGGGGTGACTAACATGTACCCACATCAGATCATGAAGAAACCAAGTCCTATTCTGATCCATGGAATACTCAAAACACATAGCAGAAAAATTCAAGTATGTGAGGTGTTTTCTGAGGCAAAATAAGAGTCTAATTTATGACCTTCATCTCAGTTTTGTGGAGTCCAAAGGGAAGGCAATGCTTGCTTCTTGTGTAAAGTCTGAACTTTCTGAACCTGGAATTGATACTTTGACTACCAAACATAACAGCCATTCTAAAGCAGCATACCTGTACAGTCTTTTGATGTGAAGGGTTTTTCCTTCACTTTCTCTTCTATTTCTATAAGCAAATCAGTCCTGTGACAGTAGTTTATGGTAAACTGTTAAAATTAATCTAATTGTTATCATCCATAAATATTTCAGATTTTAATAAGGAAAAAAAAATCTGTGGGTCCTTCTGAAGCTGAAAATCCATGTTCTTGTATTCTCTTTATTGGTTGAAACAGTGCCATATCTCCAGGAAGAGAGATGTTGCAATTTTTATTAGTTATTCATATTTATCCATTTTTAATGCTGCTGTTTATTGTTCTGCAAATAGTGAAAAAGTGAATTGGTCACATCTTAATTAGTATTAGAAAATGCTCACATCAGACTAGCAAAATATTTTTAAAAAGGAAAATTAACTTAAGTACATTTAATAGTGCTTTGTCTAAACTAAACCTAATCCACAAAACTGAGATGAAGGTCATAAATTAGACTCTTATTTTGCCTCAGAAAACACCTCACATACTTGAATTCTAAATTTTTGGGAGTCACGTACATTGTTCTGGGACTAGATATGATGTAGATTGCATTTAACAAAATAAAATGGTTCAGTGTGCATTTGTGTGTGTGTGTATTATGTATGTATACTTTAGTTATATGTACCTATATGGGGAATGTATACATTTGTAAATAGTCTGAGTGGGAATTCCCTGTTTGTGGCAACTAATATCTCAGAGACGTTAAAAAATAAAGTCCACTGCCTACCACGTGACAAATGCAGCAGTATTCAGCAGTAATATGAATTAAGACAGATCACCAAGGCCTGATTATTTGATGGCCAATATTTGACAAATTCAGCTACTTTTAAAGTGGGTAGTTTTGTCCACATATTGAAGTTTTATCACCCAAATATTAAATCTTCTTGTTTATAGGATATTGAGTGAAATCCTGATCCCACTGAAGTCATTGTCAAAACTCCCATGGCCTCTCATGGTGCAGGACTAAGGTCTATTATCTGGTTTTTATGTATTTGATTCAGTTTGGCCTTATGCTGATTTGTGGCTAGGAAGAAACTGTGGGCTGGCTTTACTGTATTTGTCTGTAATATATTATATATGCACATCAACAATTTTCCTACCTACAGAATAAAAAAGGGTACACAATTCAATACCTCCCTACTGCAAAAGAATCAGCGATGGGGGGAGGGGGGGCACCAAATTATTGATGCAAAAATGATAATAAAATTATAATTTTTAAGTTGTTACCAACTTATGTGCACCTTTACTGAATATTCATGATAAAGCTACAAGATAAAGGTTACAGCCAGGATACTTGGAAGTATAAATATACATATATTTAGCTAGTTACGTTACAAAGTGTTAAAGCTAAGCAAAGAAATTCCAGATGGTTGTGCTTCTCTCTCCCACGGACAAGCATAGAAAGAAAAAAAAAACATGTAAACATTTATGTTTTAGGAAGAAACATGATGTGAGGAGAACTCACATGTTCTCAGTATGTTTTAAAGTTTTAATTATTTCTTGAATGTTGAAATGACAAACACTTCTGGATTTAGAGGAAAGAAACCTTCACTCAACTCAAGCAGAAAAATAATTGTTCCAAAAATTGTCAAGAGGTAAAAACTTAAGCTAAAGACTTTATAAAAGTTATTTAATTTTGAAAGCCTGTTTTGAGAAATAAAATCTCTTATATAAAGAAAAGGCATTTTGGGGCTTTTTGAACACAGAATTTCATTTTTTGTCAAACTCTAATAAAATTGAAACAATATCTCAGCAAATAGACTGAATAAAAAGAAAACATTAAAAGGAGCTTTGAAAATTTTCTGAAGCTTTACTGCTGCTAGAACAAAGCCAATTAAAGAAACTTTGCCTATTCATTAAATAGACTACATATTTAGGAGTTGGATGTGTCCTAAAGGGAGACCAGCCTCAATGACATAAACCAATGAAAGGCCAATGACAGATAAAAAGTCCATGACAGCAATCAAAACATGTCTGAAAGAGTTGTGTTTTCCTATAATTTCAGGAAAATAGAAAGGAGAAGGGTATAAAACTCTACTCCTCATGCACACATACCCCAATAAAAAAGAAAAAAAAAACAAGAAGGCAAATAATCCGAAGAAAACCACCTCAAGACTTCAATTTGGATTGGTGAGATGAAGTTAACTAAGACATAGCCAAGAGAGATTAGATTTAAAACTCTTGTAATGATTCGTTAGAATGCTGAATTGCTGTTGTAATATAAAAGATTAACAATATTTTCTGTTAATCAGCAATTGTTTAGATCAGGCATTCCTGGAGAGTAAACAGGGCTAAATACTAGTTAACACAGACAGCAAGATGCAACTGGCTTTAAGATTCTTAATATTGGTAATTGGCCTGTCTAAAGACAGCTCGTTATAGGCTTCTAATTTAAATAACTAAATCCTATGATTTTGAAGAAGATAAGATGGCTTACTTTCATAGGGTCATAGAAAAGATGTACTGGAAGAGACTTCAAAAGGTCAGCTTGTCTAATCCCTTTCACTGAGCCAGAACTAGACTATCCATGCAGCAGAGACCAGACCATTCCTGACAAATGTCTGTCTAACCTGTTCTTAAAAACCTCCAACCATGGAGATTTCACAAATTCCCTAGGTAATTTGTTCCAGTGTTTAACTATCCTCACAATTAGGAAGGTTTTCCTAATGCTCATATTAAATGTCTTTTGCTGCTTCTTAAGCACATTACTTGTTGTCCTGTCATTACTGAATAAAGAGAACAATTTACCACCATACTCTTCTTAAAAATCTTTTATGTATTTGAAGACTTATGTTCCCTGTCAGTCTTCTCTTCTCCACACTAAACAAACCCAATTTTTAAAATCTTTCTTCGCAGGTCATATTTTCTAATCATTTTTGTTGCTTGCCTCTGGAATTTCTCCAGGTTGTCCACATCTTTCCCAAAGTGTAGGGCCCAGAACTGGAAAAAGTACTCCAACTTACAAATATTAAGTAGAGTAGAAGTAATACTTCTCATTTCTTGCATATGACACTCCTGTTAATACATCCCAAGATGATACTTGCTTGTTGTGCAAAAATATTACATTGTTAGCTCCTATTTAGTTTGGGACTCAATATAATCCCCAGATTCTTTTCTGCAGTATTCCTTCCTAGGCAGTCATTTCCCATTTTGAATGTGTGTACTTAATTAATCCTTCCTAAGTGAAGTACTTGCATTTTTCCTTCCTGAATTTCATGTTATTTATTTCAGATCATTTCTCCCATTTGTCAAGGTCATTTTGAATTGTAAACTTATCCTGCAAAATACTTGCAACCCCTTCAAGCTTGGTATTGTCCATAAACCTTATACATGTACTCTAGTCTATACCATTATCCAAACCACTGATGAAAACAATGGATAGAACCAGACCAGGAAAGATCAGTCTGGGACCCCATTCAATATCTGCTTCCAGTTTGATTGTAAACCATTAATAACCACTTTCGGAGTATGGTTTCCCAACCAGCCGTGTACTCCCTTACCTCAGGTTAGTCTAGACTAGACTATATTTCCTTAGTTTGCTTATGAGAAAGCCATATGAGATAGTATCAAAAGCCTTACTAAAGTTGAGATATATCACATCTACTGCTTCCGCCATCCACAGGACTTATTACCCTGTCAAAGAAGAATATTAGGTTGCTTTTTATATAAGTTGCTCTTAACAAATCCATGTTGTCTATTATTTTTCACTTTATATTTTTTGAGGAGTTTACAAATTGATTGTTTGATTATTTGCTCCATTATCTTCCCAAGTATCAAAGTTAACCCGAATGGTCTATAATTCCTCAGGTTGTCCTCAGGGCCAGATTAACACAGGAGCTATAGGGGCTGCAGCCCTGTGCCCCGGCCTGAAGGGGGGCCCTGGACTACAGTCCCTATAGCCCCTGCTGACCCAGCCCTCTGGGACTGGAGTATGGGCATTGGTGCTGGGGATAGGACGACACTGGGTCAGAGGCCATGGCAAGCCATGGTGCTTCAGCCCCACTGCCGGGCTCGCTCATCTGCTGCTGTGGGCAGGATGGGCTGGCACATGGCCACCAGGCCACAGGTGGGGGGGCCCCATGGCAGGGCCCCAGGATAGGAGGTGTCCCACAAAAGAGGGCAGCTCAGAGCCCCAGGGACCCTTTATTTGGCCCTGGTTGTCTTTATTCCCCTTTTCTTAGATCAGTACTATATTTGCCTTTTTCCAGTCCTCTGGAATCTCTTCTGCCTCCACATATTCTCAAAGATAATCACTAATGGCTCAGAGAACTCATCAGCCAGTTTCTTAAGTATTCTACGGTGTATTTTATTAAGCCCTGCTGACTCAAAGACATTTAACTTGTCTAAGTAATTCTTAAATTCTTCTTTTCCTATTTTAGCCTTAGATCCTATTCCATTTACACTGATGTTCGGTATATTACTCATCTGATCACTGCTAACCTTTTTGATGAAAACTGAAATTTAACATTTTGGGCATTGTTGAGTTTTCTATTATTGTCTTTCCTACCTCATTGAGTAATAGACCTACCTTGTTCTTGGTCTTCCTCTGACTTCTTTGTCCAACTATAAACTGTTCAGATTATTATTAAAGGTCACTGTTTTCCCTTACAGAATAAAAATGCTTCCTACTTACCTGTCACATTGGAAGAAAAGTGAGACTCATAGCTCCTGCCAGCCTTTACTATATTGCTACACAGATGAAGAGGCTAGGTCATGCCTTATGTACTGAAGATGTACAAGGTATGATAGGTTATTGAGACAAACTTAATAATACATATTCTGATTGCTAGTATCTGTAACTTTAATATACAAAATAATAGATTTAGCACAGCTATGTAAAAATAGTTAATGTTTACAGTATATATTATTTGACTGCCAAATATTTGCCTGGGAACATTTTTCTCCTAATCTTAGGGATTTTTTGCCTCCCTTTGGAACATGAACAGCTGTTAGGATTAAATGTGTGTATCTTCCAAGCTTCCCTGTGAGTACAAATCCTGGCTCACTGTAGCCTTCTTTTTCTTCTATGTTTCTGAATTGAGCCAGCAAGGATTTTTTAAAGAAATCTCCACAATTATTTTTTCATATGAACTCCAATTTCAGTCCGTGGCTGGTTGTGAGGCCTTGTACACACGATCAGATTATCGCGCATTAAAGCTCATTACCGCGCGATAGCAACAACGGCGTACACACGTGCAACAGGGCTCTTGCGCGTTAAGTGCCTTGTTGTCGCGCAATCCAACAACCACTCTGACGAGAGTGGTAACAGCTGTTGCGGATCATATATTGCGCGTTTGAGCTCGTGTGTACGCTTACCGCGCATTGACTGGAGTCCGGAACTGTCCCAGCATTCCCAAGTCATCCTCTCTGGTCTTCCCCCCACCCGCTCTGTGGCCGTGACGAAACTGTCCCCGCCCTGCCCCGAATTTATTCCCGGGATTTTCAAATTTCAAGTCTGTTTCACTTCCTGCTCTCTTCCTCGTGGAGTGTGTTTGTGCTCCGATCATCAGTAGCAATGGTGGCCCGCCGTGGAAGACGCGCACCCCTTTGGAGCACGGCAGAGGTACTGGACCTGATCAGCATCTGGGGAGAGTCCGCCGTGCAGGCGCAGCTACGTGGCAGCAGGAGGAATTATGACACATTTGGCATAATTTCTCGGGCCATGTCAGAGAGAGGGCATGATAGAGACACAGTGCAGTGCAGATCAAAGGTGAAGGAGCTCAGAATTACCTATCACCGAGCGAAGGAGGGAAACCGCCGTTCTGGATCAGCGCCTGCAACATGCAGGTACTATAAGGAGATAGAAGCCATCCTCAGCGGGGACCCCACAACCACTGCCAAAAGTCCCGTGGACACTTCAGCCCCTCCTCGTCCGGTGATTGCCAGAGCCGAGCAGGATGAGGACGTTGTTGAGGAGGAGGAGGAGGAGGAGGAGATGGAGGATGACACGGAGGAAAGCGCAACCGCGTGTAGCCAGGAGCTCTTCAGCAGCCCCGCTGAGACGTCCACCCAAGGCTTGAACAGCAGCTTGTTCTCTGAGGCGGCAGAGGGGGGTTCAGGTAAGTTTCTCCTTCATTCAGCTCTGCTCCTGCTAAAATATCATTGTCTGGGGTGGGGGTGCTTGCGGGTCCCCGCTGTGCACGCTATTTACTCTGCATTCATTAGCAGGGCATCAATACAAGCAGTGATTGTAAAATAATCATCTGCATTTAGGTCAGAAAAGGTTTCCTCGATGTACCTCCAGAGCCTAATACTCAGGTTAGATGGGAGAGCGTTTGTGTCTGCGCTCCCAAAGACGGACACTCTGCCTCTCCAGCTGCAAAGCACAGCCCTGGGAACCATGGCAGCACACAGTGCAGCAGCATACGGTCCCGGCCTGCTACCGGCGGCATGTAGGAGATGTATTCTAGATGGAAGGGGCACTCTGAGGAGAGGGATATTGGGTTCCATCTGTGTGCCCTCTTCCGATTCTTAGCCCCCGGTAAGCCGTCTATTAGAATGTACCTTGTCTGCTTCAGCGCAGCGTAGTGTGTTGACCGCCCTGTACCTTCCAGTGGAATGTGCTACTGGAAGGTTACATTGGCTATCTATGCTATGTGTTAACAATGTCTATATTGTTATTTTTGTATTAGAATTGAGCTTCACAAGGCCGGTGTCTACCCCAGCTGACCGAATGAGAAACATTAGGCGGCGTTCTCGAAGAAACAGGGAGGATATGTTTAACGACCTGCTGAAAGCAACACAAGAATCCGCAAGGGAGAATAGAGCCTGGAGAGAGGAATCCCAGCAGAGGAGGCAGAAACACAGGGACGAACTGATAAGCGTCATGAAGGAGCAAACAGAACTGCTAAAGAACATGATAGCTTTGCAGTCCCAGGCGATAAATGTCCGGGCTCCACTCCAGACAGTTCAGCCGTGTATGCCTCCCACACACCGCAGTCCCTCAAAGCATTTCTTTGAAGGCCACCCTCCACCCCGGTACAGGACAACATCCAGCCCCCCCCCCCCCAAGCTACTTTTACGAGACCCGGAGCTACACCAACCTGTAACCCCACCCCCATCTTTCAGGTTTCAATAAAAACAGTAACAAATACTTTGAAGAATGCATTTATTTATACACATTATTGAAATGATCCTAAGGTGCACCTCATGCGTCATGGAACTTAACTAGGGAAGGGCATCATTGAAATGCTCCCTGAGTGCCTCCCTTATGCGAGCAGCTTCTCCTTGTGCCACCCTAATACTCCTAGTGGCTGGCTGCTCGAACGCTTCCTCGAGGCGCTGTGCCTCCGTAGCCCACGTAGGGGAAAACTTTTCTCCCCTACTTTCACAAATGTTATGGAGGACACAACATGACGCAATCACGGCAGGGATCTGGTCCTCCGCCAAGTCCAGCCTCCCATACAAACAGCGCCAGCGCCCTTTTAAACGGCCGAAGGCACACTCCACAGTCATTCTGCAGCGGCTCAATCGGTAATTGAACCGCTCCTTGCTGCGATCAAGGTTCCCAGTGTAGGGTTTCATGAGCCATGGCATCAGTGGGTATGCTGGGTCTCCGAGGATGACTATGGGCATCTCCACCTCCCCCACTGTTATTTTTTGATCAGGGAAAAAGGTGCCCCCTTGCAGCTTCCGGTACAGACCAGTGTTCCTGAAAATGCGGGCATCATGCACCTTTCCCGACCACCCAGCATTGATGTCCGTGAAACGACCCTTGTGATCCACGAGTGCTTGCAGCACCATGGAGAAGTAGCCCTTCCTGTTTATGTACTCCGTCGCGAGATGGTCTGGAGCCAAAATAGGGATGTGTGTGCCGTCTATGGCTCCCCCGCAGTTAGGGAATCCCATGGCAGCAAAGCCGTCCACAATCTCTCGAACATTGCCCAATGTCACTGTCCTCCGTAGCAGGATGCGATTGATGGCTTGGCACACTTGTGAGAGGGCTAATCCGACGGTGGTCCTCCCGACTCCAAACTGGTTTGCAACGGACCGATAGCAGTCGGGAGTCGCCATTTTCCATACAGCAATCGCAACACGCTTCTCCACAGTTAGGGCTGACCTCATGTTGGTGTCTTTCCGTCGCAGGGCAGGGGCCAACTCTGAGCACAGTTCCAGAAAGGTTGCTTTCCGCATTCGAAAGTTCTGTACCCACTGCTCGTCATCCCACAGCTGCATAACAATGCGATCCCACCACTCGGTGCTCGTCTCTCGCGACCAGAAACGGCGTTGCACCGTGTGCAGATGATCGGTGAAGGAGCTGAGCAACGCGGTGCTGTTGCTCTGCAGGGCATCGATCAGCCCCTGCTCCTCGGTGTCCTCATCTGACTCGGAGCTCATTGCGTACTGAGCAACAAGCCGAGATGTATTCAGAATGTTGAAGGCGACAATGGAGATCATAGCAGGATCCATGCTGTCGCTGTTGCGATTGATTGCAAGTGGTGCGTTGCGTCACTGCAATGTTGAAAATAGGCGCGAGTTGCTATTGGCAACGAGGAAGACGCTAGGGGAACACAAAGCACCATGGGAAACTGACACTTTACCCATGGCGCTTTGCGTTCCTTTCCTTCATCCCATGATTCATAGCGCCAACTTAGGGGAAAATGGAACGATGGGATAGGTGCCCAGAAGTCATTGCGCTCAACCGCGATAATGCGTGTAATTTTGTTGCGTTGCAGGGAGCAACGTGTGTACGCGTTGTCCCGCAATAAAGGTCACGTGAGTTTTGTAGCGCGATTGCCTTGTTGCGCTTTAATCTGATCGTGTGTACATAGCCTGAGTCTTACTGCCGATTATTTGTTGAAGTTAAAGACTAGACAGAGCTATTCTTACAACATTTCTGATAATGCATAAAAATAATCTGCGGACATCTGTTTGCAAACAAAGTAGCTATAAGCAATTTATTCATTAGAAAATACCCCCCAAAATAACAGGTGTACAGCAGAAAAGAGGTCCTGCTTCTACTCCCTAATCCTTTTAGAAGTGAACTGTAAAAAAAAAATAAAAAAAATAGAATGATGTCAAAAGTTATTTTAGAAAAGAAAACTGCATTTTGAGTCTACTCAGAGACCTTATTAAACCTTTATTAAAAGGAGAAGGATGACAGGAGGAAAAGTAGTCTCTCATCAGAAGAACATTTGAGTGTCCCCTTTTGGAATTTTAATACTAAGCTCAGGAACGGAAAAAAAATGGTCAATATTGCTTTCCAAATAGACTGCAGATACTTACTGATCCAAGAAAACTCCACCTCTGTAACAGGTATCAGACCTCTCTCTAGGTCTGCACATTCAGGCTATGCCTAAATTTTGACAATTCTTTATTCATGACATCTCTAAGATATGAACTTTCCCATTTATTCACAGAGCTAAAACTCTTGTCCAAGCTCTCATCTTCCATCTCAATTACTGCAACAGCCTTTTTTCTAGCTCTGACAATTCCAGTCTTGCCTCATTCATTTCTATTCAAAATGCTACTGCAAATTGTTACCCCTAACCTGTTGCTTTGACTATGTTCTCGCCCTATTTATATCACTTCACTGGCTCCCCCATCTATCTCATAAACATAAGTGGCTTGTTTTCATTTTCAAGGCCTGTTATGGCTACTCTGTCCTCTATCATCTCTTATTCACTATTGTGTTTTCTCCCATGTTGACCCTCGCACCTGGAAGGAGCTCTGCATAAACATCTGCAAAGCTGTATCCTCCTCCAAACTCTTATTCTCAGGGGTCCCTACAAAAGCTTGACAACAGTTAAATTGCTGGTGCACTGAAACACTGCTTTCATGTTGACCAATGCTGTCTCATTTTTTCCTTGTATTGCATCTCTATGTCTCCATATAGCCTCCCTTGTTTCATGCTTAGATTGTAAACTATCTGGAGCAGGGATCTTCTTTTTGTTCTATATTTGTGCAGCACATAGCACAGTGAGATCCCGGTCCATTGTGCTAGGTGTTCCTAAGTGTTACAGTAATACTAATAGTATCAATATACAAACTGACTCTGGATAATGCAGACAGTAGCATTACTTTTATTCTACAGTTTGAACACAGCAGTCTGGAATTTGAGATGTGCACAAGTTCCAAATTCCATTTTAGCTGTGGCTAACATGGGAGAGTCAGATAAGAACTGAAGACTTGCAGCACATCCACCAGGCAAGAGATTTCTAAGGATTAAGTTACTAAAACTGGAGACATGAAAACATGCTCTGCAAGGAAGTGCAGTCTTATATTCCAGGCTTTAACTGAAGCAACATTTGAACACCACAAGAAGTACCCTTTCTATTTTCTATCCCCTAAATCAGCCTCACTTATGATAAATTACCTCTTTAGGAAGCTATCTGAATTAGAAGCATTATATAGCATTCTAGAGACACGGTGATACTGTTTATTTCATTAAATTTCACCCTGAAGCATGGGCAGTCTGTATTGCAGGCCCAGGAAGACACTGCCTTCCCTGAAAACCACTGGGAAGCATGGAGCCATAGCTCCACCTTTCTCTGCTCTGCCTGCCTCCCCCATCCCTGCTGGGTTTGAGCCGTAACCCTGTCTTTCCCTGTCCTCCCCCTCTCGGCTGGGCTGTGATGGCCCCACCTTTCCCTGCTCTCTCTGCCTCCACCCCTTCTTGCTGGGCTGGGGCTATAGCCCTGCGTTTCCCTGCCCTCCCCACCTCCATCCTCCCTGCTGGGAAAGCTTTCCCCAGGGGAAGCTTCATCGACTGCCCATGCCCTGAAGGTAAACATAGTTTTCCATACACAAGACATTATTCAGTCATAATTTTTCACAATCCCTTCACACGTAAAAGAAAGCAAATGGCTTGTACTTGATGTCAGGAGAACTGTAGGAATTTATCTAAACAGAATAAAAGGACAATTTTCAAAAGTGTTGAGCATCCAAAAATTCCCACTGATGTCAATGGGAGCTGCTGAGTACTCAGCATTTTTTAAAATTAGGTGATTTATTTAGGTGTCTAAATATGATTCTAGGCTCCTATTTTATAAAAATTTGGCCTTAATCCACAGCTAGTTTTTATTCCTTTAGGTCTGAAACTACTATTGCAAAATGGACCAGAACCTGCATTTTAGAATACTATTAAGACAAGAACCTAACACTGCTTTAGGGGATTAGCACTTATGTTATATAATCCATATCAGCATCCTGGGCTGAGAGACCAGGGATATAGGCAGAGAAAATGTATAAGACTTCAACTTGTTCAAATAATTAGTCTTACAAGACATTACAGATTGGATGGCCTTATCTGCAGGAGGCTGCTCTATGCTCTGATAAATACTTAATAAAAATATTAAATTTAAAGTCTTCAGTTGTCTATTCATTCATATTTTCTCCCACCCTTTTTCTCTGGAGCTCAATGCTAACCACTGTCCATAAGTCAGGATTGCCAGACATGAAAAAGAGAGTATTTTAATACTTGATGATTTCCTTTCTCTTATTAACCTGTCTGGTAATTCATCTTGTACAGCTCTTGAAGAGTATGTATTTCAGTTGCTTGAGCAGAGCTATTAAGTTTTATTTAATATTAGTTCAGGATTAGTCAACTTTACAGCTCTGTAGAAACACATCTTGAGGGGAGAGTAAGAAGGGCAAGTCTGAGGTCCCTGACCACATCTAACAGTCTAGAGTGCAGCCTGCGTAGCTGCTGGGCAGAACATTGTCCAGAAGTCAGAATTCCCAGACATACTGCCTAAAGAATCATAGAACATATTTCACTAAACTGCAGCTTCAGAACCCTAATAGCAGAAGCACAAGCACAGTCATTTGCTGCAGGAGGCATTTTCCTGGATAAGAGCTTTGTGCAAAGAGAAAAAGGAGCTCCCTTTCCCTTTTTGCCAGCCCTCAACAGGAGCATTGCCTACTACTATACAGCAGCACAATGAAACTTAGGAAAAACTGCTCAGTTTCTATGTTTCTCTCACAAGCTTTTTCTGTATCAGCCAGTCATACACCATCACTCCAAGTCAGACAGAAATTTCCCAGGAGTTCAAGGGATCAAAAAAGCCCAAATTTCATAATAATGAAAAGCAGATAGCCAACCAAAGAGTACCAGCTATTAACAGCATAATGCAGTTTTCCCAGCATACAGACAGTTATACACATTTAATAAAGGACCCTGCGGCTTGGAGGGTTGATAGCTTCCAAAAAGAAATGATTGCCAGGTAAAAATCTCTCTTTTGCCATGTCCAGAATTTGGATGTTTTCATGGATGACTAGGACACCGGACTCTTACCACTTTTAGTGAATAGAGGAATAGCCACTCTCCCTCCAAGGTGACTCCCTGCAAAAAGGGATCTGGGTGTGATAGTGGACCACAAGGTAAATATGAGTCAACAGTGTAACACCGTTGCAAAAAAAGCAAACACCCTTCTGGGATGTATTAAGAGGGGTATTGTAAGTTACAAGAAGTAATTCTTCCGCTCTACTCTGTGCTGATTAGGCCTCAGATGGAGTATTGTGTCCAGTTCTGGGCACTTCATTTCAGGAAAGATGTGGAGAAATTGGAGAAAGTCCAGAGAAAAGCAACAAGAATGATTAAAGGTCTGGAAAACTTTACTTACGAGGGAAGATTGAAAGAACTGGGATTGTTTAGTGTGGAAAAAAGGAGACAGAGAGGACATGATAACATTTTTCAAGTACCCAAAAGGTTGTTATGAGGAGGAGGGAGAAAAATTGTTCTCCTTAACTGCCGATGATAAGACCGGAAGCAATGGGCTCAAATTACGGCAAGGGAGGTTTTGGTTGGACATTAGGAAAAAATTCCTAACTGTCAGGATGATTAACCACTGGAATAAGTTGCCTAGAAGGTTGTGGAATCTCCATCATTGGAAATTTTTAAGAGTAGGTTAGACAAACATCTGTCAGGAATGGTTTAAGATAGTACTTGGTCCTGCCATGAGTCCCTCATGTTCCCTTCCAGTTCTATGATTCTAACTGTTTTGGTCATTCATTAGTCCTTCCTTTCTCTCTTCTTCTTTCACTCTCTGTTTCTATTTAACTTTTTCTTTTAAAGTAATAAAAACACACTCTCTACAACCTTAACTACTGACATTTAAAAGTTGCAGTCTGATTTAACTCAGAAAATTAGTAAGAGGACTGACTCAGTCTTTTACATTAAAAGTTTAGATCAAGTCAGCAGTAAAAGATGAACAAAAAGCAGTTATAGGAACTATACTTGTGCCTGATTCATCCTACCAATTGTGGTGTTACAAACAATCTTCTTATTAATTTTTTTTGTTTCTATTTCCTCTTTCTACATGAAAGATCCACACAAACTATAGGGGAAACTGACTATATGAAAAACAAAGAAGTCCTGTGGCACTTTTAAAATTTATTTATTGCATGATCTTTAGTGGGAGAAAATCCCACTTTGTCAGACGCTTTGAAGATGGGGAACTTACAGAATGGGAGGAAATTAAATGCAGGAAGATGTGTGACACAGGATCAGGTCAAACTGTAACAGCAAATCAGAATAGCTGTTGGGAGCAATCCCCCAGCCACGGATCTCCCTTCTCCCCAGCCCCGTGGCTCTCTCTTCTCCCCTGCCCAATCCTCCAGCCATGGCTTTCCATTCTCCCCTGCCCAATCCCCCAGCTGCGGTTTACCCTTATCCTCTGACTGATCCCCTGACCGCGGATCTCCTTTTCCCCAGCCCATCCCCCGGCCTGGAGGCCAATTAGGTCGACCAAAGGCGTCCACACTGACTTTAAGTCGACTTAATAAGGTCGACTTAGGCGTTGAGTCGACCTTTAGAGGTGGAGTTATTAAGTCGACCTAAGTTAGCGCCCAGTGTGGATGCAGCATTCTGTAGGTCAACTTAAGCGTCGTTAAGTCAATTTAAGGTGCAAGTGTAGACATACCCAGTAAATCTGGGGCACTTCATGGGATGGTATCTTCCTTGTGAACAGATTAACTTCATAGGAGAGAATCTATTTCCTATTAGGTTTCAGTGGGCAAGGCACTTGATTTGAATGTTGGTTTTAAATAGGTTTTCATACCTTTAATGGATCAATGAAAAGGTATTTTAACTAACTTGTTTTTGTTTACTTTATCACCAGACCGGTTCTAATCTGTAAATACGTATGCTTTGGGGATTAACAATAGGCATATATTGATTTTGTGGCAATTGTCTGTATTGCTTTTGAAATTGATCAGCTAAATTAGTTTGGTTTTGTAATATTATTTCTACACAGGTACAGCAACAAACCTGTTAAAGGTTAGGGCTTGGAGTATGCAAATTTGGGGTTTATTCTTAGCTCTGCCACAAATTCTGTCAGAGATCCTGACATTTGAGTAGGATGATAAGATAAGACTTGCTTAGGCAAGTCATTTACTGTCTCCGTGCCTCAGCTTCTTCATCTGTAAATTAAAGATAGTAATACTTATCTCACAAGGCATAAAGAATAATATTTATATTATATATAAATACTTATATTTATAATTAATATTTGGAAAATCCTTTTATATGAAAAATGCTATAGAAGAGCCAAATATTATTCTAAACATAATTATGAAGGTAGATTAACAATACATTTACTCCTTAGAACTAGTGTTCCTCTGAAGTGTTCAAAATAATGAAGGAAATGTTTCTACTAGCAATAATGAGGAAAAAAACTAGCCCTATTAACGTATATCATTACCTTATTGTTACAACTCCTATTTGCTTCAGGAACCTCCTTAGTTCTTTGAAATAATGCTTGTATTAAAAAGTCTTGCAAAAATTTCATAAAATTTCTAGGCACAAAAATTTGCCTAATAGCTTTTTAGTACAACACTACTGACGATTCTAATTTTTTTTACTTGCACAGCATAAACACATCTAGAAAAAAACTACCTTTCTTAGAAATGTGGATGGGTACATTTTTACAAAGCTCCCCAGTCCAGGAAAACAAGACTAGAGAGGAAGGGACATGACTACAGAGTAACATTTCCTAGGATACTTTTAGGTGTTTAGGGATGTAGTTTATCTTCATTCCTCACTACCATGTGCCTATAAATAAACTAAACCAAGTAGTTTTATTGTTAAATATAAAGCTAATTTTTAAAACTAAATTTGCACCGTTTTAAATCCAAGTTTGTATCATTCTGAAATTGTGGAAAATAACTGGGTTTTTCCTTTAAATGTGCCCCAATTTCTGTAGTCTGATGACTTTGACATTTAATTTTACAAGACATTTTCTGCACTGTTGTATCCATAATTTGCAAGTAAAACCTGAAGTGCATCTTTCACTTGAGTTTGAAATCATGTGGTACCACATCTCAACAATCCCTCTGTTTTGCAACAGTGACTGCTGGAGAACTAGAAGCAGCCAGCAAGTTCAAAAGTAATTTTGCCAAGTCTAAATCACTAACCACAGGAAATTCAAGATCTGATTGTCCTGTTCTCTTTAAAATAGTAGATGAAAATTTAAATATCTGAACATTAAAATAGACTTTATTTGATAAAAATATTATTCAAGTTTTAAAAAGCTAATATCATAGGGCTTTGGGGTTTTGGGGGGGGGTTGGGTTTTTTTACTTATTTCAGAGCCATATTCCAAAATAAAACTTTGTGAAGTCCAAAATGCTGGCCTTGTTTTCCCCACAATAAATATACAAGTTTACACATTTCATTTATGTTCCTGGCCTATTACCTAGGTTTTTTGTAGTGTCTAAAAAGTATTTGATTTATGGACTACTTTTCTTGGTGCAGAAAGCATAACATTTAAATATGAACACATTCACTCTCCTTTACGAATACTCTGTCAAAAAGTTGGGATTGTACTATGTATGTTTCAAAATAATATTAAGACTTGAAAATTTTGCCCAGCCTGTTGTAGAAGAAGATTATACGAATTTCAATCTCCCCCAAAGAAACAGACACAATTCTACTCAATCTGAGAGTAACATGAAGCTACATGAAGGGCAGATTTCTAAATGACATCCCCACCTCACATTTAGAGTTGCATACAGTTTAACACTAGGGAAAAATTCTAAAAGTCTCTTATGTAACATTTATGTCAATGGGTAGTAGTAGTAATTAAGCTATTATGAAGGCCTGTGAATTCTCTAACTTTATGTCCATTGCTATATATTTCAGGTGCTATATTTAGACTTCTTCAGGCTTCCTTTTCTGAAAAGAAATGTATCAGATTGACTCTCCTTGCTGCCAAAAAGTACATTATATTGAAATGGTAGGGCTTTGCTGTGCCCACTTCTGCTCAATCAGTTTCCAAATTACCGTAGTCATCTCCACTAAAGATCTAGTACCACTTTAAAATACAGTCTTTAATGAAATGTAAGGTGGATTCCTGACACTGAGCTAAACTTGAACTGATTTACCATATGCTCTTTTCTACCCGCTTTATTTATGTACTCAGTATGGTTATCCTATAATGCCTATTTAATCTAAGAAATATTAAGGAATTAGATAATCCTTTAGGATTTGATTTTAGCTATTCATAACTCTATCTATTGTGATGCAATATGCACCTTTAGTAACATATACTACAGATAAAATACAGAAGACATGCAATGGAGTAATTTATTATTTACTTTGTAAAAAATCTAATAAGGAGAGTTCTCAGAAAGTGAATATGTATTTTGTAAATTATATGTATTTTGATACATTACCATTTGTTTTAGCTATCAGAGGTAACATGCTTTAGAGGAATGTTATGAAGATTAGTTAACGTTATAGTGCTTTAAAAACAAAAAATTGCTAACAATGCTCAGCTTTAATATGCTCTATTTACTAATAATTAATATCTATTTTCTGTTTTCTCTTCCAGATCCATTATAGAAAGAACCAACCCACTTCATGTTCTCCAGAGAGGTCTCCACCTTGATATCAGTACATAGATTTATGGTAATTAGAAACAACCTGGTTTGGCTATATTGCTCATTAAAGAAATTGAAAGATCTTGCTCTGAAGCAATTTAAAGAGTGAGTAAAGAGAAAATGGTGTCTAGGGAGGGATGAGAGGATGGAAGCATTGTGTGCAAGTATGTTTGGAACACACTCAAATTTCTTTGGTTGAAAATGTACTCAAATAACTAAACTTGTGAACACTTTTTTAAGTTAGCTCATTTCTATCATAAGGTAAAATTGTTGCAGCATACTTTTGTCATCTTAGACTAATATCACTGTCAAAAAAAATCTCCTAGTCTCAAACACCTTTACATATCATCCTAAATTCCTCTCCCTGACCTTTACTAGACCTTATCTAGTATCTGGGTTTTTTTAAAACCAAGAGAGGTGCTTCCTAGTGCATTTGATATTCCATTATAAGGTGAGTAACCACAGCAACGGTTTTAAGTATAGTAGGAGACTATTGAGGGACCAGAAGCAGAAGGATGATAGAAGTTGAACACATGAGGGGCATAAAGATAGGGAGGGGACATCTCGAGAGAGAGCTTTAGGAGCAAGAGATAAAGCCTAAAAGACAAGCAAGTAGTCCTGTGGTACTTTTAAAGACTAATGATTTTATTTTTCACATGAGCTTTCGTGAGCGAAGTTCCCCTTCATCACATGCCAGAGGGGAGAAAACTTACACTGAAAAAGACTTACAGTAAGGGAGGGGAAGATAAATCCTGTGATTACATTTCACTGTATCAGGTCACATTATTTCAGCAAATCAAACAAGTTGTATAGATTCAAACACAACATATCAAAAAGTGGTGAAGATGAGAAAGGTGAGAATCACTGTTAGTAAGGAAAAACAAAGGACCTGTGGTATTTTTAAAGACTAATTCTGAAGTCTCTCTAAATATAAAATTTAGAAGGGAAGGAATAGTAGCCTAAAACATTGGAAGGACTTGAAAGCATTTTGGGGATGGGATTAGCATTCAAAAGGACCCTGAAAAATTGGAGAATTAGTCTGAATTTAAGAAGAGGAAATTCACTAAAGTTAAATGCAAAAAACTTTGCTTAAGAAGGAAAAATCAAATGTACAACTACAAAATGGAGAATAACTGACCAGGCGAATAGAATTCCTGAGAAAGATCTGCATGTAATAGTAGATCACAAATTGAGTATGAGTAAACACATGATGCATTTGTAAAAAAGCTAATCCTCTGGGGTGTATTAACAGGAATGCTGTATGTAAGACATGAGAAGTAAGACATGATGGATACCTGATATCAAGAAATAATGGGTTTACTGTGAAGCAAGGGAGATTTAGGTTAGATATTAGGAAAAATCTTTCTGACTATAAGGGTAGTTAAGCTCTGGACTAGGGAACTTGTTTAATCCCCATCATGGGAGGTTTTTAAGAACATGTTGGAGAAACACCTGTCAGGGGTTTACTTGGTCCTCCTTCAGTGCAGGGGTCTGGACTTGACTTCTTCAGGTCCCTTCCAATCCTTCATTTCTATCATTCTAAATGTAAATTACTACTATTATTATTTTATTATTGGAGTTCATTAGCATAGAGTAAGGATGTGAAAGAAAGTCTTGAACAACAGAGAGGAGATATTAAAAGGCTGAATTGAGAGTGTCTTGGAGGAAGAGATGGAAAGCCCCAGAGAGGGTTAGTAAAATTTGAAATTGCAGAAATTGCAAGCTGACAAAAGGAAGTCTGGCCATGATTAATATAGGAATAATAAAACTGAACTACTGAGACAGAGGAGGGAAAGAGATGTCTAGAGACACAGAGCAACTATGTGATCAGAGAGGATAAAGAGAATAAGTAGAGAGGAGGAAGGAAGGAATGTCTTAACTGTAGAATGTTAAAGTGTAGACCAGGAAGTAGTAGAGAACACACCTTCATTGCAACAACAGGAATTCATTTCCAGTTGGCGCAGCATAGTGAAGATGCTGCACTAAAGGGGAGTTAGGAAGTCGATGGGAGTTACATAAGCTATTCCGCGTAGCTTGTGTAACTCCCATCAACTACCACTAAATTTTGCTGGCAGTGTAGCCCAGCCCTTAGAGTCCATCATTTTGTATGTATAGTTTGGGTTATGGTTTCCAATGTGCTATACTTTGCGTTTATCAATACTGAATTTCATTGGCCATTTTGTTGCCCAGTCACCGAGTTTTGTGAGATCTCTTTGCAACATTTTATAGTCTGCTTTGGACTTAAGAATCTTGAGTAATTTTGTATCATCTGCAAACTTCCCACCTCACTGTTTACCCTTTTTTGCAGATAATTTTTTAATATGTTGAACAGCACCCAGAGAGACATCACTATTAACTTCTCTCCATTCTGAAAACTAAACCATTTATTTCTACCCTTTGTTTCTTATATTTTAACCAGTCACTGATCCAAGAAAAGCTTCCCTCTTCTTCCATGATTGCTTACTTTGCTCAAGAGCTTTTGCTGAGGGCCCTTGTCAAAGGCTTTATGAAAGTACAAGTATTATATTATATTATATTCACTGGATCACCTTTTTCCACATGTTCATTGACTCCCTCAAAGAATTCTAATAGAGTGGTGAAGTGGTGGCCTTCTCCAACAAATCATGTTCATCTATATATGTCTGATCATTCTAATCTTTACTACAGTTTCAACCAAATAACCTGGTACTGAAGTTAGGCTTACCAGCCTGTACTTGCCATGATCATCTCAGAACCCTTTAAAAATTAGTTTCATTAGCTATCCTTGAGTCAACTGGTGCAGGAGCTTATTTAAGTGTTAGGCTATATACCATAGACTATGTCTACACTTACCAAAGTTAGCTCGAATTACTTAATTCGAACTAACTAATTCGAACTCATTTTAGTTAGTTCAAATTAACTTAATTCGAACTAGCAAATTTTAGTTCGAACTAAGCAAGTGCCATGCATGGCATTTGCTTAGTTCGAATTAATCAATTGCATTGAGCTCAATGTGCCGATTAGTTCGAACTAAGCGCTTAGTTCAAACTAACATGGCCACATTGGGTTAATTCGAACTAACTAGTTTGAATTAACCCTTAGTTTGAAAAGTATAAGTGAATTTATTAGTTTGAATTAAGGAAGCCCTTAATTCAAACTAATGAAAGCCTAGAGTAGCCAAGGCTTAAGTTAGTTCGAATTAAGCTTCCTTAATTCGAACTAACTTGCCAGTGTAGACACAGCCATAGTTAGTAGTTCTGCTATTTCATATTCTGAGTTGCTTCAGAACTCTTGCATGAATACCAGTTGGTCTTTGTGACTTGTTACTTTTAACTTATAATTATCCAAAAACTCACATATTCCCACCTTAGTCAGGGACAATTCCACACATTTGTCACCTAAAAAGAATGACTGGGGTGGGAATCTCCCTCACATCTTTTACAGTGAAGACAGGTGCAAAGAATTTATTTAGGCTCTCTGCAATGATCTCGTCTTCCTTGAATTGTCCTAGAGTAACTTGAGTCTCCAATGTCCCAACTGATTGATGAGCAGGCTTCCTACTTCTGATATACTTAAAAAATTTTCTGTTAGTGTCTGCTAATTAGCCTTGCCATAATTTTTCCATCATGATTTTAGAGTTAAATTCCCTTAAAGAGCCCAATTTAGAACTTTTAACTTTGTAAAACCTTTTTTAAAAAAAGAAAAACAACCTTCAAAGTTGCTCTGAAAACTGAATCTACAAATGGCACAATGGGTTTTGATATCTAATCTATATCAATAATTCCATATCAAATTTTCTCAGTTTACAAGTGAAAAGATTTATTTTTCTAACTATTAGCCCTTCAAACTCAGTCTGAGATTGGAAAGTCAAGCTATATTCTTTTTTGCAATTATAAAAATTCTGCAGGCAAAATTCTGCTCTCAGTTATTCACTGTAATCCCAGTGTATACAAATATATATTGACTGCCTTCAGTACAGTAAGTGAGGATAGAATTTGGCCCTGCAACTGCTACTTAGTTAATAATACTGTCCCTGCTGAGCCAGAATAGAATACAGCTTACTTTCCCATGTGTGTGCTGGTGCTGGATGATAAACAAAGGTAAAATGTAGTAAAAATTAACTTTTCCAGGATACTAAACAGATATATTCTAATGCACCAAGGAAAGGCAGTAAAGAAATAATATGCCATTTTCATAGTAAAATTTTGAAAGATCAAAATGCTTATCAAGATAAACAACAAGTAAACCTACATCTTCTCCTAGTCTCAACTCAGTAATTTAAAATAGCCAAAAACATACCAGACTAGGATCACACAGACAAAAATATATCCTCTAGTCAGCACCTGGATACAATTTAGTGCTAAGATTTGTGTTCTTGTTCAGTTAGTTATACAATGTATCTTAAATTTATCTAATTCTGCCACTGATCTGCAAAGCTCTTATTGGCTTCCATAGGAAGATGCCATGTAGAAATATGACAGAATGTATTATACTCTGGATGGCAGCAATGATAATTGGACACAGCATTCCAGCTGAGGCCTAACCAGCATCAAATGGAGTGGTACTGTCATCTCTGGTGGACTTGCATACTATGCCTTTGTTAATGCAACCTAAAATTGCATTTGCTTTTTTTTCAACAGTATCACACTGTTGACTCATGTTGACGCTGTGATCCACCACAACTCCCAGATCCTTCTTAGCAGTGGTGCTGCCAACTCAGTTATCTCCCATTCTGTATTTGAGCATTTGTTTTTTCTTCCTTAAGTGTAGCACCTTATTTTTTGTCTGTGTTTACTTCATCTTCATGTCAATAGCCAAGTTCTCCAATTCCCAAGATTTGTTTTAATTTTAGCTCTAGCCTCCTGAGAGGCAACTTCTCCCAGCTTTGTGTCATCTGAAAATTTGATCAGCATGTTCTTTATGCCTATATCCTTGTCATTAATAAAGATGCTAAACAACACTGGACCCAGAACAGACACTTGTGGAACCCACTCATGACCTCCTTCCAATCTGACATCATTCCATTAATTGTTTGTAGTCATTTAACCAATTATGTAACCATTTAATAGTAGTTTCACTAAGCCCACATTTTTCCAGCTTACTTATCAGAACGCCAGGGAACTGTGTCAAAAGCCTTGCTAGAGTCCAGGTATACTATGTCCACCACTTTCCTCCATCCACCAAGCCAATTACCTTGTTGATGGAAATCCAGCTAGTTTGGAATTTTTCTGTAAATCACTGTAGCCAAGTATTACTATTCATTTAAAATATGAATATAATGCAAAATCCTTTTTTTTTTCCCCTCCTGAAGGTTTCCATAGGAGGATTTCTTATACCAAAGAAACTTTATAGCAGTGGAGAAGTTAACTATACCTTCCTCCACTCCCACCCCTCATACTTTAAAACCATGGAAATTATCTTTGAATTAAAAAATTAATATCTAACTGACCAAAAGAAGTGAAGACATCCAAAGTTAAGGCTAACTATCTGGGACTTGCTCTTTTATGCCTAAACATTGCTGCAAATCTGAAGTTAAGACCATCTATTGTTGTGAAACTCATATATACTACAGAACCGAGCCACAACAGAATAAACTAAAGTGGTATCAGCTGTTAAAATGAATTTTCCTGTTTCCATTTAATCTCAGATTCTCAATGTTTTTATGCAATTTTTTCTTTTGCATTACATTAGCACATTGACCAGTCTTATGTAAAACTGAAAATAGAAGCCACATTTTGAAGCATGTGATAATAACAACAGTCAATGTAGCTCACAAGTTTGACATTACACCTGTGAAAGAAGGCATTTGGAAACAAACAGAATTATGACTTTAAAACATCTCACCTGTCATGAAAATCAAAATGTCAATCCATTCTGAAGCACTGAATGGTGAGCAAAAACAACTTTTTGCAAAAGAATGGGGTCAGGGGGAGGGTGGAATCCAAGATAAGAGAATTTTATGTGAGTCTTTGAAGCACATACCTCTGACAAGTAGTAGAGAAGAAATCCATTTTAGAAAAGATGCTGAAAGACCTTGACATCCACCTGGCAAATTTCTTGTGCTGTTTAAAAAAGCAAGACGGTTCAGATTATGAACCGAGTCGTATCTGCAATATTACCACTAGTGAAAAATCTCTATGTAAAGAGAAGTAACTCTTGTCCACTGTGTATTCCATTAGAAAGATTTTTCCTTTAAAAAGGCAGCAGGCCCCCAGCCCCAGCCCACAACACCCTGAGTAAGGCACTTGGCCTTTAAAGCAGAGCCTCTGCTTCGATATGGTAAGGAAAGCAATACACCCTTGCAACACTGAGCTCTGACAGCCCTATTGCCTTTTTACTCTGCTTTAATATTAGACTCCAATTTGTGCTCTGCACTAAAAAACAATTAGACCTTGAGTATTAGGTATAACACTTCTAAATGACAGCTACATAAATAAAAGCCTCGAATACAAAAAACAGGCAAACAAACACAAGAAGTGGCAAACCTCCAAAATATAAGGCCAGTAAAATCCATCTTGTAAAAAAATGCTGTGTTGCCAAACAGACCCGACTGCAGCTTATAGAAGGTGTTTTAAAATCCAAAACTGGATTTCCTGTTCTAGCCAATGCTCAGGAAAAACTACAAAACAATGAAGTATAAGATTATTTGCTTATTTATTTTTAAAAACTCACACAAGATAGCTGTCATAAATGGACTAAGGTCTATGATTAAATGTCCTGCCTGCTTACCTTATAAAACAAGACCTTCCAATGTATTACACGAAAGAACAGCATCCAGAAATGATGCTGATGGCATGCTCTCTAATGAAGTTGTTCATATTCCCAGTTCCAAAAGATTAACAAGTATTTCAGAATTGCTGCATTCTCATTGGGAAAAAACAGAGACCTCTGCAGTATCCTCTATGCTTCATCCTCGGCTTCCTGTTCTGAAGCTCACTCTATGGTACCTAATAGAATACAGCAAATAGCTTTGTGGGGTGAGGGGGTTTGGGAAAGAGAAAGAGAGAGCCTTCACCTTACGGGACAGCTCCATCTACTGGCAAAATGAATAAACCAGCTATAATCAGCAGATTTTTTTCAGTCATTTTGGCCAGAAAAGCATTTTTTATGAGTTTATGTATATCTGTTCTACAGATCCACATTTCTTCAGACATGAAACAAAGAGCAAGAATTAAACTAAGAAGTTAATTGAGTTTGTCAGATTTTAAAACGTAAACAAAATGAAAAAAAATTGTTTTGTTTAAATTTTCACTTAATTTTTAAAAATTGGATACTGTTTACTTCTGAAATATAGGGACAAAGCAAATAAAATTAAATACTCCTGGGAATGAATGATTTCTTTATATCATAGAGTTACAGAGCTTAGGCCACAGAAGATACCACCACGTCATCTACTCTGACTCTCCTTTTTGGCAATGATTTCTGTATATCAAAAATTGTGATTTATGATGACAACACCAGAAGCCCTTCGAGTACGTGCTGTTTTGCATTTCACAACTGGCTACTCTTTGTGCTCTGTATCTGAATGGTAAATTTACCATTATTTAGGTATAGTATCATCAAAAACCTTAATATAATGTGATATCAATCCCATCCATACATAATGCTGTCTTTTCAGTGAAATGTGTTGCCACACACAACTTTGATGTTAGGTCCAGGTGTTAGAAGGACAACCGCACTGCCAAATCTGGATCCTTTACAAAAATGGTACATTTTTAAAATTCAAACTGCTAAGTGATGGTACCTTTCAGTAGAGCAAATCCACAGCTACATTGGCTCCTATCTTTATTTTCATTATCAAAGCTAAATCTGAGAGCATTGCACACTTCTAGTTTTGCTTTCTTGACAAAAAATGAACCTTTAAAAACTGGAATAACCATAGGCAAGTACTTTTGGAAGTCATAGCTTTACCTAAGATGGGCATGGTGGGTACAGAGCAACCAATCATGTTAAGGAAGGGGACAGTAAAGGAGGGGATCTTAGTAATGAACAGTGCAGTAAATGGTGCCGGACAGAGGAAGAAAGGCTGAATTTACAACTAATTTATTTCATTATGTAGTAAATGCATTTGGCAAGTGCGGATTAAAAACAAATAAGAATCCATGTATAATGAGGCTGTCCTGTCCAATATTAGAGATATCAAATGTTTGAATGTGTAATTCATTGACTCTAAAGAGTCTAAGTAATTGGAGCTAGCAGAATAATTCTACATGATAAGGCATTTTATCTCTTATTTTATATACTAGCATCATGGGATTTTTATGATGGTTTAAATTCTGCTTGGACCCAATCCTATGTGCAGCTGAGCTTTTTCAACTCCCATTGATTGCAATGGTAGTTAAGGTGATCAGCACCTCAAGCATTCAGCACTTTACAGAATCAGGGATTTACTCTCCAGTTTTAAATATTTACTAATACTTCAATGTTATGAGCAATTTTTTCTAACAATTACAATGAATCCATCTTTATAAATGTTTAATTGTGATCTGCAAACATTACAGTTATTTTAATTATAATCTGTAAAAATATTCAGTATGAAAAAATAAAAAATCCCAAATTCCAACATAGGTTATTGAAATTTTAAAAATGCAATATAATATAAGCTCCAATAGGAATACAGGTGGAAAAGTCTGTTTATGAAGTAGAAAATGATAAAATAAATAGGAAGTTTTATTCCAAGCTTCATAGAGGGTATTACAAAGAGTATAGGGAAAACACATTTTAAGAATACCTTGCTGTGTTCCTTTAACATTAATGTTCCTTGCATTTTTGTACTGTGCTGGCCTACAAGAAGATGTGTATGTATGTAAGAATGTTCAAAATCATATCAAGAAATGCTGCTGAAATTAAATATCTTGTCATGTTGGCATTCATCTTGAAAGGAGGTTTAATTTCAATACTATTCTTTTAAATATTCTACCTTGCTTTTAATTTTTTTTTAAACTACTTATAAATGTCCCAGACTGACAACATTGAAAACTGAAGCTTTCAGTGCACGGGACAAATAAAAATGGAGAGCAGCTGGGCAAAGGGCTTTCCCCTCTGAATGTGCCTCTATCCTGTTGTGGAAAGACTCCATTTTCACTCTGTGACCCTTCTGTTGAGATTACCAGTGAGATCACTGATTCTAAGCTTGGCTTTTGCGACACAAACATCAGTCCTCTATCATTCTATGTCGGCCATGGAATAGTTGTCCAACAGTTCAGGCTGGTTACAGATATACAGATAGAATATGAATCCCAGACTCAGAGGCAGAAAGATCCATAATCCATTACAAGCCTTTTGCATCAAACTCACAGCTTAGTTGCTAGGTTCTTATTTAGTTTGACCATTTACAGATTCATCTGACTTATCTTTTTCACGAGTTGCAAAGTTCTGCAAGGTCCTTGAAACATCTGGAAAAGATCAGTTGCTTGTGGTGAAAGGAACACCTTTGAAACAGAATCTTTCTCAAGAGCTAAAAGACCTGGCAAACACAGTCAATATTATCTGACATTATTTGCCAGAAGTAGTGCTTTTCCCAATTGCTATTTCTGGAAGTGACAAAAACACAAAACAGTGGCAAGTACAGATTTGTAGATATGTTAAGTGGCAAAACACCCACCCCTGAAGCTTGTAAGTTTCTGCGACAAGGTGATCCTTTTCAAAATGTTCCAGTTAAATAAGGAAACAATACTAGAATCTAAATAAATAAATGCAGACAGTGCAACACAAAAGGATCCATGTGTGAGGTCTTGAGCTAGCTAACATGCCTACCTGCTTTCCATTTTAGTCCTGTACTTTTACTGACCCTAGCCCACTCTATAAAGAATACTTTGAATTTTCCCTAGTTTAATCACAGTTTTAGAAGCACTCATGGTAATGCACTGTGAAGGTGTCCAGCGGTCAATAGGTCTGAAAATGATTTCCTTCCTCAGGTGTCAGTAGTGAAGATGTAATCGCCCTGCAGAATGAAACACTTAATTTAGATATTGGCTCCAGGTACTAAATGACCTTTTACCAATACTGTGTGCAAGGTAAACCTCTTTTTAACTGAATTATGACTTTCTTGTAGCTCCAGTTTTGTCAGAGAGCAAATAGACTGAGGTGCTCTAGTCTAGCCCCACCAAAGTTCAGTAACTTTTACTGACAAAGAGAGTACTGTGGCTTTAACACAACTGGCCAATTTACCCCTAACACTATGCTCCGGCACGCCATCTGACCTGGGATTTGAAAGGGTCAGAAGGCTATTTCAAATCGAGTAATTATAAACAATTAAAGTTTATACAGTGTTAATTTTACTGTATAATTAATATTTAAAACCTATATACTCTTCCCCTAGTTAAAAAAGAGATGTATGCATTCCCCTCATCATATTAGCTTTTCCCACAAGAATATAAACGGGTGGGGGAGAGCTTGCATATAAACCACCACCTTACCTCACAGCACTTCTCTCAACAAGGAAAATACTATTTGTATCTAGTTAAAAATAAGTTTCAGAAACAGCAACTTTATGATACACAAATTATTCACCATGACGAACTTTTGTTCACTCCTCGTTGTACATATGCTGAAAGCCCTTTCCATCTAAGATACAACAGGAGTAAACAGACTCCAAAGGTCTGTGGGATAGAAATGAGGCCAACAGTGACCACAGGTGTGCCTCACAACCCTTAGTGGAACCCTGAGGCTACAGTACCTCCCATGTTTCTTGTGCCTCTTCTCTGCAAGCAACAATGGCTAGTGGCTTTGTATAATGGAGGATCCACCAGCCCAGCCCTGCTGCTCTCCTAGTCTTGTTATGACTAGATATCTACTTCATCCTAATTTAAAGCCCAGCCGGAACCTGTCTAGACCACAGCCAAATTGAACCTGCTCCGGGCCCCAGCATGTCAGGTTGTTTTCATACCTGACCCAAATCCAACCTTTTGAGACTGGTTGCAATGTTCTACTCCCTGGCCCGGCCTCCATTTTTTAAAAAACTTTATTTTTGCCATAGAACTACTTGGGCTAATTACCTCCTACCCCCATCCAATGGCCAAATCCTCCATCTCAGCACAATACTGCGCACCTGCAGGGGTGCAAGTGCCCAGGTCCTGGACCACGATGCCAAAACCTGCTGCCATTTTGTCCTGCTGAGGGCTTCCTGCTCCACATACCTGTAATCCATCTCCAGATGGCTCCTGCACATAGGGTTGGCATGGTGGCAGCTGGGTACCCTCATCCTGCCAGCCAGTTCTGCCTCGCTGAGCTGTATGTGCTGCAGAGAGAGGGGCATTGTGACTTGTCAGCATACTCACTCTACAGACACATCCAAGCAGTGGTGGCTAGCAGGAAGTGAGGCACATAACTGCTGCTGTGCCAACCCCTCCAGCAGGAGGAGATGATTAGCGGCTAACACACCTGGCACAAGCTAAAGAGGGTTCAGTTGTTTTCATAACTGACCTGAACCCAACACATGTAATCAGGGACCCATTAGGTTCGATTCACGATGCAAGGCTCTCGTTCAGACCCATCTTCAAGCATCCCTGTGCAATTATGGGAATGAGCTTTTGTGAACCATGATCCATTACATGGAAGCAATGCGCACTTCCTGTGTTAGTGCCCCCAATTTTACCCTACACTTGCTGCACAGAAGAATCTCACTAGCTATGCTGCCTTTGGAGGAGTTCCCTGTAGTTGGAAGAGAGCTGAATTTACCTCAGACCATAAATGGGTAAATTTGCCAATATTGCACTTGGAGGTTCCCACTGCAGTGCAGCTCCTTTCTTTACGAACTGAGGTTTAAAAGTCAGGTTTGGTTCTTATAGCCCTTTGTGACTCCATATCACCATTTCAGCTGTAAACTAGAAAGCCAATGTATAAATCAGAGGCAATCCCTAGGATTATTTTTCAAAAGGTCTAATGTTCAGCAATGACAGGAAACCATGCCACCAGCCATATTGAAAACTCTGTGTACATGCTGGAGAAGGGGCTAAGAACAACAATTTTGTCAGATATGGCCATAGGATATATTTCGATCGCGCATTAAAAGATCTCCCCTTCATTCTTGTATAGTCTTCTAGTTTCTCTTCTGCTTACCTGATGTTCTAAGGAGGAAATCTGTTCCAAGAGATGCATTTGGTTTGAAAAATGGGAGGGAGACGGGTGGGGTGGGGAGGGGTGGGCAAGGACTCTAAAAGGTAACCCAGTGCAAGAGAGAGAGAGAACTAGGTAACCTGGTAGGTTAGAGGTGGAAATGACCCAAGTGATAGTATGAAATACTGTATTGCAGTCACAAAAAACGCTACAGAGGCAAGTGGGATTGAAGGAAACCATCCTTACTGGATAACCAGAAACTGGAACAATCAACCAGCTAAGGCCAAGAGAAAATGCTTCTAACTGCAGCACAAAGGCTGAAAGCCCCCTGAGAAAGAGAAGTAGTCATTTCTGTACTGGAGACAGACCATCACTACAAGTTACCAAAGGTGGCGCCCTAAGATGGCGGAGCAGCACTCAATAGAGTGTGTGACATTTTGAATGTTTTCATGGAACTAAACACAAATGAAAAGTGGCAGTTCTGGATTGCAAAGGACTTGGATTTTTTAAAAGCCTAAGCCTGTCTTAAATTCATGAATTATAACATTACAGATCAATATGCATTTAAATCTTAGGTGAGATACAATTAAATTAAACTGTTTATAGCTTTGCTTTAGCAGCTGAATACATTTGTAAATTCTAATATAGCAAGTATATTTTTGAATGTTTTCTGTTGGTACACACAATTCATATATCTCAATTGCCCAGTTATGATGAAGCAACCAAATCTGAGACCCAAACTTATCTTTATACAAATGTGATACTCACATTTATTGTTTGTTATAAACAGTTTGACATCATAATTAAAGACACTGAGGTCACATGATGTTTATGATAAATCAATTACTCCTAAATAATTTTAAATCACACACTACAGAGTTTTTCCTCATTTATCAGTGGAACTTGTGAAGGTTTATAATGCAGCAGAAAACTGTGGTTTCATTGTATGGGACTGGGACATAGAGAAGGTGCCAAAGAGACCCTGACCTATATGGTATGAAGTGGGGAAAGGGGAGAGATACCATGAGGTAGGCCAGGATTATGATCTGTATGTCCAGGAACTGAACAATTCCACTGGACCAGAAAAACACGAAGAGGGAATAGTGGCTGTTAGGGTCCCCAATCTGTACTCTGCAGTAGCTATTTGGAGTAGATCCACATCAGCTTTTGCAGTTTGGAGCTGTGGATTTCAGGCCTTAGCCCCATATTTCTAAATGGCTGAACACACATCCTGTTCAAATGAGTTTCACACTCTTACAGAATTTAACCCTTTGTATCTTAGACTGCATTTGGGCCTCAGTAGACAGAGAAATACTGTAACTGCACTGCAATCTACAACAGATGCAATGAGGCACACAAAGTAGACTTGATCTTGATAAAATTTCAAAAAAAACAAACAAACAAACAACAGTATATATTTAAAAGAAATCAATGACTTTGTGTAATTAAATACTTAGGCAGATAACATTTGTTGAATGAATAATAAAAACAATTTATATTCACAAAATTCTATTACATGTCTCCTTTTTAGATACTTGGACACAATGCACTAATTCTTTTAAAATGGTGTAGACAGAAGCAATCTAACAAACTTTCAACAGTGTAGTAAAGATACATCATTATGTGATGCCTTTCTGTTTTGATTTAAAAAAACTGTACACCAATATACACCACAACTGCTCTAATAGCTTCCTTTCAAGAAACAGCTGCATACATTGAACTACCAGAATTCTCCTTTAAAATATTATACAGTATATATACAGTATGGTAAAAGAGGTGTTTTCACTGTATCAGACAGAAGTATTTTTCTGACTCTAATTTCTTTCACAGAGTAATTAATAAAAGTTGTCAGCCTGGTACTTCCACTAAATTATACCACATAATACAACTGTTCATGTGTTATCCAAGAAAGATTTTCATTTAATAAATAGTAAGTCGTGAACTCAGCTCATGACAGACAGCTTGAGTGTTTGACAGCATTGTCCCAGGACAGACAGATCTCTTAATGATTATGGAAGAGATCATTGTCACTTCCACGCAAAGTGATGCACTGAAACTATTTGATTATTTTCATAAAAGTGAGGCATAATTATTTTGAGAAGTTGGGCATAAAGCATGTTTAAGGGATTATCCCCATCAAAATTAGTTCTGGGGTAAATGTACATATTTAATCTTGTTTAAATACAAGAAAAAAAATCAAACAATTTTTTTCACAAATATGCCACCATTAAACCATAAAAATCCTCAAATTAGAGTATAATGTTGTTTGATACCATATCTTCTATGGCAGGAAAATCTATAATTCTTTACATGTTACTTCAGATATGTTCAGTTCCTTATTAACAGAGACAAATACTACACTTGAATTATTTAAAAAAATTAATACATAAACAGCTTCTTTTTCACGATCCGACTAGTAAGCTAATAGAATTTTAAAAGTCGATAAACATGCTGACTGAAGAAGTTGTTTCCTCCAAAGTACTTTCACTGTAAATGCTACTAGCTTTCTCATATCCACCTATATTTAGTTTAAGCAGTCTTCAGTTCTGCAAATTACCACCTCCCTTAATTCAATTGTACCATTCTTTTTCTTAGTGCTTAGTTGCTATCCATGGTGCTGTACACCAGCTTGAGCTATAGAATAAAGGGTTCCTGATAGACCAGAATATTTTAAACTATTTGCCTCATTAAATGGTAACTGTCCTAACGAGCGAGCCAGTCTTGTTGAGATTCCCTACACGAGACTGCAGTATCAATGATATGCTGTTACTTTCCAGGGCCTATTCTGCTGCATTCCATTAGCAATCACTCTCCTCGCCACCTCACAACCCTCACTGTAGGAACATAACAGTCTATAGAACAATCCATTCTGTGTATTTTATGGTTCATTTTCCAACATGAGTATAACTTATAAAAATGTACTAAGTTCCCCAGTGCAAAACCTAAAGCAAGTTTAGCCCAGTGTATACTATCCTGACATTCTGCAGAGGAGTCAGTAAATGTAGTTATGTCTGCAGTAGCCACTTCCAGTATATTACAGCTGTATAAGTTCATGCAGCCGTACCATAAGTGATACCTGAATAGCCTCCAGACTTTAATTGTTGCCATTAAAAATAATCAAAAAATGCAAGGAAATAAAATATAAAGCAGCTCTTTTGGGAAGTACGTATATTTGTAATGTGAGGCAAAGACAATGTAACAGCCAAGAATTGCAGTAAATCTCTCAGAGCAAATAGCCACATCTAATAATATTTTCCCACACCACCTTCAAGCAAATGGATTTTGTTCACTGTTTAATCAATCAAATCAACAATAATCCCCACATGGATAGAGAAGATGTTTGTTAAGCAAGCTCTAATTTATGATTTATTTATTTGCAAAGTGCCTTAAAGCTGGGATGGCTAAAAGAAAGATTATTCTGCTTATTCAAGCATGCTGACAGAGCTGGTTTTTACTAGCAATTTCCCTCTGCATCTCACAGTATGGCTGACAGTCATCTGTATAGAAAAATAGCATATTTATCACTAAATCATGCAAAAACATTTACCCAAAAAGATGTAGCAAAGGTCAGAATCCACTTCCATACCCCATGAAGCATTAAGCTGAAGGAGCAATCCCACTGGCTTGCTCAGGCCAGCAATCTCTCTCCTACACTTGACCTAGACTGTCTTACATAATGAGGAATCAGTGCTGTATCCCGTGTGGTAGAGCAAAGCTGAATGTCATCAGTGGCAAGAGCAGACAGCACTGGCAGCCGGCAGGCTGGTAGTTTGCATGGAGATCACGAAGTCTTTTTTTCCTGAGTGTTCTGGGAGAAAAGGCAAGAATAGCTCAGAAAACCTGGTGTCATTCCTCCCCTGGAATGAATGCCTGGAAGAATTGAGGGTGTTACACATGAGGCAGACTGCAAGTTCAAAAGCGGCATCTGTGCTCACTGCAAACCCCACACAATTCCTGTCACACTGTATCTAGAGGACTGCATAGCGACAGCTAATAAGAAAGCAACAGCAAGGCAAAGTAAAGAAGGAGAGGCACAGACTATGGCTGCATACAATTGTCTAAATATAAACTCATTATGGTGAGTAGAAGAAAAATTAAAAGTATTAGATAAACCTTATATTCTGGAATTTCCAAAGGAACCATTATATTCCTCTAAATAAATATAGTGCATGCAGGTGAACTAGTTTCTTGAAGAAAAGCCTTTTTTGATCTGATTTACAGAGTATTACAGCAGTGAAGTTGGTTGCATTGCATGGATTTTGATATTTTCAAACTGTGCTAGACATATCCTTGGTTCCAATGGTTTTCCAGTTACTCTTAGTGGCAAGGACTGGTATTTCTTTACTGTGTTTGAATAGAAGTCTTTTGGAATGTCCTAGATTATTGTTGTTTGGAATACATCAACATTTTATTTGTGGAAGGAAGGAACTTAATTGGAGGAAACCTAAAGAAAGGTCTTTTGTTCTATATGGAATGTAGTTTTATGATTAATTAAAATTATCATATGTGACTTAGATTCTTTTTTTATTTGATGAGTTGAATGGTAAAGAATCTTGAATATTGTCACTGCAAATACAACACATAAGCTCTTCCTATCCTGTGAATATCATGACTGATTTATTTACTTGTAATAAAGAAACAACAGCTTTCATAGACATGAGAAATGTTGTGCTTTTCTGACTATATTTTAAACAACTATAGTTTAATAACACATAGAGCTCACAAGTGCCTATATCACAAGGTCAGTATAAAAGCCTAGACAATATTTACAACTGCTGTAGCAACTGAAGCATAAAAAGACAGATGAAATAATTAACCATAGGTAAAATTGCAACTTACCCTAGAGTTACGGATTTGGTGCTCATCCTGACTTAACAAAAACATAACCAAGATTTTTAGGTGAGTGGATGTAATGGTAAACAGTACATCCATTTCTGACAGGTCCACTCTCAGGAGGTAAATTAAGCCCTGGTCTTCATGGGGGGAAAAAACCAAAGCTGAACTCAGGAACAATACAAAGGGTCAGGTCACTGAATTGTCAGTGAAAGCTTTATTCCCTACAAGATACCCAAGAAAAATGTACTTGTTCCTGGAAACTAAAAACTATGGAGGATTTGGGCAGGGTTTACAAGTCAACTCAGACATGGCAACCACTGTCCTCAGATCTTCCTGCTAGCACAGTTCAAACATGGGTCTAGTTATTGGGTCTAAAATGGGGAAATAAAAGTTTTTTGGAATAAGAAAAATTGCCTGTCTTCTTTTTAAAAAGAATCAAACAAACAAGGAGTCCTGTGGCACTTTTAAAGACTAACAAATTTATTTAATCACATGAGATTATTTCCTCTTTTCTTAATGTCCGAATTATCATTTTTCCTTAAAAAATTGCCTTGCTAAAATATATAATAATGCGTCACTTTCTGTTGGAGAATTTCCATTTAGTTTTATGCTCTACTATAAGAAGAGTTTTCTTTTGAAAATTAAAGCAAACTGGTGAAATGATCTGAGGTAAATAGGATGAAATTCAATAAGGACAAATGCAAAGTACTCCACTTAAGAAAGAACAATCAGTTGTACACATACAAAATGGGCAATGACTACTTAGGAAGGACTACTGCGGAAAGGGATTTGGCTGTCATAGCAGACCACAAACTAAATATGAGTCAACAGTGTAACACTCCTGCAACAAAAGCAAACATCATTCTGGGATGTATTAGCAGGAGTATTGTAAGTAAGACACGAGAAGTAATTCTTCTGCTCTACTCTGTGCTGATTAGGCCTCAGCTGCAGTATTGTGTCCAGTTGTGGGTGCCTCATTTCAGGAAAAATGTGGACAAACTGGAGAAAGTCAAGAGAAGAGCAACAAGAATGATTAAAGGTTCTGGAATACTTGATTTACGAGGGAAGATTGAAAGAACTGGGTTGTTTAGTCTGGAAAAGAGGGGACTGAGAGGGGACATGATAACAGTTTTCAAGTACCTAAAACGTTGTTACAAGGAGGAGGGAGAAAAATTATTCTCCTTAACTGCTGATAAGACAGGAAGCAATGGGCTCAAATTACAGCAAGGGAGGTTTAGGTTGAACATTAGAAAAAATTCCTAAGTATCAGGGTGATTAACCAGTGGAATAAGTTGCAAAGAGAAGTTGTAGAATATCTATCACTGGAAATTTTTAAGAGCAGGTTAGACAAACACATGCAGGGATGATTTAAGATGGCACTTGGTCCTACCTTGAGTTCAGGGGACTGGACTGAATGACCTCTCATAGTCCCTTCCAGTTCTATGATTCTATAATTATACAACAGTTTGATGAATGACAAAGATAGTTGGCATAAACGGATGGTGAGCTATTGACCTAGTAGACAGCAAAGTTTTAGATCTGAAGTCAGATTTGGAGAAAGAGGGGGGAAAAAAATCAGTAGAGTACAATATTCTTATTATATATTGTAACTCGGGCTTCCTGGGATAACCACCTGAATATGTAAAGATCAGGGAAAGCTGCAAAAAAGAGAGCAAATTCTCCCAACACTGGTGGATTACATGGAGCTAAACTCCCCCACCAGTCACAAACAACGCTTCTGATCCCACACAAAGGATATCAAAAAGCCACCATAAAATATACTCAGCCCCCTTTACTGCATTTCAGCCACCAGTCCCAGTACAGCCACTGGGTCTGGTAAAGAGAGAAGCTGCTTAAAACTCCAAGCTCTTTACCCAAAAAGGTCTTCTGACCCCAAAGGGTCAGCCACATTACACAGAACAGTATAGATTGGATCTTATCCAAAATACACACTGCCAGCCAATCCTTTAGTAACTAAAACTAAAGGTTTATTGTTCAAGGAAAGAAACAAACCATGAGAGTACTGTTAAAGGGTTAAAGTAATCACATACATACAATGATTGAAAGTCTAATATATCAGGTTTCCAGTAGAATTTGAAGTTTGCAGATCTTGGGCTCACATCCAATACCTGGATGGGTTCAAGTCTTTGGTTCACAGCTTCAGTTGTTAGAAATCCAGTTCAAAGGAATATAGACCAAATAGTCCAAGTGTAGAGTTTGCTTTAATTCTCCCATGAGAATTAGCAGGGTGATTCCAAGCAGTTGCTGGCTGGGATTTCAATCCTGCAGCCCAAACTTTCCCTGAGAAGCTTGGACAGATGTGAGATCAAGGGATTATGTTCCCAACTTCCTTTTATAGTTGTAGCAAGGTGGGCATTTGCAGGTCATTTCTTCATGTGGGCTTTGATGACAGTTCACAGAAACTTTCTTAAGTGGAGAATAGTAATGTATGTTGTCCTTTGAAGTAAAACCTTCACCTCTTGGGCACCACAGGTAATTAGCTGCATTAGCACCACTAATAGACAGTTTAAATTGCTACATCAAAGCTCCATCTAGATGTTAATGTTCCCTTTTGACCTCTTCTAATAATAGTAACAGATAGGGAAGCAGTTTATTTACCTTGCTAACCACTAACTATATAGATGTAAACATCATCAAGTAACTACTAAAACGCACATGCATATCAAAGCCCTAGCCTACTTGTAACACTACAATATCCTTTTGAAGGTTAGATTTGGGTCATGTATTTCACAAGATGGCTTGGCCTTTTTAGGCCTAGCATAACATGTATGATAATGAATTTATCTAATAATTATGTTATTGTCACATTTAAAATCAATGGGGTATTGAAATAGCTGCATTGGTACAATGGGGCAAAGGGGGACAGGGACCCTGGCAGGGCATAGGGGCAGGGCTCTGCCCTGCCCTGTGGGGGGGCATGCCAGGCTGTGGCTGTGCCAGCCACCCTGGCAGGGAGGGCAGTAGGGAAGCCCTGGAGGCCCCTAAGTCAACTTAGAGTCGATTTAGGGGTACTCCAAATCTACACTGGTTTAAGTAGACTTTCTAAAGTCGACTTAAGCAGAAAGTCGACTTAAAATGAGGTTTTACAAAGTCGACTTAAGGAAAGTGTAGTGTAGACGCAGAGTAAATTAAGTCGACTTAAGCAAGCTTAAGTTGACTTAATTTACAAGTGTAGACGCACCCTCAGAGCCCTCCCCATCTTGTGTCAAACTTCACATCATTAGTAATTAACCACTGGAGCAATTTACCAATGGATTGGTGGATTCTACATCATGACAATTCAGTCAAAATTGGATGTTTTTTTCAAAGACGTTCTCTAGAAATTATTTTGGGGATGTTCTATGCCGGTGTTATACAGGAGATAAACTAGACTAGATGATCAAAATGATTCCTTCTGGCCTAGAATCTATGAATCATAAGGGTTATTTTCCAGTTTATGGAACATTTTTGTGGCCTCCCTTTTAACCCTCTCCAGTATTTCCACATCCTTCTTCACATGTGGACACTATAACTGGACATGATATTTAGTAGCACAGTTACCAATTCTGTGTACAGAGGCAAGATTATTTCCTATTTTTACTTATCTTTCATTTTTTATACATCCAAGGATTGCATTAGCCAGTTTCACTACAGCATCACACTAGCAGTTCATCTTGAGGCAATAAGCTATGATAAGACCTTCTCTGAGCCACCGCTTTCCAAGACAGCTTCCCATCCTCTAGGTATAATCTGTGTTCTTTGCACCCATTAGCTTTCCATTAGCTGCATTAAAACACATTGTGTGATTGTGATTATTTAACCAGGCAGTTCAGCTCACTCAGTCACAGTAACCTGTCATCATTATTTACTAATCACCAATCTTCATGTCATATGCAAACTTTACCAGCAATAATTTTACCAGTCATCTATATCACTGATGAAAATACTAAACAACATTGGACTGAGAACTGATCACTAGAGGGACCAGCTAGAAACACCATACTCATTTCTATCTCCCTCTTAATAGTCATATTTTGAGATCTATCAGTGAACTAGTTTTTAATCTTCCTAATGTGTACCCTGTTAATTCCATAGAATGCAACTTTTTAATTCAAATATCATATGGCACTAAGAAAAATGCCTTAGAGAAAACCAAGTATCCCATATCAACACAGTTGCCTTTATCAATCAGGTAGTGGTAAACATAAGGAGGGGATCCTTTTTGGAAATTCTTATTGAAATACATTTATTTGCCTAATTCCAAGTAAAAAGGTGAAACTTATCTTCTGGTGTAGTTATGTCACTACAATCTTTGTAAATTCAGGATAAGTGAATGGTCGGTCAAAAAGGAATCTGAAATGAATTACAAAGGTATCATACTGGAGTAGCTCACGATCATGCATGACAACTTCAGGGCAGATTGTCAAACAGCAGGGCAGAAACCCCAAACCAATTGTGTGTTCTATAATTAGATTTTACACTTTTTCCTGTGTTGGTGAACTCCTAATACAACAGTCTTACTATGGAGGCACATTCCAAAGGGGTAGCCGTGTTAGTCTATTGTAGAAACTATTGTAGACTCTGTTGTCTTTCTACAATATGGAGGCACAGAGAGTCCCGTTGGGCATTCCAGTCTATCTACTGCGGGCCCATAACATCTGCTCAGAAATGCTTCTGTACCTTTCTTCACTGCTGTCTATTGTATCTGAAATGCCTTTCACAAAGCACTTCACCAAGCCACCTCTCTCATTTCATTCAGATGACCCATAAAAATGCACTACTGCCGTTTTACTTATGAGAAATAAAGTGGGGAAGGAAGGGAAGATTAAAAAACTATTAGTGGAACCATCAAGATGTATAGCTGCCTAGCTTGAATGAGCAAGTGACGGTAATACCATCCCCTTCTCCTTTTTCCTTTATTTATTTATTCAGCCATTCCCTGTTTCTGACCTGTAGCTCCTGTGGAATGTTAAATTTGGATGCTATATTGTCCCAGGTAGGAACCTCATCTGAAGTAGTTTTTGTGAGCTGGCTAGTATATGTCTGAAATCATAATAAATAACAATAAATGCTTTAAATGACATTCATTTTAGCGGATGAATGTCATAAGTGATCCTTAAAAACTATTCTAGAAAGTGTAATGATGGTACTTCTAATTCCGAGGGGTAAATCAAATGATGTTAAAAACAGCAGCAGGGAAGTGGTTGTGCAGCCCTCAGGCAACACAGATTTGTGATTCAGTGTAATCGATGCCTCATCAGTAGTAAAAGCAATGAGGACTTCTTTCAAAAGCTCTTCTGTATAGCCCAGGGCATATACTTGTGATATTGATTCAACACAGATACTGAAAGGCCTAACACAAAAGCTTGAAAGAGAGAATTACTGCGTAAACAAGTTCACAAGACTGGTCCCACCCCCTATCAAAACACAAATAAATGCAATCAGTGTTCTTTTCTTTTTTTAAAAAAAAAAAAAAGCATACAATCATCATTTGAACGTAATTCTGAAACCCGCAGCTTCTTTTTCTCTCTTCACTTGAAACAGGATCTTAGTTTATTTAAACACATTTCATAACCACATTTCAAATACTTTAGCTATTCACATATCTATTTCTCTTTCAAATTTACAAAAAGTGCAATTCAGATTCATATTTTATGGATATAGCAGAAGATATGGCTACTTTTCTTACTATTTCTTAGATATTTTTTAAACTACTTAATCTCTTCGGTTATTTTTAAATGTTTGAATGGTTGTTCTGGGTCCCACAGAATCCCTGGGATCTCTGATTTTAATTCCTAAGAGACATAATTCACTGCAGTGTAGCTTTCCCCTATAAGAACTATGATATTAATCTCATTCCATTGAAATAATTATTCACCTGGACACGTCTGGGGTTCCTAACACCTGCACCTGCTTTCCAGAAATACAGTTCAGTAATAACATTTTCCATTTACATACTAAGGTACTTGTCATGCCAAAATTCTTTACTGACTCCCTCGTACTTTGTATACTATATTATATACACACAATATATATAATTATATATATTTCACGCACTACTGAAAGCAATCACCTGTGGGGTAGAACGTACCAGCACCAAACACAGAAAGGGATAATTTTATATCCAACTGAAATTAGTGTCAATCATAGAGAGAAAATCTGGGAACTCCTAAATTGTCTTCTTTTTCTCAGTATTTTGTCTCACTTGCTGTCAGGATAGGCTTTCCTGCAGCGACCATTAATTTACTGAACGGAACTTTAACTTACATTATTAACATCTGGACAGATAAAACATCACCACAGTATTTCCATCATCAGTGGCAGCATTTTAAAGTTCAGATCATATAGGCTATTTGTCCTTCATGTTATTGAGAAGTTACTTTGCTTATCTTGTGCATCTTTTTTGACACAGCTCTCTCTTATTCTTTCTTTTATATGAAAGTATAAAATGAATATCTTTTGAGTGGCTGGATGGTAAAAAATTGTCCAGCTCTACATCAGCTGACTAAAGAAGTGCATGAAAAGGCCTGTGTCTTAAAAGCATTTTTAACTATTGTTATGTATTTTCATCTCCTTTTGGATTTATTTTCAGAAGATAAAGCAAAACAGCTGATAATAGATCATGTAAAATCAACTAAAGTTTCTTCCTACTGGGTTGTTAATGAATTGTCCCCTCTATCCCTAGTCAGCAAGAAGATCTAGTGACACAGTTAAAAGCTAATGCAACAACCTCCCACCCCCAAATACACCCCACCACACACACACAAAAGTCCAAGAGAGAAAATGCTCTTTTCTCTCCATTTTTCCCAGGTCATCTTAACTGATCTCAACAAATAAGGGTCTTTCTGGACTCCTTCAATAAGTCATGTATTTTTTCACTTCAAATAACTTTATTTTGTTATAGGAAGCTGAGGCAAGGTGATCCTGGGACAAAGTAAAGTGCCTTCTCAGTCTTAAGAGGAATTTTCACCTCTTCTCACCTAGCACTGGAGAGTGTTTATGGATCCCTTGCCAGAATCCATAGCCTTCCCAGAATCATTCTTCCCAAGGCTGAGGGCTGATTCTGACTTCAGTCTCAGCCCTATACACTGCACCCCTAGTGTATAAGGGCCAATAGGGCATTGCCTTCAAACCAGAAGAGAATTCCCCTTGACCAGGAGAAGCATAGATCACTGGTAGCCCTACACTGCCCCTCTCATAGCTTCTTATATAAAGGACATGTTAGCAGTGAGGGAGCATCTGCACAGTGTTCAATGGTTGCTATTACATGAGACAGTATCCTGCCCACAAGAGAGAGCTGCAGGTAGAACCTCCACAGCCCAGAGCTCTACAGCATCTTGCTTAATAGAATATGGACTAATCAGCACCCAGAGAGAGGGCAGATCACAGTGACAAAAAGGTGAGAAAGCAGGCAGTGCTGTAGCCTTGTTTGTAATATCTCTGATATATGAAACTAAAGGCCTCTTACTGTAAAGCCCCAGGCATCTCTGTGTCTTATTGACAGAACTAGAATAGTTGCTGAGCAGCCCACAGGCAGCTGAGGTAAGGCTGCTATAAACTAGAACAGCTAACTGGGCTTCCCTAATGGATACCAAGGACCATTTTGACACTCCGCTGGTCCAGAATCCAGGCAGTGTAGAGATGGAAAAAAAGTTACCTTTGCCTATCCTCCATGGTGGCTGCACCTTCTGTGCACATAATTGGTCCCAAAAAGGTTAAGTGAGGAAACAAGTGTATAAGTAAACTCTTTGTTTGCTTGTTTTTGCATGAAAATCAGATAGTGAAATGTCTAAGTAATTTAGCAACAGGCATGTTCGAAACACAATTTGGAATTATTTTGCAGGACATCTTTGAAAAGATGGCCCCTCTTGTGTCAGTTTAGAGTCTCTCCCTCTCTCTTACACTAAATTTCCAACCTTTCTGCTCCAGAGCAAATAAGTTCAAAGCTTTGTTTATAGTTTCAGAGTCCACTCTTCACCAATGTTTACTAGTACACTTTGGCATGATTGGCTTTGTTAGTAGGTATACATTGCTAAAATTATGCTTTGTAGAAGCAGGGGAATTTTTCTGTCTCTCAGCTTGAATCATTCTCCCACAGAAACCAGGGCATGGGCCTCAACATCAGGAGGGCCACTCAGAAGAGGGTTATAGCAGTGCAAACCATCTGTAACCCCTACTTCATAAGAGGAACATGTCCGAAGCTGGCTACCAGAGCCCAAGATGTAGCTGCATGAAGAGGAGACTGGGCCATGTCACTTGGGAGCTATGAGGATTCTGGTGGTACCCGGACTGAAAGCTGCTCTACCCTGGTAGAATTCCAAGGGAAGAGCCACAGTGGTACACGGCCCTCCCCTGTGGCTACATCCCCATTTTGGTACAGCTGGGCCACAGGAGCAGAGGGGTAAGACTGCATCCTTCCCACTTCCTGACCCATGAAGAAGGATCAAGCCCTCTCACTTTTAATATGAAAAGTGTACATTGTTTGAGTCACTTTTGTGAGTGTGCAAATAACAACAGCATAATCTCCCCTCCCAAACATCCCAATCCTATACACTTTGAGAACTCCTTGCCATTTTCCTTTCCATCAAAGGATGGTAAGTTTTAGGTAAAACAGACTTGTGGGTAGGCTGTCTGTTTTAAAATCCATTTTCACTCAATTAAAAAAATATATGGGCTTTAAAGCACTATAGTTACCATCGATCACAGAGTCCTGCAGAGCAGAACCGCAGGTGCCAAACCAAATCAGACTGCTGGGTTCACATTATCAGCATACAAGGTACCATAGCCAGGGCCCAATCTACAAGTGAGAGCCTTGTGCGATTCCTCCACAGAAGAGATGAAGGCACTAGGATTGACATATGAGGAGATGCATCCAAGAAAGACCCGGAAGGAAATGTTGATGCAAGCTACCTCTGATACTATAACATCATGTTTCCTTTTTAACTGCAAGCAATTTGGAAAATAAAGGCTGGGAATTTCTCCTGGCAGCCTAATTCACTAAAGCTTTGGCTTTGTGAATAAGGATGTAACCAGACCCCCCACAACCAGCAATACAGCCTTGTCTGTAATTTACAGCTCCCCAACACTTAGGTTTACATACAATTGTTGTCTATTCTGAATAATCTCAAAACATCATAGGCTGACACTGGCCTTCATTTTGTGGGTGACAGTCCAACAAGATCTGATATACCTACTCTCATTTTGAGAAATAAACCAGGAAAGACACAAAGCTGTTTGTCCCAAACTGTGGTTAACATGACATGGTCAGTTGATGAAGAGGACAATTGAATACTAAAAATGCATTACAATAAGCTATGGAAGAAAAATTCCAAAGGGGTAGCCGTGTTAGTCTATTGTAGAAAGACAACAGAGTCCTGTGGAACTTTTAAAGACTAACAGATTTATTTATCGCATGAGCTTTCGTGGGAGAAAATCCCACTTCGTCAGACGCTTTGAAGATTTTCTCCCACGAAAGCTCATGCGATAAATAAATCTGTTAGTCTTTAAAAGTGCCACAGGACTCTGTTGTCTTTCTATGGGAGAAAGTAAGAGATCAGAATCAATAATGCAGGTTGTTGTCAGCAAATTGCAGAAGTGCTGGCTCAGACACTGGGTAACAAGAACAGTTTCAATTTAAAGTGGCAAATATTGAATATTGAAGGTACTACTGTGTGTATCTGAAGCTCTTGACTTTATAGCCAAATCTGAAATCAAGCAGCCTTGACAGGATTTAAATAGTGGTAAATAAGGAAGTGAAATAGTGAGAGTGAATTCAAGCCAGCCTGGATTTTACTTTAGTGGCATCCATGTAGATTAATTCTGGAGAACTGTATGGTTATGGCCACATTTAGTAGACCCAGCGCTAAAATAACCATTCAGAATTCTTTAAAATGTGATAATTGGTAAAATTAAGCCTAGGCATAGCCTGAATTCCTAGAGAAATATGTTTAAAAACCCAGTCATCTTCATACAGCAAAAGGCGTGGACACTATAACTTCAGGCAGCATGCTCTATCAACTGATTAAATTCTGTTTCCCTGCTGAGACAGTGAATAACAGCAGGCTAAGACCTTCAGAAGACCTTCAATGTTTGAATTTTATATTGACTATGAAATGCTTCAGTCTTTCTGTAATTAGCAAATAGAGAATGAAAAACATTTGTGACACACACACGCACGCACTTTATAATATATATATTGTGGCAAACCGAGTGCTCAGTTCCCTATGGGTCCTGCACTTCAGGGTGTGGCAGCCAGCTGAGGTACAGTCTTCCATACACCAAACCCCCAGCACCATGGATCCCCAGTCCCTCCAGCCCTGGGATAGGCTCTCCACCCCACAGGCCCTAGGGCCCATCTGGGCAAACTTGCCCTGACTGCCTGTACCTCCTAGGCACAGTCAGTAACCACTACTGGGCAGATCTCCTCCACACACCAAACTCTACTCCTATCTTCACCTCCAAACAACATGCCCAATCTCCCTCACTGCCCAGCTGCAATAGGGGCTTTTTAACTTCTACCCATAATTGGAGTCAGGTGCCCCAACTGACCCTAGATGACTTAATTGGAGTCAGATGGTCAAAGCAGCCCCATTCCAGCTACCCTGGGAATAGAGCCTTGCTGAGCCTGGGGCTAATAACCAGCCTTCCACCACCATCCTGTAGCCATCAGGCCTGGCTCTCTCACAATATACTATATGCACACTTATTACACAAAAGATTTAAATGAATGCTAAGGTTGCAAAGTCACTCAAAAGTTTGGATATACCAGAATAAAGGCTGTTTGTGCAACCATAATTCAGCCTCCTCGTGCAATAATGTCCTAATTACCTGCCTCACTCAGTGCATAGATGCTCAATTAATGAGCAATTATTCAATACTTTGTTTTATTCTGATTGTTCAGTGTGTGGTTTCATGGTTATTTACTAAACATAATTCAAACCCAGTTCTAATACAGAATTATTGATTTCCTTGTGGACTTTTCTATGGTATCCATTATTATAAAACCTCAGTGCTTCACAAACATTAATGAATTTATTTTCACACCCTTTTGAGATGAGGTAGAATTATCCCCATTTTTCAAGTGGAAAACCAAAGCACAAAGAGATTACGTTCATAAAGACCTCCTAATGTTGGGTGGCTAATTTGATATGTGTGGCACCCAATCTTTAAGAATACTTATCATTATAAAGCATTTTATATGTTCAAAGTAAGACTGCCATTGACTTCAGCTGCAGCTGTGAATGCTCAGCACTTCTGCAAATCAGATCCCAGAAAATACTGAACATGCTTCTAGTCACCTCTTCTAAAATTCAAGTGATTTGCCCAGCATCATATCAGAACTGTATGGCAGAGATAAACTCCAGTTTTCCACAATAGCATTTAATTGCACTAATGATGATCTTCCTACAGCCCCTGCCTCGTTTGCTACATACCTTCCGTTTTCTGCAACAAGTGAAAAGAGGTCCTGCATGCAGTCTCTTTCGCTATAAACCCAGATCACCATCCAAAGGGGACCTGTAGAAAAAAATAGTATGTGGTCATGTCATTAATGACTCTAGCATAATGCATATGTATAAGGAGGTCAAAATTTAGGTTACACAGAAGACCTCAATGTGACATATCCTAACTGCCAGGTGCTTGACTTTGCAACTTTAGTATCCTTTTAAGGTAAGAAATTACACACCACCCCCACTCCCCTAAGCTTTTAAAAAAGCAAGCTGAAAAGGCAGAAATGTCATCCTACTGGTATCCACATGGTTCCCAAGTGGGGCTGGAAACTCCACATCTTCAAAACAGACTTCCACCACTTGAGCTGAGTAACTAATAGCAATAGTAAGTTGTCATGTTCTGTGGAACTGCACTTATGACAACAGCAGTTCTTAGAGGTAGTTACTGACAAGACAGGAGTGGTAAGATGCAGGAGCCTTGGTTTCAAGTCAGGATTGATGAGGGGAGTGTGCTCTTCTGCCTCTGTTCCCCCCACACCTGACCCCTTCCATCCTGCTTCCTCTAGCCTGTTCCTGTTTCAGTCCCGTCTATTTCTCACCCCTGGTTTCTCACTTAGCCAGTCCTACTTTCCAGATCTTGAGCTCCTCATTCCAGTCTGAGTCTCCTACGTGGGTTTTCTGTCTGAGGCCCATTCTCGCTTTCCAGGCTCCTCATCACAATCTTCAACTCAGCTTCTTGCTACAGTCTCCTTGCCAGATCCCAATTTCACACCCCACATTCCTAATCTGATCTCAATGTCCATGTTCCCCTGCCCTCATTCCCACAGCCCATCTTCTCTTTTCCCAGATCCAATATCCTTCCCCCAACCCAGCTCCAAGATCCAGTCTTTCTACCTCACCCATAGGCTCAAAGTCACTGTCTAGTCCCTTTGCTGACACCACTCCACCAAATCCAGGGGTTTTGACCCCCCTGATTTTGAGTCAGACTTTCTTCTTCCATAGCATGCTGCCTGAGCACCAGCAGGGGGAGCTCTCATCTCCTATACCTGGTGCCACATGCACCCACAGTAGCCAGGAGCAGCAGCTACTGGGAAGCCAACAGTAGGCTCCAACAAGCTCAGTGCAGATGGACTCTTCAGAGAATGTAGCTAACAAACTCTAACTAGTTTTTACTGAACATGTGCAAACAGAGTTTTCAAAGGCTTATTCCTTGGTTAAATTTTAGCAGGTTTTCATAGAACTGGGGGGAAAGGCACATCCCCCACATAAAGGAAATCTCTCTACCAAATTTCAAGACCCTGATCCCAAACATGCAGGTGCTAAAATGCCTCAACAAAACAGCTGCAAAATGTTTTTAGCATAGGCAAAACAATTTATTTCCCCCTAACTTTGTTATTGGAAACAGCTGAATCATTGTTGCTGAAACATCAAAAACAACCCAAATGACCTTCACAGCAAATAACAGCATGCAACCTGAATGAATGAAGTTAAGTACATTAGAAGCTACTGAAAACAGGGGTTTACAGTGGGAAACGTTCGGCAGTTTTACATACGGGCAGTGCGACCAGTTCCAACAATAATGCACACATGCTTGGTAATGAAAGCTTGGAGATAGCCATGGTACAGAATCCAAGAAGGGGAAGGCCAAATCCAAGCTAAGAAAAAAACCCCACATTCCTTTCTATGAAGGACTAGTGCTCACAGGCAGGCAGGCTCACCCCTTTTCTTTAGGCATCAGCTCAGGGGAAGAGCGGCTGAATCCCGTTCATGAGGGCCTTTACATCAGAGGCTTGAGTCAAGTCAGAGCCACCAAACAGGCAAATGAAGTCTTTAGGGTCAATTGGGACCAGCAACCCACAGCAGCATAAACCAGGCTTTTGGTCCCCTCTCTCTTGCTGAGCTTTCTTTTCCTATCTATATAGCCCAGCCCCAGGGCAGGAAAAGGTGCTCTTGGATTGTGCCCCACCTTGACTATTTCTTAAAGGGATAGTATACTCCACACCAGGTAACATAATTAATATGCAGCATTCAAGTCCAGAATATCTTATATTAAACTTTATGAGATTTTTGCTTTCGCAAATAATTTAAAGACTACTAAAATGGAACTATGAAATTTTGATATTTAATATTGAAGACATAAATAAAATATTTTCTCTAAATATTATTTTTATTCACCTATATCAGTGGTTTTCAAAAAAAATTTCTTGGGACCCAGTTAAAAAAAAATCATTTATGCCCATGACCCAACAGTTACATCTTTCAGCAATGCATTCCAGTCTTTCAGCAACAGCAAGAAGCACCGCAATCCAGTATCTGAGAATCTGCGACCCAGTACTGAGTCCCAACCCATTGTTTCAAAAACCACTGAGCTATATAGACTGTTTACCAAAGAATATATTTTGGCTATAGGGGCAGGGAGCTCTGCAGAGCTATTGTGGGCAGTAGCCATTAATTTTAGATTTTTGGAATATAATTATGTTTGGAATGTAACTTTTGGATTTTTGGAATATAACTCTTCCTCCCACTGAAAGCATTTGAATGAATTGTAATAATCTTGGAGGCTAAGAAGGTATCATCTTTTCCAAAATCATTATTCTTTTCCCTTTCATGAAATTAATCATTTATTTTGTACTCCACTTGCATATTTTGGTTGAAAATATCCTAAAATGTCTTTGGTAATAATTTTGCTCATTGTATTAAAAGCTTGACATCCTCCGGGTGACAGTTATATTGTATGTTTGTAGCTATTTCAATTCCATCTTGCCTCTGTTTAATACAAATATAAACTCAATGGCTACTGGCCCACAGTAGCTCTGCAGAGCTCCCTGCCTCTGCAGCCAAAAAACTGTCACTGAATCAGGAATCCAAACTGTAAATTCACAACAACCACAGAAGACTGCATTATGTTTTCCATTACCCATCACTCATTCAGAGGTTATGGAGCTTCCTTCCCTAAGTGCCATATTTTGGCTAACAAGACAGAGTGTAAAGATATTGGGAAGTGCCCCTAGATCAGGTTGAAGGAAGCTTCTTCACAACATTCTACAGGCTTAGTTCATTTTGACTGGCAGCTATTCCTCTTTCTTGCTCTCAGTCAAGGAAAACTATAATTCTACAATTTCAGGCCTTCATTGAATGATCTGCAATACTCAAGAGTGCATTGGACTAGAGTCAAAGTAAATATTAGTGGTGGTATTCTGAAGAGTTATAGAATTGGTACTTGGCTGTTAAGTGCAGTTTGGAGAAAGGATCTACTTTATACCGCTCAATTGTCACACTTGCCTAGAGTAGTTCATCTGGAAGTTTTTACGAAGTTTTTACCTCACCTCTACTGTAGATGATCCAAAAGAATTGTAATTCCTAGCCTGTTAAATTCCGGGCTCCAGAAAAGTCCTGACCTTTCTTTTGAATTAATTTACATGGATGAGGCTAGAGCTTCCTTCAGTTCAGTGTTACCCTTTACTGATTATTATGACTGCATTGTTCAGAACATTTAACTTTAAAACTGGTCACACACTCAAGGGCTTCTGATAAGCCAGAAGCTTTAGCACTTTTGAACCTACTTACCCACAACCAGCGGGCTGTGTATACTAACAAAATAAATTATTTAAACGATTTCTCTTCAAATAAATTGAGATGAACACTCCACTATTTTTGTAAGTATTGTTCAATGAAGACATCCATAGGAGAAAGAGCTGGATTCTATTCTGGCTCTTATATCATCAAGAGAATCACTAAATACATTTCCGTTGTATAATCATCATTAGTGATGGTGATGCTTGAGCTACTAATACAGCTTGACTTTCAAATTCCAAGTGACTCTGACAGAAAATATTTTAGTTGTTAACTGAGCAAATGTATATGGAATCAAAGACAAAAATCATGAAACCTCATAATGCTGACTTCTTGGCTTCCGAAAATCAAGCCCCTTTAAAGTATCTCCCAATGATAATCCAAGTTCTGATGAAATCAAAATCACTAGTCACTTTTGTAAATTTTGGCTATAATAATTAGAAATGTCTTTAGTAACAGTACGTAGTGATTTTAGATCTGTGAAACATCAGTGCTGACGTTTTTATAACCCCAAAAGACACAGGCAGAGAATCCACAAAGTTTATATGGAAAGTGCTTGGATCCTACAGTGGTGAGCAGGAGCTCAGCCACTCAAACTGCCTGATAGATAAAGTCCATTCTGCAAAGCATTTGTAGAGAGCTGGCTGTTCCTCCTTGTTTCCAGCTTCAACTTTGCAGTAAAAGATTGGTAAAAATACAGAAAATACTTCTCTAATTTTACATATCAATGTCAGCAATTTTTGTAGTTACCCCATGGAATTTATACAATCACAAATGGGAGGAAAGGTGACCAGCACAATCACTGATTAAGAAGGGAAAAAATGGGGAAAAAACTGAATTTGGCCAGTTATGGCAGGATATGTTAAAATATTATTTATAGGTAGCACTTCAGAAATGTGAACATGTGAAATTTCATACAGTACACATCAATCAACCAAGTGCTAGTAAACAGCTCTCTAAGGGTGCGCCTACACTTGTAAATTAAGTCGACTTAAGCTTGCTTAAGTCAACTTAATTTACTCTGCGTCTACACTACACTTTCCTTAAGTCGACTTAAGCACCACTTTCTAAGTCGACTTACGGCCCTTCAGGGCTTCCCCACTGCCCTCCCTGCCAGGGTGGCTGGCACAGCCACAGCCTGGCATGCCCCCCTGCCAGGGTCCCTGTCCCTCTTTTCCCCATTATACCAAGGTACAATGGGGCAAAGGCTGAGCCCCCTGTCCCAGGTCCACCTAGCCTCTACAAGTCAACCTAGGTGTCCAGTGTGGACGCTCTAGGTTGATTTTGTAGGGTCCCCTCAAAGTCGACTTAAAATTTAAGTGTGGACATGCTAAGTCGACTTAAATTAACAAGTGTAGACATAGCCTATGAATGTAGGAATGGTTTAATGGTGATGGTGGTTTTTAGTTTACACAGATTTTTGCTACCAATGCTTGTCTTTCTTTATTACTGCTGCCATCATTAACCAAAAAAAACCCTCAGTAAATCCTTTCCAAGTAATATCATCTCTCTAATTGTGAGCAACAGCAGTAGCTCTAGCTAGGGTGTCCATTGAGTGGGTTTCTTCTCTCACCTCTTCAGGAGCTTAGTACAAAATTTGATAGCTTTCAACCTTGAATAAGAAACAAGACCAGCTGGAACCAGCTGTTCAGAATGATTAAATCTGTCATATTGTGTATAGCCAACTTTGATCTGACAGTTCTCTCTCTCTGAACAGAGCAATGTAAAATCAACGAAGAAATATAATGTTACATGCATTGAAATCCACATTATGCTAGTTTTTTGGAGAATTTGAACAATCCAAAAACAGCTTTATTTGTTATAGGGTGGACAGAGTGTGTTTGTTTTGTTTGTCTTTTCAAGCCAGCTCCTCAGAATAGTGACCTTCTACCACACAATCTACAGTGTGAGCACTTAAGAACTAATAATACATAATAAATAAATGTGAGAGGTGCCAGATTGGCAACAGTAGAGAACAAAGATGTCTATTTATATACAGAACATGAGCAGCCTCAGTGCAGTCTTTCCTATTTTGCTCCACCAATCACCAGCACATGAACCACCAAACAACTGTCAGATGGTAACAAGCCTCAGACACTAAAATCTTAAGGAAGAGTTGAACCTCTGACCTCAAGCTGAAAAGCTTTTTTGTAGCACCTCATCAAATCACCTGAACCATCCTGTATTTACTTTCTCTTCTTATGAATCTGATCACAATAGTTTTCTTTAACAAATGGTGACCATTCTGGTTCAACATTGGTAAGATTTTACCAATAATTGAAACATCTGTTTGCTTTGTGTTCCCTTATAAATGTTTTTTATCCTTTGAATGACAGTGGTGTGTGAGAATTTTAGGCCAAAAATTGTAATCTTTATTTTCTAGTTCACATGAAAAATTGTTTTCTGAAATACTGAGGTACATTTGTCTTACTGTGGCAGTGCCTTTTTTAGTGGATAATAGTACTCAAAGTTTTCAAAGTACTCAGGTAAAAAAAAAACAACCCAAACCTTCTCTTAAAGTGCTCTTGTAAGAAATACTGAGGAAAGCAGGAGACGCCTTACCCAGTTCTTTACATGAATCATTAGTTGATTCGTGTTGTAGCAGAATTGGCAACAATAGGGCGATTCTGATGAATGATGACCTTAGTGTCAGGAAATAAAGAGTTTGCCAATAGAATGTCATCCCAAATAAAATGTTAGGATTTACTCCAGTTGGAATCAGAGCAGAACACTCAAAATTATCTTTAGCTACTACAGAGTAGCAGGCTTCCAGGTACCAAAGGTAACTCCAGCAACAAGGTATCTTCTGCAGCATTCAGAAACAGATATGAGGCTTCTTTCTGTGAAAAATCAGGCTTTCATTGGAAAGAGTTAGATATATTTTACAACCCAAACGATAGACAAATAGAATCAGAAAGCAGACAACTATTCGCCCCATCTAGGATTCCAAGATATCAGCATTAAGAATAAACCTTTCTCAAACTTTTATCAGAAAGAGTCCATACTAAAAGCTATATTCAGAAAACAGTAAGTTTATATTACTATGCACTTCACACTCAGTAAAGGGCCCAGCTACCAATAAGATTCCACATGTAACCATAACTCTGTCCTCTTGAACAGACACCGTATGATTAGAGTCCTGCATATCTGCCAATATCCGCGGATATCCACATTCGCAGATACAATGCGGATATCCGCAGACCATTTCTTGCAGATGCAGATCAGATACAGATCCACATATTTTTATCTGTGCAGGGCTAGAATCCTGCAAATACATGGATATCTGCATTATATCTGCATCCTCAGATACAACATGGATATTGGTGGACCATTTCTTGCAGATGCAGATTGGATGCGGATCCACATATTTGTATTCATGCAGGGCTCTACATATGATACAATCTTTAATTACACGCAGGATTGTTCAGGGCTAGCTGCACCCTGGGGCCCTCTCAGTGCAAAACCCCAGGTGATAGGCCTTATGTAACATTACACCAGTTAACAATGCTTTGTTGAAATTTTTTGGCCACTGAAATGTGGCACTAACAATTTCCGCATTTGGCTAAAAACAAATAACTTCAGTTTGCTGTTCTTACGAACACAGCTGATGGCTCTACTAATATTTATTGCTACAAGACAGAGAGCGTCCTTGGGTATACATAAGAAGAAGATATGGACCATGCCCATCTTTGTCTCCTCAGGCCTCTTGACTCATGTTGCTCGTTTATGCCCGTCAGGAAGTTACTGAGTTTCTCAGTGCTCACTTAAGCGTCAGCAGAAATCACTGGATTACCAAGAGCTTGAACCCCACCAGGCTGTTGCCCTCTATAGAACCTATAGCTGCTGCAGAGAATTCTGGTTGCGTGATGCAAAGTTTTAACCTACTGCTTTGCAGGCAAGATGCAGCATTAATCCACTCTGTCTCCAGTTCTGCCAGCCAAACCATGATATAATTTACAGAATGAGTCTTGGAAAATTAGCTGTTTCCATTTTGCTAAAAATTGTCGAGAGATGGGTGAGCTCTAATTTTAAATTCTGCAATCTAATTCTTTGCCACACACAGGAAACTGGGCAAATTGCCAAAAGATAATGCAGGGTGTCTATCCACTCACAGGAAGCTATTGGTTTGACTTAGCCCTTTAAGGAGATGGCATTTTTATGTCCTTATTAGAGAAAGATGCATAGATTACTTACACACACACGCGCAAAAAGGAAACAAAAGGAGTTCAGCAGCTGAAAAAAACTAGATGACTTTGCAAGCCCCCATTCTATCCTCTCCTTTAATATTTCTTTCTTTATGATTGGAAGTCAGTCTACCACAAATCACTTATTCAGATTCATTGGCACGTACCATTAGTGTTATTTACATGTACACTAACAGTTGCTCTTTCAAATGTGTTGTGCACACCTACGTTCCAGTGTAGGAGTATACGCACCCAATGCTAGCAGCACCATTAGGCAGTTCATACGCCTCTGTTGTTCTCGTGCACCAAACCTTCAGTATGAAGAGGTATGGCTGTTACTTCCCCCTCCATTCCTTCATACTGCTGGGATCGCCAAAGTAATGGAGAAGGTGAGAGGGTCATAAAATGTGTATGTGCACAACATATCTCAAAGAACAGGTTCCAATACAGGTAAGTACCAGATATTTCTTCCTGCAAAAGTAACTGCTACCAAAAACCACTGTTTTAATTGACAGTGACATCAGAGATGTTGTTGGGGATGCAAGAGACCTGCAATCAAGAGGAACATCTCATCAAGATGGCTATAGATATGGAACACCAAGTGGTGTTGGACACATTTCTTTAGGCAACTTGCTTGTAACCTTTGAAATTGCTGACCATTAATAAAGGTATATTTTAACAACAATGCTTGATAATTTGAAGACTAGTAGTGGTATAGACCTTTCTGATGGATGAGTATGGTCTCATATTCTTCATCTTTCAGGGCAGTCTTAAGGTGAGGCTACTTGCATGCTCATTGCCCACTGTGACCACTGGAGAGTCTGAGATGGGTGAGTAAATAAATAATCAAATTCCAGCTGGGTGGAATGGAGGGTGGTGCCTGCCAGTATGTTTTTGCAGGTTCCAGTAGGGCTATGTTAATTATTAATAAGGACGGTAACCCTTGCAGGAGTTTGCAAGTTATCTAATACTTTGTGTAACACATCTTGCACAAGTTTGACCTGCACCTCTAGACATGTCATCACCCTCCAGACCTCCTGAAAATATTTTAAGTCTTCATGGGGAGGTGATGCCAACTGTGGAATGATGGCCTCATCCAGAGAAGAGGAGGAAATATGGGTTGGGAGAACACCTATGGGTTCCTTCCTGGACAACTCCCTTTTCTTTGGGCTCAAACAAAGGAGGAGGTTGAGAGACAGAAGGACAATCTTCCTTAATAGTGACTGGTACTAGGGAAGGCAACCTTCTCTGCTCTGATGGAGGCCTTCTTCTTGAAGCAGTCCAAGATGCTCATTAAGGCCAAAGAAAGGCCTTAGGGAGCTGATGGGCAGGATCCCTTGGGAGGCTGATCTGAAGGGGAAAGGTGTCCAAGACAGCTGGCTGTATTTTAAAGAAACCCTGTTAAAGGCACAGGAAGATAACATTCTGATGTGCAGAAAGAACAGCAAATGTAGACAGTGCCCAGCATGGCTTGGCAGAGAACTCTGCGGTGAGCTGAAACATGAAAGGGAAGCTTACAGGAATTGGAAGCTTGGACAGATGATGAGGGAGACGTATAAAGATATTGCTCAGGACTGCAGGGATAAAATCAGAAAGGCCAAAGGACAACTAGAGTTTCAGCTAGCAAGAGAGGTGAAGGATAACATAAAGGGGTTCTATAAGTATGTCAGCAACAAGAAAAGGATCAGGGGTGGTGTAGGTTCCTTACTGAATGGGACAGGCATCCTCGTGGTGGATGAAGGCTGAAGTACTCAATGCTTTTTTTACTTTAGTATTCACAGGGAGGGCCAGCTCCCAGGCTACTACACGGGGTAACGTGGAATGGAGAGAAGAGCAGCCCTCAGTAATGGAAAGTCAGGTTAGGGACTACTAAAAGGAATTGGATGTGCACAAGTCCATGGGGCCAGATGAACTGCATCCAAGGGTGCTGAGGGAGTTGGCTGAAGTGATTGCAGAGCCACTGGCCATTATCTTTGAGAACTTGTGGTGAGGGTGGAGAGGTCCCGGAGGATTGTAAAAAGGCAAATATAGTACCTATCTTCAAGAAAGGGAAAAAGGAGGATCTGGGGAACTACAGACTGGTCAGCCTCACCTCAATCCCTGGGAAAATCATGGAGCAGGTCCTCAAGGAATCCATCCTGAAACACTTGGAGGAAAATAGAGTGATCAGGAACAGTCAACATGGATTCACCAAGGGCAAATCGTGCCTGACCAATCTGATTTCCTTCTATGATGAAATGACTGGATTTGTGGATACGGGAAGAGCCGTTGACGTGGTATACCTCGACTTGAGCAAGGCTTTTGATACAGTTTCTCACAGCATTCTCGTCGGCAAGTTAAGGAAGTATGGGTTGGATGAGTGGACCATAATGTGGATTGAAAACTGGCTAGATCAACGGGCTCAGCGGGTAGGAATCAATGGCTCGATGTCTATTTGGCAACCAGTAATGAGTGGAGTGCCCCAGGGGTCAGTCCTGGGGCCGGTTCTGTTCAACATCTTCATTAATGATCTTGATGATGGAATAGACTGCGTGCTTAGTAAGTTCGTGGATGACACCAAGCTGGGGGGAATGGTAGATACTCTGGAGGGCAGGGACAGGATCCAGGGAGACTTGGACAAATTGGAACACTGGGCCAAAAGAAACCTCATGGAGGTTCAACAAAGAAAAGTGCAAAGTCCTGCACTTAGGACGGAAAAATACCATGCACTGCTACAGTCTGGGACCAATCAGTTAAGTAGCAGCGCTGTAGAAAAGGACCTGGGGGTTATGGTGGACGGGAAGATGAATACGAGCCAACAGTGTGCCCTTGTTGCCAAAAAGGCCAACGGCATATTAGGCTGCATCAGTAGTGGTATTGCCAGCAGATCGAGGGATGTGATAATTCCCCTCTATTCGACACTGGTCAGGCCGCATCTGGAATACTGTGTCCAGTCTTGGGCTCTCCACTACAGAAAGGATGTGGACAAATTAGAAAGAGTCCAGCGGAGGGCAACAAAAATGATTAGGGGGCTGGGGCACATGACTTATGAGGAGAGACTGAAGGAACTAGGCTTATTTAGTATGCAGAAGAGAAGACTGAGGGGGGGGCGGGGATTTGATAGTAACTTTCAATTACTTGAAGGGGTGCTCCAAGAAGAAGAGAGCTAGGCTGTTCTCAGTAGTAACAGAGGATAGAACAAGGAGCAATGGTTTCAAATTACAGCTGGGGAGGTCAAGGTTGGATATTAGGAAAAACTTTCTCACTAGGAGGGTGGTGAAGCATTGGAATGGGTTACCTAGGGAGGTGGTAGAATCTCCATCTTTGGAGATTTTTAAGGCCCGGTTAGACAAAACCCTGGCTGGGGTGATTTAGTGGGAGTGGTCCTGCTTTTTAGCAGGGGGTTGGACTAGATGACCTCGTGAGGTCCTTTCTATCCCTATTATTCTATGATTCTAACCCTTGTTCAAAATATATTTATCCCATAGTAAGTTTCAGTTTCCTCTTAGATTTTTGCCCCCCATATTTTGAGAATTTTGATAACTCTCAATACTCATGAAAATGAAAGTGTACAGACAGATGAGATTTGATGACCAGACAGTGAGTCAGTGGTTGCCCAAGTTTCACAAAGGTGGGACAAAATCTGGTTTTGTGATATGTATGCCACTGCTAAAGTAAAATCAAGAGCAAATATTAACTTCTTCACACACTACATACTGCTACTTTTGTCTTCCATGTAGAGACTATTGCTTTCGTTGTATACTATTGTGGTGTGGTGATGCAGCATCTTTCCAACAGAGAACTAGATTGAATCCATCAAGCTTCACTGATGATCTACCCAATCTGAATCCAGATTTCCACAACTGAAAAGTCACTTGCTTTAGTTAAGAAAACATTTTCTGTCTCTCACTGGAATGATGTAGTTACCAGTAGAGCATATTGGCTCTAGAAGAAACAGAACACTGAAATCTAGGACCATACAGTATTTTGGATTTCAGGCAGATGTTAGTTTTTATTTTGGTACAGGGTTCTTTGGATTTTCAAGGCTGATAACTTTCTACACAAACCTAATTTTTTTTCTGAGCGGGGCAGTTGCTCATAATACGGACCCTTTGTATGAGACTCTGATATCTGATTCTTGCTCTAGAAATCAAGAAAGACAAAGATAGTGCAGAAAACCTAATTGACTTATTTGCATCAGCCTTCATGACAGAAGACCACTGAGAGATTCCTACCTCAGAGCTACACTTTACAGTTAATAAAGGGGATTCGGAGTTTTTAAATGTCAAAAGTGCTATTAGAAGTGCTCACACTCATTTGTGACTCTGCAATATGTCACCAAGACCACGTTATTTATCCAAAAGCTTGGAAGGAGTTTAAGAATTAAGCAAATAAGCTGCAAATATGTAATTTATCATTAAAATAAATGACTGCAGGTAGTCATAGTTGCACCTATTTTATAAAAGTCAGACTCAGTAGAATTGTTCTGGGAGATTACAGCCTGGTGTGCCTCACTTCATTATCAGGTAAATGAGCTAAAAAATAATTTTAAAAGACCCATAAAATGACTAGCTGAGCATACCTCTGGCTGGAGGCAGACAAGGAAAGGACATTTTCCTCCCATTAAATGTTACCATTCAAGTCGCCCAAAGCAAAAATCCAGCAGAGTCAGATTCAGGACCTACTGAGTAAAGGGATGGACTTCTGTGGCAAGCTCAGGCCTAGTATCCTTTGTGTCTCATTCCCCCCTCCTTGTAGCAACGTTTGGTAAGGTATTTATATGAGGTTTTCACTCAGAGTGATCACGTGGGCTGAGATAATTGTACTTTTTACCACAATAGTTTTAGAATGTATTTTTGTCTATAGCATTGGTGAAATTCCAAAGCAGACAACTTCTCCATCAGTTTCTTTGGCTGTCCTCCAGATACTTCTTCCCCAAAATGTTTAATCAACAAGTTAACTTGTTAGTTAACAAGTTTCATCAACAAGTTAACTAGTTAGCCTTCTGAGATATAGATATATAAAAGACAAGTCTACAGTTTCATTAACAATAAACAGGTTTGTATTGTTGCGCTAATATCTCAACAGGTGATTCAATCAATTTTGATTAATCATCTATACTGGAGTATGGTCAGATCATGTTATTTAATCTAAACTTGAAAGGTCAGATTCAATCTAGGGTCACTATCACCCATGACGGAGAGCTCCTGCTAACTAAAGTCTGTTAAGACAATGATTGACAACTCCTCTTCGCCAAGGAAAGCAGGAGAAGGTTAAGAGCCAGAAAGAAAGGGACAGTAACTTGGAAATGTAATGCAAGATAAACCACATTGCTGTTTGCTGTAAAAAGTAATCTGATTACCCATCACAATTATATTATGCATAAGTAACTCTTTATAATAATCTGTTACATGTGATCAGATTACTTTTTAGAATAATTTATTATTGTAACCACTTAATTGTTTCCATCAGTTGCATATATAAACATATTCAGGCACACAGATTCAATACTGAAAAAAGAAAAAACATTAAACCAAAGTGGCATATCCCCACTTCCAACCCACAGAAACACTGGGTTCCTTCTTCCGCTACACATCAGTCATCACACCCAGAGCTGCCATTCTGCCCCTCCACGCCCATCCTCCTAAAGAGCGCTGCGTGAAACTGTGGTCCAACTGAAGTCAAATAGCCAAACTTCCATTAACTTCAAGGGGGATAGGATTTCACCCCCTTTTTTCATGCTTAATGCTATTTAAAATCAAGCAACTTTTGCTTATATTACAGCTTGCAAATCTTTTGCCATTTAACTTTCTGTGAAACAATATGATTAACTTACTGCCTGCCTTGTTTTTCCATTATCTTTTTTCCTTCAGTCATCTCTTATCCCTTTCTTTTCCTTGATTAACTTTTCTGTTTTACCCTCCTGCTTCTAATCCCTCCCTCCCTGGTTTCTCCCATTCTTTCTTAGCACCCTGCACTAGTACAGCCCTCCCATTCCATTCCCTCCCTTTTGTCTCTTCTCACCCAAACTTCCCTTCTGAGGTCTTCCTGGCCTGGGGTCCTTCACTTCCCACTCCTCTTTCTTCTTCCTCACAGTTCCCTCTCTCTTTCTTGGTCCTCCTCCTTCAACCCACCATGTCCTTCCTTCCCCTGGTTCCCTCTCTCTTTCCTCTCCTCTTCTTGTATCTGCCCTTCCCACCCAAATGAGGGCCTGTTTCTTGCAGGCCCCTAGGCTAGTTCTCCCCTTCCCTTAAAATCTCCTTTTGCACTTTGGGGGGAGGGGGTCACTTTCCTGCTTCTCTCCCTGTATTACTTCCACCCCAAACAGCACTCACAGGTGCTCAGCAACCTCTCAGGATCCTGAGCAGTCCCACAGTCCTCCTCAAGGATCCTGCCTGTGGGAAATGGCTGCTTCTTTGTGTCTCCACTTCTTCTCTGCCCTCCCGCTGCTAGAAGAGGGTCAGAGAGTAGGCAGGCAGGGACAGAGTTTTCTTCAACTGGCTCCTCACAGGAGGAGGCAGCCACATAACTTCCCCTTGTAGAAAGGTGGGGAGCACAGAGTTCATAACTTTCACTCAGAGGAAGTTGAGGAGCAATACCCCTATTATCTCCCTCCCTGTATTACTGGGCCCGGTCCAAAGCCCTCTCTGAAAATGCCATGCTTGCAGCTTCCTCACAATCAGATCCTGTGACTGCTACCTAGAGCATCTCAGCTAGTGTATTTCCACTGGCAGAGTGTCTACAGAAAACTGACAGTTCCTGAGGTGAGTCAGGATCCAAGCCACTTCAGGCTTTATAGACCAACACCACCAGCTAGAACCAATAATACAGGAGGTGATGAAATAATTCCATGCAAGGCCAATTTTCATTAGTTTTAAAAAGTTAGTGCAATAGGGATTAATAAAGTCACGTGTGTAATGTCTCAGAATGGAGTCTGCTCCTACAGCAAAACTTTGACAGTGAATGAAGCTTGAAATTTAAAGGACTGGACAGTACTGCCTTAACTACACTCCTAAGAAAATTAACAAAAATGCAATCAAACCCTGAAAAAAATCTCAAGGGAATAGGAATAAAACTATTCTTTCCTAAAGCCCTTTTCCATTCGTCTGCATCACACAATCACATTCATTTTATAAGGTTAGAGGCCCACTTACTCACATTACAAATGCCAGTACAAGCAAGTTTATCTGGCCAACTGTGTGTATATTTACCTGGTTTCAACCCACAGGATTTGGATCTTGGCACTGATTATACTCCTTGGCACACATTAAAACCATTACCAAGGTACATTCTGTCATCACCATGGGAGTCAGAGTATTGTAAATCTCTACAAATCAGCATCTTTTCTCACAAAACACCTGTTTATGGTAAACAGAAAATTCCTTCTACTTGGTTATTTGCTAACACCAAAGGATTTATTTCATGGTCTGAAGATCATTTTAATTTGACTTTTAAAGAAGACTATCTTCTTCCTTCATCCTTTAACATTTTTTCTAATTGCAGTGAAGTTTATTTGCTAATGAGGTTACCTGTATCTCTTTTGCTGGTGCTATATAATTGCTTCAGTTGATCCAATTACTATTTAGCTCCACTGCCTATAAAATCTATTCTAATAAATGGATTCTTGGTCTTCTTGACTGATATTTAAAAAGCAGAGCTTTTGCTTTCACGGCTGGGAGGGAGGATGCAAAGGAAGGATGTTATGCTGTTTTAGTGGAGCCTGTAACTAATACATCAAGAGCCAAACTCTTCTTGCACTGAAATCAATGACAAAAGCCTCATTTCAGTAAGAGCAGAATTGGATTCGGAGCCACAGCATTCTTAGAAAAAGGAAAACTGCAATGACTTTCTGATAGAATGGGCATTAAAATTAATTTTCAAATCAGTTGTTAAAAATACCTCTAAACATTTCAATAGCCACATCCCCAGAAATAAGGTTAGAATCAGAATCACAAAAGATGGAAAAGGCCTGTTAGAAAATTTAAACTTTTTCAGCTCAGTTATAGCTCTCTTCATCTGGTATTTCAAAACTGTTATTGGGTTTGGGACCCAATCCTGCTCCCTTTGGAGCAGGGGCGTCATTTACCATGGGGCTGGGAGACAGCCCTCTCCCCGTCACCAGCTAAGTGGTCTCCCCTAAGCCTGTGGGGACCACGCTGAGATGGGCCAGGTGTCAGCACCCACTTGCTGTGTTGTTAGCGCTGCTCTCCTCTCCTGCAAGAAAATAAACCTTAAAAAACCCACTTTTCTCCACTGAATAAAAAAAATAAGGGGGGGCATAAAAATGAGACAAAGCACTTGTTCCTAAAATGAAACAAATTTTTTAATTTTCTTTTTTTTTAATTTCATTTACAAATTTTTCTTTTGAACTTTTTACACAATTTTTGACTGAAATGTTTGAAAAGGTGTTTTCTACAGGAAAAAAAGTTTAAAATATTAGTATGTGGTCTTTTATTTTAAATGAACATTGGATATGAGGGAAGTACAGCATTTAGGTTTTTTTGTATCATATTAAACTAACTTGTAAAAATTAAAAGATAAAATTAAGCATTTGCACTATAGGTTTTTCAGGATAAGGATTGCTTCTTTTCTGTGTTGTACACAAACCCCAACATAATGGCTAATATTTAGCTCTTCCTTATGTCTCCCATGAAGGAAGCCACGGGAAACATGGTGAGGCCAAACAAGGGTCAGCAGATGGACAAGAGTTTCAACAGAACTCTGCCTCCGTGGACAGGTGGAGGTATCTCACGTCTTTGTATTTCTTGCCACCATTTAAAATTTGTATGAAAAAACGATTATATGAAGTGTGTGTTAATATCTTAACATATAATATTTGGTAGTCAAAGGCTTACTCTGAAATCTTTTTGTGGTCTTTGGCTTTTGTTTTGCTGCATGATCATGTGGAAACAGGAGAAAAGGCTCAGTTTTGCTGAGTCTTTCATTTTTGTTTCCATCATCCTGTATATTTTCTTCATTGCCATATTCTCTCTCTGGACCAGTCTCTTGAAATTAACGAGACAGCCCTAAAAGAGGCTCTGAAGAAACAATACCCCCCTCATTAACAAATGATACATTTTTGCAAGAAGTCATAGGACAATTTTTTTTTAAAAACGACCAGACTCACCAACTAGGAGAAATTCTTAGTCAAATAAGGAGAGACAATTATATTTAAGAAAAAAACAGAGGGTTAGAAACCAATTGATTTTCTGGTGTTACTAATAACAACTTATCACTAATACTTGTATCATTGTAATATTCTCATTTTTTTGCTATTTTTGTTTTTTACCTTTTGCTGACTATAGACTTCTCACTTTAGGGATTAAAGTTAAATATGAGATGAATCTAATAGTTTCAAAAACACAATCAGAAAAAAATTTCAATATTTCCATGGGCCCAGGAAGGCTGCGCCAAAGGCCACGCCATGCACCAGCTGGCCCCATCCCTGATGTGGAGCAAACAGGAGCCAGCCTGCCCATCCTTGGGGGTGGACCAGCCAACCTGGGGGCAGGGCAGGAGGGTCATCGAGCCTGGCCTTTGGCTCGAGGGCCCCACTCCCCCACCCGCGCTGGCAGAGGCACTCCCAGAACCCCCAGACCCTGTTGGTGCTGTAGGGGACTGAGTGGGGGGAAGGGAGGACTTGCCCAGGTGATGCAGAGACCTTGGGGCCAGGAGCCTGGGACCCCGCTTTAGGCCAGGGCCTGAGGCTTTAGCCCCTATAGCCCCTGCATTGATCCAGTCCTGGTTTTGATAGAAAAATAGTAAACACAATTCTAAAAGTAGTTCAAGACATATCAAATATTAAATAAAGACAAGCAAAGAAGGTGCTATGAATAGGTTTAACAATGCTTTCAACTCCATTGTCAAAAAGCTTGGTTTGGGGGTCCAGAGCCTCCAAACTGGTGCTCCCAGCCACCAGCATTTTCCTCCCCACTTATCTGTTTCCATATGATCCACCACCCATCTGCCAATTTCCAGCCTCATACATTCTGCAGTTCCGCAGGTGCATTCTGCCTAAACATAGCTGATACATTTCACAGCATAGCAGGTGCATTTCACCTTTAAACAGAATTAGGCACATTTGGCTGCAATAAAGTTAAAAAAAAATAGAAATGATATGATGATTCATGAGGGAGCACTTTAACTCTTTGTATGCCCAAAATGCAGCACACATACTTTTCCCATTTTATTACACACCTATTTTTTATGGATGGACATGCAGGACTTATTACACGTGTACAGAGTAATACAGGTGCTGCTTCAGCACATACACCACAAATACTGATTTGGTAAGCAGCTGCTGAATCTTAGAAATCAAAGAAGTATCATGTGACAGGGTTGCCATGGTACTTTGAAGCATGCGATTTTTATATAACGATATAGAAAAAAGCCACGTAATTACCATGCTACTTTGGGATGTACATATTACAGATGCTTTACCACTTTTAAGAATTGATAATACATATTTCATTCAGTCTCAAAAGAGTATTCTCTGTATTACAACAGTTTGTCTTTTTTTTGTCATCACAGAATAGAGTACAAGAAAAACAGTTTGGATGGTTTGGAGTTTTTTTGTTTTTTTAAATTAAAGAAACAGAGGCCATTCAGAAGACCAACTATTTTAAATCTGTATGTTTTCTAAATTATGTAGAGAAAAAACATTTTAATATATAATTATGTAGAAAGCCAATTGTTTGACAGACAGAAAATGTAAGTGCACAGAGTACTTGACACAGGTGTCTGGCTATTATAAATTGTTTATGAGGAGTCTTTTCCTGTTTTCATGAAATGTTCTTCTTGCAGCAGGTACTGTGTGCTCCCGCATGTGATTTCCCCTCTCTCCTAAGAGATGAAAATGTGCCGCAGTTTACTTTGCTTGGGTTACACTGCAGTATGATCTGTTTTCTTATGCAAGCACTATGATAGATCTGCGTTTCATGCTGCAAAAGCTCTCACTTGATAGCTGAGAGTCAGACAGAATATGATGTAAGCAGTGAAGACCACACACTGAATCAGAGATAAAACTTAACCGTATCCAAGAAGGAATTAGATTAACATATTTTCTCCTTTCCCGCACTGAAAACCATGTTAATAATGCAGAGTTTTGCCAGCCATTAGATATTCCTGTACTGTAGATATGTCACGAGGCTTCTCCTACTATACTGTAAAGCTGGAGAATCCTTTCTGAGTGCATATGGGGATAGCAATTTAGTTATTTTCTAGGTCTGCAACAACCAATACACTGGCATCATTGCTAGACAGCTTTTTAACAGTATGTTTAGATATCAGCCAGCAAAAATAACAAATCTAGCACAGCAGGTATTGTATTGTTATTTTCGAATGTGGCGGTCTAGGTGTGTATTGATGCACAATGGAGTTAACTCCTATTAATCCAAACAGAAGTGATGCATACAGTTCCCTACTTCATTTTAATAGACCCTCCCACCGCACAAAAAGCTGTATTTTGGCATAAGTCTAGCAGCTTCTTACCATTGCAGTGTCCGTACTACATAGGACAAAACAGGCTGCTGTAGAATCGAAGCCCAAATTGCTGCCCCAGAGGCAAAAGTGTTATCAACAAAGCTGTGCTGACATATCCAGCAATTTAGTTGTCATATTCTGACTTCACCTGGAATTACTTCATTAGAAAAACAAGCGATGAAAACTAGGAAGCGCATAGAAATCTGTAAGGTATTTTCCCTGATTATTTTTATAATTCATGTACTGACTTCTTAGTTGTCTAAATCTTTAACAGCAGTCATAATATTGGAGTGAACGGCTTTGTGTTTGTGGCTTCTACTGTATGGAATGAGAATTGCTGAACTTTGTCAGAGGCTCTACATTGTAACAGCCACTGGAGATCCTCCATTGGCACAAGCGAACGGTGCCTATGCTTTTTGCAGCACAAGAGTCCAAGCATTCTCCCTTCTTTCAGGGTGATTTCTGAGTAGACTTGGTATAGTATATAACAACACACAGTCCTAGGTCTCCAAAGATTTGTTACAAAATGGTGGCTGGTTATGTGAATTGAACAAGTATATTAATGTAAATGGTCTTGATCTCTTTAAGTTTTACTGTAACTATCAGTTGAAATCTGATTATTTGATGGATATTTTATTATATATTTGTAATCCTCTTTGCAACAGTTTTCTTTCAGTAGTGCAAACAGGTTAAGTGGAGTCAAAGAACTGGATTTCTGTCTGAGTCAGTTGGTATTAACTTAGCCTTTGCAATAGTATCTATTTACTGTAATCAGAACACCACTTATTAAAGCAAAGTCCTAAACCGAGAGCAAGAATTTTCACATAAGAAGGTGCATCTGTTGAATCAAAATTAGTAGGGAAGTAACATAGCAGGTTGTGTCCATTTTATAATTGCAGATAAATTCATAATATTAACATTATAAATCCCTTAACTCTTACATGTGTGTCTTTGAAGACTAAAGAGACTTAGGGGAGAGGTATAATTACAATAAATAAATTAAAATAATTAAAATGGTGGCTCTTCTTGCCCTGGTGCGCTGGTTTTGCTTCCAACTCTAGAATGAAATGTAATTGCTACTTGGTCACTATACATATATATATATATATATATATATAAACAAACAAAAAACCCATAGATCTCTCTCTCTCTCTCTCTCTCTCTCTCTCACACACAGACACACACACACAGACACACAGACACACACACACACACACACACACAATCCTCCTACCCCCACCTTTTAAAATATAGATGAACTCAATTTGTGCTGGATGAGTGCATGCAGCCAAAAAGACAGTGATTTCTGTGAAGTTCAACAATTGAAGGGGAAACAGCAGTAAGACCTCAGCTCAAAAAATATGGGGTGAAATCTGGCCACATTGAAGTCAATGAGAGTTTTGCCATTGACTTTAATGAGGCCAAGTTTTCATCCAAAACCTGATTTCCCTCTTGTCCTAGAAAGGAGATACTTGTTTTCTAGAGGTTTGATGAACTTTTCAGTATCATTTAGTGTGTGGGGTAAGAAAACCCATTAGGCTTCCAATCTGGCTAGCAGAAACAGTAATCTCGGCCACTGTATAACTGGAATGGGACTTTCCCATTTGGAATTAAGAAGGACTTTTCAGCTCACCCTACTTTCACAGTATACTAGCGAGAAGAGAATACTGTAGGAATGCCTGGAATCTTGCTTGGTATTTCTGATAGTGTATATTGGAGGATACTTTTTACTACATTAATTTTTTGAAAGAACTGGACATCTATATCCTAAGGAGTAGTGATTGAGATCGCTTTATTTTCAAAAAAGACAAATTCTTTTTAGGTGTGACAGAATTACTTCTAAGAAAGGTAATGGGATATGTTTAGATGTACAGGTATTTGCATGCATACTATCACTACTGTTTATAAGAATTATACAGAAGAAACCCATCCTCCTCAGAGACATTTCACTAGAATAGAAGACATAGATGTTTAGAATTTGGATTATAACAAAAATAATGAGTAATTTAAATCTGATTATGGTTTCAGTAAACATCACAACAGCACAAGATTAATGATGACAGAAATGCGTAGGCACTTTTATAGGGCACATTGGTTGTTATTAATAACCACAAATAAATGCAAGAGTGCACTAGAATATCACAGTAGGAAATATACTGTAAAAAGGAGAACATAAAAGGAAACTATCATTCCAGTGTTGTCTTAAGAAAATAATGTTGTGCAGTTCTTTTACATTAAATGAAGAGTGCATTCAACATAGTGACTAAAATCTGTGCAGTTTTCTTTATGTTTGGAATCTGCAATCAATGTACTGCATAACTGATATTTTAAAGTTATTTATAGTTGGAATATATATTTTAAAATATTTATGGTGAAATAAGTATCTTTTCCTACTATATTACATTTAAAGCAAATTAAATGTGGGGACTAAAAGCTGAAAGACCTTTTAGATTTTGAGCATTTGTTCTTTTAGTTAATTTGAGTAATGAGTCAATAACAACAAAAACATTTTGATAGTGTTCATCAATAAACTTAAATATTAGCTCTAATTATTTGAAACTGATTTCTGCAGATGGCCAACAAGTGATTAACATAATGGATTGGAAGTTTAAGAAGAGAGAAAGAGTAGATGATTTAAAAAAAGACCTTTAAGATTCAATCTTTGCAAAGGGATTGTGTTTCTCCTCCATGGTATTTACACAGCATGAACTGCTGGGGAATGCGTTGTCTTCTCTGTCTTCCACAGTGCCCAAGTACACTGTCAATAAAAACTACTGATGGTTTTCAGATCAACCTCGGGTTCTGTGAAGCTGTAAATATCTAAAATAATTATGCAAAGGACAAACTTAATTTAACATTTCTTATTTTTATGGCAACTGAATGCTTTATTTTCTCAATTAATTTTCCTTGTTTTCCTTAACATGGAATCTAATGTTTTTGTGAAAGATGCTATACTAATATTGTTGGAGGCTGAAATCCCCTTTAAGTTCACAGACTATGTCAAGCACAGGCATCGGCAGTACAAAAGTCCCCATGTTGCTCCAGTACCTCAAACTTCACGTGGTGGGACTTCACGTGGTGAGGATAAAATGGTAATTAAAATTACATGTCCATTTAATTTTTGGACTACCTGATACAATGCCCTGAACAAGTGCCTATTATTATTGTGCTGTGACACTGTTTAATAAGAATTGAATTGAGACCACTAATTCATTCCCATAATTTAAAAAAACATGCAGATGGTAACCGATTTCTATCAATATTGACTCGATCCATATTGTAACTTGTGGTCTAGGAATCAAAGACCCCATTGTCCCATCACTTAAAGCCATTCTCTTTCATTTTAATAGTGACCCATTTATTATTGTGTATTATTTTGCATAATAAAACACAAAGATTGAACAAATACATAGGATAAAAATGTAATCTTTATTCTTTTATTTGGTTAATAAAGCAGTTTACCGTTATTTATGGGAAAATATTTTCCAGCATGCAGTTCTCCAATATATTACACATCAATAGTTTTTGTAAAAGAAGGAGTACATGTTTAACTCCACCTTGGGTAAGAAACACAAAACGTTCTGATATGATGGATTATACAAGTTCATTATTTTGTTTTTGTGGAAAAAAAGACTGTGGATTCCATATTATATTTTTAACAGTTCTAGTGCATCATAAATCAACAAGAATAATAGCTTATATAATCAGACATTAGGAAAGATCAAGGATTCCAAGAATAAGGCTACCTTGAAATTTTAGATACACAGGCAGTACTAGGAATTCAATGGATTTCTGTATTGTTTTTTCACATACAAAGAACAACCTACTCAGGGGCAAGTGAACTATGGTCCCCATTTTATTTAAAATTATTTCATATTAAAATATATTTAAGTATAATAATAAGCTGAAGCTTACAACTACCCATTCATGTCTTCATATCTTATGGTTCTTAACAAAAAACCCAACAGGAATAAAAATGAGTGACAAAAACTTCAGGATAACTGTAGGTCATTATAGGTACCAAATGGTAAAAAATAATACAAAGTGATTTTTTAAAATAATACTTATAGGTTTTTCAATAAAACTGTTCCCTAACCTCACATCTTCAACAAGTTATGGTAAGCAGTTTACATGTCCTGTATATTGCAGTTATACACCACATGATATTATTTTTTTTAAATTAAAAAAAAGTAAGCTCTTAAATAGCAAGAAACTATTGCTTACTGACGTGAGGAATAATGTCTGGCTGAACCACTTGTTTCACTTTTCCACTGACACATGGCTTTCAAATTAGACTTCCAAACTTCGGAAGGTGTAAGATACAGCAACAAGGCATAAGATACAGATAAACATGCATCAGTGACAGCCTTCAAATTATTTATAATACTACAGAATATATCATTTATCTGTTTGCAAATTAGACTTAAGATACATATTTGATGCAATAAATGCTGTGTTCAGGTCATTATTTCCTTGCTCAAACATGTACCACTATGTCAAACAACGATTTAAATATCAAAGGTCATTTCATTGACAATTACAATGTTAGCCTTGCTGAGAATAGACATTAAAAAATAATGCAGAATAAAGCAGAAGAACTACAGCTATTTGGTCATTTCAGTGTTTTGGAGAAAATTCATTTCCTATAGTAGAATAGGTGACAAAACACATGGGGACCAAATTCTTCCCTGATGTACACCTCCCCTGCCATTTCTCCATGGTGCAACCCTAATAGGGTTGATCTGATGCCATGAAATATAAATAAGGGCAGTATTTGTCCCATGAGTGCTTAACTTTCCCATTAATCTGCAGATGTTACTCCCTTTATCTTAAATGGGATTTACTCACATGGATAAGAGAAGCAGAGAGTGAATGTTGCTCCAGACCTTAGAATAAAATATGGAATGCACTGTTGAAATGTAATACTTTTTGTTAAAAGGCAAAAACATCCAACCAACCAAAAAGTTCCAAACAAACAACTGTTCATTTTTGTGGGTATTCTTTGCGATTTTCTATTTATGATTTTTCTAGACGTTCTATTTCATGATAGTTAAAATACCTCAAATTTAAGAGCCAGCCTGAAACCCTGGAAATAGTTAGAACTCTGTTGCTCTTTGAGAGTCATGTTTTCCCATGCATTCACTACAAGTTCAGCATGCTTTCATGCAAATCACTTCTATCTCAACATGAGAGAAAAATCAGATTATAACAACTCACCAAATATAGCCTTTAAAATAACAACTAAATACATTTATTTAGGAAAGCCAAAAAGTAAAAAGCAAAAATAAAAAAGTGAAACTAATAAACTAATCAACTCTCTGTGGGAATAACTATCCTTTTCCAAGCGGAAACTCTTCTACTGGTATTTATTGATGTCTTGTCTCTATTCCCCATCATCCTGTCATCTTTTTGTGAGGGTGCTGATCTGATTTAGACTGAAGATCATAGGGGCAGGGACCTTCCTTTTTAACTAGCTTATCAAGAACCAGGCATACCATATCATGCCATACAAACAAATAGTATCTGACACTTGTGGAAAGAGCACTTACCTCTTTTCCCCAACATAAAAGAACCACATATAACAATCTGTAAATTAAAACAAATGACTGCACCAACAGGTATTTTAAAAGTAGGACAAATGTGGTTAAAATGGAAATGTGCAGAATGGATATAATTATTCCACTAAAGTGTTTGTTATTAACACACACACATTTTAAGAATTTTAGATTTGCAACCCTTTAATTGTCCCTACAGTCTGAGTAGCAATGTTGTTTCCTCTTCATCAGTACCTGCTGGTAATGAAAACAGTAATCTCTTGGCAAGACCGTCACCCTACAGAGTCACAGATTGATGATGAGGGGTTACTGTCTTGATATAGGCACTAACCTTCAGAGAGAGAGAGTGGATATGTAAAAACTGTCAGTTTGGCATACATAAATGTCACCTTCTCAGGCTGAAAACAATTTGTCATGAATGGAATTCTTTCTTTCCTTTTACTTTTTCCTTTCCTTGACGTCCTTACTTTTGTCCTCTTTTTCTGATTTGTCTTTTTCATATTTGTCTTTGTCTGGCTTTGTTACACTATCGTAGGAAGGTGGAGAGGTTGTGGAAGGGGTCCTATCTGTTTTTTCTTCCGCTGAGTTTTCACTTAGCATATCCACAGTCATATCTTCTTTGATAGGAAGGTCATGATTTTCTTGGCAAAACATAAATGAAACTTTTTTTATTGTTTGTTTTAAAAGGTAATGTCTGAAAGCTCGCTGAATAACAGTAGCAGACACCTCCTCTTGTTTTCGTTTTAACGTGGTTGTAATTGGTTCATAGGAGACTTTAGAAGGATTCGCTGCCATAAACCGATCTTCCATTTGTATTCGAAGTGCATCCATCTCATCACTTTCCCCCAAAACACGCTTTGTAAAAGCAAACAAGATGTCAAGGCAGTGAATTCTGTCTCCACTTACCACGGGCAGATCCATTGCAATAAGCTGAAGAGTGTTTGGTTTTGCTATAAGAAGAGGAGGATCCAGTGAGGCTGCAAAATCAGACAGTTTACTGTATTCTATAAACTGGGTTGCATCTGGATCATACTTTTCCCAAACCTCATAAAACATCTCAAAGTCATCCTCGCTCAAGGGCTCGGCACTTTCTTCTGTAGCAACGCTAAAGTTCTCCAAAATAACAGCAATATACATATTTACTACAACTAGAAATGATATGATAATATAACTGACAAAGAAAATAATCCCAACTGGAGGGTTACCACAGTCTCCTTTAACAGAGCTTCCTGGGTGCTCTTTATTAGGATCACAGTCCGGTTCTCCGCTGTTAAGAATTGGTGCTAACAAACCATCCCAACCAGCAGATGTGGTAATTTGAAAAAGGCAGAGCATGCTGTTGCCAAAAGTTTCAAAGTTGAACATGTCATCAATCCCACCATCTCTCTTAACATAGGCAAAGTTGGACATTCCAAATATAGCATAGATAAACATGACCAGGAAAAGCAGGAGACCAATATTAAACAAAGCAGGAAGAGACATCATCAAAGCAAAAAGCAGAGTGCGGATCCCTTTAGCACCCTTAATGAGACGCAGGATTCGACCTATTCTGGCAAGTCGGACAACTCTGAACAAAGTGGGGGACACAAAATATTTTTCAATCACCTTGTCTAGAAACATACCTGTAAAAAAAAAAAAAAAAAAAAAAAGAAAAGTACAGTCTGTTTTATAATGACTTAAATTTTCCATCTCACAGAGCATACATGAATACTGACTGTATCTATCCTTAGTGTAGATTCTAAGTAGGAAGAAAGTCATAATGTACAGACTTAATTTTGGCTAATACCGTCCATTAAAAGGCATTGCAAAGAAAAAAATATTTTCTTGGCACTTTTTATAGTGGTTTATGAAAAATGGATACTAAAATTAATACTAAAGTACTAAGAAAGCCCATTTGAGTTTCTGAGGTTGAGAATGGTAATGTACAGATTACTATAAATGATCTCATACATGTTTCTGGTTTACTGTAAAATCAGGGGGAACTGAAAGCTAAGTACGTGTCTATCTGATCTTTGTAAATCTTCCATCGTTAAAACAAATTTTTAAAACAAATCTTCTCCCTTTCATTCATTAGATTCCTTATTAACATAATTATTTCTTACCTATTATGGAGAGAATGACAACCACAAAGTCAAAAATGTTCCATCCTATGGTGAAGTAATAATAACGGAGTGCAATTAGTTTGAGGACACATTCTCCAGTGAAAAGGACAATAAAGACAACGTTAATCCAATATAAAATATCTTTCATATCATCACCCTGGTCATCCATTTCTACCATCATTGTGACCATGTTCAGGCAGATAAGAATCATGATGCTGATATCAAATGCTTGTTTTGTTACAATATCAAACACACAACCTTGGAATTTGTTCTGGAAAAAAAAAGTGTGATATTATTACAATAATAATATTATCACTCGCTCACTCATTTGCTCACACTAGTTCAGAAAGAAACACCCTAATGTAGTTTATTTATTTTTAAAGAAAGGCTGGAAATCAGTGATATTTAAAAATAACCAATATTTTAAAAAAAAAAAAATCTGCCAGGCTAAATTTTCCTCCAGGAAATGGATTGGTTTTATACTTGTATCTGAGAGCTATCACATGAAGAAATTCAAAGATTCCATTGGGACCACACAGAAGTATCCATAAATTTCCATTTTTAGCTAAAACATCCAGAAATGTTTAGCTTGCAACTGTTATTTTCCTCCCAAATTCAAAAGAATGTAAAACATGCATTCTTACTGCTGGCCTCGGTATAGGTTTTTGTGGTTTCTTTGATCCCAGCTTTTTCATTGCATTGTAGTATTTTTTCTGTTCTTCTGTCATGAAGATGTCTTGACCTCCAAGGTAAAGAAATGAAGTAACTGGTTACAACCATGCCATTAGAGATATTATTTCACTGTTTTTTCCCCGATATATATGAATACAGAATTCAGGACTCAAAATAGAAGTGAATTCTTTAAAAGTATATGACATCTTGCTAGAAAAATCCACAAAAATTAGGTTTTTTTAATATTGGGGAAAAGAAGTGGAAAAACTGAGCTTTTAGCCAGTAGCACTCATTAAAAGAGCAGGCAATTTAGAGATACTTGGCATAAGTAAAAATGAAGTCTACAAATATACAGAAAAATAATGCATCACAAGATATTATTCATATTCAGGGTACAAAGCCAAATCAGCGATTTCAACATCTCTGTAGTAGTTTGTCAACTACAAGAAATGAGTTTTGAATCTTTAAAAGGTCAAATTTTAATTAATAGGTCTTCAGTTACAATAGATTAGGAATATCCAAATTCTGAATATTTGCTAAATTAAAATTAAGTTTTCCATTAATTTTAATTTACTGTGAACAAGCAAATCTTGCTGGTCCTCTTCAATCCTAGCTACATGACAAATTCACCCCTAGCTGTTAAATTCACTTGGATTGCATATAGTCCTCTAACTTTATTTTAAAAACTAAACAACTTATTCTCTATCAAATTTCCACTTCTTGATTCTTCCCATAAAACCATTACCAGATTGTGGGGCATTCCACAATGAACCTTTCTTCTCTTGGAAGACGGAGTCACAACTTCCGGATTTGGTAATTTTGTGGTTGACAAAGGCTTCCCTATTGCTACATAAGATATGCTTTTTCCTGTTTTTTCTTTCTAGTACCCTGAAGCCTCTTCCTATCCCTCATTCCTTTTCTTACAGTAACAGCTCCCTGCCTTTCCCCATGGTTGTAGTATGGCAACCCCATACTAAAGTGAAAAAGCCCTAACCTACCCCAATGTCCCATCCCCAGTCACGGCCAACCCTGATGCTTCAGAGGAAGGAGATAACCCGCTCCCAGCCCCACAAACATCTTGGGGAGGACAGGAAATCCCCTTCTTGACATCTGCTGGTGGCTGACTGAAATCCAGAAGCATGAGCTTCAGGAACATAAGGCATAAACTGGAAGTGAGCTCCAGGGCTGATCAAGCCCTGCCCCCTACCATCACAAACAACCATTGTATTCAGTTGCATTCATAAATTAAAAACTAATTAAAACTAAGACTTGCCCACGTTCTCAGGGTTTAACTGATCGCCATATTTGGAGTCGGGAAGGAATTTTCCCCCAGGGCTGATTGGCCTGGGCTCTAGGGGTTTTTTGCCTTCCTCTGTAGCACAGGGCATGGTTCACTTACCGGTGAATTCTCTGTATCTTAAAATCCTTAAATCATGATTTAAGGAGGTAAATAACTCAGTCATAGGTTGGTGCCTATTGCTGGAGTGGGTGGGTGAGGTCTTGAGGCCTGAATTTTGCAGGAGGTCAGACTAGATGATTGTACTGGTCCCTTCTGACCTTAAAGTCTATGAGTCTAAGTTGCCCCCACATCTCCTATTGAGAAACTGTTCCAGAAACTCACCTCTCCAATGGTTATATACCTTTTTCTAATTCCAGTCTTAATTTGTTCTTGGCCAGTTTATATCAATGTGTTTTTGTGCCAATATTGCGTCTTTTATTTTGTGTCTTTTAGTTTAAATAGCTCTTCACCTTCTCTTATATTTACCTTCCTGACATATTTACAGACAGCAATCTTATCCCCTCTGTCTTCTTTTTGCTACAAGCCAAGTCCTTCCAGTCTCATCTCTCACGATATGCCCACCAAGCCCGTGATCATCCTAGTAGCTCTTCTTTGCACTTGTTCCAGTTTAAGTAAATCTTTCTTGAAAATGTGTTACCAGTATTGAACACAGTATTCTCAATGTCTTACCAGTGCCTTATACAATGATATTGATATTTCTCTACTGGAAATTCTTCAGCTAATACATTCTAAGATTGCATTTGCCTTTTTCACAACAGCACCCCACTGATGACTCATAGGCATCCTGTGACTGACCCACACACTGAGGTTTCTCTCCTCCTCTGTCACTACAAACTGATGAGCAACTAACCTGCAGCATAATTTTTTTTTTTTTTTTACTATTTGACAAAAAATGCATGGCCTTGCACTTTTTATTACAGAATTTCATCTCATTTCTGTCAATCCAATTTTCAAGATCATCCAGATCTTCCTATATACTATTCCAATTCTCCTCTATATTGACAATGCTTTCTAACTTTGTATTATTAAAACATTTCATTAGTCTACTACTGTTTTAGTGCCAAGCTCAGGAGTAAAAATATTGAATAAACTGGTTCCAAGACTGATCCTTGGGGAACTCCACTAGTAACCTCCCTCCATTTTCCCAATTCACCTTTTCATTTGGTCTTCTCCCCTTTAGCCAATTTCTTACCCACTTTACAATACTTGTGTTGATCCTCATCCCTCCCCCTGCCATTTAACTAATAATTTCCAATGTAGCACCATGTAAAATACTTTATTGAAGTCCAAGTATATTAGATTTACTGCACTACTGCAACTTCTAACTCATGTGATGACTTTTAGCCAAGAACTAGTTTGATTTACAGATGACTTGAGATTGTAGCTTTTTGCAAGTAGGGAAGGTGGTTGATCTCTTCTCTCTGTTAGTGGTGTACATCAGGTTTGGCTTACCTGATTGTCAGAGGCCCTCACCTCTCCTTCTCCTGAATTACTAGACCAGGGAAGACTGTACAACTTTGTGTTGATGTGAAAGAGCAATCCCTTTCCTTCCATGTCTTTTGTAGGGATCCTTGTCCTTCTTGACCTCTGCTTCAGGGACCTCTGCTTGTATCTTGAAAGGCTAACTAGGGATTCCAATATGGTGACTACGGTCCAACCTGAACCAATCATTTGGTTTCTCAGTCAGAGGTCACAACAGAAGATCCCAGTCTGAAGAGAATGTTTTCTTGCGAAATACATTAGTAATGACAAGTGAATGATCCTTTGCTTACAGGAGATTGCGTATATGTCTACAGGTCAATTCAAAACTTGCAGCTTGCCTGTGCCAGCTGACTCAGGCTCGTGAAACTCAAGCAGCAGGGTTGTTTAATTGCAGTGTAGACTCCCAGGTGTGGGCAGGACCATGGGCTCTAAGACCATGCAAGGAGGGAGCAACCCAGAGTTCAGCCTCCAGTCAGAGTCTGGAAGTCTATATTGCAAGTAAACAGCCCCTCAGTTTGAGTTAGGTGGCATGGACCAAATGTAGGTGTCTAATTGCAGTGTAGACATAGTGTCAGAGACCCATGTGAGAAGGAGCTGGCAATGGACTTCAGTCTAATGATATAAGGCGCATTCTTTACTAAATACAATTAACTGTTCATCTGCAATTACCCTTTCATTCATTTCCACTCACTCTTTATGGCAATTAGTAAGAGATGGGGGGGGGGGGTCACCAAGGTAAGTACATGGTATGCTTTAGTGCCCCTTAAACTAAAGTCAAAAGCTACTTTAACATTTCTTATCATTATTAAGCTTCATTTAGAAGTTGATCAAATAAAGTTATCCAGGCCCAGATTCAAATATGGCTCGTGTTTCTTACAACTGTTGTGAGAGAGTTAAGGCAATGATTTTCATCCCTTACAAAAGTTGATTACTTGATGTTAAGTATTTCTTTTATATTCTGTTCTTTCTGATGCAGTGATGAAATGCTACAATACTTATCTTCTTTTTTTGTTGGTTGAAGTTATCTATGATGACACCAATGAAAAGGTTCAAAGTGAAGAAGGCCCCAAAGATGATAAAGATGACAAAGTAAAGATACATGTACAGGTTTTCTTCATACTTGGGCTGCTCTTCCACCTACAGAACAAGAAGGAATGTCAGCACTAAACAAGAGTCCAATCATTTGAAGAGGATGTTTCTAATGCCTGCTCAAATCCTGCAATTATTTGTGTATTTCAGTGGAAATCAAGCACAAAATAGGTAAATGCACACATGACTTTTTTGCACATTAAAATGCATGTTTTCTGTGCACCCTTGCAAGTCATTTTTGAAAAGTAGATGCAGAATCTCAAACTTGGATTAATAAAAAAGTAAGAAAGCCATGAAATATGGCTATCCTGGAGCAGTATCTAAGCATTCTTTGATAGCCTTTGTTAATCTATTTTTATTTAGTTAGTAGCTGTTTACAACACGGTTTACGAAGTGTGTTGCTGCATGTGAGACGCATGCTTAATTGCTTTACAGAATGAATTTGTGTAAAACATTTGACATGTTTTTTAAGTTTTCATTTTCACTGACATACAAGTTCTATATTAAAGAAGCATTATGTGCACTTTGAATCTACGCACTCTAAACAAACAAACATAGACTTACATTAATGGAGTCAACAGCTGCATACATGATAACCGTCCATCCTTTAAATGTAGCCTATGAAAAGGCAATGTATTAGAATTCTGTGTAAAGCTTCTGGTCAAAGAAAATATGCATTTTTTTTATAATCATATTCTTATGAATGAAAAACCCCCATTTCCCACATCATGTAAGAATTTTTTTACCCGAATTTTTTTGGACAAAATAATGCAGATATGGCAATACTGAAACATTTCACAAATCCATGTCAGTTTTGCCAAATTCCAACAGTTAAAGAAATTTTTTTTTAAAAATCAATATATTACATTTTGACATTTTCTAAATTGAATGTTTCAATTTTCCTTGTGAAGCAACTTTTCCTTTTCCAATTTCATTTAATTTTATTTGACACAGAAATGTTTTTAAAATCTCAAAATCAAAATGAAGTGTATTGTTCACCACAAAATGAATTTTTCTTCCAATTTTTGAGTGTCCAAAATTTGACTGCACTTTATTTTTATTTATTTATTTAACTTCAGGCTTGCCAGTGAACAAACAAATCCCTTACTTGCTCAGCTCTAATGTAAAGTTAGTGTCTTGGAAAGAGCTGAGCAAATTATTCATAACAAATAGTTAACCAATGAATTTAGCTGCTTTTTTTTTTATGATCAAAGAATACCCCTGCACAAATTCTGATTTTCTTGGATGTATTTATTATTTGAATTATTATGCAAACTCTTAAAAAGTCTATAAATGGGCTGAGTTGTGGTCAACATCTAAGCCATTCAGTCATATAGCTAAATCACAGGATAAAATTTGTTTCCATTTTCAGACTATTACAAACACGAGCAAGGCTTTCATAGATCACTGTGGCTTTGAATTTCTCAGGAAGAGGATTGGAGCATCTTACAAAGAAAAAGGAAAAAGAAGCAGGTTTGGTTTTGCTCTAGTTATCATTCCTACAAACCCCCCCCCCCCCGGTTTAATAATTACTAGCTGAAGAAACACATTTTAATTTAATGTTTCTCTTACCACCTTCATACCACAAAAAAAAAAAAAAAAAGAATCTTGTTTAGAAAGGCTGTTGTCAGATTTCTGTAATAGTTTCTCCTACCCTGGCTCTCGAAACAAGTCCATCACTCTGTTGTGTGTAGGGCATTGTCTTTCTATCCTCTATAAAGTAACTGAACTGCATTTATACTGACACCTGTAATTTTCTCTCCTTACCCTTACCAAAGTCAGGCAAACAGAGGTGTTGTATGTGTACATGCCCCATGTGAGATTTCTGTAATAGCCAAGCTTTGATGGTTTAGGAGATTGGTGTTGGAAAGGACATTTTGGTCTCTTTGGTCTGTTAATTTCGAAGCAGCATCCAACAATTAACTTCCTTTTCTGGTCATCCGCAGTAAATAAGACAAATAGTTATACAAGCAGTGAAAGCAGAGCTCCCCCCCCCCCCCCCCAGCCACACATGTTTAGGCACCATGTAAACGAAAAGGAGTCATCCTATCATGGGCACACAGTATAATGTTACTAAAAGGAAATCTATTTTGCTAAATTCAGCTGGCAAAAACAGTTAGGCAGGAAGTCTAAGGAACACAGAGTACTCTGATGCAAGCTGTTGCGCAGTCACAGGATGACAGCATACCTGAAAAAGAAGACTTGGGCTCATATGGAGAATACATTTCATGGTTATTCTTCTGTGATAAAAATGATGAGCCTCCAATGGTATTCTCTAGGATTGGAAGAAAGTGAACACTAGGGTCATCCTGGGGTATGTCACAGGGTAAATTATACTAATGGGCAGAAAAGAGACGCCATAGCATGATGCTAACATTTTACTTCCACAATGTCCAAAAAGAAAGCATTCAAGAGATGGAATATGTGGCTTAGGGAGAAAGATACTAGGCTGGAACAGGATAGGCCACACTGACAAGAAGAGATTGAATACCAGGGTAGAGCCTGCAAATCAGCATACCATTTCTTGCAGATCGCAGTTGGATGGTCACAGAGGTCGGGACCTCCATGACTTGTGGGGCAGGGCTGGAGCAGCTGCCAGCCAAAGGGGAAGTGAACAGATGATTAGCTGTTAGGCAGGGAGTGGAGCTGGGAGCGACTGATCAGTTGTTGGGTGGGATGGCAGGGCTGAGCACCTGTTTGGCAGCCAGCAGGGTTCAACAGCTGATCACCTGTTTGGGGTGGCAAGGGCTCAGCTGATGTATGGATGCAGATGTAGGTAAATCCAAAAGAGGGAGGGTGAAATGCAGTTGGGTAAATGTTTATTCCTGCGGACTGATGTATTTGTTTCCGCTTGAGGTCTATCCCAGGGTACTGTTGCCTCTGCTACTTCATATAGGCCACCAGAAGTACCAAGTAAAACATCTGATTAAACAGTCAGGAAGAAACTATTTTTCTGCTGAAATCAGCTATCCAGTCAGTGCAATACTGCTGTGTCATACAAACCAGAAAAGACACAATTGCTGTGATGTATATGCTAGTCAGAAAAGCCAAAGTATGCAACATCATAGTTCATATGCAGGGAAGCCTTTCTAAAAACCACATAGTGGGTAAGGACTGGTACCTCTTCTCAAGAGGCAGCAGAAGAGCTGCAGTGCTAGAAAGAAGAGCCCAGCTTCAGCAGGGACAATGTCTTCACAAGAGGAATTGCCTCAGGATACCAGATTATATGGACCATTGTTCTGTCTCTGACAGCAGTCAGCACTACATGATTCAAGAGAAGGTACAAGAAACTGATGAAAAATTACAGAATATTCCAGAAGTTTTTTTCTAACCCCATCTGCTAGTGGGTGTCTTTGATTCGGAACACCCAGGTCTATACCTGTTATATTCTGTAACTCAAACCCATATGTACGTTAATCTTTCTTCTCATCCTACCAAGACCTTGGCTTGAATATTATCTTGCAGTAATGAGTTCCACTGATTACTTACAAAAGTGGCTAAATGAGCTATATTGCACTGGATATCAGCTTAGGGGTTTTTTTTTTTTTTTTTTGTAGTTTAAGAAAAGTTAAATAGAAGCTTCAATAAGCCTTCCCTGTATGTCTTCTTTCTGTATATTTTTATCATGTTCTTCCTCCTACTCCTCTCCTCCCTAAATTAAACAGGCCCAATTTTTCCCTCTTCTCACATTAAAGTATTTTCACATCTCTAGTCATGTTCACCACTTCCCCCAATGTTTTTTCTTTGTCTGCACTATCTTTGGTCAGCAGGGCTGACCGAGTAAGGCAGTACCGCTGAGCAGCGCAGTTTTTCCTCTCTCTTTCTTTATGCATCTTAACATTTCATTTTTTCACTGGGAAATGAACAGTTGTTACATTCAGTTTTCCACAATGATGCTCATGTTTTCTTCCTGGGTGGTCTCACTTATTTTATAGCCAGCAGTGTGTGTAAGTAATACAAATTATTCTTTTCAATATGTACACCGGAGACAAAAAACTATTGCTGAGATAATTTAGAGGGTCGCCAAATACTGCAACCCAAAGCCCTTTTATTAAGCATATCCTCAGCAAAGGTGTTGGGATTCAACTTATTTCCTTAAGAATGAAGACATCCAAAAGCAAATGGAATGCCGTTTTTCTGTGAATGACTGTGACAAAGTTCTATGAAGGCTGCAGTATAGCATGCTCTTTGGAGCTACAACGTCAAGAAAGTTCCACCCCACCATCGGCTTTGGGTTCAGTTAACAAATCACTGATCATATATCACTTAGCACAAACTGCCTCTGTCTGAGCAGCAACTGTCGCAGATGTCAGTACAAAGCAACAGGCCTGGATGGATTTGAGAAACACTGCACTGCCACCAATATAGTAGAGTAACAGTGGATTGTTGAATTAATTCAAATGAACATTCGTAAGAAATCATTGTCTAGTATTTGCCCATCTCTTCTGTTAATAATTATTTGTCAGATATAGTAAAAGACAGTACGTTAAAAAAGATAAACAAAAATGTGAAATTGGTGAAACTACGTGTCTAATACTGTAAACTCTACTATATAAATAACAATATTGGGTAAAATCAAACCATATAAAAATGTTGACAAGTTCCAAAGGGGTAGCTGTGTTAGTCTAGTTCAGCAAAACAAACAAGGAGTCCTGTGGCACTTTTAAAGACTAACAAATGTATATTTCTCATGAGCTTTTGTGGATGAAGCCCCACTCTGCCAGACGCCAGAAACTGGAAAAATCTTACATTGAAATGTGAAAGTTTCAACGTAAGTTTTTTCCACTTTCTGGCATCACACGAAGTGGGACTTTACCCATGAAAGCTCATGCAAAAAATACATTTGTTAGTCTTTAAAAGTGCCACAGGACTCCTTGTTTGTTTTTCATATAAAATGTGTAATTTTTAAATTTTACTAAAACATATCTGTTTAGCAGAATATATGTGGAATTCATATTCAAATATAAAGCTGAACAAACTTATGCAGTGCATTTAACAGAGGCGGAAGCACCAATATAATCCAGGATGGATAATATACATAGTTGCCTAAAGTTCCTTAGCATAAAGTGAAGGACCACCTGCTACCAGCTCTGGAGTTTGAGAAAACAAATTAACAGGTGTTTATGTGCACAAATGTTTCCCCAAGGAACAGCTTGCCAAGTGAACCAAATTAAAAATGCATGTTCCTATCCTAACTGGTTTCATTCTACAGATGGCCTGCTGGGAAAATACTTGTCCTCAGATTCAAAGAACTGCTCAGTTCTTCTGAACCTGCTGGCCTTGTATCAAACAATCTCCCATCTTCCCACTCCACACCCTCTCACACACTCTTCAAAAAAACTTGGGAAATGGTTGGAGAGTGACTGAACTGGCAAAAAATGGGGAGAGCACATTCAGCATGGTGAAAAAGGAAGGTGGATTTTGCTGCTTTAAAACCCTCTATGGTCTCTATTTTTAAAACTCTAAATATATCCCCTCTGAATAATTTTTGCTCTGAAAATTGGGCAGGGTCTTGCAGTTTGCCTACTGGGGGATACCATGGTAAAAATCACATCTGACTGCACCCAGCATAGGGTAAGTAAAAATAACTCAGGTATGTTTTTATTTATCTTAACTCTATGGTATTGGAATATTTTAGTGAAATCTGCAGATTTGGGATGAGCTTTAACTTTTTTTTTGCTCTCAGCAGTCCTCTCTTTTTCCTTCTATCTATTCTGGCTGATAGTAAACATCCTTCTACCTTGAAAGTTCACACATGAGCATGCCAAACACCAATATTACTCTGCTTGCATGGAACAGCATCAAAAGGTAATTAAACCCTCCATTAATTCCTGATAAAGGTCTGGAATGTCCATTTTGATCCATATTTTGTTAATCTCCAAGGAAACTTGCTTTTGGACATCATTAAACCAGTTTCCTTCTCCAAGGTCCCCAAATTTTCATATATTTAAAGCACTAACAATTTTCAGGAATACATTATCTATGTCTGTATGACAAGATAATGAAAATTAGGGGATCCATCTTCACTTCTATAAACTACAGATAGAAAATTAAACTATAAAAATATATATATACAGAATTGTCACTTACTACTTGAAGCAGAGAAAGATAGCCAGCTCCAACATTATCGAAGTTTACTTTCACATTTTGCCACAGAACATCTTTCTTGCTTTGCATAAGGATCTCACACTCATTTTTATTCTTAATCTGTTCTCTTAACAATAGTTTACCAGTTGTAGTATTAAGACAGTGGAAGAATTTGCCAGCAAACAGATTTACTCCCATTATGCTGAAAATTAGCCAGAATATAAGACAGACCAGAAGTACATTCATAATAGATGGTATTGCTCCTAAAAGGGCATTCACAACCACCTAACAAACAAATAGAGGAGAAAAGCGTGTTAAGAAAACGTACAGAAGCAAAGTACATAGGCATTCTTAAAAGGCTAACAGCAAAAATATTTTATTACAAAATGTAGTTACAAGTGATCTTATTTCCAAATACTTATACTAAACCACACAATGAATCAGTATGAAAAAAGGTGAAGACTAAAATGTCAAGATGAAAAATAAGTTATTTTTTTTTAAAAGCGGCAAGACAATCATAACACGTGCACTGTAGAGGGGAAAAAAAGAAGATGTTAAAGAACTAGAACATTCAAATTAATAAATGTGACATTGTTACTGATGAATATAAACAATGATTAATGATAAGGACTGATTGATCTATAGATCTTTGCAAACAGTACAGAGGTTACTTAACAAAATTAGGACTTCAAGAATTGTAAAACACATAATAACTTTACAGTATAATTATTCATACATTATTATTTTACTTACTGAAGACAACCTTGTACAAAAAACAGACCACTTTGTATTATATATTCATCTAGATCACTAGTGTGCCTTTCAAGCTCCACTTGTAATAATCTTGTTAGATATTTCATATGAAAAAACATGAATTTATTTCAGTGTATATAAAAGCATGTAAAGATTCTGCTTATAATATGATCGATATTTTTGCCATTATATTATAGGTAATTAATGTGACAGAAAGAAGAATGCCTCTTGCTGGTTGAATTAAAAAACTTTGGTGTCCCTGTGAAAGAACAGCTTTGGTTCTTCACACCTGATAATTTAATTTCTACAAAAACTTCTCCATTGAGTCTAACCATTGTGGTTACTGCACCTTTGCAGAAGAGTCCACAGAAAACTGAAGAGCCAATTTAGAATGTTTAATGAAACAAATTTTTTCACCATATCTCTGCCTCCAGGGATCTTTCTGTTCAGATCATTAAAACCCTGCAAATCCGTGGATATCCGCATTATATCTAGGGATATCCGCATCCAAGGATACAATATTTGCAGACCATTTCTTGCAGATGCAGATCGGATACAGATCCACATATTTTTATCTGTGCAGAGCTAGAAGCCTGCAAATACGCGGATATCTGCGGATACCCGCATTATATCCGCATTCGTGGATACAACATGGATATCCGCAGACCATTTCTTGCAGATGCAGATCGGATGCAGATCCACATATTTGTATCCGTGCAGGGCTCTACAGATCATGCGTGTGGATTTGGTTGTGCACACTTTGATACCTACTCGCAGTAGTTGGTTAGAGAGCAGATAAATTACTCTAATGCAACACCGTAATCTTTAATCCATCTGAAAGCAAGAACACTGATATTTCAAGTTATCTTCATTTCTGGTGGAAACCTAGAAAGATGTACGATGATTGTCCCAGACTCAACTTCAATTCAGATATGTCAGATCTCCATTTTATGATGGATTTACTTTGTGATTAAGATAATTTTTCTAAACAGTTTGGGGCAAAATGTCAAATGATCTTGTGAGACACATGAAAAGTGGAATTTTCTTTAGTGATGAGGTATGAGGCAATCTGCACAACCATTGTGTCATCGTCAATTATAAGCATTCTAGATAGATAGAACTTTGAGATGATGCTACCTACTATTAAAGTGATGGCTACAAAGAAATAATTTTAAATAAATGAATGGAATATAGAAGCAGAAAAAGTACTTGAATGGACTTACAAGATAATAAAAAGACCTTAGCTTAGATCCCAGATCTGAGCAATTGCTGATTTTGAACCAGCATCAAACAGTACTAACATCTGTAAAGTGAAGCTGCTTTAAGACCTGTCTGCATGTGTGTCTGAACGTAATCCAGTCCAGCCAATATCCCTGACTTACTGGGGTAGATATTTATGTGTTAACTCACCAGAAGATAGTTCATATTCCTGAGACCATTGTTACTCAGCAACTAAAGATAGAGCTGTATTGATGGCTTCTATTTTTCCTTGATTTGGGAGAATTTCAGGAACCTTTCCTATGTTTGGAAAGGCCTGCCTTATAGCACATCATTATCCATCCCTCAGGTGTTAGATTTGCTATAAAAGTGGGGAAATAGTCTTTCTGAAGCTAACAGTATAGTCATTTTCCTGTAGTGAGGATGTGTCCATAAATTCTTGAAATAAGATTGCTTCTATTAGAATATGGATCAGACATCACCAGTGCCCATAATCTTTGTTCCTGCCATAAGGGCTAAAAGACTGAAGAAAAGGGCTCTGTAATGAAAATGGTGGTTCCCTAAGAAATCTCTTTTTACAAAAATGTATAGAGACAGAAAGTAAATCTCCACAAGATTTGTAAGTATCAAATAATTTCCTACAGATGTTGCAGTCATTGTTGGAGTTAGTATTCGATAATGAATTTAACTTTCTTCATCCGTTTATTGAACTGTTTGAGTTCTAGGAGTTACAACACAGCAGATAGGACCAGAGAAGATTTTCATTGCTTAGAAATCATATTTCTGACTTAGGTAAAGGTGCTGACCTGAGGCAGTCAGTGACACAAGGCTGTACAATATGTGTGCATAAGAGTTTTGTCAAGACACAAACTGCAGCTGGTAAGAAACCTATGGAAATCCAGGTGACCACTAGAAACAGGTCACCAAAGCAACATGGAACTTCAGGAGGAAATTATGGAGGAAACTTTGATTACAATGTATCCTTTGAGACTCATAGCATATGTCTACTACAGATGGGAGTGATCCACCCACCCCGGGGAAGAAAGACTTGTGCAAGCAGCGCTTGAGTTAGTGCACTAAAAATGGGCATATGGATGTTGCAACTCTAGCTCACAAGTATAAGGGGGTGTGTAAGCTCCAAAGCTTGTTTCTCTCACCAACAGAAGTTGGTCCAGTAAAAGATATTATCCCAAACCTTCCCCCTCAACTCTGTAATATCCTGGGTCCAACATAGCTACAACTACATTGCACACATCTGCATATCATGCTATTCTTCTCTGTATATAGTAGGCATCAGGAACTAGCTGGTTCTGTGGGACCCCTGTGAATGTTGCCAATTCCCACCAATGTTGGTGACTCAGTGACACAGTATACTTTGTAAATAACCATTTTTTTTAAAGAAAAGGGGTATATGGATATCAATTAATGTGCCAAGAATAAAATTAAGGGAGTTGACACTTTAAAGAAATTAAGGATTAAGCTATTGTAGTTACGCATTCTGGAATACAGTATATGTATGTTACTCAAATTGATTTTGTCAGTTATGAGACTTAATTTAAATAAACACATTTCCTTAAATGATTTAAACTAAATACATTCTAAAAATTAAATTTATTTTTCAACATTTCACTCAGGAGACAATAATAAACTAATCAATTTCACATTTTTTTATTCAGTTTCATTTTCTGTCTCTACAAAGGAAGGATTAAATTAAAAAACAAAAACAAAGATAACCCAAAACACGAAAACATTTCTAACAATAATCAGATCTGATAAAATCTCTTGTCCTCATAACAAATGTTAGTAGGCCTTAGTTACTTAAGTCTCTAATAAAAGTTGACTGATGCATTTTTTCCAGAGAGTAAGAGGAAAGTGATGTAAATTGTGTTTTCTATAGTGTTACCCACAACTGATGGAAATCACAAGTGTATTGGCAGAAACTTTGTACATGAGCAGTGGACCAAATGGTTATTGTTATAAAGAATTAGGTGTTTACATTATTAGGAATGTTGTAGAAGGAAAATATAAAAAGAGTGGATGGGAAGAAATGATGACTGTATAAATCAGAAAATAAATAGTTTTTCTACAACTATCAGTCTTGGTATCCCTTACCTCAGTGGTTTTCAAATTATGGGTTTGGGACCCAATACTGGGTTGCAGACCCTCAGGTACTAGGTCATGGCGTCCCCTGTTGCCGTCACCGCTACAAGACTGGAATGCATTGCTCAAAGATGTAATTGTTGGGTCATGGGCATAAATGATTTTTTTTTTTAAACTGTGTCCCAAGAAAAAAAGTTTGAAAGCTACTGCCTTACATTATAGTGGCTTACACTATACCTTTTAAAAGAAAATAACCAGTTTCACATATGTAGGAGAGCTCTATTAAAGAGAGGGGAAGAGACTGAATAGGCCTTAAATGGCCCGTGAGTCAGCTTAGTGGGAACACAAGGGAGAAATGAAGAGATCAAGTCTCAGGAAAGAACTAAGGAGTCAAGACTTAAAGAGGAGATTCAGTGAAAAAAGCTGCTAAAAAGGAAACTGAGAAGGATTTGGGGAGAGATTACAGTGAAGGCTGAGACAACTGGAAAGGGAAGATAAGAGCTTTGTGGCAAAGATAAAAATGGCTGGGAACTCATTTGTGAGTGCAGGCCTACTGGAAACAGTACAAAGTTCATGAATGGTGGAAAACCTTGTTTGTCTAAGCTTGTTGCCAGTAGAACTCATGGATGCAGGTCTAAATAGACTACAAATCAAAAGATGTGCTACTGTTAAAGACCAAACTCATTGATTACATCTGCTCTACAAGCTTAGGCAAAGTTCTAGTCATATTAACATAATACAAATATTTCCTTAATGAATGCGCAAAACAGAGAAATAAAATTAACTCAGGCTTTAATTATCTGGGCTATCTATCTAAGCAGAGATAAAAAACTAGGGAGTTGGATTTTTTTTTTCCTCGCTAAAGAAAAGATTCTGAGGTGAACGGGAAATAGCATTCATATTTCTGGGAAGACAAACACCTTGTGCTGATGAAGAGCTCTAATGTGACTGTTGCCATCTAGAAATTAGGATAGTAGGGCCATATTTTCAAAAGCTGGCCCCATATTTTCTGCCCACAGATTTTAGGTGTAAATAAACATGAGACAATTGTATGTCCAAAACTATTCTAATTTGGGTGACTGTTCTGTTTTAGATGCTGAGTTGTGGGCACAACCAGTTACTCTGGTGTCCAACTGATCTAAGCTGTGAGTGAAAAGAGGGAGGCCAGATGAACACCAGGCTAACGATGTGATCCCTTAAAAATAAACAGGGAATGAATGTATTAATATACAGAATTAAGTTATCAAGGAAAATTTAAGAAAGCAACTAATAAATGTTATTTATTATGGATATATACTACCAAGTGCAATTTGTGTTTGACAACATATAGGTTGCAGTAAACAAAGAAGATGCTCTGTCCCAAAGATCTTACAATCTAAAAAGACAAATGTGGTTACAACACAATATTTAAAAATACATACAGGTACCATATAGGCAAACATGGAATGATGTGCCATCATTGAAGCTGGAAGGCTTCACAGAAGAAGGTTTTGAGGAAGGACTTGAAGGAGGACACTTACGCCAACCTATAAGAATGGTTCACAACTAAAAGGATTATGGAGAGATGTTAGTCCATAGTTAAAGTTTCAAGCAGATTTTCAATTGAAGCCTGATTTTGCATCAATCTTTCTTTCAAAGGGGCTTTTTCACTTACTATTTTGTATATTCATTCCTTGATCAAATGCTAAGGTTGCAAAGTCAAGTAGTCAAAAACTAGGAAATGCCAGAATAAACGTTGCTTTGTGCAATACTAATTCCATCCCTTTATGTACATACATTATAACATAGGATTAGCGGTTCTTTTTTCCTGTTAACATAGTCACATACTACTTTTCCCATAAATTTTTCCAAAAAATCCACCCTGAGTCAGATACCTAGAATGGAAAATTTCAGTTCACATAATTAAATTTTGGCAAAGTTATAAGTTACTGAAAATTGGGGCTTATAAGAGAAAGTATTAGGCAACCCTACTTATTTCCGCCCTACCAATGGGCTAAACATCAGGCCTTACCTGAGATATCTTTTGCTTTTTAAAAACAAATAAAAGGAAACATAGCTTGAGACATTTTCAATAGGTTTTTCATTTCTCACTTTCTATTACAAAATCATGTGGCATCAGAATTATCCTGTTTGCGATTCTTTACTCTTTTTCTTTTTTTAAAAATAGCCTCCCTCTGCCACTAATCTTCCAAACAATTTCTGTTTCCTCTCTCAGGAAAACAAATAAATCAATAAATGTTCTTTATGTTTTAAGGTGTGCACTGACCTTGCAATGAAAAGCATGAACAAGAGGAAAGGCCTTTTGTCAACAAATGACCTATGATTCTGAAACGTATTCCCAAGAATGGGAATTTTTACATCTGGTCTCCATCTGTTCCCATGATTACCACAACATGGAAAGTGATCCTTCCTGGGCCACCAAATCCCCAGAAAGCATGCTCAGTCAACTGAGTAGCTACAGTAGCTATCAGAGGACTGTAACACTGTACCTCATTACAGACTTCAGAAGCAAAGTGCATATGAAATCCCCAAAACGAATTAGCTCCTATAAAGAGAGAGCGCAGATCACAACCTGGTAGAAAATATTAAATTACAGTATGTCCTAGTCCTAAAGTAAACTCAATGGATCTCTCTAAGAACGATATGGATGTAATTTCTTCATACTAACTATAGATTAGTGGATCACAAAAAGAACAATCAAAAAGAATCCTATAAAGACTATCCCATTCTATTATAACACAGGTTAGGTGTTTTCACTGAGGACCAACGCAAGATCACATAACTCTAAGGACACAAAGGACCAAAACAAGATCATACAACTCAAATCCAATAAAGGTCCCTCAACCCTGATCAAAGCCTCAACTAAAATAGGTCACTTTCCTAACCTACAGCTTCTAACTTTACCTGTGTGTCACACTGTAGAAGGTGTACACATCTAGTTCTCAGTCACTGAGAATAAGGCATCCAGAAAGAGCTTATAAATATGAAAAAGAGGGAAGGTTTCTCAGAGAAACACAGGCTCATGTGCATATGATGAAATCTTGCTTCCAATATCCTAACAGTAGTATTCCAGCTTTCACTTCTCTCCCCTTGTGTTCTATCAAACTCCTCAAAACATACACTAACTCCTGCACATTCTCACCTTGGTTCCCCCCTGGTATTGACGTCTCATCTCAGCAAGAGAAACACTCTCTTCCCCTCCTACAATACAAGAGAGATTCCTGAGAGAATTCTGGAAGGAGCACTGGGAGTATTATATTGTTTTATGCTCACCCAGAATCTGGTGCTTCTGCTGAGAGCCTAGGCTTTGGTGATAAGATGATGAATTAGAAGGTGCTCTCAGAGTTCTGCAAGGAAAGGAAGGGCTGGTAGAAATGGAAGAACTTGTTCTTCTCTGCTTCTGAATGTGAAAGCAGATGCCAGTCCTGCTGCAGAGAACCTGACACTTTTTCTTTAAAGCAACCAATCTACAGCAGCCAATATTTACCAACTATTAGTAAGTTATTTCATGATCTTTTTCTGATGCACATGAAAATATGCTTCCTCTCTGGACTCTTGTCACTGAGTCAGAGTTCTACATATGTTCATCTGTGTTACTACAGAAACACATCAAAACAGCAATGAATGAGTTAAGGATTACATTTCCCACACCACTATTTCATAAACATGTTGACAGTAATTATTGCAAAATTCATAATAGCATAATGTATAAGTTTTTACATAACATTAGATGGGGTTGTCTTCATGGAACCTTGTAGCAGAGGAAACATCAATGTAAGAAAAATATTAATCAAATCTATATTTTTACTTGTGTGGTACAGATGTTGCACAATAATTTAATTTCTGCAGAAAAGAGAACCAAATATGTAGGTAAGCATATTTGATAAAAGGCTCTTACTGTAGTCAGGATACTCTTGTGATTAACTTCCTAATAAAGAAAAAGGATCATTCGGTCCTTTCTTTCCTATAAACATCATCTGACAGCCACAGAATAATAAAAATAATTTTCAACATTTCTCGGTCTGCTTAATGAGTTTAGGAGGCTCTTTTTCTATATCTAGATGAAGTCATTTTGAACAATGTATATTAAGTAAGGAAAATATTTAAAGATAAAGATTATAAAGTAATATAAAGATTACTTTAAAAATAAGTGAATTATGAGAAAAATATAAACCGAATATATTTACTTTTAAACTTGTTACAACTAAATCTGGTAGGAATTGACAGCTTAAAAATACTTCCTAAGATTAACTACTGGTTAAGTAAGCCAAATGAGCACAGCTAATACGTACAATTATATAAGGTTAGATGCAACATAAGGAAACATACTTCTATAGAACTCAGTAACAGATGTGCAATAAATAAGAATGAATACAGCATTTCTATTTTTTTAATTTCTTGGGCATGTTTTGTATGAACAGCTGCTTAGTTCCTGAAATAAACAGCTCCTTTATTTTATCTTACCCTCATTCCTTCAAATCGTGATAAAGCTCTCAAAGGTCTCAAAGCTCGTAATGTTCGAAGTGATTTGATTGGACCAAGTTCTGAAAAGCCCAAGGCATTAGCTGTTAAGCTAACCAAAGAAATCTACAAAAAAATCCAAAGAAATATTATTTTTATGTATCTTGTATAGCCCATTTAGAAAGATGCCAGAAGTAATGGTTAAAAAGAAGGAAAAGTTTATCTGGATATTAGGAAAAGGTTCTTAAATATCCTAAAATGAGAGTCCAGTGGCACCTTAAAGACTAACAAATATCTTCAGGCATAAGCTTTCGTGGGCTCCAATCCTTCGTCAGTTGGAGCCCACGAAAGCTTATGCCCAAAGATATTTATTAGTCATTAAGGTGCCACCGGACTCTCATTTTTTGCTGTATACAGACTAACATGGCTACCCTTCTTGAACTTAAATATCTTATGCTTCTAACAGTAAGATAAATTGTGTAGTGGAAAAAAATGGAAAAGAAGAAACATTAAATTGTTTGTGAATCTCTGATGTTCTTAGTCTTTTGATCTAAAATTAAATATATAAACGATCAGGTTAGACATAGGAAGTACCTTTGCCAAACATAGGTTATGGGCCAAACTAAGTAACACAAATAGTCTTTTTTGACATTATTACCCTTGAAAAATTATGATCTGGAAGAATCGTAACACTCGAAGGAAAAACAGTAAAAGGTTGGATGACTTTCTCCACAGTTCTTACTAATACAATATTTTGAATGTGACTTTCTTACTAAAAACGTTTCATAAAGGATGTCAGAGTAAAATCCTGGTGGTACAAAATTTCTCAAATGTAAGGTTTGTCAGGCTGCTGAAATCCTGTTGGTTTAAGAAACCCTTTAAACTTATTTTGCTATAAATTTAGCTGAGGAGAAGCTACACCAAATAGAAAGAATCTTTTGCAAAGGAATACAGCTAAATCTAAACTGCTAGTCAATGCATATATATATTTACCCATTTGCCTTAAAATCTTACAAGAGCCTTAGTACTCTCAGTCAAAGGCCTGATCTGGAATCAATGGGAATTCTGACATCAGATTTAGTGTGAAAAAGGATTAGGTTTAAAATTCTTAGAAATTCATACTAGTCACATTCCCTAGAACTCAAACATTACAATGAAGAAAAAAATTATAGAGGACTGTTGAGAATTCAGGATACTATTAATCAAAAGAGGTGTCAATATGTAACTCGATAATTAGTATGTGTGATCAATCTTGCATAATTAAAGGCTTTATAATAGTCAGTGTATAAGGAAGCTTCTGATAAATGTCATTTATCAAATTCTATAGCATCTTTCACAAGCATCAAGGTACACTAAAAAACAATCAATTGTAGTCTACACAATTTGTGCAAGAAAAGGGGTTTCTCTTTCTCCATAAAGGTTCCTTAGCTTTCTGCTATGGCTTACCTCCCCTACATGGACAGAGAACTATTTGGAGTAAGGCTGGTTGGAAATGATGATTCACAGATCTGAGTATTATTTCATTTATTCATATTAGGAAGTGTTTTTCCTCTCCTAATTGCCAGTACAAGAAAATTCGTGCCTGATGTATCTTCTGCCTGTAGTATCTCTTAAACTATGTTAAAACTTCTTCATACATTATTTTGAATAGCTGGGGCAAAGAACTCATGTTTGGTTTTGCAAAACCTTGGTCTGACTTAGGATTGGGAAAACACCAACCACAGATGGTTTGGATCTGACTTCCATTTTTATCAGTGCCATCCAAATTTGTATGGGAGGAGGATCTGGATGAGAGGTTCTAGGTTGGCTCAACTCTTCACTGAGCTCAAATATCAAACCATATGTGTCCAGCACCTGTAATTTTCTACCAACTGCAAAGTGTGCTGTAATTGTCTCAGAATTTGACATTAAATGTATATAAGAAATATTAGAAATTCTAAGACTGACATCTGTTATGAACATTCTGGTGCAGTTGCAGACTGAAGAATCCATTATAATACAACTCATTTTGGTTGACAGTGAGATGTATCGTACTGCTCATAAAGTTTATTTGGGAGCATATCAACTACTGAGTGATTTTAGTGTTTACATTAGTAACTTTTTAATGTGCAGTTGAGTTTATGGTAGGACCTCAATAATGAAACCCTCAGGTCCAGTTGAATGCATACTTTGTCATATTTATAGATTTGTAGTAGTATGAAAAGTAGTTCTCTTAAACCTAGAATGGACCTGAGATGTGGAAGGGCAGAGTAATGCTAATGTTTTGATGGAAGAAATTTCTACTGAATTTTGCCGGGGACCTCTTCTGAGGCTTCTGTTCCAATATCCACTTCTTGTAGTGTCACAATATGAACGGGATACTTATGTGGGTTACAGTCAAACCAAGGTTAGGCACTCAGAGCATGGGGTGGCATCTCTGCCAATAATAATATTGGGCTCTGCTAATAGCCCTTGGTGCTCCCATCCTCTAGGATTCACACCATATTGTAGCTGTGCTGAGAAAATCAGCTGGGAAGCCTCTAAGTATCTCTAATGCATTTTGCCTATTGGGTTCTGAAAAAGAATCTCCTCTGATGGGATAGCTGCCACATCTTTCACAAAGAAAGTGATTACGTCATTAGGTTCTCAGAATTTGAATTATGTGGCATTTTCTGGCAGTTGGCTATTTTCCCTTTGCCTTGGTTTTACGAGGTATCACCTTCCTACCAACAGATGTCTCTGGAAATAAACAGAAAGGTACTTATCTTCATGAGATGAGGGAGTGCAGTTTTTGTATAGATAAGGTTATTAGTTCCAAAACCTGTTTAGGGTTGTATGTGTGTGGTGGAGTGGTGGATAATACCTACTAAAAAAGCAGGGCTTGATGAACAAATAGAAATGGAAAATTAAATAAAATATGTTTCTGGAGGCAGAGAGTGTGGAATTCTATCCTCTGCATAGTAATCCTACCAGTTGGAGATACTGAACCACTAGCTTTCCATTACTTATGAAATTACCCAATGCTTTCCATTTAACATTTGAGTTTTAATTACAGTCCTCATTTGAATCCCATGCTGTCTCCAAAAGAGAATAAAATATCCTGTTTCTAATTTTGTTTGAAGAATATAGTTTCCCTTATTTTGAGACCTATTTTCTCTGCTTTATCTGGTTAAAGGCAGTGTCTGGGGCATTAGTGTTATAGCGTACTCTTGATTGCCCAGAGCTTGTGGTCATGGTTCACGCAGAGCTGCTGGAACAGGAAAAAGGGGAAGGAGTCACAACATCTCTTTTGATTTTCTTATGAGACACTGCCACCCTGTCTCAGAAAAGGGAGTTAATCTTATAGGCTATGTCTACACTTGCACTTTTAAGTCGACTTTAACTAAGTCGACTTTAACTAAGTCGACTTAAGTCGACTTTAACTAAGTCGACTTAAGTCGACTTAGTGTGTCTACACTTAAAATTAAAGTCGACTTAAAGGGGAACTTACACACACTGGACGCTCTAGGTCGACTTTGTGGGGCTAGGGGGACCTTGGGTAGGTCCACAGTGGCAGGGGGGGCACTCCTTGTGTGCAATGGGGCAAAGGGGGACAGGGACCCTGGCAGGGCATGTGGGCAGGGTGTGACGCTGTCTGGATTTAGGGAAGCATTTATGATATTATTTTCTATGAATATCTCATAAATGCTATAAGCCATAGGAACTATGTCATTTTTGGTATCAATAGAAAGATAGTAATTTGCTGGGAATGATTATATAGTTTATGTCTAGGAATTCTATTTCGATTAGAACTTAAAATTTGATGTTATATGTATACTTTAACTTATGTTAAAACCATTGTGTCCTTATTGTTTAGGAATGTGCCAGGACAATGGTCCCAGGGAATTACCTGATGAGCCATTAAGGACATAAGGAATACAACCATTGTGTCCTTAATGGCTAATCAGGTAACTCCCTGGGACCATTGTCCTGGCACATTCCTAAACATTAAGGACACAATGATATTAACATAAGTTAAAGTATAGATATAACATCAAATTCTAACTTCTAATTGAAATAGAATTCCTAGACATAAACTATATAATCATTCCCAGCAAATTATTACCTTTCTATTGATACCAAACATGACCTAGTTCCTATGGATTATAGCATATATGAGATATCCATTGAAAATAATATCATAAATGCTTCCCTAAATCCAGACAGTGTCACACCCTGCCCACATGCCCTGCCCTTTGGGGGGCGTGCTCGGCTCCCCCTATGCCCCCCCCGGCAGGGAGGGCATTGGTGTAGTCCTGGGGTAGCCCTAAGTTGACTTAGGGCTACCTCAGGGCTACACTGGCTTAATTCAACTTTAAAAGGTCAAATTAAGCCTTAGATCGAGTAGAAAGGTGGTTTAATAAAGTCGACTTAATTTTCATTAAGTCGACTTTATTTTGCTTAAGCAAGCTGCTTAAGTCGATTTAAGCAAAGTGTAGTGTAGACGCAGGGCCAATTAAGTCGACTTAAGCCAAGCTTAAATCGACTTAATTTACCAGTGTAGACGCAGCCATACTTTTTTTACAGTGGGGAATGGAGACTTTGCCTAGGTAGAGTAGGCAAAGGAAACTCAGTAGAAAAGGTCAGAGTTTTAATCCTCTAATGTTTCTTTAGGTAAAGAAAATGAGAGAGCAGTTAGAATCTGAATTGAGATCACTATTGTGAAAAAATGAAGAAAAATTACAATTCTAAAAAAATCGGTTGGAAGAAACTTAATTACTGACTTGTTTTGCCTGGAGAAGGAAAAAAACTAAAAATATATAAATCCCCACCAAAAAAAAAAAAAAAAAAAAAGATACCTGACATCTAAAAGCCAAAGTATTTACAAGAAAGGAAGGGATACACCTGAACTGCTGCTGGTGGCAGATTTAGAACTTTTGACAGGATTCCAGAGTTTGTGTGGCATTTGTCAGTTTGTTTTAATTTTTCCCAATTTCTGCAAAGACAGAAAGAACTCATGAATATGGACTCATGGAGAGGTCATGAGACAAAATATATGCATGGGGAGTTTTAAAAATGCTTACGTGACTTTAGAGTGCAAGTTTTGTTGATTAGTACTCCTAAATCATATAGGTGCTTATGACGATACCATTTTTTGTTTTCATCATGGCTAGCAGTAAAATAGTAATTTGATTATTCATAAAAATAGATTATTTCTATTTTAAGTATAGTATTCTGAGACACAGTATGGACAGAAACCAAGTCAACAGTGAGCTGAGGGCAGAAGTTAAGCCAAACTAAAAGTGAAAAAGATTCAGCTCCCAATACAAGCTTTAGAAGGTCACAAGTGGTTGAAAAATTGTAGGGTTATACTGCAAGTTATCTTGCAATCTCATGAAGCAGGAGAGCTATAAAATCAACATGAGGATTACTGCTGGGAACACATAGAAGATGCGTGATGAAATGCAATGCAACATATAAAATGCAATTTTAGTGAGTCATTAAATAACCACAAGGTACCAGAGAATTGTTCACCAGTCATGTGATTTTTTTGGTCACTTGAAACCCAGAGTGCTGTCTTCATTATACATATGACTGTTATTTAGGATGGCCAACTTACAAAAGAGTAGAAATTGGTTATTTAGATAATACAATACATACACCGACAATCAGGAAGTCCAGCCAGCACCAAGCATTAGTGAAATAGGTCTGAAAACCATAGGCCACCCATTTCAGAACCATTTCCAGAATGAAGATGTAAGTGAAGAGCTTATCAGCATATTCTAGAATCGTCTTGATAGTTTTGCGCTCTTCAATATATATATCTTCAAAAGCCTGTGAACAACAAATTGTATTCATGTCCAGTATTCATAAGCCTTTGCAAGTTACAATTTAGGCAGTGTGAGTGAAAGATGAAAAAGAAAAGGTAAATCACTTTCCAATTCAGTATGTTTTCTGTAGGTAGTATTTAGCACTGATCACAAAGTCTATTTTTGAGATTTCAGTCCTTGCTACATGGTAATAGGAATGATCTACAGCACTCCTCAGAAGGTTCTCAGAATACTGTCATCCCAGATCCAGACCCTTTGACTGAGACAAAACAAATCTCAATTCAATGCAGAATGCAACATTAGACACTAATACTTGCAACTCACAAAAGTCTGCATTAATTACGCGGCAAGAGGAAATGAGGCAAACGTGTAACTGACACATCCCTAACCCTCAAACAACAACTTATGCACTAAATAACTATAGAAAATAAAATTAGGAACTTGTTTCTAGATTTCTTTTTTTAAAATGCAAGCAGGACACATGATAGAGCATCAAAATAAATGAGAAGATTTATGGGATTTTGGCTACAAACTTAGACTACTTTTAAAAAATATAATTTGGAGAATTATGCCACACTAACTGAGTTTGTAGGTGTATAAAAATAATGGGAAGGTAAATGGCTAATTAAAGTGAAATACATCACACGTTCAAAGAAATTAGGACAATTATGTAAAAGTGGTTTGCCCTTCCAAAGCACAGATACAAAGATTTATGACAAATATGTGAATAAAATGTATTCTTTATTAGTCAAAATTGCTACTTACACAAATAGAACTTTTAATACAAGAAATTTCATTTCACAGAAATCAAGTGCTTTAGAAGATGATTTATTAATTTGCTGAAAAGTAAGTTAATGTCCTATCACTTAATCTTTATCGTATTACAGGATGCCTAGCATGTAGTCATGAAGCCTACAGATGACACATCCCTGAAATATCCATTTTAAGTTTAAGAGTTATGTCCTAAGGAAAAGGTTTGGATTACAAGAAATACAAATTGTGTCATCTGTATCCCAGGGACTGAAAATTCACAGGGATTTCTAGTGTAGGGTTGCTATGCTATTGTGGAATGTATTTATTTATTTAAGAATTTGCAAGCACTGTTCCCTAAAAAAGGTCCTCTTGTTGCTGTCTAGCTGTCCCATTCTCCAAAATAAAATGGTTTATCTATCACCCTCCCTTGTCTACCCAGACTCCCGCTTCTAAATGGAAACGGACAGCCTAGACACTATCAATTGTCTTCTCTAAAGTCAGTTCCCCTTCCATGGATCCATCTACTGTTTCTTATTCTGAAAACTCTCTTCTCCTTTCCTTCATTTCACAGTGCAATTGATCTTCCTACCTGTTATCTACCAATTTGCCAAAATCTCCTCAATGGCAGATGTTCTTGCTAATACAACATTACTGCAAAATTCTTTGTGTGCAGTGGCAGGGGTAGCTGGAACTGAAGGTACTTTGAGAAATTAAGAGGCAGAAGATATAAGGAACATGTTAAATGTACCTCTAGCCCAGAGCCATCCTTTGCCCTGACACTGCTGCCTTTGGCAGCAAGCCAAAGCCGGAAGGGCGGGGCAGGAGGCTTCCCCCAGCCTCTGACCCTGGGCACGCCCACCCCGCCCCCAGGGCAGAGTAGGCCAGCCTAGGGACAGGGCAGTTGAGTGGAGCCCAGCCTCTCTTGGCCAGCCGGCGTGCCTCACATGGTCGGCTGCCCCGGCCGGTGGTGTGGCCTCAGTTGGGGCCAGCTCCGGGCAGCGGCCTCAGGTCCCACTCCCCAGCCAGGGTGCTGGTGGTGGTGGCCTGGGGTCCTGGCTGGGGCTGGCTCCCACTCCTGGACCCGCTGCTCTGCCCTGGGGATGGGAAGAGGTGGCCTAGAAGCTGGCCAAAGCGTAGCCTGGTGGGGGGCTGCTGGGGTCTCCAGCCACGGCCGGCTCCTCCAGGGCCAGCTCCCAGTGGCAGCCTCGGGGCTGCAGCCAGGGCTGGCTCCCTTTGGTGGCGGGGCCTCGGCTTGCCAGGGTCCCAGGGGTGGAGCAGGCTGACCTTGTCCGCCCTTCCCCACCTCCAGCGTGGGGTGGGGGCCCCCCAGGCCAATTGGCCTGGGTTCCGCTCCCCCCTAAAGACGGCCCTGCTCTAGGCAATAAAAGACAGACGGAAGGCTGAGAGAGGGGAATTTGACTGGAGAAATGTATAAAGGCAAATGTCCAAAAATCTTGATAAGAGGTTTTACATTTTATTCTGTATTTGTTTTCTTCTTTCTAATCTGATGAAACCCTTACAAAATCTGAGTTGACCACAGCTCCCATTTCCCACAAAATAATAAAAGTTAGAGTTTGGCTGGCCCTGCAAAGGTGCACAAGGGAGCAAGACAGTTACACACACAGGGCAGATGGATCTCTGCTAATATATTCTCAGCAAACAAGAACAGTGCTGACAGAAACTCCAAAAGGGATATGGCTAGTATACCGACCAAGTGTTATAACAGAAAGTGGTCTAGTGAAAGTATGAATCCATACATATGTACAAGTTTACAACTTCTATTTCTGTGTGTATTCTCCCACTGCTCCAGTAAGTGTTCTGTCTGAAACAGTCAGAATGCTGAATGGAAACTTCCACATACTCTTAATCCAACACAAATACAGGCTCTGGCCTGAACAATGTGAAGGACTAGTTTCTACTAATGGTAGGATAAAGAAATTCTGGGTGTCCCCATATGACATTCTAGAAATATGACATTTTTTTATTTAAATATTTTTAAAAAATCATTTTCCTTGTGGAAAAGACCTGTGCTATACAAATTGCTTTGATAAGCAATTGCTTTGATTGCTTTGATCTTCTAAAAGGTGCTTTCTCTCAGAAATAATAGAACTGTTACACATTTTACTTACCAGGGCACCGCTACTGAGGAGAATCATGAAGACAATGAAGGTTTCAAACCAGTTGTGCTCTACTATCTTGTAGCAGGTTTTTCTAAGATTCCACCAGATTCTTCCTTTCTTGTCTTGTATGTTCACTTGACAGAACTTGAACCTCCGTACACAGCCTAATAATCAGGACATTAAATATGACAAATCAATAGGAGATAAGGTTTTTATCATTCTGAAATAGTGAGACCATCCTGCAAATTAAATTTTGATACTATACTTCTGCTAACCTCTGGGCTCTGCATCAAATAGGTAATCAGAGACAAGGATCTAGTTTACCTAAATTTCATTTACAATTTTATAATAAAATGTACATGTAGACCCAGGAAACAAATTATAGTTACCAGAAGGCAGAGACTTAAAGACTGATGCTGTAGACACTTACACATGAATAACTTTACTCATATGAGTATGTTCCACATGTGCATTTTTGTAAGATTAGTCCCCAAGAATATAGAACAATATTTTTCATTAGAACAGTGTAACTATCCACTACGATATTGTAAAAGGGTCACCCAACTATTAGTTTAGACTCAAAATGTAGAGTTTGGAGGGGGGAGGCGGGGAATCAAGTTTCTATATAGCCTAATAGAAAAATAAGCTTCGTTTGGTGGAAATTTTTATCTAATGAAAACTAAGAGTAAAAATAAATCAGATTTTTTAAAAATGGTGTTTTAATAATAGCCAATATATTTAAGAACAAGATCCTACAAACACCAGCTGTACTGCTTACTACCATGAATAGTTCCATTGACAGATTATTCAACAGGAGCAAACAGTGCACACCTTGTAGTAAATGTTTCCTACCATTTATCCCATTGAACCCAATCCTGCAAATATTTATTCACACAAGCAATCCCACTGAACAGAGTACTATTGCTTGCTTTCATAGTGAGTACAAAAGAGTCTAGAGTGGAAACTGGGTTGATTTTCTGCATGTTATCTCAGGGTCCCTTCATGAGGAAACAGAGCCTATGATTTTTGCCCTCCCACTTTGGATCCTGAGTGGGTTGCAAAAAAAGACACATTGCAGTTGGTGGGTCCCCTTTATAAAAAATTTGGGAACCACTAACCTGTACAGCCTATTTCTACCCTGGAAAGCTGTCTCATGGGGCCTGAAGAGTTTAATCATGTGAATTTCACATTCTAGCAGAGGCTAAGAAGGTCCATGCTCGCTTGGTCACTAGCACTCTTCCTATTCTTTTGGAGGGATTAGTCAAACATAAACATGTTACCTTAAGAAAATGTAATGGCCCCGAGGTAAAATCCTAGTTCTTCCTGGACTGTTATTAGGTTCTTATAGTGATGCATTACACATAGACTATGCTATATGTCATCAACTCAGATAAAAGTATTACATACTCCTGCAATTTTTACTGGAGTAACCAAGAACATATATTTTACAGTTCCAATAAGCTCACCTTGAATTATCCAAAATGCCTAGTTAACTAAAGTTGGTTACATCCCTGACAGCAATTCACATCTTGCACAGCTTTTAGACAGCAAAACTACTTGTAATAAAATGTGAAATACACAAAAATTTAGGTTTTGGTTTTTTTAAAATTTCATTAAGAATATTTAAATGGTCCTGATCTGCAAAAATATTTATTTTGTAGTTTTTTCTTCTTGAAAATGTGTCCATGAAAGTAAGAAAATTTCTCAGTAACAAAGGACCTAATCTGAGCCAAATGTCTATTTGAAATTCTAATGTAAAAGCTCCAAAATTGTGAAAAATTTGAATTTTGAGAAAAATAGAAGTGCAAAAATTATCTAAAGTGAAATGGTGAAAACTTACGTCAAAGATGACTTTCAACATTTTTGAAAAACTAGGACTAGGCTGAACTAATTTTGCCTTTTCTGTTTGTAAAAAGGGGGATAATCATACTAACTTTATTTATAAAGTGCTTTGAGATTTAGTGATGAAAGCTCTATATAAGAACTCCATATTTTATTATCGTATTTTGCGTATTAAGCAAGGTGTACATTTATGGTACTACACAAATGAAATTCCAGACTATTACTTTTTACACATCTCAAAATGTCTTAATGTCGTTATTTTCCTAATTTGACCCATTAAACAGGTGGAGTTTTTTTGGCCTTAATCCCTCTCTTGCAGCCCCCATTTTAAATCAACATTTTATGGTAAAACTAGATTTTTATAAAAGAGACATAATTTAGGAAACTGTAATCAGAATGTCATAAAATAACTAGAAAGACAACAGAGTCCTGTGGCACTTTTAAAGACTAACAGATTTATTTATCGCATGAGCTTTCGTGATCTAACAAGAGTAAGATCATATCCACAGAGTGCTTAAAAAAAGTTTTCTAAATTAAAGATTAAAATGTAGTCCCAAAATACACTAATCAGAAATAAAAAAGATGGCAAAATATTGTAGGCTAACATATAAAATAACAATATTTACATATCATTAGATTTCCTGGATTTCCAATCCTGCAAAGGGTACACCCATGCAGAGTTCCATGAGAGTCAATGGGACGCAATGCAGGATATTTGACTGTGGGCAGACTTCTTTGCAGGCAAGCAGGCTGAGAGTCTAGAACAGGAGCTGGCAACCTTTGTCAACCCGTGCCGGCCCCCCTCCTCCTCAAACCTCAGCTGGTGCCGACAGCCCATTCATGGAAAGAAGCCACCTGGAGGGGCTCCTCTCAGCAGCGTACCTGGGGGCGCCTATCCCCAGTTACCTGGAGTCACTCCTTTTGGTGGTGGCACACCACAGAGAGGAGCCGCTCTGGGCGGCTTCTTTACATGGTATGCCTGGGGCATGGACTTGGCAGGGACCTCTGCACTGCAGCTACCCCTGAAAGAAGCCACTTGGAGTGACTTTTGGTAGCAGGAATGGCAATTTCTGTGGGGCCACAGAGGATGCCAAGTGCTGCTCCAAATGGGCTTGTGTGCCACTGCTGGCACACGTGCCGGGGGTTGCCTACCCCTGGTCTAGAATGATCCTGCACTTTTTATTCATGAGAGTAGTATTCTATTTGACATCCAGGGGACTAACTTACATGAATGAGGGTTTGGGTCTCTTATTTGTTACAAAATTTCAAGTTTTAGGCCTGGAACCTGAAAAGACTTATGCACATACTTCATGTACCATGAGCAATCCCACTAACTTCAATGCAACAGTTCACAATGTGTTAAGTTAAATATAGGTATAAATTATTGTAGATTCAAGGCCTTAGGTCACTTATATTTTTATAATATCCTTTACCAGCAAGCAGGTTTATTTTGGGGTTGGGTCTATAGCCCTTTGTGATATAACCTATTTAAGGCTTCACTGTAACTGCAGTAATGTGAATTGATAAATCAAAACATTCTTGCCATACCTTCTGTAAAACAGGCCTTTGGTTCAAGTGCTTCTTGTGATTCAATTTCTGCTTTTTCTTCTCCATGGGAAGTTATATCAATTGTACTACCTTCAGATGAGCTGTCAATATTTAATTTCTGCAAATAAAAGCCCACCGTAAAGATTTTATTTTTATTATTATATTTTGAATTGTAATTCATATTAAGCATGCAACATTATGTATAAGGAATAACATACATAAGTGTGCAAATAATGGGACTTTATACCTGCAAACCCTATGATATGTTATTTTACTTATCACATGGACTTATAAAATGTTTAGAGTAAAAACACTAAGAATTTTTCTTTTTTTTTAAACCAAACTCTGGGTTTTTATTGCGTGGCCTTTCTGATACAAAGTCCGTTTAAGATTTGTAATTTGCCAGTGTTTTCTTACTACATTTAAATCCAAATACATTTTATATCAGTACAAATTACATTGTGTGCTCCAGGACTATTTAGGACCTTAAAGTTGATAGCAGTTTTCCATACCAGCCTCTTCAGTCCAATGACCCTGATGGTAGACTCTTTCAGATTGCCATCCTTCAGGTTAAAACCATTCTCCAGAAAAATCTGGTATATTTAAAGTTCTTTTGTTGGTATTGTTTTGTTTTTCTGGCATATAAATACCTTTTTTACTCTAGGGTTTTCTGCTATTTCTTGAACAGCAGAGTGATGTAGCTAAGTAATTCTGATTTATATGACAAAAGATTTATAAATAGATGAGATTTACCTCTTCATTTTATAAAATGTACTATGCAGTGCTTTTTCGGGGGGGGAGGGGGGTAAAAAAAAGGTGCCTGTACTAAGCCTGATCAGTCCCCAAGTTAGATCTCTACAGCACATAATCAAGGATCTTAGGAAAATCTTCCTCACTAGGAGAGTGGGGAACCACTGGAATGGGTTATCTAGGAAGGTGGTGGATGTATTTAAGGTTCAGTTAGAAAAAACCCTGGCTGGGATGACTTAGAGGGAGTGGTCCTGCTTTTAGCAGGGGGTTGGACTAGATGATCTCATGAGGTCCCTTCCAGCCCTATGATTCTATGATCTACGGCCTATTCTACAAGACGATCCCTCACTCTCTCAAGTCTTAGACTCATAGACTCCAAGGTCAAAAGAGACCAATATGATCATCTAGTCTGACAAAGACTTTAAAATACAGAGAATCAACCAGTAAGTGAACCATGCCCAATGCTACAGAGGAAGGCAAAAAACTCCCAGCACTCATGCCAATCTGCCCTTGGGGAAAATTCTTTCCCGACCCCAAATATGGGAATCAGTTAAACATAGCATGTGAGCAAGTCTCACCAGCCAGTCAAGAAAAAAATTCTCTATGATAACTCAGAACCTACCCCATCTAATGTCCCTTCCCACGCCACTGGCATATCTATCACCAGTAATAAAACCTGGACAATTGCCAAACTAAGCTGTCCCATCATATCATTCCCTCCATAAATTTATCAAGCTCAGTTTTGAAGGCACCTATGTTTCTTGCCCCCACAGCTCTCCTTGGTAGGCTATTCCAGAACTTTACTCCTCTAATGGTTAGAAACTTGCATCTAATTTCAAGCCTAAATATCCTGATGGACAGTTTGTATCCATTTGTTCTTGTGTCCACATTGGCTCTGTATTCAAATAATTCCTCTCTCTCCCTGGTATTTATAGAGAGCAATCGTTTCTCCCGTTAACCTTCTTTTGGTTAGGCTAAACAAGCCAAGCTCTTTAAGACACCTCTCATGGGGCAGGTTTTCCATTCCACAGATCTCTCCTCGCTTACAGACTGCTGCCCAACCATAGCAGATACCAGCAACTACAGACCAAACAACAGGACCATTAAAGCAGGCACATATCCCTGCAACAAACCATGTTGCCAACTTTGCCCACATATCTGCACAAAAGACACCGTCACAGGATCTAATCAAGCCAGTTACTCCATCAAGGGCTCATTCACCTGCTCATCCACCAACGTGATCTATCCCTGCATTTATTCTCCTCCCATTCTGTAAGTTCCCCATCTTCAAAGCATCTGACGATAGCTCATGCAATAAATAAATTTGTTAGTCTTTATAAGTGCCAAAGGACTTCTTGTTTGTTTTGCTGAACTAGACTAACACGGCTACCCCTATGGAAACCACACTACATGTGTTCTTGAAGAATGGTTCTAAAAAAATTTTCAGCTAGTTTCTTAAGTACTCTTAGGTGGATTTCATCAGACCCTTCAGTCTTGAATACACTTAACTTATTGAAATATTCTTTAACCTGTTCTTTCCCTACTCTGGCTTGTGTTCCTTCCTTTTTGTTGGTAATATTAATTGAGTTAAGTATCTGTTCACAAGTAGCCTTTTAGTGAAGACTGACGCAAAATAGGCATTAAACACCTCAGCTTTGTTGTTGTTTGTCACTGGGGACTGGTCTACACTGATAGTGGTAGTCACTGGGTGATATGCAAGCTACACAGGGTAGTTTGAGTATCCCCATCAACTTACTTATTTTGCTGTACTGCAGCAACTTCACTGTGCTGCATCAATGGAAAACATCTTCTGGTCAACGCAGCCTTATTCTTTTTGTGGGGCAGGGAGTGGATTTATTGTATTGAGCGGTTCTCCACAGCCCTCAGTAGATCCCTCTGCATCGATCTGTGCAGCCCTGGAAGTGTAGACATACCCCAGGTCTCCTTCCTGGCTAAGAAGTGGATCTTTTTTTCCCCTTCATCTTTCTCTTGCTCCTGCTGCATTTTTTGTCCTTTGCTTGGTGTAAGTCATTTTGTGCTTCAGCCTATCTGATTTTTGTCCCCACATGCTTATGCTATTCTTTTGAACTCCTCCTTAGGAATTTATCCATGTTTCCAGTTTCTGTAGGATTCCTTTTTGGATTTTTAGGTGATTAAAGAGTTATTGATGCAGCCATATTGTTACCTCAGGGCTCCCTATGGTCATGTTTTCCCCATCATATTGGTTTTGAGAAGCAGTAACATATATCAACCTTTTCGCCACAGTAAATAAGGACTGGACTCACCGATGCAAAATATTTTCTCCAGCACCTAGAATAGGATCCAATCTTGTGTATCATTGCCTAACACTGGCTGAGTGCCTTTGACTTCCAGTGAAGTCAGTATAAGTTATAGAATCATAGAAACTGGAAGGAACCATGAGAGATCATTGAGTCCAGTCCCCTGCACTCATGGCAGGACCAAGTACCATCTTAAGCCATCCCTGACAGGTGCTTGTCTAACCTGCTCTTAAAAGCTTCCAGTGATGGCCATTCATGGTTGTAACAATGGTATCTGTTATCCTCAAGCCAAAAAGGTTCGGAACCACTGGTCTGAATGAAGTTACTATAAGGTGGATACAAAACAAGTTGAAAGGCCATACCCTGATACTCTAGTTATCAATGGCTCATCGTTGAACTGGGAGGACATATCTAGTAGAGTCCTGCAGGAATCAATTGTGGGTCCAGCACTATTCAATATTTTCATTAATGACTTGGACAGTGAAAATGAAAATCTGCAGATGACAACAAGCTGGGTAGGGTAACTAGCATTCTGGAGGTCAAGATAGAATTCAAAATTATCTTGATAATTAGAGAACTGATTTTAGTCAACAAGATGAAATTCAAAAAAGATACGCCCCAAGTACTGTACTTTGTAAGGAAAAATGCAGTGCACAAATATAAAATGGGGAATAACTGGATAGGCGATAGTATTGCTAAAAAAGGATCTGAGGGGTTATAATAGATCATATGGTCAATGAAAGCCAGCCATGTGCAACAAGCATGAAAAAGGCAAAATGGCATTCCAGAGCAAGATACAGAGGCAACATTTCTGTGCTACTCAGCACTGAGCTGAAGTGTTGCACCCATTTCTGGTGCCACACTTTAAGAAAGATGTGTACAAACTGAACTTAACCTATTAGTAAAGGTTAAAATAAACTGGGTATGTTTAGTCTTAAGAAAAGAAATTTAAGGGGGAACCTGATAACAGCCTTTGAGCATGTGAAGGCATGGCTCAGCAAAATTGCCCCTCCAGCTACATGCCAGCCTTATAACTACGGTGCCTAGCAGGGATGCTCCCTGCTTCCGAAAAACCACCGCAGCAGTGGCGCAGGGTCCCCCCGCTGCCGAAATGCTGCCAAATCCAATGAGCACTGGCGGGTTTATTTTTAGGGGCCAAGCGCTCCTGCGGTACCACTTCTGCAGTACTGCTCTGGACCTAGGTGATACAAACGATGAGCACCCTAGCTGGGATTTGCTGAGCACTGTGTTAAGGGCTATTATAAGGCCTGCTCTCCATGTCAGCTACTTGTCCTAAAGATAGGGCAAGAGTTAATTATCTTAATCTATGAAAGAAGGAGATTTAGGCTAGATATTAAGAAAACTATTCTTACAGTTAGAAAGTTGAGTCCTGGAAGAGGTTACCAAAGCAGGTTATGGAATCCCTGTATTCAGAGATTTTTAAGAACAGATTAGAAAAACATCTGTCGAGAATGGTCTAGACATAGTTGGTCCTGCTCAGTGCAGGAGGAAGGTCTAAGATTCATTCCTGTAGCCTGACACTTCTATGATTAAATATTAATTTATCATACATGTTCCTTGATAATTATATTTAAATTGCATTTAAATAATCATGAGCTTGTGGCATCCAAAGAGCAATGTAAACCATAATATGAAAGAGTATAATAGATGCCAATTCTGAGGGCAACCACAACTGACTGTGTAACACACACATACTTCAGAATATAAATATTTTCAAGTCCTACCTCTTTGCCTTCTGGCTCTGACTCACTGCTGAACTCTTCTGTATTTAAATGTTCAGAATCGGATTCCGCAGCGGCAATTGGAACTGTCACAGTAAAGCTTGGGTTCTGTATGAAATCTTTATCATTGTTGCCTACAACATAGGTGGTTCCTTTCTCATCTTTGTAATTATCCACATTTCTCTGTATTTCAATTACAGTGCAGCTGTTTTCCTTTGGGTTTAACTGATTGATTGATTTTATTTCATCTACATCTTGTCTTTTCACTAAGGTTTTTTGGGCATATTCTCTTGCTTTTTTTTTCACATAATCTATTCCGCTCTGAATCCTTGCCACAGCAATCTGCAGATTGTTTGTCTCATTATCGTCATCTGTAGCAGCAAGGTTGTCTGAACTAAAGGAGCTCAGCAGCAAGGCCAAAAAGAGGTTCAATACCTAAAAACAAAGACATACTTCTAGATCTTTACCCTCTCTTTTTTTATTAACAAAAATATTTTTAAACATAGTTAAACATATTCCTGTACTCTGATAAAATTTTAGTGTGCAAGGATTTGCCAATAACCGAATGGTTGCACAGCTGAATTTCTACAAATCAGTTTGAAATTATAATTTATTATTTATATACCTAGCACTTTATATCTTCAAAGAGTTATGCTAACATTAACTAATCAATCATCACAACATTCCAGAAAAGGTAAGCGTAGTATAATCTTCATTTTACAGATAGAAACTTAGATAAAGACTGGCTAAGCGACTTTATCAAGTCATACAGTAAATTTAGAATTCTCGATTTCTTTAGGAAATAAATTGTCCTATGCACATAAACAAAAAATAGGTTATTTTTAATTTCTGTTTTCAGTACCAATGTAAGTAATTTTTATTTTTTGTTTTCACAAACTAATGGTATTGGTATTTTCTTAATCCTCTTAAGCCATGTTCCTCATACCATAAAATCAATTAAACTTCATGTAATAAATAAGACCAGTGGAAAATGAAATTGTGGTAAATAATATAGGATGTTATTGTTCTAAATAATAATGCAAAAAACATACACGAAGGAAAGGAAATTTGTAATTGCGAGCATCAGTTCTATGATAAAACACAAACATATAGGACTATAACATCTGGAAGAGAAAGGGAGGTTACACACCTTGGTACAGGAACTGGACTTCTTCGAGATGAGGATCCCCGTGGGTGCTCCTCCTGAGGTGCGCTGGCGCACACCGAGCCACCTACAGAGATTTTAAAGTAGTGACCGTTGGAGCCGCGCACGAGACAGCTGTCTCGCGGCATCCCTCAGCGCCTCTTTAGAACGTGCGGCTCCAACCGTCATTCCCTTCTCTACGTAAATCTGGAGGAGCACTCCGAAGTAGAGAGGGGAGGAGGGTGGGTGGTGGAGCACCCACGGGGATCCTCATCTCGAAGAAGTCCAGTTACTGCACCAAGGTGAGTAACCTCCCTTTCTCCTTCGAGAGGAGTCCCCGTGGGTGCTCCACCTGAGGTGTATGACAAGCAGTGCCCCTAATTGGAAGGTGGGGCTTCGGAGATTTGTCCATGCATCACAGAGAGGACTGATTGACCAACTCTAGCATCAGCATGCGTCATGGTGTCAATTGCATAATGTCTGATAAAGGTATGGGGCGAAGCCCAGGTCGCTGCTTTACAAATCTCAGCGATCGGAACATTGTTCATGAAGGCTGTAGTTGTGGCCATAGCTCTCGTGGAGTGGGCCCTCACTACAGATGGTGTAGGAACACCGGCTGCCTTATAAGCCTCTTGTATACATTTAGAGATCAGTTTCGATACTCTTTGTGAAGATAGTACTGTGCCCTTGCATCTATTAGCTATTGCTACAAATAGTCTTTGCGATTTTCTAAAAGAGCTTGCTCTGTCTATATAGAATGCCAGTGGCCGTCGGACGTCAAGGGTGTGAAGGCGTGCCTTGTCTGCGTTCGCATGTGGCTTCGGGAAGAAGACAGGTAAGTCAATGATTTGGTTTACATGGAATGATGTGGCGATCTTTGGGAGGAATCTAGGATGGGGTTTTAGGGTGACCTTGTCCTTGTGAAATACAGTGTAAGGGGGATCTGCCATTAGAGCCCCTATCTCGCTTACTCTCCTTGCTGATGTAATAGCCGCTAAAAACATAACCTTCATTGAGAGGTGTATGAGCGAGCAATTTGCCAGTGGTTCGAACGGTGGCCTGGTGAGAGCTTGGAGGACCAGTCGAAGGTCCCAATTGGGAGTTGGTGCCTTAATATCGGGATATATATTCTGTACACCTGCTAAGAATCTCTTCACTATAGGGTGTGAGAATATGGTGTCCACGCCTGTAATAGAGTGGAAGGTCGATATTGCGGCTAGATGGACTTTCAGTGAGCTGTTTGATAATTTCAATCCCTTCAGGTGCAGCAGATAGTCGAGGATTGATGGGATGGACGCCTGTGGTGAATTAATTCGCCTAGATTTGCACCATTCAACAAACCTTCGCCATTTTTGGAGGTAAGTACGTCTCGTAGATTCCTTTCTACTATTCAAAAGTATTTGCAGAACTGGATCAGAGCATTCTAATTCCTCCTGCATGAACCATGCAGGAGCCAGGCTGTTAGATGTAGTTTCTGAAGGTTCTGATGAAGCGTCCTGCCCTTGTTCTGGGAGAGAAGGTCGTGTGTTATTGGAAGGCGGATGGGTGGTTGAACCGACATCTCGGTCAGTAATGTGAACCACGGGCGTCTTGGCCACGCTGGAGCTATCATAATTACTTTGGCACCGTCGTTCCTTATTTTGATTAGAGTCTTTTGTATTAGTGGAATCAGTGGAAAAGCGTACAGCAGGGTGTGAGACCATGATTGGTGGAAAGCATCCCCATGGGACCCGTTTCCAACTCCCGCTCTGGAACAGAACCTCAGGCATTTGCGATTCTGGTAGGTTGCAAAGAGGTCTATCTGTGGATAGCCCCATTGATAACATAGGGTTTCCCAGACTCTCTGGTTCAGTTCCCACTCGTGGTCCATTGGGAAGGTCCTGCTGAGCGTATCTGCCACAGTGTTTCGAATGCCAGGTAGGTAAGAGGCCGAGATCGAGGTATGGGAGGTGATGCACCAATTCCATAGCTTCATCGCCTCCACACAAAGGGAAGGTGATCTTGCTCCCCCCTGCCTGTTTATATAATACATACAAGCTATGTTGTCCATCATAATTCTTATGTGCTTGCCTCTGATCTGTTCTACGAAGCAATTGCACGCTCTTCGGACTGCACGCAACTCTAGAATGTTTATGTGCAAGTTCGTCTCTGTTGCTGACCACCTCCCCTGAGCTGTATGGCCCTGTAGAGCTGCACCCCAATCTGTTAGGGATGCATCGGTTGACATGCACATAGAAGGTGCTGTCTTTTGAAAGGGCACTCTCTTAAGGAGGTTTTGAGGAGATTTTCACCAACTCAGAGAGTTCTTTATGTCCTTTGGTAGTGATAGAATTTTGTGAACCTGTCTGTGAGGCCTGAACAGTCTTGCAAAGCATAGTTGCAGGGGTCTCATGTGCAACCTCGCATGTTCGACTACGGCTGTTGTAGCCGCCATGTGACCTAAGAGTTTCATGCACGTGAGTGCTTCTATGGACGGGGCCATGCATACGGTATCTATCAATGCACATATGGTGGTGAATCTGTCTTCTGGAAGGAAGGCTGTTGTGCATCTGGGGTCTATGTTTGCTCCTATGAACTCTATAGTCTGTGATGGGTTCATGACTGATTTTTGCCAATTTATGAGGAGGCCCAGCTTTCTGAATAGGTCTATTGTGAAGTGCAAGTCTCTTCTGGCCTGAAGCTCTGTTCTTGCTTTTAGAAGACAATCGTCCAGGTAAGGGAAGTTCGTGATTCCCTGTCTTTGTAGAAAAGCGGCCACCACTGAGAACACTTTTGAGAATGTTCTTGGGGCTGTTGAAAGCCCGAATGGTAGGACTGTGTATTCGTAATGGGAAGTCCCGACTTTGAATCTCAAAAACCTGCAGTGTGATGGGTGTATAGATACATGGAAATACGCGTCTTGAAGGTCGAGGGATGTAAACCAATCGTTGGGTTCCAGAGTAGGGATGATTGAGGAAATGGTCGTCATTCTGAACGTTTCTTGTTTTATAAACTTGTTGAGCCTCCTGAGGTCGAGGATCGGTCTCCATCCCCCTGATTTCTTCTTTATTAAGAAGTATGGGGAGTAGAACCCCCTCCCCTTGTATTCTTCTGGCACCTGTTGTATCGCACCCAGTCGTAGCAGGCGTTGCACCTCCTCCTGTAATAAATGTATGTGAGGTGTGTCCCTGAAGAGGGACGGGGGATGGGGGGTATAAGTTGGAGATTTTATGAAGGGGATGGTATAACCGGTCCTGATGATATCTAGTACCCATCTGTCCTTTGTGATGGTCGACCAACAGGGGTAAAAAGGTCTGAGACGATGTTGGAAATCTATCGTGAGCTCTGGAAGTTGTACGTGGTCTATCGATCCCTTGACCAGACCTTCAAAACTGCGGTTTAGCTGGGGGGTTCTGAGACGTCCCAGAATGATTGTTGTTTTGTCTGCGTCTCTGGGTACGCTGCCTACCTCTGGGCAGATCTTGTCACCCTAGGTTTTGTCTAAATGCATATTGGTACTGGTATCTTGTGTTATAAGGTTGGTATCTGCTCTGATGTTTCTTGCCAGTGTTGAGGTGGATACCGAAAGTTTTTAGCGTAGGCTCTGTCATCCTTTGACATGTGCATTGTGTCATTTATCTTATTGTAAAACAATTTGTTTTTATCAAAGGGGAGATCTTCAATTGTTGACTGTAGTTGGCGAGGGAGATCAGCAGAGTGCAGCCAGGCGGATCTCCTCATCACAATACCTGTTGCCATAGATCTTGCTGCTGTATCCGCTACGTCTAGTGTGGCCTGCAGAGCCATGCGAGAGAAGAGCTGACCCTCTCTTATAACAGCATGGAACTGACGTCTCGAGGATTCGGGGATAGCATCGATGAAATCTGCCAACTTCAGGTAATTGGTATGGTTGTAGTTGGCCAGTAACACTGTGTAATTGGCAATGCGCATCTGTAGAGATGATGAAGTGTACACCTTTTTGCCAAATAAATCGAGCTTCTTATCTTCCTTATCGTGTGGCATTGTCTTATTGTATTGCTGCTTGTTCCTGTGATTTGCAGCTTCTATTACCAGGGAGTTTGGAGCTGGGTGTGAGAAGAGATATTCAGAATTTTTGGCTGATATATACGGTAATACTTTCTGTCCGCTCTCCTGTTGGTTGGAGGAATTAAAGCTGGAGTCTGCCATATGAGGTCGGCTGGTTCAACTAGGGCATTGTCCATAGCAGTGTTCCCTCTAAGCTGCGCGGGCACGCGGCCGCACAGCGGCCGTCGCACCCCCCGCGCAGCAGTGAGGGACCCCTGCGCAGCCCGGCAGCCCCCGCTGCTCCCTCCAACACCTGGGGCCGCGGCACACCCGGCCTGCGCCCGGCCTCTGGGCTGGCCCTCCCTGCCCCCAGGGTGGGACAGGCAGGCTCAGGCTCGG
>ML685793.1:8383974-8408010 GCA_007922175.1 Pelusios castaneus
CACGGCCGGGGCAGCGGGGTGGCTGCGGCAGCTGCGGGATCCCGGGCTCCCACCCGCCGACCGCCTTGACTTCCCGGGGCTGAGGCCGGGGCCGGGCTAATCCACGGCCCCGGCCTCCCAGCATGGGGCTGGGGTCTGGTCCCCCCCCCCCCAACCGGCGGCTTCCCAGGGCCACGGTAGGGTCCTCCCCCGCCGACGGCCTTGGCTTGCTTTCTTTCTTTCTCTTTTCCTTATTTGTCTTCCTTTCTCTTTCCTTTTTTTCTTTCTCTTCTTTCCTTTCTTTTTCTTCTCTTCCTTCTTTTTTCTTTCTTTCTTTCTTTCTTTCCTCTTCCTTCCTCCTTCTTTCTCTTCCTGTTTCCTCTTCTTTCCTTCTTTCTTTCTTTGCTTCCTTCCTTCTCTTCTCTTCTCTCTCTCTCTCTCTCTCTCTCTCTCTCTCTCTCTCTCTCTCTTTCTCTTCCTTCCTTCTTTCTCTCCCTTCCTTCTTTCTCTCCCTTTCTCTTCCTTCCTTCTTTCTCTCCCTTTCTCTTCCTTCATTCTTTCTCTCCCTTCCTTCTCTCTCTCCCTTCCTTCTCTTTTTCTTTCTCCCTTTCTCTTCCTTCCTTCTTTCTCTTCCTTCCTTCTTTCTCTCCCTTCCTTCTCTTTTTTCTTTCTCCCTTTTTCTTTCCTTCTTTTTCTCCTTTGCTTTCCTTCTTTTTTCTTTCTTCCTCTTTCTCTTCTTTTCTTTTTTCCTTCTTTGTCTTCCTTTCTTTCCTTCTTTTTTCTTTCTTTCTCTTCTTTCCTTCCTCTTCCTTCTTTCCACTTCTTTCCTTCTCTTTCTTTTTCTCTCTCTCTCTTCCTTTCTTCTCTCTTTTTCTCTCTTCCTTCCTTCCTTCCTTCCTTCCTTCCTTCCTTCCTTCCTTCCTTCCTTCCTTCTTTTTTTCCTTCCTTTTTTAAAAAAAACTTTAAAAAAATTAATTTTAAATAAAAACCTTTCTAAAAATTAAATTTCAATTCAAAATTCATTCAAATTCAATTAAACACAATTAATTAATTCTATTTACAATTACTTTAACTTCAATTAATGCCTATAATTTCCGTCGTGTGAGTTTGCACAAAAATTTTATTCAGAAAAAGTTTTGCACACGGCTTGAAAATTTTGCACACAAGCCGCCAAACCTTAGAGGGAACATTGGTCCATAGGCAGGGTGACCCTTGAGGTGGGTTTCATTTGCATGATGGTCAGGAGCTTGTGGTGTGAGTCACTGACCTCGTGCATTGGAATTTCCAGGGACTCCGCCACTCTCTTAAATAACTCTTGAAATTGTTTCGCCTCATCAAGCGATGCAGCGGACGTGGACGGAATGATGACTTCGTCCAGTAAAGATGATGCGTCCTGACGTGGGGAAAGCGTATTGTGATCAACAGGATCCTCGTCATCATCCTGTGACTGGGATCCAGGTTAGGAGGCATGCAACTCGTCTTGCCAGCTTAAAGTTGAGGTCAGTCCGTGACTCTTCTTCCTTTTATGCAGAGATCCCGACCTATGAGTCATCCAATAAGGAGGGTAGGTGAACATAGGGGCATACCATCCATGATCGAAATTGGGATATGGCATTCTGCCCTGAACAGGGATTCTCAATCCGTGCCTATACAGAGCCTCACTGTAAGGGAGGTCTCTTGAGGCTTCTCCCTGTGGTTCTTCTTCACTGGAGTAGTCGGGGGGGACCTGATCTGCCGGTGCCATGGTCCTGTATAATGTTCTGTATACTGAGGAGACGGGGATCTTGTGTCCCTGACTGGCTCCCGATGCTTGGTCTTTTGAGAGCTCTTACGAGCTGAACCCGGTGCCGAGGCTTTTTCTTGTGGCACTCTCCCCGATGCTGAAACTGCCTGTGGCTGCGGGGGAGCGTTCGGCTCCGTCGGCTCCAGCTGATCTTGCAGCTGCTGACTCAGCGGTGCGTGCGGCACCAAGACCTCTGTAAGGGATTCCTTCGAGGTCTGAGAGTCGTTCGGCATGGAGGAGTCCTGTGGTGCTGACCCCCTGTGGTGCCTTGCTGTTCGGCAGCCTGTCAGAGGGGTTTGTTTCTGCCGCAGCAGTCCCAGCTTTCTTTTTACCCTCGAAGCTGCTCTTTGTGCCTGAGGGACCAACAGCCTCTTTGGCACGGCTCCTGGAGGGAGACAGGGAGGGCTGCCTTTTCTTTTTAGTCTCTCCCTGATGAGGTGATAAATGCCTCTTTTGTCCGAGGCTCGGGGAAGCTCCGCGGCTCGCTTCTGGTGCCGGTCTCAGGGACTTCTCCATGAGGAGGAGTTTTAACCTCAAGTCCCTGTCTTTCTTTGCCCTGGCACTCAGGTTTTTACAGCGGGGGCACTTCTCAGAAAAGTGCCCCTCACCCAGGCATCTTATACAGACGGCATGACCGTCTGAAGCTGGTATGGAGTCCCGGCACTTTTCACACCGTTTAAAACCAGGGGAGCCCAGCATAGTCGGAGAGTGCAAGCTCCGTTTTTTTTTTTTTTAAACTGAAAGTTAAGGAATAAAGAGAATCCCTGTGAGGGGAGACTCTAAGAGAAGTGAGGGAAAAAGAAAAAAGAACAGAGAAAGGGTTTTTGGGGGTTTTTTTTTGTTTGTTTGGTTGGTTTTTTTTATGAGAGAGATTTCTCCGGTGTGTGGACTCCGGCGGTAGAGAAGGGAATGACGGTTGGGACCGCACGTTCTAAAGAGGCGCTGAGGGACGCCGCGAGACAGTTGTCTCACGCGCAGCTCCAACGGTCACTACTTTTAAATCTCTGTAGGTGGCTCGGTGCGCGCCAGCGCACCTCAGGTGGAGCACCCACGGGAACTCCTCTCGAAGGAGAACTATAGGAAAATGATTTTATAGAAATTTTAACTAGTATACTTTGACTTTTCCTGATTTATTTACTGTAGCAAAAGTCTGGCTTTTGCTCAATCAGTTTTGTGTATTTTTGGATGAAGATAAAAAAAGCATACCACTCAAGTCCATAGATTCATGTCCAAAGACTTATTAAGGTTTATCCTACCCTAATACCTGTAGGGCCCTCATAAGTACACGAAGAGATGCACATGACATTTAGCTGGTGATCTGGCATGCCTATTGTTCTATTCACAGACAAAAAAACTATGTTAAACTGGAATTAAAGCAATAGTGCATATCTGTAACAATAGTAAAAACCCATTACAAGAATGCTGTAATTTCCTTCCCCGACAAATCATGCATTACAAACTCTGGAAAGTGTAGGTTAAAGTTTAAAGATATTCACCCATTTTAAAGTATGGAAATGCACAACAACCTTACCTCTTGCTCAGGTGATGCCATGAACTCCCCCCTCCCCACCTTTATCCAACTTTAAAATTCATTTTCATATGGTCTGGGACCACACATATGAAAATACCTTTATCATAATCACATATTTACTGCATGGGATTACTAAAAAGGTAGGAAATGGACAGAGGTTTTGGGGCTTGATTGAAAATGCACTGAAGTCAATGAAATGACTTTAGTGGGCTCTGGATCATGCTTATAAAATCACACTCTTCTTTCCTGCTTAAAAGTGCATGTGCAAAACTAGAAGTATCTTTTCTTGGATTTTGATAATAAAGGCTTTTTTTTATTCTTTGGTGTTTAACAAAATAATGTGATAGCTGAACAAGAAAATAAAACTCTTCAATTTCTTTGTTGAAAGAATTTTTATATTTCAAAGTTTCATTGTTTTGTCAGAAAAAGGAAGAATTTGCAATTGCATGATTACATGCAGGCATATAATCTATTCTCCATTATTTTTTTAAAAAAACCTCACTTTTAGCAGATTTTTCATGTCAGCCATCACAGTGATAAGTCAGAATTATCTGCATATATTTTAGCTGAGTTCTGTAGTGTAGGCTTTGCTTATATTCTTCAGAGTAGAACAGGTTTTCAAAAATGAAACTGAAAAAAAAATTGTTTTGGTTTTCGTTTTGCAATCACATTTCTTATTTTTTAAAATATTTTTGTACCTGTATCTATCTGGCAGAGCCTGAACAAGATTTCTCCTCTGATTGATGTTTTGGTGGGAAGAGGGGGCCAAAATCTGTATGTTGGAAAAGCCAGTCATTCCTGGAATAATCAAACTTTCTTCAAGAAGGGTAAAGATCATCTATGCAGGGAACAGGCCTATCTCAAGGACTGGCCAAGACTGCGGATATCATGATGCAGAAAAAACAAAACACAAAAATAACCCTAGGAACAGGAATTAAATACCATCACTAAACCTCCACCTTTTGCTGTAAGCTCAAGGCATGTTTCTTTGACTTATCTTCTCTAACATGAACACATAGCAATGTGTGTGCATGTATGCATGCACACAACACACACAGAGACAGAGTTACACTATATAAAAAAAATCCTACATTCCACTGCACACACTTCTCCTCTTGGGAAGAACATGAGAAACACACACATGAGAGATGATAGCCATATTACTTAATGTACCACTGGGAGGTGCTCAAATACTATGGTGGTAAGCACAATATAAGAACCAATACAGAACAGAATAGCTATCAACAAAAAATATAAAGTACTGCTCCTGTAACCATAATGACTGTTCTATTCCTTAGTTTTGGTTACATACCACTAGATTTCCAATCACCATGACCATCATGAAAACGATAAGGCACATTACTTGGCCAGCAACCTCCATGCAGTCCCACATAGTCTCTATCCATTCTCCGCACAGCACTCGGAATACAATCAAAAAAGAGTGGAAGAAGTCTTGCATGTGCCAGCGTGGAAGTTCACACTCACTGGAGATCTTGCAGACACAATCCTTGTAGCTTTTACCAAACAGCTGCATGCCAACAACAGCAAAAATGAAGACAATGATGGCCAGCACCAATGTCAAATTTCCCAAAGCCCCCACTGAGTTACCAATAATCTTTATGAGCTTATTTAGTGTGGGCCAAGATTTTGCCAACTTGAAAATTCGCAGCTGAAAAACAAGAATAAAGAAGCATCATTAATGCTAATTAAAACAAACTTGTAGAAATGTACCTAGAACCAGAGACCAACAGTAGCCCCTTAATGCAAAAAATCTTAATGTTTTATCTTAATTTAACATTAAATTACTACATCACCACCTAGGGATCACAACACCTAGGGATGATAATCCATGTTTCACAACTCACTCCCAGGAAGGTCTTATAGAACTTCACAAAATGTATAGATTTACAACTGCATTAATTGATCTCTGAGCCTTCATCATCCTCTATGCTGCATAAACCGAAGTCATGCATTCTCCTGTTGCTCAGCTTGATGTAACAAGTGGGAATGTCCCATTAACATAACCTGCTGTGAACACTGAGCAGGACAGACTATTAGGAAACAGAATGCAGCACAGTGAGGCAGAGACCTTTTAAGGTAAATTTTCCCCAAACATTTTAAAAAATGTATTGATTAGAGGAATATTCTTCAAATAATTTAGAAAAGATCTTCATGGGTACACATCTGGAATTCAAAACCAACAATATATATAGAAGTGACGAAAAGGCATAAATTGGAGACCGTCGTAACATCTAATTCCTGATCTACAAAATTTAAGATTTTTTTTCAGTAAGGCCATTTCTATTCTATACCACAAAAGATCATTTAAGTTAGACAGAAAAAAAGCTTCAGAGAGTACGGCCTTACCTACTCGACTGCTGTTCTAAAAATGAAGTATTTTTTCCCTTTCTCCCACATCTGTAATGAAGTTCAGCTAAAAGTCAGATTCCTATATACTTAATACTAACTTTTTATAATGTAGTGATTACATTATATATCTAGTATTTGAAAGAGTTTCTATTCCTTTGATATAACAGTATCACATGAAGATAAATAAAGACTAAGAAATTTCTCCCTATAACTTTTCTTATTTAATCTTTGCCCAACATACTCTAGATGAAAAATTTGTATTCAACATTCTTGACCATCAGTGAACTACAATGGTGACAGTAATGAATTGCACAGTAATAAAGTTTTGTACAGTCATGCAAATTACTCAATAATTATGATTGCCTCCAATTGAATTACTATTTCTGAACCATAAAATTTCATATATTATTATGCAGTAATAATGTTTGTAACTTTCAGAAGACCAGTACCTAGAAAAAAACATCTTTTGGCACCTAAGAGAAAGTACACGGATAGTGAAAATGCTGATGAATTTATGTAAACATACACATTTTGAGTTCTAAACATAATTAATGTAACTGTACATTACATGGTTTGCTAATATATTTACCAGTCTGAATGATCGGAGAACTGATAGTTTTTCCACTTTTGAAAGAAAAAGTTCCACCAAACTAAGGGTTACAATAATTCCATCAAAAATATTCCAGCCTACTTGGAAATAATAGTAAGGATCCATGGCAATTAATTTGAGAACCATCTCTGCTGTGAAGATCCCAGTAAATACCTAAACGAAGAATGTAATTTGTTAGCCTTGTACAGCTGTAATACGAAATAAAGAAATAGATTGTGTAGTAAGTGATATCTTTATTGCATCAAGGTGTAAGTAATAAAAAAATTAAATCTCACAGAAAACAAAGGGATATTCTGGATCAAACTAATCCACGGTGTAACTCCATTAACATCAGTGGAGTTACACAAGGATTGAAATTTGCCTATTATGAAAAACAGAGCTTTGATAGACTATCCAGGTTTTTCATTATAAAAAATTAGAGAGAAATTTTAGTAAACTCCTAATGAGATAAAATGTCTGTCCTCAGTCTTTATAAAAAAAAATATTAACCTATTCAGTAAAGTATTAATTGACTTTGAAAAGAAAAAGTAATTTTTCTTTTTAATAACTAAAGTTGCTTAGTATACTCTAGGGAAGTTAAAGGCCTCTGGTCTCTGTGAATTAAGAAAAGCCAATTATATTGATATCCCCCTATGTTCTAATATTCATTGATAGTGACAAAGTATAATTTTACAATACTGATTGCAAAAGTAAGATTTGAGACAAGCTATTGTGGCATAAAATGTTTATTAAATATTAATTCTTTAATGATCTGGAGATTGCACCCTCAGCAACTTCACAGATGACACTACCCTGTGTGCAGTGGTAGACCTAGGGATAGGATACAGAATGACCTAGGCAAATTGGAGGATTGGGCCAAAAGAAATCTAAAGGGATTCAACAAAGACAAGTGCAAAGTCCTGCACTTCCGATGAAAGAATCCTATAAACTGTTACCGACTGAAGACCGACGTGGCTAAGCAGCAGCTCTGCAGAAAAGGACCTGTGGGTTATAGTGGACAAGCAAGTGGATATGAGTCAACAGGTATGCCATTGTTGCCAAGAAGGCTAACGGCATACCGGGTTGCATTAGTAGGAACATTACCAGCAGACTGAGGTAAGTGGAACTGGTGAGGCCACATCTGGAGCACTGTGTCCAGTTTTGGGCCCCCTAGCAGTGAAAGGATATGAACAAATTGAGGAATCCAGCGGAGGGCAACGAAAGTGATTAGGATGCTAGGGCACATAACTTATGAGGAGAGGCTGAGGGAACTGGGCTTACTTAAGATCGGAAGACAAGAGAGGGATTTTGATAGCAACCTTCAACTATCTGAAGGGAGGGTCCAAAGACGAAGGACCTAGGCTGTTCCCAGTGGTGGCAGATGATAGAACAAGGAGCGGTGGTCTCAAGTTTCAGTGGGAGAGGTCTAGACTGAATATTAAGAAAACTTTTTTCATTAAGAGGGTGGTGCAACACTGGAATGGGTTGCCTAAGAAGGTAATGGAATCGCCATCCTCAGAGATTTTTAAGACTGGCTTGAAAAAGCCCTGGCTGGGATGGTATAGTTGGGGTTGGTCCTGCTTTGAGCAAGGGCTTGGACTGGATAACTTCCTGAGGTTCCTTCTAACCCTAATCTTTTATGGTGCATAATAATAACCTTAATTAAAATCTGTAGGTATAAATTAAAGCTTCACTTTTTCAGAATTTTTGAGTTCACTCCTAATTGGGAGGATCTGATATTGGATAGTAGAGGAGCAGAAATTGGGACAGACTGACATGAACAGATAATAATGAGGAAAGAATAGAAGCAACAGATGAAGTTAAATTGGTCTGATATATATTTACATGCCACCAGACAAAGGAAATGACTGCTAACTACACTAAATCCTACGATATCAAGATACATTGCACAGTGCACATAGGAACATAAAAATGGCCATACAGGGTCAGACCAAATGGTTCATCTAGCTCAGTATCCTGTCCTCTGATAGTGACAAATACCCAGTGCTTCAGAGGGAATGAACTGAACGTGTAATCATCAAGTGATCTCTTCCATTGACCACTCCCAGCCTCTGGCAAACAGCAATCATTGCCTACCCTGGCTAATAGCCATTGATGGACCTACCCTCCTGAACTTATTTAGTTCTTTTTTGAACTCTTTTATAGTCTTGGCCTTCACAACATCCTCTGGCAAAAAGTTCCAAAAGTTGACTGTGCACTGTATGAAGAAATACTTCTCTTTGTTTATTTTAAACTTGCTGTCTATTAATTTCATTTGGTAATGCCCCCCCACTCCAGTTTTTCTGCTATGAGTAAATACTACTTCCTTTTTCCACATCTGTGATGATTTTATAAACCTGTTATGTTTCCCCTTAGTCATCTCTATTCCAAGCTGAAAATCCCAGTCTTATTATTTGCTCCTCATATAGAAGTTTTTCCATGACCCTAATCATTTTTGTTGCCTTTTTCTGTACCTTTTCCAATTCTAATGTATCTTTTTTTGCATTGAGGCGACCAGATCTGCATGCAGCATTCAAGATGTGGGCATAACATGAATTTATAAAGAGGCAATATGATATTTTCTTTCTTATTATCTATCCCTTTCCTAATGATTGCCAACATTCTGTTAACTTCTTGACTGCCACTGCACAAGTGGATATTTTCAGAGACCTAACCACAATGACTCCAAGTTCTCCTTGAGTGGTAACAGCTAACTTAGACTCCATTACTTTATATGTACAGTTGGGATTATGTTTTCCAATGTGCACTACTTTGCATTTATCATCATTGAATTTCATCTGCCATTTTGTAGTCCAGTCCCTCACTTTTGTGAGAGCCTTTTGTAACCCTTTGCAGTCAGCTTTGGACTCACCTATTTTGAATAGATTTGTGTCCTCTGCAAATTTTGCCACTTCTCTATTTACTACCTTTTCTAGATCATTTATGAATATGTTGAAAAGTATTCATTTCAGTACAGACCCTTGTGGAATAACGATATTTATCTCTCTCCTTTCTGAAAACTGACCATTTATTTCCTACCTTTTGTTTCCTATCTTTTAACCAGTTACTGATCCAGAAGGGAACCTTCCCTCCTACTCCATGACAGCTTACTTTGCTGAAGAGTCTTTGGAGACAGAATTTGTCAAAGGCCTTCTGAAAATTTAGATACACTATATCCATTGGATCACCCTTGTTCACATGCTTGTTGACCCCACAAAGAATTCTTATAGATTGATGAGGCATGTTTCCCTTCACAAAAACAATGTTGACTCTTCTCCAACAAAACATATTAATCTACGTTTGATAATTCTGTTCTTTACTATAGTTTCAACCAATTTGCCTGGTACTGAAGTTATGCTTCCTAGCCTGTAATTATCAGGATTGTCTCTGGACCCTTTTTCAGGAATTGGCATCACATTAGCTAGCCTCCAGTCATTCAGTACAGAATCTGCTTTAAATGACTGTTTACATACAGTTTGTAGTTCTGAAATTTCACATCTGAGTTCCTTCAGAACCCTTGAGTGGATATTATCTGCTCCTGGTCTTACTACTTTTGAATTTGTTAATTGTTTGAAAACCCCTTAAATGGCACCCCAATTTGGGAAAATTCCTCAAATTTGTCTCTTAAAAATGGCTCAGGTTTAGGAATCTCCATAATCCTCACAAAGGCCGATGCCAAGAATTTAGTTTCTCTGTAATAACCTTATTTTCATCATCCAGTGGCCCCAGTGGTTGTTTATCAGGCTTCCTGCTCCTGGTGTCCTTTAAAATTGTTTTGCTGTTACTTTTTAAGTCTTTGGCTAGCTGTTCTTCAAATTCTTTTTTGTCCTTCCTATTACATTTTTACACTTCACTTGCAAAAATTTATGTGCCTATTTTTCTCAACAGGATTTAACTTCGACTTTTTAAAGGATGTCTTTTTGCCTCTAACTACTTCTTTTTTCTTTGTTGTTTAGGCATGATGGCACATTTTTGGTCCTCCTGCTATGATTTGTAATTTGGGGTACATTTACATTGAGTCTCTATTATGATGTCTTTAAAAAGTTTCCATGACGTTTGCAGGAATTTCACTTTTGGCACTGTAACTTTTAATTTCTGTTTAACCATCTTCCTGATTTTTGTGTAGGTCTCCTTTCGGAAATTAAATGGGGCTGCTTTGGTTTTCCCCCACTCTCCATAGGCATGTTACCTTTTGTTATGTTACGGTAACTGTTACCAAGTGGTTCAGCTATATTTACCAACTGGACTAGATTCTATGCTCCACTTACGACTAAATCAAGAATTGACTCTCTTCTTGTGGATTCCACGACTAGCTCTTCCAAAAAGCAGTCATTTTAAGTGTCAAGAACCTATCTCTACATCCCTCTGAGATGACATGTACCCATTCTATATGGGGATAGTTGAAATCCCCCATTATTATTGAGGTTTTTTTTTTTATTTTTACAACCTCTCTAATCTCCCTAAGCATTTCACAGTCACTGTATCTTGGACAGGGGGTTGGCAGTATGCCCCTACTGCCATATTCTAATTATTCAAGCATGGAATTACTATTTATAGATATTTTATGGCAGTTTGCTTCTTTTAATATTTTTATTTTGTTTGACTATGCTGTCTTTCACATATAGGGCCACTCCCCAACCAGTAAGATCCAGTCTTTTCTTCTGATCTATTTTGCGCCTTTATATTGCTGTCTCCCAATGATTACCCTCATTCCACCACGTTTCTGTGATACCTATTATATAAGGAACTGTAACACAGATGATGACGGGGCACACCTACTGGCTAAACTATGTGACTTTGTACTCAACCACAACCATTTCAGATTTGGAGATGATTTATACCTTCAAGTCAGCACTACTACTACAAGTACCTGCCTGGCCACACAATCAGGCCCAGCCCTAGTGGTAGGCAAAGTGGGCAGCTGCCTAGCGCTGCCGATTTTAGGGGCCGCACTGATTTTCAAAAAAACATTAAAAATGCAGCACGTATCACAGTGTGGCAGCGGCAGGAGGCTGAACAGCACAGGCCGGAGCCTGACTCGCCTCCGCTCTGTTCAGCTGCCAGCCGCAAGTAGACGTGAATGCATTGAAGGGGGCAGGGCCACCAAGAATAAATTTGCCAAGGGCCACCAACTGTCTAAGGCCAGACCTGCATACAATATGCCAATCTTTTTATGGTTGACTTAGAACAATGCTTCCTCAGCTCTCATCTTTAAGTACCACTACTCTACTTATGCTACACTGATGACATCATCATCAACTGGACCCACGGAAAGGGGGACTTTGAGAAAGTCCACTGAGATTTCAACAATTTCCACATCACCATCAACCTCAGCCTGGAACAGTCCATATAGGAGATTCACTTCCTGGACGCTATAGTACAAATAAATGATGGACGCTACACTGGAAAGCTACTGACCACTATAACTACCTACATCTCTCCAGCTTTCATCCAGGACACATCATACAATACATCGCCTACAGCCAAGCCCTCAGATACAATCAACATTTGCTCCGATCCCTCTGACAGAGATAAATGCCTTCAAGATCTCTATCAAGCATTCTTAAAACTACAATACTCACCTGGGGAAGTGAAGAAACACATTGACGGAGCCAGATAGGAACCTAGAAGTCGACTACTGCAGGATAAACCCAACAAGGAAAACCACAGAACACCACTGGTCATCACCTATATCCTCCATGTCAAACCTCTCCAGCACATCATCAAGGATCTACAGCCTATCATGCAATATAATCCCTCACTCTCTCAAGCCTTGGGAGGTAGGCCACTCCTCACTTATAGACATCCCCCCAACCTTAGGCAAGTACTCACCAGCAGCAACACACCATACAACAGAAACATTAAGGTAGGTACCTATCCGTGCAACAAATCCTGTTGCCAACTCTGCTCATATATCTACTCCAGTAACACCATCATATCAGCCACTCCATCCGTCTCATTCAGCAGCACCTTTATCAACATGATACATGCCAACAATGCCCCTCTACCTTATATATAGGCCAAAATGGACTGTCTTTGAACAAAAGAATAAATGGATACAAATCAGACATCAAGAATGATAACATTCAAAATCCAATAAGGGAACACTTCGACCTTCCTGGACATTTCATAAAAGACATGCCAGTTACAGTGTTTCAGCAAAAAAACTTTAAAACCAGATTTCAACATGAAACTGCAGAGCTGGAATTCACAGGGAAATTCAACACCATCAGATTAGGTCTGAATAGGGATTTGGGATGGCTAATTCATATCCAAAGGTAATTTCCCCCCCTTTTAACATTCTTACCTTTCCATCTATTGATCCACACAGTTTGAATCAAAACAACTTGTTCGGTTTGCTGAAAAAGACTGAACTCACCTTATGACTTACTTTTCTCTGCATGTATATATTTACCTAACATACTATAGTTTCCATTTCAGAGTCTGATGAAGTGGGATTACACCCACAAAACCTCAAGCGATAAATTCATTTGTTAATCTTTAAAAGTGCCATAGGAGTCCTTGTTTGTTCTATTATATCAATATCCTCATATAATATGCGGTACTCAAGTTCACCCATCTTATTATTTGGACTTTTAGCATTTATATATAAGTACTTAAGAAATTTTCACTGTTTAGCTATCTGGCATTATGTGATGCAATTGAATGGGACTTTTTTTCATTTGACTGTTTCTCATCAAATCCTATCCATATTTTATCACCTTCCATCCGCTCCTCTTTACTAGGATATAGAGCAGGGATGTCCAACCTTTTTGAGTGAGGGGCCACATTTCAATTCTTTTCTCACTTGGGGGGGGGCGGTGAGTAAATTTTGGATAGATAAGGGAGGGGAGAGCATAGGTGGGGCAGGGGTAGTAAGGCAGAGTGGGGGAAACAGGCAGAGGGCATGGTAGAGATGGGAGAAAGGATAGGGATGGAGTGATAAAGGAGCTTGGCAAGGCAGGAGAAGGATAGAGGGGAAAGGAGTGCGGTGTGGGGAGAAGGATAGAGGGGAAAGGAGTGCGGGAAAGGTGGGGCAGGAGGGCAGAGGAGCAATGTGGCTGGGTGGTGGGACCCACTGCTTCCTCTCCCCTCAACTGCACCATTTCCCAATTCCCCCTGCCCTGCATTAGATCAGCTCCCTGAACCCCTACCTCTACACCAGCTCCCCACCCTGAGCCGCACTCTGCCCTGATCCTGGCCTCATGCTGCACCCCTCCCCAGCCTCCTGGACTCCTTTCCCAGCCTTGTGTCACATTTGGCCCTATTCCGACCCCACACCTCCCTCCCTGGGCCAGAACCCAGCCCTGTGCCACCCCCAGAACCCCAGGCCACCTTGATCCCCCCACGGCCACCTCTGCCTCACTGCCAGGCCTGCGACCCTGCCAGGATCCGCTTGGCCTTGCCTGGGGGCTCGTGGCAGGAGCGGGAGCGCCGCCACAGTTTCCTGCGCCCTCCTCTGGGACTCCAGCCAGGCCCACCTGGCCTGGCCTGGAGCACTACAGCCCCGCCGGAGCCCCCGCTGCCTCACCGCGGCCCCTGCTAGGACACCCTGCAGCCCTCACCGGGTCCCGCACTGGAGCCACCTGACCACTGCTCCCAAGGGACCCGCGGGCCAGATTCCAGCCCCTGTCAGGCGGATTCTGGCCCGCGGGCCATAGGTTGGACAAGGCTAATATAGAGAATCTCAATTAATAGATCCTTTCCTAATGGATGTCTGTGTCCAAACCACATGCTCTTCCACACCACTCGGCTTTCACCCAGACCTTAGCTTAAAATCTGTCTATGATCCTTTTAATTTTACATGCCAGCAATCCAGTTCCATTTTGATTTAGGGGGTCCATCTTTCCTGTATAGGACACAAATCAGACCAAAAAAATGGTAACATCCATAAACCAGTAGGAGAACACTTCAATCTCCCTGGACAATTAGCAGCAGACTTCAAAGTTGCCAGACTTCAACAACAACAAAAAACTTCAAAACCAGACTTCAGCGTGAAACTGCAGAGCTGGAACTGATTTGCAAACTTGACACAATCAGACTGGGTCTGAATAGGGACTTGGAATGGTTAGCACATTACAAAAAGTAATTGTCACTGTTCACACATTCTCACCTTCTGATCAACTGGTGTGAATGGGCCTCATCTACCCTAACTGAATTGACTTTTCTAGCACTTGCTCTCCTTCATCCTTGCATGTGTATATATACCTCTCAACTGTAGTTTCCATTTCATGCATTTGATAATGATCGTGGGTTGGAACCCACGAAAGCTTATGTCCGATAAATCTGTTAGTCTTTAAGGTGCCAAAGGACTCTCGTTATTTTTCCATCTATGTTTCTACTGACCAAGTCCTCCCTGGACAAGTGAAGCAAACACTCTGCTAATGATTGCCTTGAAGCCATGCGTGGTCAGAAGGTATTAAGAGGCAGATGGGCCCACTCCACCCTTTATATCTCAAGGGGGGGGGGGGGGGAATGTGAGGACACATAGGTATACATACAACTTCAATGGCCACTATCAGTAAAAAAAAGAATCAAATTTCATGGTTTGGGGTGCATACACACAGAGGGTAAATCTGTGTGGACAATCACTCAGAGAAGAAGATATTGTTAAAAAAAAACCAATGAAATCCATTATGGAAAAAATAAAGAACAATGTAGCTCATAAGGCAAACTTGTCTATTATATTCATTGGCTTGCCTTTGTTATATTTAGCTGCTTTTATTCAGGTATAATGCAAGAAACCTACAGGACTATATCTTGTAAGATATTAGCTGAATCATAAATTAGTGTCAATGTGATTAAGTTAACCATTGTCATAGATTAACAGTTACTTTTAGATTTTGGGAACTAAGAAGAGCTTGCTCAATGGTAGAAGTTACTGGACCATTCTAAGTGATGCCACAGGGAACATGGAACTAATAACTGCAAATCCACTTAATCTAAGGATAATGGATATGATTATGAGCTGAAGTATTAATTACATGTATTAGTATATTAACTTGTAAAAGAAGGAAACGTCAACATTAGCAGGATGAGGAAATAAAAATAAGGAAAGGGGGACAACCTCTACTGAATATACATTAGATATAGTGGTGTCACTGTAACATATTATAAAATGTGCGTGCCAGCCTGTGGGCAGTACGAGAGAGTGATGCAGTCCTTGGGAGATGCCAGAATGCTAGTCATTGGTGATAAGGAAGATAATAGCTAACATTTCAGATTGCCCTGCAAGGGATGGCTTGAGTATATGAATGTTTGGATGTACATTCTGAGGTCTCTCTATTTACCTTACTGAGTTAAAATGTCTGTGACTTTCCTAAATGTATTAATAAACTATTTGTAAATATAGAGAAGTTCCTATAGTGTGAGTTTTGCAATGGTGCACATCAGAGTTCCCAACTATATAGTAACGTTAATAATACTGAGCCTGATCTTGGGACAAGGACTTTTCTATCTATGAAATGATAAGTGAGAATTCTCAAGTAATCAATATAATTATTACATAAATTATTGATCAGGCTGCACTAACTACAGGTGAAAGCACTAAAATTCTGAAGACAGTCTGAACTGTGAGTTTAAAATCTCCAGAGGAATAAAGAGCCAAGCAATAAACTTCTAACAATTATGGGTTCTTATTTTAGAAGGCGCTGAATCTGCAACCCACTTCAATTAAAATTGTGAGTGATCAGCATATCAGAACATCAAGCCCTATCATTTTAAATATGCAGTGAAACTGCAACAGCCTCCCCCAAAAGGAAGTTACAGAATATCTGACACTTACAAATACAAAGAAAATATTAGTATTTTAGCAGCAAGGGTGGAAAAAGCCTTTAAAAGGTAATGGGCAGAAGAACACTAGAATATTTATATGCCATAGGAATTATTTTTGCAAAGAAGCACAGAGCTCACAAAGCAAATATGCAGTGGCTGAGTTTTTGGTTAGTGAGTGCAAGGGTAAAATGGAACTCTGGTATGAAGTATGAAGAAATGCCTATTTTTGCACATCTCACAATTAGAACATTCTTAGTTAGTTGTTATATTTATTGGGTTCATTCAATGAATCACTGATATCGATGATACATTTTACCTGGATTTGGAACAGATACACAATCACAGAACACCTGTGACAGCTGTTAGCCCTCAGTATTTTCCTTCTCCTCAAATGTAATCCTTACACTATACTTAAGGATCGGTGACTACCCATGGCAAACTCATTTGTGATTCCAAATGTAGGAGAGAAGGCTGGTTTGGTTCATGGCTGGACGTTCAATTCATGTTCAGAAGCTCTAGATCTACCGCTGAAGAAATTCCCAACATGTGACAATTTACAAATACAATAACTATTCAAGATTCAAATTGAAATTAAAGCAGTTTGGTTTCGGGTATTTTGCTACTCCAAATTACTTCTTACAGGCTATGTCTACACTTACTAAAATTAGTTCGAAGTAGTTAGTTCAAATTAACTAATTCGAACTAATTTTAATTAGTTCGAATTAGCTTAATTCGAACTAGCATGGCCACACTGGAAGGTTAGTTCGAACTATGCAAGCACTTGCTTAATTCGAATTAGCAATCCCCATTCATTTCAATGGCCGGTTAGTTTGAACTAAGAAATTAGTTTTAATTAACATACCACATTGGTTAATTCGAACTTGTTAGTTCGAATTAACCCCTTAGTTCGAATACCCTATTCAAACTTATTAGTTCGAATTAAGGAAGCCCTTAATTTGAACTAACTAAAGCCTCGTATAGCCATGGCTTTAGTTAGTTTGAATTAAGCCTCCTTAATTCGAACTAACTTGCCAGTGTAGACATAGCCACTGTGTGTACAGATAGAACACAAAAATGAGTCGGTGTAATCCTCTAAAAATCAAATATAGGTGAGTAGTGCTACAAAAACAACCAGAATAGCATGTAGAACCACAACAGTCCATGGGTTCTTCCTCTTCTATAAGTCAAAGTGAAATAAATGCTTCAAGGTACATCAGGCAATGTTCTAAAAGGGACTGCGTAAAATGGATACGTTTTTATTTAACTGACCTGCCTCTTGTGGATAATCAGTAAGATCTACTTATTTTAACACACAAAGCAAACTTGACTAGTTTTCACTCCTGTCAGCACTATGAGAGAATGAATTAAGGTTCTCCTCTGCCATATGCATCATCCATGGAATCACTAACTAATTTCCATTTGCAGAATCTTTATTCACATCAGAGCTAAAAACAATACAAGCTCCTTTTCAGATCCCTGGTTGAGTTTCCAGGGATGTGTAGTCAGGCAGCTGCTTTCCGAGCACCCTCTTGTGTCCTGAAGTCATTCTGAAGCATCCAGGTTCTGTTTTCTTCTCAGTGACATAACAATGTGTTCACTTTGATAGCCCACAAAAAGAAGCCAAACATACTGCTTTCCATCATGCCTTGCCCTTTAGTGGAGCTTTCTGATAAAGTATTTAGTCTATAGGCTTTTACTTCAGAAGCCAGACAAATCTTAGAAGTCCTAAAACAGAAAATCTCTGGTTCCATTCATTTGTAAGGCCTAGGCTTGTCCAGGGTCTCTTTAAAATAGGGTGATCAGATAGCAAGTGTGAAAAACTGGGGTGGGGTGAGGGTTAATAGATACCTATGTAAAAAAAAAAAAAAAAAAAGAAAAAAGCCCAAATGTCAGAATTATTTTTATAAAATAAGGACATCTGGTCACCCTACCCTCAAGTCTCCTTGCCTAGAGAGTTTTGCAGTATTTGCCTGCTTTTTCAGTCTCTTTCAGGCCTCCCTGCCTAGAACAGCTGTTTAGTTGCTCAGCTCTCTCTAAACCTCTCTGCTGCTCTTTTATAACGTGATCCCTCTAGGATATGCCTGCTTAGTAACTAGGGTTGGCTGACCTGAAGTCTCTAGGCCCTAAAGGGGCACAGGCCAACTATCTCACTGTTATAGACTAGTAGAACAGATGGACAAATGAACAAACAAATGCATGTACCCGGGCACATGGGATTTTCAAAAATGCATACTCGATTTAGGAGTACAAGGGCCAGTAAAAGTGAAAAACATTTGTAAATCCTATCAAACAGCTATTACTTGTAATCTATGCAAGCATGATATGTAAATCATACTCTCAAACATAGTATGCCTCAAAAAATGCCACTTTTAGAGTCCCTTTTCAGATTACACCAGTACTTTAATATTTGTTTTGTATGATAAGGTAAATCAGAAATGAATTCTAGTTTTATCAGAAGTATATTCAAATACGACATGATACATTAGGACAGACTTACCAGGTTTCCTACTGAAAGCACATCCCGGAAGTGTTTAGTCATTGGATAGTATTCCATGGCCATAAATAGTGTGTTTAAAACAATGCAGATGGTAATAGCAAGATCAACAAATGGGTCCATCACAATTAAACTAACGATATGCTTTACTTTTAACCAAGTACTGCAACAGTCCCAGATCAAGAAAGTGTTGGCAAATTTATACCAGCATGGTGGGCATTTTTGCCTGGATTCTTCAAGTTCTAGAGGAAGAAAAATGTATAATAACTAAGTGAAGACAAATATCTACTGATTTTTTTTTCTATTTTTATATCTCACTATAAAGTTTAAAAGTTGGGGAAAGGTCAATGAAAACTTTGGGTTGAAATTTGCAAACTAAATACGAATTTGTAATCCTCATACCCTTTGAGGCTTATCTTTTAGGGCTTGATATGCCTGTAAATGAGGAATTGAGTCATTCTAATCAGTCAACAAAAATATTAGAAACAGGGAAACAACGCCACAAGTAGCTATACTTCATGTTGGGGATGCTGCAATGTTTGAAACAAAGACTATAGTGATGGGCTCAAGAGATAGGTCAGGGAAGCTTTGTTAGACTGAATATTAACATTGGAGCTGTGGGCAGTGTTGAAATAGGGGGAAAAAAATGGAAGAGGGACCTAGAGGACACAGGCTTAAATATATCTTAACTGAAGATCAAATTACTCACCTTGCTCTGTAATTATGGTTCTTTGAGATGTGTGTCCCTGGGATGCTACACCACATTTGTGTCTGTGTCCCTGTGCTTCTGATTGAAAAACTTTAGTAGTAGTATCCGTTCAGCCTGCGCATGCGCTGCTCCTTTTCTGTCACAAAGCTAGCCAGAGTGCACGAGTGAACCCGCCTCAGTTCCTCCTCTACTGCAGCGCTGATGACAAGCATTCTGAAGTAGAGGGGAGAAGGATGGGTAGTGGAGCACCCATAGAGACACACATCTCGAAGAACCATCGTTATTGCATAAGGTGAGTAACTTCATCTTCTTCTTCGAGTAGTGTCCCTATGTGTGCTCCACTGTAGGTGACTCCCAAGCTATGACCAACCCTGGACATTAGGGCTTTGGAGTCAGTCTGTTATAGATGAAAGCACCATGGCACCAAATTGGCATCTGCAGCCGAGTTCTCAAGGATGACGTAATGTCCTGCAGAGATATATGCAGATGGCCAGGTAATGGCAATCAGGAATGACATCTTCAATGAAAAGTGAGTTAGTGAACAAATTGCCATGGGTTCAAATGGTAGTCTAGACAGTCCTTTTAGCAGTAGGTTGAGATCCCATTAAGAGGTCTAGGTTGAATAAATTGGTTCGTAATGTCTTTGAGAAATCTCTTTGTGATCAGATGGGAAAAGATTGAATATTCTCTTATCTACTGGTAGAAGATCACAATTGTTACTAGGTGAACCTTTAGCACATTAATAGACATCTGATTTTTTTTTTTTTTTTTTTTAAGAGTCAAAAGGTAGTCCAGGACTTTTGATAGGGTGGCTAGATCTGGAGGCTGTCCCCAGGCTTGAAAACTTTTCCTTTTTGTAGATAGGTTGGACCAATAGATCCTTTCCCACTGTGTAATAACGCCTCCTGCATCTCTTCAAAGCACAATGTCTCTTTGTGCTAGAACCACAAAGGAGTCGGGCTTTGCACCTCAGAATCCACAGGTTGGGATGACGAGTGTGTCCCTCGCTCTGTGATAGCAAGTATAGAGTGCGAGTGTGTCCCTCGCTCTGTGATAGCAAGTATAGAGTGTTTGAAAGAGTCACCGGTGGGCATAGTGGGTCAGGTGGGAGCAATCCGTACCATGTTTGCTTTCTCTTTTTTCACTTTCAACAGGACTTTCAGAATTAGAGGGAATGGGGGAAAGATGTAAAGATGACCTTTTTCCCAAGGGGGGAGGAAAGGGTCAACCACAGGGTGATCTCTGATTCCAGTTTGGAGCAGTACTGAGGACACTTCTTGATCTGATATGTAGTGAAAAGGCCAATTATCGGTGTCTCCCATTGCCAGAATATGCCTCATAGGCCCAGCAAATTTATTTCCCATTTGTAGTAATTTGCGCCTGATGGTCTCCACAATTATGTGCACTCCTCGCAGGTATGCTGCTGAAATTATGACATTGTGGGGAATGTGCCAATCCCACAGTTTTAGTACTTCCATGCACAGGAAGTGTGATCTGACTCTTCCTGGTGGTTTATGTAATACATCAGGCTACACTGTCTCTCTTTCGTGTGTGTGTCTTTGATCAGCGGGAGGAAGTAAGTATAGGCATTGGTGGATATTGGTTGTAGTTTGTTTATAACATCTGTTCAGCCTGAAAACCAAACTGAACCAGGCCTGGAGGCATCCCATGTGTAGTCTGGCGATAGCTATGAATGACGTGCCTGTGGCCACATCCCCTAGGACCTGGAGGAAATGTCTGGCTGAAATTTGAAGACTGGATTGTATTGTCTCCACCAACATGTCTGGGTACTGTCTGGGCTTTGGAAAAGAAATGGACTCTGATAAGGCAGTTGTCCAGGTAGGGATAAATCAGGACACCCTGAGAATGTAGTGCGAACCGCAGGTATCGACTGTGACTCAGTATGATGGAAATGTGGAAGTATAAATCTTGTAGGTTGAGGGCTGGGGAAAAAATCTCCCTCTCTCTATTTCTGGAATAACTGTTGATAAAGTGACTATCTTGATTTTCTGCACCTTGATATATACATATTGACTGCCCTGAAGTCCATTATGGCTCTCCAACCTCCCTTTTTTTTCTGGTATTAGAAAGTAACGAGAGTAGAAGCCTTTGCCTCCTAGATGGGCAGGCACAGGCTCTATGGCTTTTATGCTGAGGAGATGGTCTATCTCTGATGTAATAGACTGATTCTTGTGAGAAGGGTCCTTGAAGAGAAAATAAGTATTTGGGAGGGGGAAGGGAGACGAAATGGATGGTGTATACATCCTGGATGATCTCCAGCACCTATTTGTCACAGATTACCCATTCCCAGGTGCTGCAGAATGAGGTAAGAGTGTCTCTGAAGGGATAGGTAGAATTTCCATTGTGAGATGAGGAAAATGTTCTATGGCACCTCAACCAACCCAACAAAGCTACCTTTTAAAGGTTGAGGACTGGGAGGAAGTCAGTTGAACTCCTGACTGCTTTCACCTGGGGAGCCTAGGCTACTTCATCTACTGCTCATACCATCTCTGAGATGAGTACAGAGATAATTACTGGGGGTATTGTGATAAGCAGGGATTGAACAGTGGCTGAAGGCTGTACTTTCCCTTGTTGTCTGGAGTATAGATCCCAAGAGACTGAAGAGTTGCTCTAGAATCAACATGTGATGTGATGTGTCGGTCTTCTTAGCAAATAACTTCATCTCTTCAAAATGAAGATTCTCCACCATAGTTTGGCCCTCTTTAGGGAAAAGAGATAAATGAAATCATTAAGTTCATCTCTTCACAATGGCCATGGAAATCAAGCATGCTGCTATATCAGCTGCATCTAGTGCTTACTGGTGGGCTGTTCTAGCTACCAGTTGGCCCTCACTGATTATCATCTTGAATTGGTCTTTGTGGGAGTCAGGAAGCTGCTTAATAAAGGAACCAAGTTTTGTATAGTTTTGGTAATCATATTTTGCCAGCAAGGCACGTTAGTTTGCTACATGGAACTTGAGGGTTGCTGATGAATATGCCTTCCTGTCGAAGAGATCCAAATGTTTCCAGTCCCAGTCATACAGAATGGATTTGATCTGGTGCTGGAGGCCCTTAGTGTTAATTGCATTTCAAATGATGAAATTGGGAAATGGGTGGGAAAAGAGGAATTCTGTGTCCTTTGCTAGCATATACTACTTTTTGTCTGTCCACTTACATGTTGGCAGGACAGATGTGGAGGTCTGCCATGTGACTTTGGCTGGGACCAGGACACTCTCTTCATAGAGAGGGCCACGCTGGAGGACATGGAGGAATGTAAAATATCCCACTGCCTGTGATGAGACTCAGTCATCTCCTGTAATAGTATTTTGCAGGGCTGATGCCACTCTACCAAGTCCTGGAATAATTTGAAATCATCAGCCATCAATGGTGGAAGGGGCATCACCCTCTCACCTGATAAGGATGACGAGAAGTTAGACTTGAGGAGTGACTTCTTCCTCCCCTGCTTGTACAAAGGGTTTGGAAGTCCGTTAAGCTGCAACTGAAAGTTGGGAGTCTCCTTCTTTGCTGATATGCCACACTAGAGGCATGGAAGCCTTCTTGTCTCTGAGTTTGCCAAGGGTCTTAGTATGGCACTGTGGTGGGTAAGGACCAAGTGGTTGGTACCGTGGTTGACCAAACCTGAGAGGTTGTAGATCAAGTGGATGATACACATGATGTCCATAGGGAAATTAAGTCTCATATGAAAGGTAAGAAGAGTGGTGGGAGCCCACAGTTGTTCACTTTCTGATTCTGATGATGAGAAAGGAAATGCTTGGCAGGAAGATGTCAGCAAGTCCAGGGATCTGGGTGAACTTGGTACTGGGGTCCTGGTACTGAGCAGGGGTAAATCCACTATGTTGAACACTAAAAAAGCCACGGAGTGCCATAAATCCAGAAGTGTGGATGACATCAGTAGCAGAGGTGCTGAGTGGCTTGCACCTATGGAGTTGGAGGTGCAAATCTGGCAGTGGGGTCCATCAGTGCCAGGTGCACCGAGATCAGTACCGGTGCTGATGTTATACTAACAGATCCTTCTCTGGGGTGGATCTTCTTTTTTACTCATGCCCCTGCAGTAGTAGTGCTTCTTTGCCTGTGCCCACTGGATCTTTGGCAGTCTGATTTATTCTGTCAGCTCAGTACCACTCCCTTACCCCAATTCAGGTTTCAGTGCTATTAGCACCAATGATACCCATGGAGCCAGAGATCATTTGGGGTCAACTGGGGCTTGCTACAGGGATTCCCAGACCTTTTCTTAGAAGCCCTGTGTGTGTGTCTCATCGCTCTGGGTTCACTTCCCACTGAAGTAAAGGCTGCAGTGAGAATTTCCACTGGAACTCTGGGGGTTGAGGGGCCATTTCTATGAGTCGAGTTCAAATCGTAGCTCTCATCTTTTCCAGATCTGGGCCTCAATTGCTGACACAAGCCACACTTTTATGGAACATGGTTCTCTCCCAGGCAACAAACACACCATGAGTGTCTATCAGTCACTGGGACAGATTCCTTGCAATTGAATCACTTTTTGAAGCCTTGGGAGCCAGACACACCATTGTCCATGGATGGTGGTCCCCTTCCACCCGGCCTGGCAGAAGACAAACCATTCTTTTCTCTTTTTCTTGGTATGGCCAATTAAAATACTACTGAAGTAACAAGAAAAATACTTCAAGGGAAGCTAAAATTAACAATTCTAAAGAATTACAATCCACAAATGGACACACTGTTTTCTTTTTAGTTTTTCTTTTCTGCTTTTGTTATTTTACTTACTGAATTTCAAAGATTATTTCATTCTTAAACCAGCCTCCAATACTGCA
>ML685793.1:8408020-8421093 GCA_007922175.1 Pelusios castaneus
TCATTCTTAAACCAGCCTCCAATACTGCAATCCATTCAGAAAATTTAAATTACTTGCATGAAAAAAAGCAAACCAAAATATGAAAGTAGGCTGGATTGAACTTCACTGAGGATTTGTAAACCTTTCAAATTATTTTGGGGAGCTGCAAAGGCTAGTTTATTTCATTAACATTTTTCTACTATTGGTTTAATCCAAGTTTTTTATTTTCAAGAATATATTTAATTAGTATAAGCAAAGCTTTTCTAATTAACAGGAAGCTTGTGCTAAGAATTGGGGTCAGACTCCATCTCACTCCAATAAGCAGGCCAACAGATAGCTGCCCAGTATAAAGAAGATATGCTTTAATCTATATTGAATAATTTCTCATCCCCTCTATTCTTTCTATCATTTTTCTCCGCATCCAATTTTCACTATATTCATTTTATTTTTAATTGGATAGATCTTCTCTGCACTTCTTTTTGTGATCTCACCAATGACAACCATAAACTGTCAACTGAGTCTGAAATTAAGCAAACCAAGTTCACCCAACTGTACTTTTGTTTTTGTGGATTTTTTAAAACACACCTTCCATTGTGTTTGTGATTATGCTGGCTATACTCATTGCTCTGTGCCTTACAGTGGGATCTTCCAGCAAATCCATTGATATTTCATAAGAACTTGACCTCCTCTTCTTTATTTCTATTCCTGTAGTAGTGCTCTGCAAATTAAATATAGATGAATTAAACTAACTTCAGAAATATTGTAAACAGACACCAGAACATTTCTATAATAAATATAAACTTCAAAGAATTCATACTGCATGCACATTTGTAATTACACAAAACATTATGTCAGACTTAACTGTAGTACTAACCTACCATATTCAAAAAGGAAGGTTACTCACCTTGGTGCAGTAACTGGACTTCTTCGAGATGAGAGTCCCCATGGGTGCTCCACCCTAGGTGAAGGCGCGCGCTGCGCGCCACTGACCGGATATTTAAAGAGCAGTGGCCGTTGGAGCCGCGCACGCGAGACAGCTGTCTCGTGGCGATCGAGACGCTACTCAGAAAGCGCGTGGCTCCAACCGCCCATTCCCTTCTCTACCCATATAATTGCAAGGGTCCGAAGTAGAGAGGGTAGGAGGGCGGGTGGTGGAGCACCCATGGGGACTCTCATCTCGAAGAAGTCCAGTTACTGCACCAACGTGAGTAACCTTCCTTTCTCCCTCGAGAGGAGTCCCCATGGGTGCTCCACCCTAGGTGTATAACTAGCAGTGTCCTGAAATGGACGGTAGGGCTTCGGAGCCTCATGTATGCGTTATTGCTAGCACTGACTGTCTGAGTGTTGCATCTGCTCGAGTCATGCTATCTATTGTGTAATGTGTGATCAAGGTATGCGGTGAGGCCCAAGTCGCCGCCTTGCAAATGTCCACAACTGGGACATTGTTCGTAAAGGCCGTAGTGGTCGCCATTGCCCTGGTGGAATGGGCTCTTATGTTTGATGGTGCCGTAACACCTTTTGATTTGTATGCTTCCTGAATACAGGTGCATATTAGTTTTGATATTCTTTGTGAAGAGAGTACCGAGCCTTTACATCTGTTAGCTATGGCAACAAATAACCTCTCAGATTTCCTGAATGGTTTTGTTCTGTCCATATAGAAGGCCATCACCCGTCTGACGTCAAGTGTATGTAGACGCGCTTCCTCGGGATTGGCATGAGGTTTCGGGAAGAATACAGGTACGTCTATAGGTTGATTTAGGTGAAAAGATGTCGAGATTTTTGGGATGAATCTTGGGTGAGGCCTCAATGTGACCTTGTCCTTATGGAATACAGTGAAGGGAGGGTCTGTCATTAAGGCCCCTAATTCGCTCATCCGTCTTGCCGAGGTAATAGCTACTAGGAAGATGACCTTCATTGAGAGATATAACAAAGAACAACTTGCCAACGGTTCAAATGGAGGACCAGTAAGTGCTTGAAGGACCAACTGTAGGTCCCAGCTCGGAGGTGGCACCCGTACCTCTGGGTAAAGGTTCTGCAAGCCTGATAGAAATCTTTTTATGACAGAATGTGAGAAGATCGATCCTATTTTGTTGTCGGAGCGGAAGGTGGAAATAGCCGCTAGGTGGACCTTTATCGAGCTATTAGATAATTTTTTCCTTTTCAGAAGCATCAAGTAGTCGAGGACAACTGGGATGGATGATCGACATGGGTCAACATGTCTCAACCTGCACCACTCTGTGTACCTTGTCCACTTTTGGAGGTAAGTACGTCTCGTGGATGGCTTTCTGCTGTTTAATAGTACCTCTCGGACCGGTTCAGAGCATTCGAGTTCCTCTCGTGAGAACCATGGAGTAGCCAAGCCGTCAAGTGCAGTTTGTGGAGATTCTGATGCAGGGTTTTGCCGTTGTTTTGTGAAATCAGATTTGGTATGACCGGGAGACGGATAGGTGGATGAATTGACATTTGTAACAGAAGAGTGAACCACGTTCGTTGTGGCCATGCTGGGGCTATCATTATTGCCCGTGCTTGATCCTCTCTTATCTTGATCAACGTCTTCTGAATAAGAGGGAGTGGAGGAAAGGCATATACTAGGTCGTCTGACCAGGGATTGTGGAAAGCATCTCCCCGGGATGCTCTTCCAATTCCCGCTCTTGAGTAGAAACGGTGACATTTGCGGTTCCGATATGTGGCAAAAATATCTATAGTCGGGTATCCCCATTGACGACATATGCTGTCCCACACACTTTGGTTTAACTCCCACTCGTGTTCTGTCGGGAAAGCTCTGCTGAGTGTGTCGGCAACTGTGTTTCGGGCACCCCGTAAATAGGTTGCTGAGATGGTAACCCCGTGGGCTAGACACCATCTCCATAGTTTCATAGCTTCTACACAAAGCGAGGGGGATCTTGCTCCACCCTGTCTGTTTATATAATACATGGAAGCTATGTTGTCCGTCATAATTCTTATGTGGGCGTTTCTGATCTTTGATATGAAATGAGCACACGCCCTGCGAACCGCCCGAAGCTCTAACACATTTATGTGTAAGTTGAGCTCTGCTGGTGTCCACTTTCCCTGTGCTGTTTCGCTGTGGAGGCATGCTCCCCACCCTATGAGAGAGGCATCGGTTGACATCCAAGTGATGGGTGTCTCCTGTCGGAAAGGAACCCCTGATAGGAGGTTCCTGGGTACCCTCCACCATTGCAGGGATCGCTTGACGTCTGTTGGAACCGATATGATCATATGTATTGGGTGCCGATGGGGTTTGAAAACTTTTGAGAACCAGAGCTGTAGTGTTCTCATATGCAGACGTGCATTGTCGACCACCGCCGTTGTGTCTGCCATATGGCCTAATAGTCTCATGCAAGTCAAAGCGTCTATTGTCGGAGCGATGGTTATCGTGTCTACAAGATTGCCTATCGCCTCGTACCTGTCTTGAGGAAGAAAGGCCCTTGCTGATTGCGAATCCAGTCTTGCCCCAATAAAATCGATAGTCTGAGAGGGGACTGCAGTTGACTTTTGCCAGTTTATGAGGAGGCCTACTTTCTGGAATAGTTGGACCGTACATTCCAGATCTTCCCTCGCTTTTTCCTCTGAGGTTGCCTTTACAAGGCAGTCGTCTAAATAGGGAAAGATCATGACGCCCTGGCTCCTTAAAGCGGCTGCTACTACTGCGAATACCTTGGAAAAGGTTCTCGGGGTTGTCGAGAGACCGAAAGGCAAGACTGTGTATTGGTAATGCATGTTCCCGACTCTGAATCTTAAGAATCTTCTGTGAGATGGGCGACTCAAGATGTGAAAGTATGCATCTTGGAGGTCGAGGGATGCAAACCAGTCGTCTGGTTCCAGGGCAGGAATGATCGATGTCAGTGTATTCATTCGGAATCTTTGTTGCATTATAAATTTGTTGAGCCTTCGGAGATCGAGGATGGGTCTCCAGCCCCCAGACTTCTTCTCTATGAGGAAATAGGGGGAGTAAAAACCCTTCCATCTGTGTTCCTGTGGAACTTCTTCTATTGCACCTAGGTGTAGCAGGCGCTGTACCTCCTGTGAAAGTAACTGTTCGTGAGTTGTGTCCCTGAAGAGGGACGGGGAAGGGGAAATGTGAGTTGGAGGTGTTTTGAACGGAATGGTGTACCCCGTGTTGATAATCTCTAGTACCCATTTGTCTGATGTAATCACCGTCCATTCGTGATAAAAGGCTCTGAGCCGATGATGGAAGATTGGTACTTGCTCTGGAACTTGACATAGGTTTGGCGGTCCCGAGACCAAGCTTTCAAAATTGAGGCTTTGCCGGGGGGTTCTGGGACGTGTTGGACAGTCCCGTGGTTTGTCTGCGTCTCTGGGCCCGGTATCTGCCCCTTGGAGGATCGTGTCTCCTAAAATTCTGTCTGTTCGTGTACTGGTAGTGGAACCTCGAATTATATGGTTGGAACCTATTTGAGCGTGATCTTGTCATAGCTGGGTATATGCCAAACGTTTTCAGCGTGGCTCTATCATCTTTTGACATGTGCATGGCATCATTTGTCTTTTCAAAGAATAACTTTCTTTTGTCAAAAGGCAGATCTTCGATTGATGACTGAAGCTGTCGTGGTAGATCAGCAGTATGCAGCCAGGCTGATCTCCTCATCACCACTCCTGTAGCCATGGATCTCGCCGCTGTATCGGCTACGTCTAGGGCTGCTTGCATTGCTGTCCTCGATATTAATTGTCCCTCCCTAATTATGGAGTGGAATTGATGTCGCATGGTGTCTAGAAGCACTTCTATGAAGTCTGCGAATTTGAGGTAATTTGTATGGTTGTAGTTTGCCAGCAGAGCCGCATAGTTTGATATGCGCATCTGAAGGGATGCTGAAGTATAAACCCTCTTTCCAAAGGCATCCAATTTCTTATCCTCCTTATTAGATGGAGCAATTTTATTATATTGTTGTTTATTCCTTTGACTGGCTGCATCCACAACTAGCGAGTTTGGAGCAGGATGAGTAAAGAGGTATTCAGAGTCTTTGGCTGAAATATAATATCTTCTATCAGCCCTCTTGTTAGTTGGTTGGCTAGATGCAGGAGTCTGCCATATTAGTTTTGCGGGTTCCAGCAATGCATTGTTCATTGGTAGTGCCAATCTCGTAGTTGTTTTAGTTTGCATAAAACTGAGAAGCTTGTGATGTGACTCAGCTACTTCTTGTAGAGGAATCTCCATGGACTCTGCCACTCTCTTGAACAACTCCTGGAACTGTTTGGCATCATCCAGTGATGCTGAGGAGGTAGTTGGGATAATTACCTCGTCCATCACCGACGAGACCTCCTGATGTGGCGAGAGTAAGTGAGTATCCTCTTCTTGCTCTTCCTCATCTTGAGAGAGGGAATGTGGGGAGGACGTTGGTAGTTCCCCCATCCTATTCAGAGTTGTGTCATCATTCTACCTCTTTAGTTTTTTATAGGACGAATATCTCTCCCATCTGTACCAATGGGGAGGGTAAGGTGGTTGAGGGCCATACCAGCCCTGTTCATAATAGGGATATGTTGCTCTGTCCTGATATGGCAACATGAACCGTGGTCCATAGTAAGGGTCATAGACCTGATGGTTATTGAGTATTTCTTCCTCTGCCTCTTCCTCACTTGTAGACTCAGGAGGAGATCTGTCCTGTTGTTGCTGACCCCTCCTATTACGTTGAACAGTCAGTTCAGGAGAGGGTGACCTATCTGTGAATGTGGCTACATGCTTCCTCTTTTCTGTTTTCTTTCTGGCAGAGCTCGGTGCCGAGGTTTTTCCCTGAGGAGCTCTCCACGGTGCTGAAGCGGCTTGCGGTGCCGTAGGATCGTTCTCCTGCACCGGCTCCAGCTGATTAGGAGACAGGTAAGTAACCAGTGCCTGTGGCTCCGAGAGGTCGGCAGCCGTTGCCTCCAGGTTCTGAGGCTTGTCCGGTGCCGAGCTCACTGACGGTGCCGACCCTTGTATTGCTCCCTGCGTCCCAGGCAGCTTGTTAAGCTGGTCGGAGCTGCTTGCTGCAGCCGCGGCTTTTTTCTTTAACTCAGTGCCGCTTTTTGTGCCTGAGGAGCCAACAGCCTCTTTGGCACGGTTTTTAGCTGGAGACAAAGAGAGTTGCTTCCTTTTTTTCAACTCTCCTTGGGGAGACAACAAATGCCTTTTCCCTGACTGTTGAGTCAGGGAGGCAGAGTGTCCACGACCGGGTCTGACGCCGGTCGTAAGGACCTTTCCATTAAGAGGAGCTTGAGCCTGAGGTCTCTATCCTTCTTGGCTCTGGAGCTCAGGCTCTTACAGTGAGGACATTTCTCTGAAATATGTCCTTCACCAAGACATTTGATGCAGACGGCGTGGCCGTCTGAAGCCGGCATGGCATCCCAGCATTTCTCGCACCTTTAAAGCCGGGCAAGCCCGGCATGCTGAAAGTGTGCGAGGTTGTTTTTTTTTTTGTCTTGTTTTAAAACAGACTAAAAGAAAAAGAAAGTTCCTGTATGAACAAAACACTGAGAGGGTCAACCTAAGGAAAAACTAAGGCTGAGAGAAAAATTTCTATGAGAGGGACCGTTGTCCGGCCAGTGACCGTGGCGGTAGAGAAGGGAATGGGCGGTTGGAGCCGCGCGCTTTCTGAGGAGCGTCTCGATCACCGCGAGACAGCTGTCTCGCGTGCGCGGCTCCAATGGCCACTGCTCTTTAAATCTCCGGTCAGTGGCGCGCGGCGCGCGCCTTCACCTACGGTGGAGCACCCATGGGGACTCCTCTCGAGGGAGAAAGTATTTTCAGTTAATTCCATAACAGATTTCGGAACACTACTACTACTACTTAGAACTTATATAGCACTTCATATTTTTAAAGTGGTATAGAAACATTAAATAATTTACATTGAAATCAGTATTATTAACCCTATCTTGCAGATGGATAAATGGTAACTGAAAGAGATTAAGCAATGTGGCCACGGAAACAGCAAGTCAATGGCAGAGCTCCAATCAGAATTCAAGAAGATTTTGACTTCCAGTTCCAGACGTAGCGCTGGTCTACACCGCAGTGCAATTTTAGCAGCAATCAAAGGGATATGAAAAGTACTTAAAATACCTTGCGTATCTCCCTCCGATTTCCTACCTCCTACTTACTGCAGCGTCTTCAGCAGGCTGTGTTGGAGGGAAACCCCTTCCCTCTAACTCAGAGCTACATTCCTTGCTGGGGCGGTTTTACTAGATCAACTTCCTGATCAGCTGAGCAGGTCTTCACAGACATGCTCAGTCAATCAGGGAAATCGATCTGATGGTAGCAAATTCGCCACAGTCAGTGAAGACAAGCCTCAAGTCTAATAAATCAAACTGTCACACTTTATCCTCCATTTCCAGATTGGATCAAAATGGAAGATACATATGGAAACTAAAAACTCCTGGAAACTAACTTAAATAAACATTATTTTCCTCACAACTGAAATTTGTAAAATGTTTTTCTGTCTATCGTTGATCTCATGATTCATTCTTTTTATGAGATACTCACTGTAAAGTTTCCAAAATTCAAATACCAATAAAAGTCTGACCTAACTGAGCCAAAGCATGCCAATTCTTTTTAAGTAAGCAGAGGTAGGGAGGATGAATCCTGAAATTAACAGACTGAAGGTTTACCTGTACTTGCAGTCACACTCTGTATACAACATATAAGACATTATCTGTGAACAAGCATATCTGAAAAATTTTATGCTAAAACAAATACAAATTTCTAAGAAAATAAAAGGATAACAAGAAGAGTTCATGATAAGACTGACATTAAATTGATATTATTTTAATGGTCTGATTTTCTGAATCAGCAAATTCCAATACCAATATCCCAATCCAAGATCATGTCACATTCACAAAATGTCTATGGATACCAGAAGTAGCAATTTATTGTTCCGTATGGTTTGAAATGACACCTGCTTTGAAAAGCTATGTACAGATTCTGACATTTGGGATGGAGCTGCTGTGGATTAGATTTCACGGTTATGTGCTTCTAACTAATTATGATCTTGTGCCTCCACCTCATACATGCAAAGTCCACCCCTCTTTCCTTCTTGTGGGCTCTCATGGCCTGAAAGCTCTCCTGCCTCATTTCAGGATCCTGAAAGAGGGTCCTGGTGCTATGTAATTCTGTCTGGTGGACCTCAGTACTGTTATCTGTAAAGATTTCCTTTGACTAAAGAAATCGCAGGACAAGGTTCTCCAGAACACACCGCACATTATATCATTTTGGTTATCCTCCCCTCCTCATAAGAGGTGTTTAAAATCTGGCATGCTTCCAAGGCAGTGAAACTTCAAGACTGTGAGATATTTAATCAGAGCATTTCTGAGACCAAGAAAAGAGGCTAAATATAATGACTGGATTTCTCAATAGGATCCTAAAAGCCTGAGGAGTGGTCTCTGTATGTATGATCACACATTTGTACAGAGACATGGGGAGAGAGAAGAAAGCCAGGGGCCTTTTAGAAGTTTGTCAGGAAACAGAGCCAAAGGGAGTTTAAGAGTGAAGGAAATAATTGGATGTAATGGGAAAAAAGGGAATGCGACGATACACTAAGTTTAGGAAGCCAAATGTCTGAATTTTGGGTCCTGAAACAGAGCTAAAAGTAGTACATTATTCATACTACGCAGTATTTAGTTCTGTACACAGCCTTACTGCATACATACGCACTAAATGTTCATACAGTATTTTGCATTCAGTAAATTTGATATTTCAGCCTATTAGTTCATAGTGTGTTTGCAAGCACATGTAGTAAGTCCCAGACAAATGCATAACATTTTAGACCTATTTTATTATACTGAAAGTTATTGCAAGATGCGGGAACAGTCACAGTTTAGTCAACCAGGGATCATTCCCAAAGGATTCCATTCTATAGACACACAAGCTGGTGCAATAACAAAAGGCCATCATGCCTGAATTGTTTAAAACTTCCTTACATTGTCATCAGTAGTTGGTTTATCTATTATCACCTCTGGCAGAAGCAGTCCAGTAGGTGACAAGAGTGATGTTTGTCCACCAACCAATGAGACCACTCCATTGCGATCCACAGTGCTGTGCATCTTTCCATTCATTGGAGGTATCTTGGATGACTCAATGTCCTGACTAATGTTACTGTTGCGTCGTTCACCAGGTCTGCATGGCACGAAAAGAGAGTCTCTTCTGCTATCACTATCTTCAAAAGTGCTATGCTCATCATCAGCAAAGTCATTTTCTGATCCTACATCCTTTGTTTGATCCCTGAAGCTGAAAAATCTTTTTCTGCTGTTGTGCCTTGGGGAAAATAGGGAGCCACGAATACTCAGCAAAGACTGTAGGAAAACATAACAAAGCTTATTATTTTAAAATGTTAAATATATAAAACCACATGTTAAAGTAAAACCAATTAACATTGCTAGAAAGTCTTCTTAAACAAGGTTCTTTAAAACAACATCATCATTTCCAGTTGAAATAAAATAGAGGAGTACAGATATGACCACCAGAGATCACTGTTCATCTGGATTATTAAATTTAAACCAAAAAGTAATTCTTAGAAAATAACTTTACTACACGCTTTTGACTACATTACTTTCACACTACTTTGCATGTCTGGCAAGCCAAGATTTCTCGAAATTCTAGAGACCTATTTGTATTATGGATCCTGGAAGTGAATGCATCTTTTGAATGATGTGGTTGCATGTATAGTGAATGCTGAGCACAGATGGGCTAAACCCATCAAGGAATGAAAAGAGTATCTTTGGATACAGACTGGCTACCTTAATGAGGAGGTCTTAAAATCAGGTTCAGCTGGAGCTGGAGACAACAGTCCACATGTAAGTCAAAAACATGGAGACCTGGGACAAGGGTCAGAATTTGGAAGGGGGAGGGCCCACGGGCAAGAATGGCCAATTATAGCAGAAAGAAGGGAGAGACAAGAGGGAACACAGGGGAAATCAAATCAGTATCTTAAATGTCTGTATACTAACACAAGAAGCATGGGGAATAAACAAAAAGAACTAGAAATACTAGTAAAAAACCACAACTGTGACATAAGTTGACACCACACAGACTTGCTGGATAATATACATGACTAGATTATTGGTATACAAGAGTACCGCTTGCTCAGGAAGGAAACAGGGAAAAAGGGAGAAGGTGTTGCCTTGTATCAAAGATGTATATACACTTGGACTGAGGTTGAGATGGAAATAGGAGACAGACTTGTTGAAACTCTCTGTGATCACCTAATGAGGAAGAAGAGGTAGACAAGGCTTTTTTAAACTACTAACAAAATCATTCAAAGCATAGGACTCTGTGGTGATGAGGGACTTCTCTTGGGAAAATAATATACCAGGCCACAGATTATCCAACAAGATTTTGGAATACATTGCAGACAATTTTTAATTTCAGAAGTTGTAGAAAGCAACTATGGGAGAGGCTGTTCTAGATTTGATTTTGACAAATAGGGAGGAACTGATTGAGAATTTGAAAGTGTAAGGCACCTTGGGTGATCATGAAATGGTAGAGTTTGTGATTCTGATGAATGGTCAGAGGGAAAACAGAACAATAAAGATAAATTTCAAGAAGGCACACTTTAGCACACTCAGGGAGTTGGTAACTAAGATCTCACAGCAAGCAAGACTTACGGGGGGAAACGGATTAATAGAGTTGGCAATTTTTCAGGACAACATGCACAAGAACAAACTATCCCACTGCATAGCAAAGAGAGGAGGTATGGCCAGAGACCACTCTGGCTTAACCAAGAGATTTTCAATGACCTGAAACTCAAAAAAGAGTCCTATAAACAATGGAAATCAAATCAAATTACAAAGGATGAATATAATCACACAACACAACAATGTAGGGACAAAATAAGAAAGGCCAAGGCACAAAATCAGATTAAACTAGCTGGAGAGATAGAGGGTAAAAAGAAAGCATTCCACAGATACGTTAGAAGCAAGACGAAGAACCAGGACAGGGTAGGCCCTTTAATGAACAAGAGAGGAAAGACAATAACAAAAAAATTAGAAATGGTGTAAGTGCTAAATGACTTTTTGTGTTTCAGTTTTCATCAAAAAAGCTAGTAGTGTTTGGATATTTAACATAGTAAATGGAAATGAAAAAGAGAGAAGGATCTGAGGCTAAAAACACAGAAGGAACAAGTTAAAAATTACTTAGACAAGTTAGATGGCTTCAGGTCAGCAGAACCTGAAATACATCCTAGAATACTCAAGAAGCTGACTAAGGCGATATTTGAACTGTTAACAATTATTTTCAAGAACTCATGGAAGACAGGAGAGATTAGAAAAGGACACATACAGTGTCAGACTAGAAAAGGGAAATAAAGGCAACCTGGGTTATTATAGACCAGTCATCTTAACTTCAGGACCCAGAAAGATAATGGAGCAAATCAATCTGCAAATACCTAGAAAATAGTAGGGGAATAAATAACAGTAACAGTCAACATTTATTTGTCCAAAAAAACCATGTCAAAACAACCTAATAGCTTTCATTGATCAGGTAACAAGCCTTCTGGATGGGGGAAGTGAGAAATGTGATATATCTTGACTTTAGTAAGGCTTCTGATACTGTCTCACTTGACCTTCTAAAATAAACTGGGGAAAACACAACCTAGATGGAGCAACTAAAAGCTGGGTGCATAACTGCTTAGAAAACCATTCCTGAAGAGTAGTTAACAGTGGTTCACCATCAAGTTGGAAGGGCATACTGAGTGCGGTTCAAAAGAGATAAGTCCTGAATCTGGTTCTGTTGCACATCTTCATAAATCATTTGAATAATAGCAAAGAGAGTACACTTTTAAAGTTTGTGGACAATACCGAGCTGGGAGGACTTGCAAGTGTTTTGGAGGACAGAATTAAAGAAATGATCTGGACAAAATGGAGAAATGGTCTGAAGTAAGTAAGATGAAATTCAATAAGGATGAATGTAAAAGTGTAACTTAGGAGGCAATAATCAATTGCACACATACAAAATGGGAAATGACTGCCTAGGAAGGAGTACTGTGGTAGTAGATCTGGAGGCTATAGCGGATCACAAGCGAAACATAAGTCAATGGAGTAACACTGTTGCAAAAAAAAAGCTAACGTCATTCTGAGATGTATTAGCAGGAGTGTTGTAAACTACACAGATGAACAAAGAAGGTGTCCTGTGGTATTCCTTGTTTGTTTTGCTGAACTAGACTAACACAGCTAGCCCTTTGGAACTACATAGGTGAAGTGACTCTTCCATTCTACTAAACACTGATAAGGCCTCAGCTGGAGTACTGTGTCAAGTTCTGGGTGGCACATTTCAGGAAAGAAGTTGACAAATCGTAGAAAGTCTAGAGAGCAACAAAAATTATTAAAGATCTAGAAAACATGACCTATCAGGAAATAGTGAAAAAATGAGGTGTATTTAGTCTGTAGAAATGATGACTGAAGGGAGACATGATAAAAGTTTTCAAGTACATACAGGATTATTACAAAGAGGAGTGTTACAAATTGTTCTCTTCGGAGGACGGAAAAAAAGCAGCTGTGGTTTAAATTGCAACAAAAGAGCTTTAGGTTGGACATTAGGAAAAACTTCCTCTCAGGGAGGTTAAGCAGTTAAGCAACAAATTGCCTAGGGAGGCTGTGGAATTTCTGTCATTGAAAGTTTTTAAGAAAAGATTAGAAAAACACCTGTCAGGAATTGTCTAGTTATGACATAGTCCTGTCTTGTGTGCAGGGGACTGGACTAGATAACATAGGGTGCGTCTACACTGGTAAATTAAGTCGACTTAAGCTTGGCTTAAGTCGACTTAAGGAAAATAAAGTCGACTTAGTGAAAATTAAATCGACTTTATTAAACCACCTTTCTACTCGACCTAAGGCTTAATTCAACTTTCTAAAGTCGAATTAAGCCAGTGTAGCCCTGGGGTAGCCCTAAGTCGACTTAGGGCTATCCCAGGACTACACCAATGCCCTCCCTGCCGGGGGGGGCACAAGGGGAGCCTGGCATGCCCCCCAAAGGGCAGGGCATGTGGGCACAGTGTGACACTGTCTGGATTTAGGGAAGCATTTATGATATTATTTTCAATGGATATCTCATAAACGCTATAATCCATAGGATCTATGTCATGTTTGGTATCAATAGAAAG
>ML685793.1:8421493-8483968 GCA_007922175.1 Pelusios castaneus
AGAATTCCTAGACATAAACTATATAATCATTCCCAGCAAATTACTGCTTTTATATTGCTACCAAACATGACATAGTTCCTATGGATTATAGCGTTTATGAGATATCCATTGAAAATAGTATCATAAATGCTTCCCTAAATCCAGACAGTGTCACACACAGGACTCTGCCCTGCCAGAGTCCCTGTTCCCCTTTGCCCCATTGTACACAGGGGGTACTCCCCCACCACCACCGTGGACCTGCCCAAGGTCCCCCTAGCCCCACAAAGTCGACCTAGAGCATCCAGTGTGGACGCTCTAGGTCGACTTTGTCAGTTCCCCTTTAAGTCGACTTTAATTTTAAGTGTAGACACACTAAGGCGACTTTACTAAGTCGACTTAAAGTCGATTTAGTTAAGTCGACTTAGTTAAAGTCGACTTAAAAGTGCAAGTGTAGACATAGCCATACTGAGGTCCCTCTCGGACCTACACTTCTACGATTATCAATTTATGAGCCATGTCACCAAACAGAAGCTATTTGAAAGTATTGCAGTTTTCATAGATAATTTTCAGTTGAATATTTTCATTTTAAATGACCACTGAAAAAAACTCAACTATTGCAATTTAGTTGAAATAGCTGCTCATTCTGTTAAAGTGAAATGATGTATGCATCATTATAGTAAAGTGATAACTAAATGCTGAACAAAAGAGAAAACAAACTACCTGTCTAGATATAATGTATTGAATTACTGCAATGTGAAAAAAATGCATACACTTCCATCATTCCATGAACCTTTCTAGTATTTTAAATTTGTGTATTACTGAATAAGAACTCATTAAAATAAAACCCAATTGTTATCAACTATTAGCACTAAATACTACCTACATCATCTAACCCAAATGGATCATAGAACAGCAAGAATGAACAATACTGGACTAACTTTTGCGATATCTTAAATTACACATTAAGAGGTTTTAACTGTGGGTAAATAAAGATTTCAGTGGCAAGTAGTGCATACATTCATATTACTATAACATCAAAATAATGAACAGCTGTTTTATTAGTATTATTTTGGGGAATATTTGCAGGGTGTACTAAAGTAACACAAAACCTCTTCCCTTAATTATCTTTTTCTTTTACAATCATGCAGTGAAGTCAGAATACTATGCCTTGGCTATTACCATCATCTCCATGTCAAACAGATCACCATGCTAAAAAATTACAAATGCATTAATCACAACACTACCTGGTGTGGGGAAGTAAAGCGCTTTTCATATGTTAGCCTATTCCCTTCCAAAGAAAAACGAAAACCTTTCCTTCTGATGCTGCCTTCTGAATCAGATTTGGGAAGCTTTTCACCATCCAGCTTGTCCTCTCCTCCAGAAAGCTCTCTCTGTCTTCTTTTCTTCCTTCTGTTTCTCCTTTCTTTAGCACTCTTTGAACTCAAATTCAATGCTTCTGAAGAACTCTCTGAGAATCCACGAATCTTACCATCGCCACTGAAATCTCCTAATTCAGTTGATTCAGCTGCTATTGCCTAACATACCAAAAGGTTGAACACTTATTAAAACACTAAAATATCAAATACGTATTTAACTACCAAATTCTTTACTACTTACTATAAAAAACACTGCTGTTTTTAAACAATCCATCCTTGTTTTCCCAAATTTATTTCAAGTGGCTTTTATGTATATAGACAAACCCTACTCCATTTTCTGCAAAAACATTACTTGAAATCATTAGTAAATGCTAAGTAAGTGAGGAATCATAGAATCATAGAATAATAGGGTTGGAAGGGACCTCACGAGGTCATCCAGTCCAGCCCCCTGCTAAAAAGCAGGACCACTCCCCCTAAATTGCCCCAGCCAGGGTTTTGTCTAACCGAGCCTTAAAAATCTCCAAAGATGGAGATTCTACCACCTCCCTAGATAGCCCATTCCAATGCTTCACCACCCTCCTAGTGAGAAAGTTTTTCCTAATATCCAACCTTGACCTCCCCAGCTGTAATTTGAAACCATTGCTCCTTGTTCTGTCCTCTGTTACCCTCGAGAACAAACTAGCTCCCTCCTCTTTGGAGCAACCCTTCAAGTAGTTGAAGGTTGTTATCAAAGAACAGGATAAAGCCCATAATGTATTATGGAAGCACTGCTCACAATTCTATAGCTAAGGTTGAGTTCCATTTTGCACTTGAAGCATGGACTCAGTCTCTTTATTCTGTACGATAAACAGAGCACCTCCTCCCCAAATTAGCACTTGCATGCTGTATTTAAAGATCATTTTTTGAGAATTGATTAATATTAATTCAAATTTGTGTCCTCTAAGATCCCCAGGACACTGCGTTCTTAGCTCCACATTATTGAAGGAAATCAGGTGGGTGCATAGAGGGAGCTCTTAAAGAACAGAGATCTTTAGACTCAGGAAGTGAGTTCGCTTTGTTCACCACACCTCACTCCCCCTTCACATAGCATTTGTCTCACTAACATGGCTTTCTAAACCAGTACCTCAATTTGAAATTAAAGTTCAGATTAACCAGTACACTTCAGTTACTTTGTGCTGCTTTATTGATGCAAAGCAACTGTACGCCCACTTAACTGATTGGTGCAATCTGACTTCTTTGCACTGCTTTGGTATACTGGAAGATGTCCTGAAACTTTTGTAAAATGATTTATGTTTGATACTAGACACCTTTAAATCACTGGACATATTGGATAGTATAGGACTTTAAGGGTGCGTCTACACTTGTAAATTAAGTCGACTTAAGCCTGCTTAAGTCGACTTAATTTACTCTGCGTCCACACTGGAGTTTCCTTAAGTCGACTTAAGCTGTTGCTTAAGTCGACTTAAGGAAAAGTAAAGTCAACTTTGTAAAACCTAGTTTTACATCGACTTTACTGCTTAAGTCGCCTTCAGCAGTGTGGATGCCCTAAGTCGACTTAGTTGATTTAGAGCAGGGGAAAAGGGAGCCCCTGATCCCTTCTCCCCAGGAAGCCACTAGCGGCTCATCCCGGCTCCCTTCTCCCTGGGACCGCTCGCATCCCGGGGAGGAGAGACCGCGGGGCTCCCTTTTGGCTGGAACTTGAATGGTCCCGGCCAGAAGGAAGCGGCGGCAAACAGCTGGAGCACTGGCAATTACCGGTACGGCGCTCCAGCTGGCGGGGAGACCCAGTCCTCCCAAAAAGCTGGAGCGAAGTCCCAGCCAGATGGGTGCCGCAGGGCTCCCTTCTGACTGGGACCGCTCGGGTCCCGACAAAAAGAGAACACTGCACTCCCTTTTTGCTCTCCCTGAACCTAACTAGTATAGACTCTCTAAGTCAAGATAGTAAGGCCCACCTTAAGTCGACTTAGGAGTCCTGTGTGGACTCTCTCAATTGACTTAATAAGGTCGATTTAAAGTCGATTTATTAAAGTTGACTTATTTAAATCGACCTAAATCCATAAGTGTAGACATAGCCTATGTCTTGCATAATCACCAACGTCCATGACATTTTAGATTACTTTTTAATAAGTAAATTTCCAGACAAAAAGCTAACTGAAAGTGGAATTAAGCCTGAGAGTAAATATCAGTAATTTGAAGGTAAAAAACCATTACTGGAATGTTGTAATTATCCCAAAATGAATCATTATAAACTGAGGAAATTCAGAATTAAGGTTATCAAAAAAGAAATCCAAACATGGTAAGGTACGAAATGTACAGTTAAGGAACTGAAACAATCCCAGTTCATTTTTTGCTCATTATGAATCTCCATTAAGACTTCAGAATTACAAATTTCTGCAGTGAAAGAGCCATTCTTAGGTTTATCTCACAAGAATTATCACAACAAATCTCATGCAGTTTTAAAAAAAGCTGAAGCCTTGTTGTTTTCCTAATTTTCACTGAACTATATACTATAATTTACTAATTTATCTGTGCAATGTTATATTTTAGGTAAAAGAACATTAATGTGTGGATACAGATACCAGAGCTTCTTCTTGTTGCTTTTTCAGTTGTTCAAGCATTTGCTGAAATTCTGCCTCTTTCTGCTCTGCTTCTTCTAGAGTTGCTTGATTCTGTTCTTCATAGGCCATGGCAACAACAGCCAGGATCAAGTTAATCAGATAGAAAGAGCCCAGAAAAATCACCAGAACAAAAAATATCATGTATGTTTTGCCAGCAGCACGTAGAGTCTGGGGGGGAAGTGATACATCTGATTAATTTGAGAATTATAAAGAATTTGAAAATTAGGAAAGTGTATCTATATCATAGACTGTTATTGCTCATATTGAATATGATTATATTTTATAAACCAAAATGAAAATAAATGCAAAATATGTGTGTGCACACACGTGTGCAACTGAGAGAAAGAGAGAAAGGAGGTGTGATGTAGGGATACTCTTATTTTTGGAAGGAATGTGAAATCTTAATAATCACCTCAAAGAAGAGAAGATTCCAAGTAAATAATTAAAAAGACATTTATGTATCGGATTTTTAAGCATTGAAAATTATTAGTTGTGTCTTCCTCTTTGACTAGTCAGAAAACCTAAAAATGGCACAATCAATAGTATCACATAACAGATCCTAGCTTACTGTAAGAATAATCATTATCATATCAAGCCATGAATTCATAGCTATCAAAAATTGGAATAAAGGGTATTTGAGATTGGATTGCCTACTTTCAAAATTTCCCATCTTCAATGTGTCTGACAAAGTGGGATTTTCTCCCACAAAAGCTCATGCAATAAATAAATGTTAGTCTTCAAAAGTGCCACAGGACTCTGTTTGTTTTTCTGCAATAGACTAACACGGCTACCCCTCTGGAACTTTCAAAATTATAACATCTATACACTGCTGAGGCACAGTATTACGGTTCTGAAGGTAACAAATAATGCTGTGTCCAATGAAATGTGATATAGTCATGAAAACAGGCTCTGAAAAGCTTTGTGCAGTTATACAGAAAGTATGCCAAAACCTGTAGAAAGTTCTTCAAGATTCTATATGATCCTGCAAGTTATGGAAAAAGGTCTTCCCCACTGAAAATCCAACTTCTGGGCTTCTTAATTTTTAATGCATCATTATGCAATAAGAAATGTAAAGACCATTCCGTCGTAATTGATTTTAGACCATTAAAATATTTTTTAAATGGTTTTCACGAAATCCTTACCAGTTGATAAAGGTTTTCCCAGTAATCCTGAGTCATCAGTCGAAAGAGTGACAAGAACGCCCAGCTGAACGTGTCAAAGCTTGTGTAGCCATAGTTGGGATTTCTACCAGTTTTTACACATGTATATCCTTCTGGACATTGACTTAAAAAATAATTAAGATTAATTAGTTTGTTTTTTTAACAATGATAAAGATTATCTTTCAATTGAGTTTATAGTACAGACACACTAACTTTCACCAATGAATGGAAGACTCGTGGATTACTAAATTATACATGTTAACAAGAAAAAGAACTAAATGAGAAAAAGTTTAAGGATATCCCATCACAAACTAACTGTACTATGTACACCCTCCTCCCCGTACACAAACACCCCCCTCTTTCATCATGTGTCCAGGGGCCTGCAACTTATCTGCTCAGCCTCTGGCTGTCACGAACTTTTCCTCTGCAGCCTTGCTCGGTCACCTGGCCTCAGATGCAAGCACAGGAGCTTCATCCAGCTGCTGTATACTCCTCCCAAAAGCTAACTGCTGTCTCTACAAGGACTCTAAATATACAACTTTATTGGGAGTAACTTTTCTCTTTACCCAGGAATTCCATAAAAGATGCTTCTGCTTCGCCAAAGAAGACTACAAGAGGCCCAGTGTATTAGAGTCTCTTTCCTAAAGCTAAAGAAATCACAGTAATATTAGATCCCATTCTAGTTATTTACTGCTGAATTTTGTCAGGAAGAGGAGTTGAACCACCACACTTCTTGGCAATTTGTTGATCAATCAAGCTGGAATTTGTGAAATTCTCATATTTCAGAATGGGGAAAAAAATCTATCTTACCTGTGGGTTTTCTTTCTAGAACCCTGCATGTCAGCCTCTACAGTGGGTGGTTTCCCATCTCATAGCCACTGGAGGCAGCCCAAATGTTTGCTATGGCCCTGTAGGAAGAACTCTCTAGAATGTGAGCTTCAACACCTGAAAGATATGTAAAATTTTAAATGTGCCATTCAATTCAAATAATTTGTTGCAGAGCCTTGGCATGAACTTTTAAGATGTTTCTAGAGGGATACAGTTTTCCTTTCAAATTGTTTAACAAGGGAACTATAGCCAGAAGAAAAAAAAAGCTCCTTGGACAAGTGAGGGATAGATCAGAAGACATGGAGGGTCCTAGAAAGAAAATTCACAGGTAACACAGAATTTTTATTTCTCTGTCCTCTCCATATCAGTCTTCACATTGGAATATGGAAAGCACTAAAGTATCCCTAACAAAGGAGGATTTAGTTTAGCCATATAAAAAATTGAAAACTAACAAAGATTACTGGGGTACTATGTTCTGCAACATCGTTCTACCAAACACTCCATCTGCAGAGAAGAGGATGTTGAATCTACAGTATAAGGGTATTAAAGCATATTAAATGTATGGCCAGCATGACTTAATCAATCAATGTGCAGAAACTCAGGTTTAATTTAAAATATAAATATGTTTATACCCATCATGACTGCAGAAATAACCTTACAACAGAAACAGAGTATAAGCTGATGTAATGAATACACTTGCATCTGAATCTGCAGAAAGCCAGAAACAATGAGATGGAGGGAATTAGCTCTACTGCCTCCATTAATTGGATTATCAGATGTATAGCCCAATGATGACCCTTCACTCTAGATATTAACTCTTCCATTTATGATTTTCCAACTGGACCTGGATGAAAATGGGTTTATTAGAATCTGACTTGTGATACTCTGAAAGGTGGGCTAGTCTAGATGACATTCCCTTAGGTCTAATGCATAACCTGAACCAGTGGTGCCTGACTTTTCTTTTAACACACAGAAGCTTGAAAACAGAATGTAAGCTTCTGTCCAGACTGTATCCAGAGCTACCTTTCCTGAGATTGTCTGCCTCTTAGTGGTTTACTCACACCATGTTTATAAAGAATCCTCCACCAGAAAAGTGACACTAATGCATCACACCATTAAGCAGGTTATACTCCATGGGGAAAACTTGACTCTGCTGAAGTCAATATAGAGTTTTGCCATTGACGTCAATGGACCCAAGATTTCAACTCACATCTCCTTCCTAAACTATATACCCTAAGTCACATAAGACCCTTGAATTGCCTCCTATACATGAACTCTGGTATCCTTGCTAACAACCAGCTTTTCTGATCCCAATCCCAGATAACTGCTGCAAATAATAATAAGGATGAATTCGCAAGGAGATGTTAGTACTGGCTCTGGATGAATATCTTTTATACTGATTTACTGCAGCGGCAGGCTGAAAGTAGAACAAGAAATGGGCTGGGTGTCCATTCATGATACCAACAAGCACTGGAGAAAAGTCAAATATTACCTTAGGAGAGGTGTGCTAATCTTTGATATATCAGAGAGGCTACATCTTCCTGCCCTCCTCTACAATAAAGATCCTCTCTTGAGCAGTGACCAGAACAATCCAAAGATGCTGATGTTTTGTAAGGGCTCTGGTAGATTCTTCCCTGTTAGCGCAAACACCTATTCCTGAGGGCATGTCCTGAGGGCTTCTAGACTCTATATTATATTGAGCCATGAAAGGGACGTAATAAGAAATGTACACTTTCGCTTGAGTGGAGAAATGATATGATCTTTATGCAGAAGCCTGATAAGGTAGTGCCGTGTATTGAAAAATGCTTCCTGTTGCAAAAGAAGCTGTTATCCCTGATGATTCCTTAATCATATTACCTTCAGCAAATTTCCAGGAGGTATTCCTTCACTTTCTGAAGTCTTGAGCAAATAATGCTGTAGTGATAGATTTTAGAATTTCCAACTGAAATATTAATTCCTTTGTGGATTTATTGAAAGACTAAAAATCTAGAATAGCCATCATTACACTGTATTACAAAGAATCTTGTCCATTTTCCAAAGCATCCCTCTCTCTAGGGAACTGGCTTTATTGCTCTAGTATGTTAGCGCTATACTACTGCATCTTTCAACGTTAGAAAATATTTTTGTTATTGATGGTGTTGTTAGTTTATCTTAACTTTTGGGAAAAGGATAAACTTGTCCCTGCGGTAATCAATCAGTTCTACAGAGTATCCTCCTCTGACAATCTCATGTACCACCCCATCCCCACCCCGCACCCTTTTTTTTAATTGGTTGACACCTGCTCGGGGCTTTATAAATTACTTTGAAAAACAAAGCAGAAATTTACCCCCACTTCCATGCCACTAATTTTTGCCTGGTCTCTTGTCGGTGATGGAAACGTCCATACAGCCTGCTGAACCATGGAATCATAAAAATGTAGGATTGGAAGGGGCCTTGAGAGGTCACTTAGTCCAGTCCCCTGCATGAAGACAGGGCCAAATATTATCTAAACCATCCCTGAGAGGTGTTTGTCAAACCTGTTCTTAAAAACCTCCAATGATTGATATTTCATAACCTCCCTAGGTAAGCTGTCCCAGTGCTTAATCACTCTTACTTTCAGAAAGTTTTTCTAACGTTTAACTTAAATATCTGTTGCTTCATTACTTCTTGTCCTGTCTTCAGTAGATAAGGAGAACAATTTGAAGATCAATAGTGATTTGTTAGCCAATATGAAGATTGTTAGCCATTTCAGTGGCTACCTTGCCAATGTGCTAGTCGAGAGTTGAGTTTTCTTCAAGACTGCTCAAATGAAGGGATCTTCATCTTTGCTCTGGCAGCTGTCTGGCGTACGTGAGGATGAGCAATGGGGAAACATTTTTTAATCCTTTTTCTTTCCTCTGTTGTCTGTCTGCCATTTCCGAGAGGCAACAGAGGTGCTGTCCTTTAAATTCTCCTCAGAAAGCCGAAATTTATTGTTTTAACAATTTTGAGGAGAAAAAAACTTGAAACTGGTGAATAGAATGGGAGACATTTAGTTATAAATCTTTAAAAAATCCTATGAAAGCTCTGCTACAAAAGGAGGCCCAGAGGCTGCCCTGTGTGCAGTTTGGAGGCTGAAATTCTGTAGAGCTTTTCATAACCCAGGCTCAGAGCTAAGATCTGATCTGCCTCTAGCTACTGTGGAGATGGGGAATGCCCACTTTGAAGGCAGTCTGACAAGGAAGGGATGGTGAATATTTTAAATCATTCACAGTGCAATTGCTGTCAGCTGAAACTGAATCTTCCAGTCAAATACAGGTGTCTAGAAAGCAAACTGAGATTACGAAGTATTTTTATTATTAATTTTTTTTATCTACTTAGTTCAGATGTTTTCTAATATGAAAGAATATAGGTTGATTGAGACTGCAGCTTACTAGCTAAATGATGTATTTAGTTTGTGTTGCCAAAAGGTTACATCTTTTTTAAAGAAAACCACCGTATAACTTTCAACATTTCTTACCCTGCATCGGAGTTATTACCACAAAGCAGGGGATCCTTCTGTCCCTCTAACGTATAAAAATGACCTATTCAGGGAAAAAAAAAATTTAATGTTATTGAACTAAGGGAATGATGCATCTTGTTTACTATACAATAAATGTCAGCAGCTGAAAAATCCATTCTGCTAATAAGAAAACTGATTCATGAAATTTAGTTATTTAAATATAAGGGGTTAGGCATACTTTCATGATAAGAATTTAAAGTAGTGCACTTTAATCAATCACAAGAAAATAAGACAAATTTCTACAACCAGAAATTTAGCTTATTGTCAATATTCTATTTAATATTAATTTCCCATTAATTTTGAACTACCAAAAAGCAGGCATGATAGAATGGTACACAAATATGCTTGCATATAAAACTTACTTGTGTGTTGACTGATTCTACTTCACTACCTTTCATAAAATATTCATACAACACATATAGTCTGTCTTTGCTCAGAAGTGAGACAGCACAAAGACTTTTTTTTAAAGGAAAGGTCTCTGCAAATAAAAGTAGAGTCAGTAGCACTGCAAGACAGTTACTTCAAAGTGGCTTATTGGATAGCCCAAAGAGGGCACGTACCAAAGAGAAAGAATGGTTACTTACCTCATAAATGTTGTTCTTCAAAATGTGTTGCTCATGTCCATTCTGAATGTGTGCCACCTGCAACAGTGATGGAAATATTTCCCCTAGTGATACTGTAGGGCCAGCTTTAGTGCCCTCTGCAATGGCATGTGTATCCACCCTTATATAGGGCACTGTCAGCCACTTTCCATCTCAGTTCTTTCTTGTGCAAACTCCAACTGAGGGGAAGGAAGATGGATTAGGGAATGGACATGAGCATCCCCTCTTAAAGAAGAACAGTTACGAGATAAGTAACTGTTTTTCTTCGAGTGCTTGCTCATCTCCATTCTGAATTAGGTGACTCACAAGCAGTATCTCTGGAGACAGGCAGTTCAAGGATATGATGATTGTAGCACCACTCTTGTCAAACTCAGCATTGTCCCAAGCTTGCTGTGTGATGGCATAGTGGGATGCAAAATTATGTACCGAAGACCATGTAGCGGCTCCTACTGACGTCCTATATGGATACATGTTCCAGAAAGGCTGCTGAAGATGCCCAAGTACTTCTGGAGTAGGCTGAAAGGGATGCTGGCTGGGTGACCCCTGCTTCTTATAGTTGGCTTGAATGCAGGCCATAATCCAGGATGAGATTCGCTGCAATGACACCAAATGTCCTTCCATCCAGTTAGAAACAGCAACAAAGAGCAGGGTGGAATGGGAAAAAGGCCTGGTCCCATTGATCTAGAAGACTAGAGCCCTCCTTACGTCAAGAGAGTGGAGAGACCTCTTCTCACTGGAGCTGTGAGGCTTTGGACAGAAATGCTGATAAAAAACTGTCCTGGTTAATATGAAAATGAGACACCACCTTTGGCAGGAATGCAGGGTGAGGACGAAGCCAGACCTTGTCCTTGAAAAAGACTGTATATGGGGACTCTGAAGTCAAGACTTTAACCTCTGAGACCCTTCGTGCAGAGGTGATTGCTACAAGGAATACCAACTTCCAGGACAGGTGTGTAATGGAGCAGGAAGCCAGTGGTTCAAATGGCAGTACAGTGAGCCAGGAAAGAACAAGGTTCAGGTCCCATTGGGGAACCGAATCCTGCAGCAAGCCTCTCTAGACACTTGAGGAATCTGGCTGCCACTTTGTGGGGAAAAAATCCTGCTCTGAATCAGAGGATGAAAAGCCAATATCACTAGGTGTACCTTAAGAAATCAGAAGGCTAACCCTTTTTGTTTCAGGTGAAGCAGAGAGCCCAAAACTACCCATATAGGGGATTCATTGGTGATATGTTTTGGTGAGCTGCCCAGCAGATGAAGCACTTCCACTTACCTAGATAGGATGCCTTGGTGGAAGGTTTCCTGCTTTCCAATAGGACCCTCTGAACTTGGCTGAGCAGTCATGCTCTTCCCTGTTCAAATGTGGAGCATCTACGCCATCAAGGGGAGGGAGACCAGTTCTGGATGGGGCAGCCGACCTTGGCCTTGATCTGGCTGCAGCAGGAGTGACCAAGGGCAGGCCACTGACAACTTCAACAGCCTCCTGAAACAATGCTGCCAAAGCCATGCTGGGGCTACTAGGATAACCCGTGTGCTATCCTTGATTTTCATGTGAATTAGTCTACTGGGGGGAAAGCAAACAAGAGTCCACCCAACTACGACAGGAGAAAGGCATCAGTCAAGGAGGCTTCTCCAGGCACCAGGAAGGAGCAGAATTGGTTGCACTTCCTGTTCTCCCCAGTCACAAAGAGGTCCACTCAGGAAGTTCTGCATCTTTAGAAGATGCAATCAGCTGTCTCTGGATGGAGTAACCATTCGTGGCCAGAGCAAAAGGATTTGCTTAGGCAATCTAGCAATGCATTCTTGAACCCAGGAACGTGAGTGGCCTCCAGCTGAATGCTGTGTGGTCCACGCAGGGTTCTCACAAACATAAGGCTTCCTGACAAAAGTCTGAGGACCTGACTCCCCCTTGCCTGTTAATGTAATATGGTGTGGCTGTATTAATTGTGAGAATCCAGCCAACCTTGTTGGAAAGGTGTGGCAAGAACAATTCACAGGCCAGCCAGGTCACTTTGAGTTTCCTGACATTAATATACAGTTAGCTCATCCTTGGTCCATAGGTCCTGCGTTCTTAGCACACTGGGGTGGGCTCCCTATCCTAACTCCGAGGTGTCTGAGACCAAAGTCAGTGTCAGCTGAGAGGCTGTGAATGTTACACTCCTCCCCCCCTCCCCCCCCCCAGTCCTCTCACCATAACAAAGAGGAAAGTATTTGAGGGGCAATGGTGAATATTCTGTCCATAGAGCGCCTGGATGGTGAGAATATTGTTGCCAGCCACATTTGCAGGGATCTGAGATGAGGTCTGGCATAACATACCACGTAAGTACAGGCTGCCATGTGACCCAGGAAGATGAGGCATATCCTTGCTATAGTGATGGGACAGGCCACTAGATGGGCTATGAATGCTGACATTACCTGGAACCTGTCCTTGGACAGGAGAGCTCCGGCTTGTGTGGAATTTATGACTGCGCCAATAAACTCTGTTCTTTGAACCGGTGTAAGTGTTGACTTCTGTTCATGTATTAGCAGGCCCGTGATTGGCAGGTGTCCCTTATGACCTCCATTTCGCATTGGACTTGTGCTCTTGAGCAATCCCTGATGAGCCAGTAGTCCATATAAGTAAAGATTTGCACATGTCTGCATCCAAAGTGAGTGCAATTGGTGAATACTCACGGTGCAGCTGATAGGCCGAATGGGAGGACTGCAAATTAATGATGTTGTGTACCCACCATAAATCAAAGAAAACTTCTGTGGCTGAGAAAAACAGAGATGTGAATGTAGGTGTTTCAGATTGAGGTTGGTGTACCAGTCTCCTGGATCCAGAGATGGGATGATGGTGCCAGGGAAACCATGCAAACTTTCAGCTTTGTGAGGAATTTGTTGACTGCATGCAGGTCCAAGATAGGCCTTAGTCCCACTTTTGCCTTTAGGATCAGAAAGTATTGGGAGTAGAAACATTTTCCCCTCAACTCTTGAGAGACCTCTTCCACTGGCCTCACTGGTAGGGGGGCTCCTCTTGTATGAGGAGTTGTTCCTGAGAGGAGTCCCTGAAGAGGGATGGGAAAGGAAGCTGGGAAGGTGGGAGTAAAATGAATTGAAGGGTGTAGATGGTAACCACTGTACTTAGTACCTAGTATTCTGACATTCCTCCCAGGCTGGGAGGAAAGAGGCAAGGTGGGAGGAGGAGAAGTGGGTAACTGGATTTCAGGTAGTGTCTGGTAGGTTATCCCTCGGCATACCTTCAAAAGCTGTTTTCCCCACAAGCGGTGATGGCTCAGTCCTAGCCGTAGGGTAAGGGCCGGTGAATGGCCTATGGCCTTTGCAGCACTTTTAGCCTCTATTTCTTTTCCTTTCGGGTTCCCCTAAAAAGTGACCCCCAGACCACTGGTGGCAAGGCTTGAAGTGCCTTCTTGACAAGAATGGAGTATAAAGACCCAAAGAGCATACATAGTGTAGCCCCTGAATTCCTCAACCCCTGTGGCCTGGAGTGAATCTGGTCTGCAAACAGAACTGAGCCATCAAAGGGAAGGTCCCAGATGGATTGCTGGACCTCTGCCGAAAGACCAGATGATTGGAGCCATGACACTCTCCTCATTGACATTGCAGAAGCCACTGTCTGTGCCGTGGAATCAGTTGTGCCTGATGCCACTTGAAAAGATTCTCTGGCCACTGTCCTTCCCTCCTATAGGCTCTCCTCAAACTCTTTTTTGGAGGTCTTCTGCAAGTCAATAATTTGCCCAACAACTGCCAGATGTTAAAATGGTACTGTCCCAACAGCACTTATTGGCTGGATACTCTCAGTTGCAGACTTGCTGTTGAATAAACCTTGTGACTGAATAAATCCAATTTCTGGGCCTCCTTGTTCTTTAGAGTCAAGGTCATCTGCCTTTGTCTTGTTGTACTCATTAGTGGCTGTGACCACCAGATATACTGGAGGGGTGAGGTGAGTGTAGACCAGTGGTTCCGAACCTTTTTGGTTCGAGGGTCACAAATATAATTTTTAGAACCCCAGGGGCCTCCAGTCTATTTAATTAAATTTATATTAAAATCAATTAATTAAATTTAAATAAAATTTTCATTAAATGGACTAGTGGCCATTCAGGGTTGTAAAATTTATATTTGTGGTTCTCGAGCCAAAAAGATTTTTAATTTTTTTTTTTTTTACAAACTGATTTTTTTAAAGGGGGGGGGGGGGGAGGGAGGCGCGTTGGATGCCCAGGAACAAGGCCAGTTTGTGGGCAGCCATATGGGTCCTAGCAATAGTGCGGCCCACGCTCCAGATCCCCCGCCGTGCCCGTACCAGACCCTGGCCCCCTGGTCAAGCTGCACTGCCTGTGGCCACCACCAGCAGCCAGCACGCCTCATAGCCACGCCAGCCTGCCCCTCCCTCTCCAGCTGTGCCATGCCGTGCCATGCTGTGCCTTGCCAGCCCACGCGCACCCCACTTCCCAAGCACGCTCCCCAGCCATGCCGTGCCATGCCAGCCCATGCCCTCCGCTCCACCCTCCCAGCTGTGCCAGCCTGCGGCCCAGCCCGCAGCCCCTGAAGCTCTGGCTGGGACCGGAGAGGAGGCGGGCACCCATAGCAGCACTCCCAGCTGTGTGCTGGGTGTGGGAAACTGTGCCTTGGCTCCCACGCAGCAGCCGGGCAGCCCTGTGCGGGCCATTTTAAAAAGCCGTGCGGGCCAGGGATTGAGAACCCCTGGTGTAGAGGTATTCGAACCCCTCAACAGACACATATTTCTTTTCTGCCCATTTAGACATGGTGGGCAGAGAGGTAGGAGTCTGTATAATGCCTTGTCCAGTTTCACTACTCTCTCATGCACCCTGGATGGAGCTGCAGATACTAGATTGGCAAAGAGTTCATTTACCAGCTCTTTGCTCTTTTCTGTCTTGAGGCTCAAACTGGTAATCACGCATTTCAGCAGCTCTTGATGCACCCTGTAATCATCAAACAGGGCAGTGAAGAAGGGGCCTGCCCTAACTTCATCTGGTCAGGAGGAAGAGGAAGCTGGCAATTGTGGAGGACTTCTCCAGTTCTTCCTCCCTGGTTGAGGTGGTGCCTGAAGGGGTAACTGAAAGTGCCCCTCCTTGTCTGAGTCTGCATCTAAATTTGGCACCATGGCTGGGTCCCTTCAAGATTGCAGCACTGAGACTCCTGTGTATGAAGGGGCTGTAGTACCAACATTTGTGGGAACTCCCATGGATTCCAAAATTACCAAGGGCTGGGCCACTGACCTTGAGGCCAAACTCCCATCTGCAACAGCAGGGGAAGCTAGCGGATTAGCTGGGAGCCAGCTCCGGTGAGCAGATGATGACCTCAGCTTCTGTGTCTGAAGAAGAGCTCTCAGGCTACCATGGAGGCACAGACACCACAGAGACTGTCATTATGCCATCATGTGCCGGAAATGCCCCTCTGCCTTATATATTGGACAGACAGGACAGTCTCTGCGCCAAAGAATCAATGGACACAAATCTGACATCAGAAATTGCAACACTGCAAAACCTGTAGGGGAACACTTTAATCTCCCTGCTCACTCCCTTAACGACTTGTTAATAGCTGTGTTGAAACAGATGAATAACAAATCACAGCTTCAAAGAGAGTCTGCAGAACTCGAATTTATATGCAAATTTGACTCAGTTGTCTTGGGGTTAAACAGGGACTATGGATTTTTCTCGCATTACATCAAGTGAATTGACCTCCCCCTCCTCTATGTGCTGTTCCCCAGTGTTTTGAATCCTAACACCTATTTTGATTTGCTGTTACAGCCTGACCTGATGCTATGTCATACACTCCCCTGCATTTAATTTCCTCCCACTCTGTAACTTTCCTATCTTCAAAGCATCTGACGAAGTGGGATTTTCTCCCACGAAAGCTCATGCGATTAATAAATCTGTTAGTCTTTAAAAGTGCTACAAGACTCTGTTGTCTTTCTACAATAGACTAACACGGCTACCCCTTTGGAATTTTATTTCTAGGGATATTGGTACATCTGTTACTTCTGCTTAAACATACTTGAAGTCACAATCCTCTGTGACAACAGAATCGTTAAAAGGATTATGATGTTACAATCATGGCTTCCTTTAAGGATGAGCACCAGGACAACAGATGAACTCTTAAAAAGAAGCCATTTTCCTGCAAGACTTCCCCAAGATAAAAGACATTAAGAAAAACACAGAAATATTGATATATGTAACATCCACCACGAAAATCGCTATCGGTTTGCCTTTGCTTAATTAACTTAGTTGTTGTATTTGCAGTATTTTCCATACAAATTAATATAAATGTTTGATTTGCAGTGCCTGCAAATAAACAAGTGTAAAGATTTCTTATGATGACCACTGCAAAATATAGATTTAAAACAAAACAAAAACAAAAATTCCTATATAGCAGTATGGGGTCTCTGACAAACACAAGGAAGTTTTTTATTACTAATTACTATTGTTAGCGCTGCCCTTTAAAAAAAAAAAAAAAAAAAAAAGAGTCTGGAAAAATGTCCAGTTCTGGCCATGCTCTCTTTTAGATCATTTTGGATTACAAAAGGAAGTAGTATCTATAGCTCAGAGCTGGGCAAACTACAAAACGCAGGCCGAATATGGCGCACTTGACCCTTTCATCTGCCATTCCTCCTTCCTGTCCCTGTGCGGGCCCAGCAGCACCTTGCACTGATCAGAGTGTTATGGCCACTCCCCCCAGGTCCAGAGGTGTCCTGGCTGGGGCGTGACGGCCACTACTCCCTCCTGGCTCCATTCCTTCCTCCCAGAGACCTAGCGGGTTCCACTCCTCACTGCCGGATCCATCCCTATTTTCCCTTTATTTTTATTTATTTTTATAAATAAAATATTTTGTTTATTTATCATTTATTTAATTTGTATTTTTATTTATTTTACTCATTATTTACTTATTTCTTTTATAAGCTCTACCCCTTCCCCTCCCCTTCCCGTCATCACATGTGGCCCGCCATACAGCGGATGTGGCCCTCAGGCCAAAAAGTTTGTCCACCCTTGCCATAGTTAATATTTCATATATTCTAAAAGCTTTGTTTTCAACGGAGAAATATTTTCCTGGCATTTTAAATGTTCAAAAATTCAAGCAGTCTTGGATCTCTAAAAATCTGCAATTTTAAACAACTTTAAATTCTACTTTATGGATGCCCAAATCCTATTGCAATCCATGAACAGTGCTCCCCATCAAGTGACAGAAAATTGGTAGACCACTTTAGTCTAATATTTAGAGATGGTCTAACCTCAAAGTTCAGATTTGATCCAAATCCCAACTTTCACCAAGTTGGAAGTGTCCGGATCCAGGGCTTAGTTTAGACCCATCTTTTAATAGCAGAAAATGGTCCAATCACTCCTTTCACTAAGAAGTTGCGTAGTTGCTTGGATCAGCCATTAGAGTCTATTGTGATCATCAGATGTAGCAGGTCATAGATGGATTATACCACGGCAACCCAAAAGATAAGAAGAGTCATTTTTTAAAATTCCTTCAACAAGCAAGTGTTTTGAGATCCTCAATGGGTATAGCCTCCTGGTAGGAGAAGCTGGACCAGAGTGCCTGCTGCAGGGGGATCCCAGAACCAGGAGCAGGCTGCCTACAGGATCACCTGGCGCCGGGGGGGGGGGGAGAGAGGCAGAGCCCGGAGCTGCAAGGGGGCAGCCAAAGAGCCGCATGTAGTTCTCAAGCTGCAGGTTGCAGATTCCTGGACTATACCAACGCAAAGTACACTGAAGTAGGTTTTGAAAAGATTTGTTGCTGACCACAAATATATAAAACATTGAATTCAAGCTATAGCAATTCTATAATGATGGAGTACAAATACAAAAAGATGGGAACTTCATGCTGCCTTAGACAGGAGACTCTGCAATGACTGGCAGAAAGATTAGTGGTTTATCGTATACAATATAATTGATCTACTGGGCTTTTTAATGTGGTCCTTCAAAGAAAAAAATTAGTTTGCTTCTTAAATTAAAAGAAAACAGAAAATCTGGGTATTGCCTGTAAAGAGAGATTTAACCATGTTGATTTTCTCCCTCACTGAAATAGTATAGTATAGCTCTCCATTATTCAATTCTGTCTTCCTAGCTTATAAACAGACTACACAACCAATCAAATGTCATTTTGAAGCTCCTTTCTACATAAACAACACAGTTACAGAAATAGATTATCCAAAAAGATGTAAATAAAACTACACAACTTCCATTTTTTAATTATTAAGACACACTGAAAAAAAACTGGGAAAAAAATTCCATGAGGCGGCAACAGCACAAAACTTTTCAACTTCTCTGCTAAAGAGAGGAAGATCTATCATTCACTCAAAAGTTGAGATACAGCCATATACATTATTACTTGACCAGGAGGAATAAATGAGCAATATCTTAAATCCAATTTACACTTTCTTAAAAGGGAGAATTGTGACAAGTGGCACCAGCACAGTGATTGTTTATGGCAGAGGACATAAACTGAAAAGGCTACCTGCCCCTGCAATTCAATAACCACAGTGCACCTTAAAGGGGTGGCGCACTGGGGAAAGAAGGATAGTGTTTTGTGGGTGGAGGAAATGAGAAGCTCAGAAACTATTGCAAAAGAAGAGTGGGCCACCGTAGTGACACTGACTCATACCCCAGATACCAGAAGGGCTAGGGAGTGGATAAAGGGTAAGCCCAGTGGGTAAAAGATAAGCCTTTTTTCCTTAGTCTAGGAGGGGCAGAACCCACCCTGTCTCCCCCCCTTGGAGGTGGCAAAATATCAGGTATGGTCATGACCTGCTGTGGGCCTCGCACTAGCTGCTCCTTTCTAGGAGGTGCTGGGAAGGAATTTTTTCCTCACCACCAGACTGGCCAAGGTAGAGTGAGGGTTTTTTCCTCTTCCCTATATTGGGTTCTGGGAGGGCTTTGTTACGTGGGCAGGGAAGGCTGTTATATAACGAGTTGTGATCTCATAGCCTAAGCGTAAGGCAGATGTCTAGTTCAGGTACTCCATAGGTACTTCAGACACAGTGACCAGACAATTGGTTTGATAAAGGGCTTGCTTGTTAATGGAGGGAAAAGGAAGGGGTTCAGGGCTCCTATGTCAGGCACAAGAGGGAGCAACCTCCCTTCTTCCTAGCCCACCTTAACCCTCGTTTGGGGTAGTAGAGGATGAAAGGTCTCAGAAATGGGTTGGGTGAAGGACCTGGATTAAAAAGGAGAGGGCTGGTGAATGCCCCTGGGTAGGTGTTGAAATGACCACGGAGTTACTTGCACTATACACTTTTATCTGATGGGTAGTCCCAGATATGCTAATAATATAGTTGTGGCCTGATTAAAACCATAACTTTACTTTGGGTAAAGCTGGACAATATTTACTATTAAAAGGTATTCTTCAGTCACAAACATTTTAACAAGTTATTGCAGTAATTCTTACTTTTCTCCTCAGTGTATGTCTTCCAGTCAAACACTGTACCATTACTGAAGATTAGACCAAAAGGATCTTCAGAAGATGCATTTTTTGAGGGCCACCGCAAACATTTATTCCTCAAGTTGCCCATGAACAACTGCAGCCCTATTAGTGCAAATACGCTCAGACAAAACACAGTCAGAATCATGACATCTGAGAGCTTCTTCACAGACTGAATCAGGGCTCCCACAATAGTCTTCAAGCCTGCAAACAGAAAGGGATTTTTACTGTGACATTAAACATTTATTTTAGCCATAAATTAATATGAATTATTCCAACACAATTAAAGATTTCATGCATCATAAAGATTTCATGCATCATGCTACAAAATGACTGTAATGTTTTTCAAATTAAAAAGTTACACACTAAGTCTCATAATTAATGAAAAATGATTAGCTGAAGGTTGGTTAATTTGGAAGTAGGAATGGAAATTAGTGACACATATTCCAAAGCACTTTTTTTAAAACAGAAAACAAATCTCTGTTGTTCGTGCTTTACCCTTAATTTCATATAAAGAAAAATCTTTGAGTTTAAATTTTTGCAGATGCCTGTTACTCCAAACCTTTCCTAGTATTTTTTTCAATGACACAACAAATTGGTATAACAATAGCAAAGATCATGGCATGTAGTAAATTTTAGCTATTGTATTATAGTGTAGCTTATAAAATTGGAGATTGTTTGGTAAAGAAAGTAATCTTAATATAATAAATATTTAATGCAATGGCCATGGTATTCTTTCCTATTTTATTTCTTTACCTTTATAATTGATGCAACTTTTAAAAAAACTGATTGAAATTTTCAATCCCAAGTACCTCCAGTAAATGGTAAAATTCATATTAGTAAGAAAAACTAAAACATTAATTTTGATTCTAATGGAGGAGAGAAAATTAGACAACATGAGATGCAAATTACACAGGCTGCATACTACTGTTTTCTCAAGCAAGAATTTGTTAAACTTAAAGGCTGATTGTTAAAAGAAAATGCTAGAATGGCAATGAACCATATTTATATCAAATTTAACATCTGGATTCCTTTTTTATGTGTGCCTAAAAAAACAGAAATACCAGGCAAACAACAATACTTACGTTTAAAAAATGAAAATTTATAAGGGGAGTTACTCAATACCAGTAATTTTTAAAAGGACTATCTTTACCGCCAGTGGACCAAATCCAATAGAAAAAGCTCAAAAAACCCTTAAAGTCAGCCTCAGTGTTTAACCTAGCTCTCACCTGGAATGACTGATATTGTTTTCAGTGCTCGGAGAACTCTGAATGTTCTCAATGCTGAGACATTGCCCAGATCCACAAACTCTGTCAGATATCTGTAAAGAGGAGTTCATACACAACACAATGACATTACACACAAAATCAAATAGTTGGGCCTAACTCCTAAACACCACTTATTTCTTACCTGGGATTACAGAAATAGTTTTCAAAACTCTCATCACTCAAAAGTTTGAAGAGCTGAACACTGCCTAGGTTTACATACCTGTAGCATTAAATCAAAATTATTCAGAAACTACACAGTGCTTGTGCTATTTAGTTGGATCATTTAAGGAGACCTTTTTGATTATTTAAAAACTGATAAATTAAATCAATATATTCTCCTTCCGTTTTCCCTACACTAATAAGCTCTAGTGACTACCAGTTAAATGTAAATTTCAAATGAAGTGGACAACCCCAATTTTAGTTCTGAAACCCTAAGTAATGTAGACTAGGTTGGCTTCATTATGCAGTGAAGGTAGAAGGACGATGTCTGTTTTACACTGGTGGGAACACCATTTCTGCTATCTATTATACAAATGTGTAAGAGACGTAACAAGATTCAGGTACAATTCACTCTAAAAACACAGCAGAACATATTCAAAAAAGTTAACTGACATTTCAGTCACGGGTTTTTTTAAAAACTTATTACAATACTTACGCAAATACAATAACAATAAAATCAAGCCAATTCCAGGGGTCTCGAAGAAAAGTAAAGTCATCTATACAGAAGCCTCTTGCAAGAATTTTTATAAGGGATTCAAATGTATAAATTCCAGTAAAAGTGTACCTGAGAAAAAACATCCAAGCAAGAGTTAATGGCCCCAATTTTATCAATCAGTAATGTGTCAGTATAATCATAAGGAGAGCCATGCAAAAATATTAAATTTTAAATGCACTACCTTTGCTGCTACTAGATCAATTTTAACAGAAAGTTCATAAAAACGCCATTACAAGATTCCAGAGCTTTCTAACGAACATCACTTTTTTTGTCTCTCTCACCCTAAATTTTTTGAGAGAGTGAATTTAGAGCTCATAAAAGGTCTGGGTTCAGAAAACCTAAAGAAAAATGACCTAAAGAAAACTAAAAAAAAAAATTACACCATGGGCACCTGCAGTACAAGTCTGCACACATCACTCAGTCAATGAGACACAACCTTTGGTACAGTTATTTGATGGCTGGCCAGAAGAAAATCCTAAACACCTGTGTCTGTACTGCATGAATTGGTAGGGGCCTGGAGCCGTATAGAAGCAACACTTAGCACTTAATGAAGAGGAAGAAGTTACACTGCTCTTCAATGACATATGTAGCCAAGCAAGAAACATCACTAATGGATTGCAAAGGTAGACCCAGCCAAGGAAAATTGGTCACACAATGCAGGAGGATCAAAAAGAAAAAAAATTTACATCTCCCCAAAAGTTACATCATCATTATATGATATGATGGCATGATAGCAATTTTTCTCAACAGGAGTTGGGGGCATTACTCCTAAATGGCAAATCCTCCAGTGAGAGTTCAGCAAGCTGTCCCAAACAAGATAAAAACCCTACATTCCTACTCCAACAGATCTTGTGCATGACTAAATACATTAGAGAAAAATTATTTTTGATTATTCTGTTTGTCATATATATTTGTCTGTAAATCCAGCTTCCTTAGTTAGCAAAAGTCTAACTGGACAGGGCTCAGATGGTGAGAAAAAACAATGTGCATTTTAAAAATCTCTAAAAATGACCTAAGATAGCTTTGATTAAAAAATAATAACAGAAACCACCTCAAGTCCTTTTTCTTGGATCCAGGATTAAGAATGGGTCTTAAGTCTCAGAGATGGACCTTCTAAAATGTTCTGAAATTGAAGAAACCTGGGCTATTTCTGACAGGGCTGGGAGGTGGGAGGAAAGAAGCAGGTTCCAGAAATGATGGTTCCCCAAGACACTCTGTTAGCAGCTCTCCCTTTTTATACTGAGAGGTTCCACTTTTCTTGATGTCCACAGACAGAGGCAGTTTTTTAAAACAGGCAGAGTCAAAGCCACTTATATAAAAACCAACCCCTAAACAAATAGGCAGCCAATGCACATCAGAATGCTCCAAAGTCATGTGATCCTTTGAAATACATGATTCAATAAGCTAACTGCTACATTTTGCACTTATTTCACTTTCTGAATTGTCTGGAGCTGTAGATCAGCATAGAGTGAATTGAAGTAATTCAGCACAGCAGAACAACGCATAGATTATAGTAGCAAGGGTCACATCCAATAAAAGCTATCACCATCTCTTGTCACAATGAAGTTGAAGAAAGGCCTCCTGAACGACTGTTGATATATGCTTGTCTAATGGTAGCTGACCATTGTGGTCACGGCATGTTATGGGCTGTGTGGTTTAGGCCCATCAGGTGAGAGATGTTCTGTCTCCGGCGCCGATATCAGCTTGGCTGAGTGCATGAATGCGTGCGTGAAGCTCTGAAGGCGTGCTCCCTCAGGATTACCCCTGGCGTAGATCTATAAGTGGGGACTCCATTAGCCCACTGATCTAGAGCCTGGCTTGGATCTTTTAAGCAAGGACTGAGTTAGCCCGATGATCCTAAGCCGAGGTTCTCCTTTGGGGAACACTCTGGGTTACCTTTGGCTCAAATCTGTAGTGAGAACTTGGTTAGCTCAGTGATTTGGAGCCTGTATGTAAGAGGTAAACTGAGGTAGCACTCTCGATCAAAGAAACCAACACGACTACGGATCTTTGTAGAAACGAAGGTGTCAGACTAGGCTTTATTTTAATGTAGCACAATGGCAAGCGATCTATATCAACAGATCTGCTGGCAGCATACGTACTCTCAATGCAACAGAACAGCTCAATTGATGGTAGGTCTTCCCATCCCTTTAGGCTGCTCGGGGTCTGAGCTCCAGGGCTCCTACTTTTATACCCTTATCCGACCTTACATTGTTTGGTCCATATTCTGCTTGATTCACACATTGATTGGTCCACGCATTACTGGGCATCTCCATCCATCAAGGTGTCATGGTTTGGCCGAACCTTACCTTTGCATGGGCCAAACCATGCAAAACATCTTTTCTTATCTCCTCAAGGTACATTCTGATTCTTGTACTTATTATTGCAATTTCAGCTTGTTTATTGCCAATTTTAGTGAAGTCAGACTTTCACAACCTGTATCTTGTCAGTACCTTCAGTTCAGGTCTGCAGTACATTCTTTGGAAGGTACACTACAGTACATTGCTTTGGATTACTTTGTTAGGCCCTGGGCCAGCACCTAGGTGCTTCTACTTGTCTTTCTATTTTAACCTTTTACTTTCTCATACAACCATAAATATTAAATGAGATTGTTCACATTTATGATAAACACACACAAGAAAAGACTGGAAGACATGGTCATCACCATGACTTCTGGCAGCTTCTCTCAAGTTAACAGCCTCACCACTGTCTTACATGGAATGAGCTTCAGTCAGCCAGCTTTCATCTATGTCTCAATCTCATACATATGCTGGGTAAGACATCTGACCAGTTTATGAATAAATGCCCAACTCCATCCTCTGGAAATGATCAATCAGGAAGGAATGGAGCCACCCAAAAACCAGATCCATCCACTCCCATTACTGCCTGAAGGAATGTTAGTGACATTTCATGATCAATGAGATCCAAGGCAGATGACAGATCTAACAAAGTCACATGATCAATTGGGACCAAATTATCTTCTAGGATCCATTCAGCATTGGGGTGAAGAGTCAAGGAGCCAATTATAGCTCCTTGATGCTTTAGGATGATCTTCATTGACAGCTGAGACTTGTATTCCAGGTGGAAATTGATTAAATGCATCATACGTCTTATTTTTATACTGTGTACTACAGGAGGGCTGGAGAGGGGGTATCAGAAATAGGTCCAGCGAGGAGTTGCTCTTTCATGGAAAAGTCTTGATGGAATATTTTATTTTCCATTTGTGGCACATTGTTAAGAAGTCAGGAATTAGACACACTGGCAAGACCCACTTAGGAAAAAGTTTTAAGACACGTACATGCCATTTGCTTGAATTCAAATCAGTGATGTGCTTTTATTTTTAGATTTGAAGAAAAAGGAAGTAATTTATGATGGCCATGAAAAACATCTTATTGATATCAGCCAAAGTATTATTTTTCTTCTGAACAGCTGTCTTCCTTCTAAGTAAAAGGTAAAAATACAGCACCAAAGAGAGGAACATCTCAGCAGGTAAGTGGTTTATGCCAACAAAGAACCATAAAAGAGATCTTTGTGTAGCTAAAATTACAGCAATGTTGCACCCAGGCTTCCACCTGCATCTGCCGTGCATAATGTGTAGTGATTTGGGTAAAGAGAGGTGAATGACAAAGCAAAGATCTCGTTTTAGAAATAATAAAAAGAATAATAAGGTTTACATCTTGATACATCATGTTACATTTTCAAAGTACTATACAAACATTAACTAATTAATTCTCAACATCTCTGTGAAACAAAGATATATTTTATGACTTTTTTACTTACTCTACATTCTTTGTCCACTCTGGAGGCTCACTCAATGTCATAAATACACAGTTAGTCAAAATAGTGCACATAATAAGTATGCTGAATAATGTAGATTTTAGTCAAGGAACAAATGATGACAAGATATTTCAATAAACTATATCACATGAAATGTAAGCAATTTCCCAGGATATGCTGTCAATAATGTATATGACACAAATTAAGATATTTCATAAAAATAACTGTCAATTAAAGTTATAAGCAAAATGTTAAAACAGTGGCTGCTACCACTAATTCTGTACATGTGGAGTATATTGTACCTCTTTCTTCCACTGACTTTAATCAGTGGTTCAATCAAAGGGATTAATTTAACTCAGATTCACTACGAGACAAAGAATTAATGGCAGAAACATTTAAATATTAAAACAATCCAATGATACTAAATATTAAAAACAGACCAATCTTAAATAACATGAAAAGGATATGAATGAACCAAAATCTTAATAGCTGTTTTTCTAAAAGGATGGAAAGGAGACAAAATGTACAAGGCAGGCGTGGCACTGAATCGGAAGATTGTCTTCCCTTTATTCAATACTATAAAAGTCTGAAAAGGGGAACACAAAATGAAAAAGACACATTTAGAATAAACATTTTCAATCTCAGTTTTCACTATAACTTATGTATGTTGCCTGATATACAGCATTGTTGTAAACACAGATTTGAGTCTGCTACCCTTGTTCACATTATTTGTCCCATTTACTTGTCATGGTTTAATGGAAATACTCACAAAAGTAAGCATTAGGGCATAAGATTCCACAAGAATAATGAAAAAAAGACACATTCATAACCGCTCTCTTTTTTAAAAGAAATCTTTATTTCTGCATTTACTTTATATATGATAGGATAATCCAAACTGGGGGAAAAATATTAGCTAAACTCTCTCTCTCTCTCTCGCTCCTTTTTTCCGAAATATCATTCAAGAAAATTACAGTGTAACTGACAGAGGCATTGCTTTAACATCTCTCTTTTAAGATGAAAAATTTACCCAATTATATTAATGACACACACTGTCCAAACTTAACATCCAGTAGAGGAACATTAGTTTTCAAATAATACCTGTTTGGAACCCCTGAATGGTCATTTGCTCAAGTCACTTTCTTAAATGAGGTTAATCTTACTTAATCATTCCAGCACTTTAGAATTGTGTAGGAGAAAAACCCTGGTGTTTTATGGATTTGTTCTCTTCTCAGTTGCACAATGGAGTAACCATTAGTACTGTTCTATAAATATTTTTGATCTGGTATACACTTGGAGACAGAACCATCCATAATCATAGACAAACTTGGTTTATTTTGGGACTATTTTCCTTGTCTTGTAGCAGGGGAACCTCAGTAACATCTCAGATTTTTGTATTGTGGATCCTATTGCACTGCTGAAAATATTGCAGGATAAACCGTGTAATGCTCACAATAATACTGCACAGCTGAGCAGGCTCCATGCCTTTCTGTGGGTGCAGCACAGAAAAAAGGCACGAGCAGCTTTTACCGTTTGTGACAAGATGCGAGGGGGAGGTGGCACACTGCATCATGGGAGGATGATTGTCTTCCCACAAGCTGCTACGCCTACACATAGTACAATGTGTTTCAATTACAAGTAACAATGAGCAGCAAGAGTCTGGTACAAGAAGAGTAGTGTGACCAGCTCCTATGGCTTTTCTTATTTGGAGACTTAAAATTGATTTAAAATTCCACCCCAGCGTAGACATGGTCTATGACAACGTGTTACAAATGAGCCAGTAGTTTTATGCACTGTGCAAGGTAAGCATACCTTTACACAATGCTTAATGTCTGAATGCAACCCGGGCCACCGAGCAATAACTACTCAGAAGTTCCTTTATCTTCGTAACTCCCAGTGTCCTTCATGAGTCACATCCAGGATTGTTGGTTGCAATGATGCTGGGACAATCTCTCAAGCTCTGCTGAATATAATATGTCAACAAGTACATCTTTAACTTGCACTTAGAATGAATTTTACAGAATACAGACAAAGTTTTCTTAAGGACTAGGTTCGTCCAATCAACTTGTACAGCACACATCACTTTGCACAATTCAGGACCTCGAAGAATGGGGTTAAGCAATTTGCCTTAAGCCAACTGCCATATCTTGCAGTAGAAAGCATACAGTAGATTCTGCTGTTTCTAATATGAGGGTGCCAAATCAGCAAAAATGTTTAAGAGAATAGGAGTGTAAATGATACCTTTCCTTGTTATATATCAAATCAGGTGTACTGTTGCAACTGAATAAACCCACGGCAGCAGCCTCACACTCATTAGGTCAATGCTTTATAAGAGAGGCCCAAAACAAACACATGATCAGTTTCTAATGTGAAATGTGTTTCCACTAAGTAGACTTTGAAGTGTACCAAAGCAAAAACCATAACCAAGAATTCTAGCCCAATCTGGAAATACTTTGTTTCCACTGAGGTAAGAGTTCAGGACGCAAATATATCCAGCCAAGCCTCCTGAAGCAGAACTGTATTTGGACACCAACTACATGCATCGGTCTGAACCACTATGTGTTTTCATGGATCATAATAAGCATGGGATTCGATCCCACATAAGATTTGATGCAGGGTTTCAAAATCTTGCTTTGCTTCCTTAGTCCAAACAAACTGTCCCTGGCCCTGTCAAATCTCACAGCATGTTGCCAAGGATAATAAAATGAGGCTGACCATAGGCACCTATGTATTGAGCTAGGTCAAGGAACAAACAAACTTCTATGATCAGTAGATCACAGTAGCACAACAGCAGCTTGTAGCCATTCAGGTATCAGTTGCACGCCACTGGCTAACAGAGAATACCACAGAAACTGTGCAGGATTTTTTTGCAAAACTGCACTTGGCCACATTGTGCTTTTTGCCTGTTTACTGGAGGTGAGTTAGCGCCTCATCCAGGACAGCATTATGCCCAGATAGGGTCTTTGCAAAGACAATTGAGTCATTCCAAATAATCAATATGCACGCTGGATATTATCAAAGAGCTGAGAGCCCATTCTTTGAAATACCTCAGGAGCAGAGACTAAACCAAAGGAGAGTTGTTGTTAGCAGCACCTCCCAAATGACATGCTGAAAGTCAATGACAGCTGCGAACCTTCTGTTACAGGTATTTGCCCATAATCCGATCAGTAATCCAACACAGCAAAAATCCAGGATCCATTTACCCAGAATGTCAACTCTTTGATGGCTGGCAATTGAAATTACACACATTTATTAAGAGCCCTAAAATCTCTGCACTTCAAAAGTCACCATTCTTCTTGTATATGATCACCATGGGTGAGCTCCAATCTCTGAGCCTTTCCACTTCCCAAATGATACCGTTATCTTTCATGAGCTGGAATTCTGCCCAGATTTTGTGTACAAGTGCAGGAGGTACACAACATGCAGGCGGCACAAAGTGCTTGGTATATGAATCCCACTGCAGAGGAGAGTACCCATGTCCCATGGACATGTGACTATTACCATTCAATAAATCGTTGTCTCGCTGAACAATACATTGGGTATGCCCTTCTGGTCTAACCAACATAACGACACATGAGGTGTCCTGTGCAAGTTCATGCATAACACCAAGCTATAAGCACAGATCATAGGACAATAAGGGAATAGAATTTGTAGCCCTGCCTTTAACTATGCAGTGAAGGTTATGCCTTCATAGTGTGTAGAGCACACAGCTTCACCCACTGTTAGCAAAACATACAATATAACCACTGTAGTCAGCTAATGTCCAAATTATAAACTAACCCAGAGGAAAGAACACTAACTTCAGCACCTTTACCCACTACGAATTTCAGCAGTGTACCATTCATTTTTATAATGCCCAATACCAACTTGATCATAAAGGAAACATCGGGATCCTGGGTAAAGGTGACCTTATTCAGCTCCAGATTGACAGGATGTGCATCAGCCCTCAGATCATTGTGAGCCAGTGTACCAAAGGACACTAATGTCAAGTGTTTCCCCTTTCCACAAACATAGCTGTTCTAGCCACGCAGACAGCGAAATTGGCTAAATGATCCGAACTACCCTAATGGAAACAAAGAGGAGCTGTCAACTTCTGCAGCCAAAGCTGTGGGATCAAAGTATGTAGTGTTTGTATGATTCTGGAAGACAGAAATAGGAGGAAAAACTGATGGTTTAAGCATAGACACAAAGGTAGCAGCAGTGTGACACGCTGAACCCCTTTCCTCTTGAACACTCTAACAAACTCCTCATTCTTAGCAACTGTGGCATCAAAAGTTAGAATTTCTAGCATCTTCAGACAATAACCTTTCTCTCAGTTGGTCATTTGCTACACTAATCATAAAAATATCCCTGAGCATGATCATCATATCAGCCCCAAACTCACAGTCATGGGACACTCATTGCAAACAACATGCAAACTCCCATATAGTTTTGTTGGGTTGCTGGCGACTGCAAAAAAGTTATTTCCCCTTTAGCAGAACAGAATCTCCAGTCCCAAAATATGCTTTAAGGTTCTTCACAGCTTCACTCAAGAAGGATTTGGTCTCTGGGAGTCCATCATAAATGTCAGTGCTGTCATGGCATAAGCAGTTCTGCAGCAAGGGTAACTTAGCAAAACTGGAAAATTGCAGGATCTGCACATAATTTGGAATTTTCCAAACTTAGTATCATCAGTCAGCAGCCAAACGATATATAGGCAGCACTGATTGTAGAACAGAACATTAGTTACCATAACATTACACTCTGATGCACCCCAGAACAACAATCCCAAAACACAAAGAATTGAAAGAAGATATGCAGGTAGGCTGTCAAACAAAACATGTACCAGTTAAGTCAGCAACAGCCTGAACAGAATATAACTGTCCAAATGGCAGGTATATAGCAGCAGGCCCTGAGTAGCTGCATACACCCAACACTATGAATGCACACACACAGGAACACTGAGTTCAGGGAACTGGGATCAGGAAAAAAACAGGAACAAGGATCAGGAAGCAACAAGCAGGAAGGCAACTTCTCCGCTTCCCTCCACCCCACACACAGATGGCAAGCATATACAGCCATCACTAAAAAGCAGTATATCTTACCAAAAAAGGAACATTCACAGAAAAATTTATACTGTGGCCACAAAAATAAATTTTTGTACATGACATCACAGAATACATGGAACTGAGATTGCCAAACCGTCCACTACCTGCACCTTTTTAAAAGTCTTAACAGCGCATTAAATTCAACAGATGCAATGCAAGTATAGTCTCAAGAAACAGCTACCTTTTTATTGATGTAATATGGGTCCAGGTCCTCCAAAGGTTCAGACACCAATCCGGGAGGTATGTCGCCATAAATAAACGGCAGTGTCTTTCCTGCTTCCAAGTCCCTATTTGGCTTTGGGCCATTTTCCTCATTGACATCATCTTTATTGTCTTGTTTGAGACGATTAGCTTTTTCTTCAGCGATACGTTTTTCAATAGCTGCAAGAGATTCTCTAGTAAAATGGCAGAAGCTGTCAGGTCCCGGTGGTACCAGTGTCTGTGCCATCTTTTCATTCTGCAAATTTTAATTAATGTTTAGCTTCTTGTAGAAGGATATTCTAGAGGAACAGAAGAAAAAAATAGCTAGATAAACAAGAGTATTCAAAAGGAACAAAAATCAAAACACTTCCTGAGGTTTATTTAACAGTTTCTCTGGTTCTACTTGCCAGCAACTTAAAACAGAAGCTATCTAAAAAATATTAATGTTGAGATTTTCAAAGTGACATGAGCAAAGTGGGTGCCTAAATCCCATAGGCCACTTTGAAGATCACTACATAAAGATCCACTTCCACCACAGTATGAATGGGATTTGTAAGTAATGGGGGTGGAGGATCAGATCTACAGCAGAAACCAGACTCTTGAAAATAAAGAAGTTTATGCCATTAGAACATACCCTTATGTGTGGTTTCCAATAGGTATGTAGATAACCTACTTGAAATATGAATGGACAGTAATAAATGGTGACTAAAATGTGTACAAATACAGTACTGTTAACTGCTTCCTATCTACTCCTAAAGCATTGTACTGAAAAGAACTTGACTTATTTCACAGATACCTAGTAAAAAAAAGCTAGCCATTTAAGCTTTTCTATTCCATTGAAAATATATCTTCCCCCTCCCGCCCAAAACTGAAAGGGAAGCAATACGGACTTCACATCTGAAGACACTTGAATTCATAAAAGACTGTGGCCAAATTTGCATGGAATGTATTATTTCTCCTGTTTGAGGGAAAACCCAAGACAATACAAATACACACACAGTCTTCATTGCTAGTTTCACAATCCCTTGATCTGTCTGTACAGACAGCCTGACAGGTCATAGCAAACTGTGCAGTGCCCTTTGCACACACGAGGCCAGATTTTCACAGGTATTAACTACCTGCAATTCCCCTTGGCTTCCACAGAATCTGTGGGTACTCAACTCTTCTGATGATCAAGACAACTTCATAAACCAAGGCACACTGAGGTAGATAATGAGAAAAATTCTTAACTTGACAATCAACATTAGTCTCTGTAGTTCAGAATGTTGCAAGTAATAGTTGAAGACTAATGCCATTTATCTCCTGAATGACCCAATAATTTCAGTGGCCCTGTTAAGAAAAAATAATGTATTAAAGTTGTCACAGCTGAGACTCCAATCCCACAAAGATTTATGCCTATATTTTACTGAACACAGTAAATTGTTCCATTGACATCAATGGGATTACTTATAGTGAATAAAGCTAAACATGTACTTAAATCCTTATGACACTAGCTAGGGCCAATGGTTGGAAAATAGTTTCCAATGAAGCCCATTTTTATGGCCTAGTAACTTTTCAGAATATTCATAATTAAGACTACAATTTTACATGCTTTAATCTCAATCCAAAAAGAATTGTGAAAACTTGACTAAATGTCCTTGTCATTTTTAACAGAACAGTGCAAAAAACAAATTAAAAAAACCTCATTTTCCCCATACAATTCTAACCACACCTTTTACAAACAGGGTTATAGCAAAAAGAGCACACAATTGAAACTGTCTGGATAGAATTTTCAGTGAGAACTCATGCCTTTGCTTAGATGGAAAGAGGAAGAGAATTCAAAGTGAAAGCTGTACATTCATTTTTAAAAAATGCTCCTGAGCAAGTACAGCAATAGGCATCTGTTTTTTCCAAGATAAACTAAACATTGAACATTTCAGTCCAAAAGAGCAATATTTTGAAAAGTTGTGAACAAACAAAAACTAGGGAGTTTAGAAGGAATCCCATTGTGAAATTTAAAATTATTCAGTACACCATATAATAAATGTATTCAGAGCTACACAGTTTATAAGAATAAGAGTTTAGACTGAAGTAATTTCAAGTATCTCAACCAAAATATGCAAGAACTATTTGATCTTGCAACTTATCAGTAGTCAGCAAACGGGGTTAATAAATTTCCTGGACTCAACTGCAGCCCTACTTGTTATTTGTCTAAAGCAGAAAAATCACACCACTATTTGACCTCTAATCAACAGGAACACTCACACTGCAAAATTCAGATACACCAACAAGCACAATAGGGCAGAGATAATATTTTTCTGGAGTGTCACATAGTGACAAACTTATTGCCAGTGACACTGACTGTCAATGACAATTAGTAGGAATAAATACAAAATATAACTGCAGATTAATTTGATCGTTATCATTGTTATTTCTGAGCCTATCTATTGTGCCCAAGTTGTGTTTCTGTAAAATTATTTTATTTGAGACACTGGCCATTCACTATAACTGACAGCAGATTTCTTTCCCTTCTGCTTTAAAAATATCATATAATTTACATTGAACCAATACTTAGGGCTTCTCTACATGAACATTTACTTCATGGTAAGCTGGGCTGTGAATCTACCCTGCACCCATGTGCTTTAACAGTCCATTTAGACCTTGCTGATGCACATGAACAATACAATTGATCTAGTCCAGAAACCAGAGAACTAGAACAAAGATCATTAACAATATGTTAATGCACATCAGTAGGGTTTACACTAGAGGTGGGCAAACTATGGCCTGCCAGGGCCCTTCCTCCAGCCCCCAGCTGCAGCTGGCTACCAGCCCAGACCATGGCTACTACAGCGGCTCCCCGCTTCCAGTTGGGTAGCCCTGTCCCTCCCCATCATGTGGGCTCAGCAGCACCATGGCCAGAGTGCCATGGCTGCTCCCCACTCCTTCCCAGATTCACCCCTTTCTCCCAGGGACAGGCCCAGCGGTGCCCTGGTTGACACATGGCAACTGCTCCCCCTCGTGGCTTCTTCTCGAGGGGCTGGCCCAGCGCGCTCTGGTTGGTACATGGTGGCTGCTCCCGGTTCCACCCTTTCTTCTAGCAGCCCTAAGAGTGTCCTCCCGGAGCGCAGGCACAGCTCCCCCCAGTGCCCACCGGCGTCCAGCTCCCACCTGTACTACCAAAAAAGAAAAAAATTGAAAAAAATAAGAACAGTACAAAAAACTCCCTACTCCATTCCTTCCCCCACCCCTCGCGATACCAAAACAAACTGAAAAAAAAACAAAATAGTGCATAAATCTCCTCCCTCCCAACTCCATCCCTTCCTCTCAAAACTCCCCCTCCCAGCTGCACCCCCTTCCACCACATGGATGGAGCAATGGCCCACTCCCTCCCCAAGCCCACCCCTTCCCTGCCTCTTTTTCACTGCCTGTAGCCAGCCATACTTTCGACGTGGCCCTCAGCCAAAAAGTTTACCCATCCCTGTTCTACATGGACAATTAGACTGCAGCAGTCTAGTGCCAATTACATTCACCACCCCACCCCACCCATCTTACCGCAAACTAATTGTTTGTGTAGTGAAGCCCTAATATTCAAATACATTTAACTTTTCATCAGGGGATATACTTCTTAACCTTTCACATTGCTTGATAAAATGAAAACAGTACTCTTTTGTTCATCATCATCATGATGAATGCTGAATGCCACAAATGCAGCATTACAAATGCTGAGCTTGTACAACTGCCAGAAAACAGGAATGCTGCCATGTATTTCAATAACTAAGAACAAAAAAAATGCACAACTAGTTCATTGAAGGGGTACACTTGATGTTTTCTGCAAATCTATTAACAGTAATATGCAGGTGTGGGCTGTGCTTGCCAGTATAAATTTCCCATTGTCTCAGACACTGCAAGAAGAAACTTAAGACACCAGGAATGTTGTTCACCACACATGGCAACTATCCAGCAATAATTCATCCAATGCAGGGTAACCCTCCTTTGTAATCTGTTCCACCTAAGCCATCCACCTGATCAGCCTGGTCCAGCACTGTTATTGGAAGCCCACTGCCATTCACTTGTATCAGGCATTGGGGAGAAGGGCTTTTCTCCTCACTGTACTAGACATGTAGAGCTCCATTCCAATCCCCTAAATTCTTTCAGAGATGCCTTCTCCTAATCCACTTCATTAGGGAATCACACCGCTATGGAATGAACAATGGCATTGGGCACCTAGCAAACTGCAATAAAATTAATTTAACAACCTACCCTACACACTGATTTCTTGGGCTGCTGTGGAAAAGATGAAATAACCCCACTCACCTTGACTAGGCCCTTTGGGCAGTCAGGAAAAATTTCCTCCCCAGCCCCCTAACAAGTGGTGCCCCTGCAAGGCTTGCCAAATCAGTCCTACTCTAATGTCATAGGGAGAAGGAAGTGTTCCTTCCCAGCAAAGAAACCCTTCCTTTTTGGATGCATGTCAACAAGCTTATGCTGTAACCTTTAGTCCAATCAATCAATCAATCAATCAATCAAATACTCCTCTTCTCAAGTTCATTATGAAGCAAGGAAGTGTAATTTTTAAAGAGGCCAAAGCTTCTTCATCTCTGAGACTAGAGAAAGGATGGAAGGTATTGTGTAAGCCTTTGTTCACCGCACAAAACTACTTCTCTACCCAGTAAGTCAGTCTGACCTTAGTATAGTAGTTCAAATACTTCTTTTAAAAATAAGCTTATTATAAAGATAATCATAATAGCTTGTAATCTACAGGTCTCCAAAACACAATATTATTCAATCTAAACCAGGATAAAGTAATTCTATTTTAAAATATTTCTAGAAAAAATAGGAATACATGTAAGAAAAATGGATTTGTTGTGGTAATAGGTAGGAAACAACAGTGAAAACCTTGAGGCCCAGGGGGCAAGTCACCAGTAGCCTAGACTTTTATTTAATTAAAAATACTTATCCTATAACTATTTCCACAAAAGAAACTGATTTCCAGACATTCAAAAGAATCACAAAACACACCATGGTGAAGTTCAGTTTCTAAAAAAGGATTACATGATAACATCCCTCAAAATCAAGTGGTTAATATTTCTCTTCATGAAAGACGAGTCACTATCAATTTTTCTACTGCTCATCCACCCTTCCTGAAAAGGACATATCTAAAACCCATCACCTGATCTCACCCCAAGTGCTTGCTGCAGAATATTCTCAGACTCTGCAGCAGCTTCATGGACAGAGGAGGATACTAGGGTAGCTAATATAAAACAGTCAACTGTCAAAACAAGGCATTTGTTTATTTGTGAGGACCATCTACCAGCAAAGAATATAAAGAGTCTGCAGCTACCTCTCTGTGCTAAATTCATTTTGAACCCTATCTGGATTTTCTAACAGATTTGATACTAGTGTTAATTTTAACAATCTCAAATCATACATATAGGTCCAATCCTACACTAATATTACAATTGCATAATATGCATTCATATATTTAAAATTCTGAGCATTACATTTAATAAATCTCACAAACAACTGTTTTTTACATTGGTGAGTGAAATCCCATTTGAATCTTTGGCAGTGACAAACTATTGCTCTTAAGTACTTCAGATTCATGCATCTGAGCTGGACCTATTAATCAATTTGGACAATATATATAAAGTGCCAAAATATCATTGCAATCACCTATATTGATTAAATTTGTGGTTATCTTACTTATCTGCTGCTATATGACTTCACTTGAGTCATGAATTTTTATAAGTGACAGCAATAGTACTGGTTTTAATTTATAATAAAACAAAATATTTTTTTTTAAAAAGACACTCTATGGTTGGCCAAACACATTAACAAATCAAACACACAAAAACAATATTTATTTACATTTTACTCTGCCATAGAAGTTCAACTCTCACTATAATCCCACAATAAAGGATTTTGCAGGATGTCCTGGTAGGCGAAGAAAAGTGAGTTATTGCAAACACATAGTGTGGAGGAATGACTAAATTCCAAAATCGGTGATCATTCAAAAGAATGGCCCTGCCACCATCATCTCTTTTTAACCTAGGAATGATACACAAAGTGCCTCTGCAGATAACAGCTGAGATTACAGGGTTTTATATGTAAAAAAACTATACTTTAAATTCTACTTAGAAACTGATAAGCACATTGTGCGAACTTTCACTTAACAGGAAGGCACATACTGCACTGCTTTACATTTCTGGGTTGTCGTAAGGCGTTGCTCTACACCAACCACACTGCTGTAGTTCAACCTCAAAACTAAATGCAATATATTTTGTTTTTTGAAGTCCTAGACCTAACAAAATATTTCTAATCCAGACCATTTTAATGGCAGGACCACTTTATCCCGTTTAATTACATTAAAACTTAGGACTGAACCAAGTAATCTCACATTGGTATAATTTGCACAGAAGAATCACCACTCTATTTAATGTCAGTAAGTTACACATTAAAAGCTCTGTTAACATTCAAACTTTTCACATTTTTTTCTAAACAGACACTACAAATCAACATGAAGAAATCTGATTTTTTTCTTGTTCTGGTGTCAAAAAGCATACCACTGAGCCACATGCAGCTCTCTAGTGCTCACATGGTCCAATACCAACAGGAGCGGAATGCATATGGAAAGCCCTCAACTGTCGCTTAAATGAGAGTTGAAAGCATATAGCGCCATCAAGAATCAACTCTTTAATGAGAGAATGAAGTGCCACAGGTCTGCAAATACAGTCTATGACTGCCAACTAGTGGTAAACACTAGGAACACACTCAAGTAAATAGTGGGATACTCCCTCCAGTAGCTGAACCTGTTGTGGGTGTGCCCTACACATTACAGCTGCAGAGAACTGAGCACGGAAACTCCAGGTCCAAAGGCACAAGCTCTTCCAACTAATCCTAAAGAGGTATCCCACTAGCAAATCCAGCAGGAGCTGCACTAAGATTGTCTCAATCACCAGTTGCTCTTTTGCACATCTTTCTCAACCTTCCTGTACTTGAAGTGGATCCAAAACAACATTCTACAATGCAGTAGAAATATTACAATGTGACCATCACTATGTTTCCACAAGAGGAAGTGGTTTCTCCCTGTGCTACAAATCATTTCAGAAAGGGGGGGGGGGGGAGAGAGAAGCCCAGCTGAACTAAAGAAGTATTTTGCATCAAAACTGAAGTGCAAAATACGAGTTACAATGGGTGGACACTGATCCGAGGCAGTGTAGGATGTCTGAAGCAAACAACAGCTTTTATGCATGTGAATAAACAAACAGTTCCAGGACAATTGCAGCTGATCTGTAATAACTGTGGAATTAAAAAGAGGTTCCCTCTGGCATATTGAAAAATCAGTATACCAAATTCAGATTAGAAATAGTTACTAAAAGAGGTGTGAAGTGGATTTACACCTACTTACATCAAGCCTGAATATGAACCTGAAGTCTCATTCTACTTTTCTAAAAATAATTTGACTAATATTCTAATTTTATGAATTATTTTCCAAGTATCTTAATGCACCAGAAATTAATATAATTCAATAAATTTCCCTCCCCCATTCCTAATCTCAATTCCAAGTCTCCAGGACAAAATATATTCTCCTATTCACTCTTCACCTGCCATTTTAGACTTGTTACTTGCATAAATACCACTCAAAACTCTTTCATTAGGACACACCCTGAATTTTATTCCAGTTCGCAGCGGTAATTTCACAATCATTTAAACTCTGGCTCACCTCTCTCTCTCTCTCTAAGCATCTTCTCTTCACTCTCTACTTTCCTTTGTAATCTTTCCTCCCAAACACCAAAAGCTCCTTTCAAGCATCTGAAAATCTGTTGCTGAGCAACAAGCAAGCAGACATAGGATGCAGCTCTCATTTCTTAAAGGTGCAACAACCCCTTTAAGGATGAGAATTTAAAATTTTCTCGTCTAAGGCATCAACAAAGCAATGAATTTAATCTGCAACAAGAGAGATTTAGGTTTGATATTAGGAAAGACTTTCCAACTTTAAAGGACAGGTAAGTCCTAAAACAGGTTGTTAAGGGAGGTTGTGGAATCCCAATTATTGGATGTTTTTAAGGTCAGTTTAGCCAGACAACTGTCAGAGATGGTCTACGTCTACTGGATCCTGCCTCAGCACAACCAGTCATGCACTTCATGACTTTTTGAGATATCTTCCAGCCCTACGTTTTTATGATTCTATAAGGGTATGTTGTATTAAGTCCATTATCCTCTTTGTGAGTCAGCCACTGTATGGCCATAATTATATACACAAATGTAGTGCATTCACCCACAGCTGTAGACAAAGCTGATCTTGAGCATTTGATGTGTACAATTCAACAAACCTATGTGCTGCAAGCAAGAGACACTAAATTATTACATTATTTAATACATCACATACTTCTTCCTAGGAAGCTTGGACAGGGTAGATATTCCTACAGGTCTCTGCCACTTTCATTATTTATTTGTATTGCATATGCTTAAGAGCCTTCCTCGTGTGCTAAAAACACAGAAAAGAGAAAACAAAAACAAGTACCTTGCCAGTTTGGAGGCTTGCAAGAAGAGCTCCCAGCAATTCCCACAGATAGCAACATAAAGGAAGAGACTGTCTAATTGGAATGGAACAGGTTGTCTGCCTAGCCTGTCCTTGAGACATTCAAACAGTGTCTGTGCCGCATGGAGCAGGAGCAGGAGCAGGACTGACAAGCTTGATAACCAACTACAGGTGCCAAAAAGCCTGCCCACATTTGAGACTGTTCAGACCAGTGATTCTCACTCAATCTGCAGCCCACAGGCCACTTACAGCCCAATCAGCTGAGGCCCATGTGACATCCTCAAAGCCATACAGGTAGTGTTGGATATGGCCCACGTAAATACGTTGGCTGAGACATAATAACTGAGCCTGGACAAACACCATGTTTGAAAGGAGGAAGAGTTAAAGGGACAGGTTAACTTGCCCAGGCAACCAACTACAGGCCCGAGAAAGCTTGTGTGCACTGACATCACTTAGCGGCAGTGTTTGTGGGATACAGCTGGTTACAGGGAGTCAGTTTACAGTCACCAAAGAGGCAGCAACCTAGGAATTGCTCCCTGCAAGAGAAGGGAAGGTGCTTTTTTTCTCTCTCCGCCATAGGGCTGGTGGCTGACATGTAGTCCCCAGTTCCACAGAAGACAAACAGAGATTGATTTGTGTTGCAAGGACTGACTGCAAGCTATACAAAGAGCATGTCCTTGCATCAGGATTCTGGGCCTGAGACAACCTTAGACCTACTCTTTCCAAAAGAGAGACCTCTCAGTTTCTCAGAGAAGGACGCTACTTGTGTCCAAGAAGTGTCAACTCTATTAACCAACTAAGGCTTATGAGACGATTATGTTATCTTTAATTCAATTGAGGGTATTCAGTGTTTATTACTGGATGATTACTCATTTATTTGACATCCCTGATTTCTTTACCATTCCCTTCTTTTAGACTCATAGACTTTAAGGTCAGAAGGGACCAGGACGATCATCTAGTCTGACCTCCTGCAAAATTGCAGGCCTCAAGACCGCACCCACCCACTCCAGCAATAGGCCACTAACCTATGACTGAGTTATTTACCTCCTTAAATCATGATTTAAGGACTTTAAGATACAGAGAAATCACCGGTAGATGAGCCATGCCCTGTGCTACAGAGGAAGGCAAAAAAACCCCAGAGCCCAGGCCAATCAGCCCTGGGGGAAAATTCCTTCCGGACCCCAAATATGGCAATCAGTTAAACCCTGAACACATGGGCAAGTCTCAACAGCCAGTTACCCAAGAAACAATTCTCTGTAATACCTCAGAACCCACCACATGTACTCTCCCCTCTTAGGCCACTTGTATATCCACCACCCGTAGCCAAATATCAGCCAATATCCAAAATAGGCTATATAATCATAACATCCCCTCCATAAACTAATCAACCTCAGTTTTGAAAGCAGTTATGGTTTTTGTCCCCACAAGTCCCCTTGGAAGGCTATTCCAGAACTTTACTCCTCTAATGGTTAGAAACCTGCATCTAATTTCAAGCCTAAATTTCTTGATGGGCAGTTTATAACTATTTGTTCTGGTGTCCACATTGGTGCTGTACTCAAATAATTCCTCTCCCTCCCTGATATTAATCCCTCTGATGTATTTATAGACAGCAATCATATCCTCCCTCAACCTTCTTTTGGTTAGGCTAAACAAGCCAAGCTTCTTGAGTCTCCACTCATAGCACAGGTTTTCCACTCCACAGACCATCCTTCTAGTCCTTCTCTCCACCTGTTCCAATTTGAATTCATCCTTTTTCAACATGGGGGACCAGAATGCACGCAATATTCCAGATGGGATCTCACCAGTGCCTTGTACAGCGGCACTAACACCCCCTGTCTCTACTTGAAATACCTCTCCTGATAGATCCTAGAACCGCATTAGCTTTTTTCACAGCCACATCACATTGGTGGCTCATGGTCATCCTATGATCAACCAGTACTCCCAGATCCTTCTCCTCCTCAGTCCGTTCCAACTGATGCATCCCCAACTTATAGGAAAAATGCTTGTTATTTGTCCCTAAATGCATGACTTTGCACTTCCCATTATTAAATTTCATCCTATTCCTGATACTCCAGTTTACAAGGCCATCCAAATCTTTCTGTATGGTATCCCAATTCTTCTCTGTATTGGCAATACCTCCCAACCTGCTGTCATCCGCAAACTTTATTAACACATTCCCGCTTTTTGTGCCAAGGTCAGCAACAAAAAGGTTAAACAAGATCGGTCCCAAGACAGATCCCCGAGGGACTCCACTGGTAACCTCCCTCCAGCTTGACAGTTCACCCTTCAGTATGACCCGCTGTAGTCTCCCTTTTAACCAGTTCCTTATCCACCTTACTATATTCATATTAATCCCCATCTTCTGTAACTTAACTAGTAACTCCCTATGTGGAACTGTACCAAATGCCTTGCTGAAATCTAAATAAATTAGGTCCATCACATTCCCTTTATCTAAAAAATCTGTTATCCTTTCGAAAAAGGAGATCAAGTTGGTCTGGCACGATCTCCCTTTTGTAAAGCCATGTTGTATTTTATCACAGTTACCGTTATCCTCTATAGCCTTAAGTACTTTCTCCTTCATAATTTTCTCCAAGACCTTGCATACTACTGAGGTCAAACTAACGGGCCTGTAGTTACCTGGATCATTTTTATTCCCTTTCTTGAAAATAGGAACTATATTAGCGATTCTCCAGTCATATGGTACAACCCCCGAGTTTACAGATTCATTAAAAATCCTCGCTAAAGAGCTGGCAATTTCATGAGCCAGTTCCTTTAGTATCCTCAGATGGAGATTGTCTGGGCCCCCCGATTTAGTCTCATCCAGCAGCTCAAGTTTTCTTTCTTCCTCAGGTATGGTGATTTCCACTTTCATGACCTTGTTCCCATTAGCTTCCCTACCTCTATCCCCCAGCTCATCTTCACACTCATTGAAAACAGATGCGAAGTACTTAATTAGACATTCAGCCATGCCTAGATGATCCTTGACCTCCCCCCCATCCTCAGTTTTTAACGGTCCCACTTATTCTTTCTTTGTTTTCTTCCTATTTATATGGCTAAAGAACCTTTTACTATTGGTTTTAATTCCCTTCGCAAGGTCCAGCTCAGCTTGACTTTTTGCCTTTCTCACTCTCTCTGTCCTCTGTTCTTTCTGGGAATAAAACTTCGTTATTCTTCTACAATAGTCCTGAATAATGTGTATTTATAAACTGTAATGTCCAAAGAAGTTTGGTATGGGTGGGGTTTTTGGTTTATTTATTTATTTGTTTATTTAAAGATTAAAAAAATGTCCAAGACCAAAGCACTACATTGAAAAGGAGTTAAAGTTCAAAATGTTTTCACCACCATAGGAGATGAGGCTAGGGGTAAGGAGAGGAGAAAATATCTATACTAAAAAGTGTGTCTCAAAGTTAGTTTTACTAATCTAGAACCACATACACAAACATGTCAACCATCATCACATGGTTATTCAATGGATATCACTCCATGGCACAGTGGACTGTTTAGCACCATAATTGTGCATTTCCATACTTTAAAGAATACCCAAGCATGCTATGTGTAACCTTAATTCTGAGTTTCAAAAGATTATAATGCTTGGGTTTTGGATAATTATACCATCCTTAAAATATAATTAACTTACTGATTTTTTTTCCCCCTCAAACTGAACTCCAACTTTTTGGGGGGGAGAGCGGGGGTCTTGGAATATTACACTAATGTTAGCATCCAGTGGTGTATTTGTATTAAGTAAATGAATATAACTGGGCAACTCAGGAGACCAATTTTTTTCTGCTGAAGTATAAAGAGCTACAGCTATGTTTTTCCATCATCAAAGGCATAGCACCTCTTCTTCAAAGAATAAAGGCTTCAGGAACTAGCCTTGAAAACTACTAGCTTTCAGACAGATCTCAGATTTATGACAAATCACTTGGGTTCTTAAGAACATCAACTTCACAACAAGAAAAGCTGTTTGGCACATTCCCATAAGAAAAAGCATGCAATCAATTTGACTTGGAGTGATGCCAAAAAGGATTAAATTTCTCATCCAGGCTGTACATGTAATGCCAAAGTAAAGATGAAAAAGGCTAAGTGGATATTATTCCCATCCAAATTATAACACAACCAAGCAGCAGGAATCTAGAAATGGGCCAACAGAGTTTCATCTTTCAGTTTCTACTCTATTACTGAAAGCTTAATATATACAGAGTAAGTGCATACCTGCATATGAACTAAAAATTAAACCTTCATATGTATGCTGAAAACACCTTTGAATGGCAGTAGAGTCCTATAAAACCACTGCTGCTAAAGTGCTGAGGAGACGAGTTAAGAAGAAGAAAGGAATAATATTGGACTTCTGGGAATGAAAAAAATTAAATGTTTTCTTTCAGTTTCATTTCAAGATTTCCAGAGTTCTTGGATTCTCAGAGAACTCCACTGGAATATCAAGTAACACAAAGTCACCTCAGAACTCCCAAGAGGCTATGCCATTATTGCCCATTCTCGTATGGCTGCCAATGATGCCTGCTGGGGGGAAGGGAGTGAAGAAGCAAAGAGCCTGGTAGCCTTCTCTGACTTGTAAGGGAAAAGTGAAGAGCTCAGAGGTCTTCCCTACCATGCAGACAGGGCAGCAAAAAGACACTGATACATACTGCTCTCCATCAGGCCTTCCAGAAGGAACTGGAGATCAAGGAACATTCTTCTAGTCCCAGCCAGGAAGGAAAGGTGGGGATGAAATAAAAAAGAATGTGAGCAGGAAGAGGAAGAGAGAGGGGAAATGGGGAGAGGGACTGTAGAGTAGAATGAGAGGAGTCTAACAGTATGTATACGCAGCAGAGCGAAGTCATTTTATTTTAAATTGACTTTCACTTGCCGAATTTTATAAGTCGCAGGAACGTGATCACACAACGCTCATTGCATTGGAGTCTTACATCCCTATTAGCAGTGCGTGGGTCAACAAGCAAAGCAGTGCACCCTGGGTAGCTATCACACAGTGAAACGAGACACAGAGGTGTTTGGGAAAGTTGTTGTCCTTCCATGATGCCACATACTCCCTCTTGCTCCCTCTTATTGCAAACAAACGACAAACACTTTTTCATGCTGTTTTGCTCTGCTGTGCACATGCCATTGGCGGAGAGGCATGGAGCCCGCACGGCTCTGCACTATCAGACACCTCACAATTCATATTGCAGTACTCTCAAGGTCAAGACAGGAGCCGCAAAGTGGAAAATTGTAATGTTACTGAAGCGGCCGTGTTACAAGCCAGAGAGCGAAACAATTCCCATTTGCTGCAGGCTGTCACACAACACCTTAAGTTGGTGCAGCATTGGTTCTGGTTTCAGGAAATAAACACGGACTGGAGGGATCACATCATTATGAAGGTGTGGACTGATAAACAGTGGCTTAAGAACTTTTGTACGCTAAAGACCACTTTCCCTGAACTTTAAATGGACCAACTCAAATAGTGGAGAAGTAATCGGCCAACACTCTGGAAGCTAGCAATGCTAGACAGCTACTGGTCAAGAGAAAATCAATTTAGCGTTGATAAATCCACCATGCCTACCTCTTGCTCCCCTGGCTAATGAAGCCCTACGCTGGGCACCTGGATAGTGTGAAAGAGCATTTCAATAAGTGCAGAATGGTGGTGAAATGTGCATTTAACCACTTAAAGCAAGTTGGAGATGTCTACTCAGTAGGCTGTCTTCAGTGAAAAAACATCCCAGCAGTTATCTGTGTGTGCTGTGTGCTCAATAATGTGTGTGAAACAAAGGGGGGGGGGGGGGGAGTTCCTGCAGAGTTGGGTTGTGGAAGCTGATAGGCTGGCCACAAATTTTAAGTGGCCTGATTCCAGTGCTATGCTGAAAGCCAACCGTGTAGCACTATGCCTCAGGGAAACATATAAAACCTATTTTTGGAATGAACTGCAGTAATGTAAATACTTTAAAGAGGGAGGTGTTGTAGCATGCTCTGAATAAAACTGGATTAGTCCAGAGTTTTCTGTATTCTTGCTGAAGGACCTTCACCTCTGGCTCCCACATGCTTCATCCTGGGATTTTTAAAAGTACAGCTATCTTGGCAGGTCACTAATAAAATTAAGGTCACTATTTCACTTGAGTTCTGACCTGCTGATGGCTTTGACCATCTGGACTAAGACCTTGAATTGAAATGACAATGGAAGTAAACTGAGAGACTGAATAAGTGTGATGTGCTCCTGACAGCCCAAAGTCAATGAGAAAAGTCTTGTCCTACATACACGACTGTTTCATCTGATTCTTGAAATGTCATTCTAAGGCTTTAATAAATATGAAGGAAAGCCTGAGTTATTCACCTTGTGGAGCTTGTGCAAGGTCCTTGATCCAGAAATATTCAACTTTATGCTTTCTGAACCTAGCCATCTGATGCTATAAACCACTCAAATTTTTTCAGGACTCCATTGTTAAGGTTGTTTCTTTCCATTCAGGTTGCCTTTTTTCCTACCTGAGACAGTTATTACTTTGCAACCTAATGAACTTCATTTTATTCATCTTATCTTGAATTATTCCCTTTGAATCTGTGTACTGTGAGGGTGTGACACAGTGACTCACCAGCTAGTGCACTGCCTTGTGGCATTGTCAAGATTTTTCCTCTCTGTTCCTGGCCTGCTATTCAGGTCTGCTGGTGCACCCCCCGCCCCCACCAACAACACGCCTTGTCTTCTGACTCGGCACTCCAGTTACGTCATGTTTACGTAAGTCAGAATTAAGTACCATGACTGTCTGGCATCCTTACAGGGCTACAGCCAGACTGGGCCTTATGACTATTGCCTGGGGCTTTACCTATGCCTTTCACTGGTGACCTGTAGGAGGAATCCAGTCCCTTCCTCCTGTATTTGGTTCCAGCTCAGGGCCCCTGTAACAGGCAAGTATCCCTGCTTCTTCAGACCTCTTTGCATCTTATCTGGGCTTCTTCCTACGGTGGCCTGCCTCTATGACTTCCTCTTCCAGCCCTCTTTGGACCTCAGAAGAAAGATAACAAAGGAAGGCGCAATGTTAAAATCATCCAAATATTTTCCTCTTTTGGGGAGTTAGCTGACAAGGCTCAGTGTCCTCTAGGCTACTGTGCAATGTTCACAGGAACCCTCTGCCAGCTTTGGCCTCCGCTGAGCTTCTTCCTGGGAGCTAGTGGGGAGAACTCTATCCACCTCCCAAGACTGAGGCCTTTTGTATTGAGTTTCTGTTCTCCCTTCTCAGGCTCCTTCCCGCAAGGTTGGCATGCCTTGCAGATGCAGTAGGGTTGTGCTGCCTAAGCTGAAAGATGTTCTTTACTCCCTTCTTGCCTGGTGCGGCATCACAGAGCCAAGGCCAGATTAACTGGCTTGCCCTGGGCTGCCCCCGACCGCAGGGCCCCCTGTCTGCCCCCCCACACCACAGCGCCCCCCCCCCATCACTGGGGGGGAGGGTAGAGGGTGCTCCCGCCCTGGCCCAGTTCTGGCAAGTTGGCGGGACGGGGTGGAAGGGAGGACTGGGAGACCAGCTGGTGCGCAGCGTAGGGCCCTGCTCCAATGCAGCCGTGCCAGAGATGTAGTGGGGGCGGCCTCGTTGTGGCTGCGAAGAGTCAGCCCCCCCCCCCGCTCCTGACATGCCATGGGAAAGGGTGCTGCTTCTGAGTCCTCTCTTGCTGCTGACATGTCAGCATTCCCGTGGCATGTCGGCAGCAGGGAATGGATTCAGGAGCAGCCCTCTTTCCCGCAGCACATCAGGAGCGGCAAGAAGCAGATCCTACTGCAAGGTCCTCTTCTTGCTGCTCATGACATGCTGTGGGAAAGGGGGCTGTCCCTGAGTCTGCTCCCTGGCATTCATCTGGCTCCTTAATTTTGGGGCTGGCTCCTAGATTCAAAGGAAAATTGTTGAGCCCTGATGAAATCAGAGAAAAGCAGGCTTCTTGAAGAATGTTGCTACTCCACTGCTTTATTAACCATGCTTAAATAGTACGCGCCAGGCTGAAATGAACTCCAGCTTTTGGCTCTAGAAACACAATGGCCAATAATTACAGCAGATCCCTGTAACAAGCAAAGTGGATACATTTTTGGCAACACACAGTAGTAAATGAGCTCAATTAATGATTTATTCCAGCAGCCCAAAAATCATCACTACATGAAAAAGGCACATATTAGTTAAACATGTCATAAATAATAGTTTCATTATGTATTTGGAGTACTTCAAAATCACGTGGCTAGCAAAATAATCTGTTTGTTTAAACACATGAGAAAATATTCATTTCGATTAAGTAATTTCTCTAAGCATTTTAGACCATGGCTGATAGGTCCACATCACTATCAAGCAACAATAATGTGCCCTGAAGAGAGGGAGAAAAATATGAAGAATTTGGGAGATATCAGTATTAATTGTATTAATGTTATAGGATGTGGCATTCATTATATTGCTCATTAAAAGATAACCAGGAACCTTTTCTAGATAGGGAAGTCACTGGGAAGATAGTATAAAATGGCTAGTTTGTAAATTTAAAGTACAATAGATATTTTGCACAAACTTCACGTATAGATATTCTTATTCCACACCAAGTGCCTTTTTGTGGATTAGGTTAATTCACTTTTAAACTGCGCAAAGGTGCTTTTAGAACAATAGCTGTTCTGCCCCAGTTATTCCAGCCCCACCCCCACAGACATGCCATTGGTCTGCAGGAATCCAAAACAAGATCAATAAATAGAAACCAACTGACTAGAATCAGACGATGAAGGTTTTAATTCCTTTGATTTGACTACCATCTAAGTGAAATCAGGGGGTCTGGGTGGAAGGGGCTGGTCTAAGAGTCCAGTTCGAAATCTCAGGGGAATTCAGGCAGGAAATCCAAAACAAAGAGCTTGAAAGTGGATGAAAAGATGAGCCTATAATGAAACATGAGAAACAGGGTCTGCAGAAAAGCAAGTTGCAATTTGATTCCCAGAAGAACCAGGAGTGGGAAATATCAAGACTAAGTCAGAACTAACTATTCACATGAAGCAAATGCTAAGTTTAGGCAAGATAACATACGTTTAGAATTTTTGTTGTTTAAACCATTTTCTCCCTGCTTGTTATGTTCCTATGGAAAAATAAACAATACTTTTATTTTGAGCATGCTATTCTCTCTTTGCAAAAACTGGGCGCAGCTCCAGAGAAGTCTTCAGGCTTGACGGCTGCTTTCTCAGGCTACCCTACCGACCTTAGGGAAATACAGTTGTACCGCTGTAGCTGTGCTGCTGTAAGGTCTCCCATGGAGCTGCTCTATGCTGACAGGAGAGAGCTCTCTTACTAGCAGAATTAAATTACCCCAACAAGCGGCAGTAGCTGTATCAGCTAGGGAATGTCTCCCATTGACATAGCGGTGTCCACACCGATGTTTTTGCCGGTGAAACTTATGTTAGTTAGTCAGTGGGTTGTTTTTTCACACCCTTCACTGACAAAAGTTTTACAGACAAAACTGCTAAAATAGACAAGCAGTTCAAACTATAATTTGAGTTTTGTCCCTCCTTTCAACCTAACAAATCTCTACCTTGAATAAAACGATGCTTAAACTCAGACTAGCTAGCTTATCAAGTAAAATGGGCTGAAGCTTAAGTGTGGGTGCTTGATAATGCAGTAGAGATGCAGCATCTTAAATTAAAGCAATTCACTGTGCACTAATCCAATCATTCTGCATAGCCTGAGTGAAGTAACTCTAGTGTGATAATTCAAGCTAATTTGCTGTGAAGATAAAGCCAGTAGCAGCAGTCAAAGGCATGCTGCTGAGGTAATACAATTGATAAACAGGGGGTGCTCTAGTCTGCTGATCCGGTATAAAAGTGGTGCCAATGATGAGATTCCACTCGGAAAAGTGCAGGTGCAGGCTTGTCATTTGAAAGAGGTCTTCAGTGATGAGAGAGATCGAAGTTGTAGCTCTCCCCTGAACCATAACAAAGGCGAACTCTGCTTCCAAAGTCCATGCAACACTAAGTTTGAAGAGTAGTGCCAATATTTTGATTAGGCCAGCAGAGTCTAATCTCTATATAACTGGCTCCGCCTTTCTCAGTACCTAAACCCTTCTTTTAGCCTGCGAATACGACAAAGAGTTCCATAACATTGCTTACTGAAGAAGGCAGCAGCCACCACAACTAGACAATTTACCATATTTTTCGGACTATAAGATGCACCTTTTTCCCCCAAAAGTGAGGGGAAAATGAGGGTGCGTCTTATAGTGCGAATGCGGTCCAGCAAGCAGTGTTCCCTCTAAGCTGCGCACGGCCGCAGAGCTGCCGTCGCACCCCCCGCGCAGCAGTTAGGGACCACTGCACAGCCCGGCAGCCCCCGCTGCTCCCTCCAACCCCTGGGGCAGCCGCTTTGCCGCGGCACACCCGGCCTGCGCTCGACCTCTGGACTGGCCCTCCCCGCCCCCAGGTTGGGACAGGCATGCTCAGGCTAGGGTCAGGAGCACGGGCCTGCCTGCCTGCCCCACGCGGCCGGGCCAGAGGGATGGCTGCAGCAGCGGCGGGCTCCCGGGCTCCCACCCGCCGTCCGCCTCCTTCCCGGGGCCGGGGCCGGGCTAATCCACGGCCTCGGCCTCCCAGCACCGGGCCGGGATCAGCCTCCGGGGCTGGGGTCTGGTCCGCCCCACCGGCGGCTTGCCGGGGCCGCGGCAGGGTCCTCCCCCGCCCCGCCGGCGGCTTGCCGGGGCCGCGGCAGGGTCCTCCCCCGCCCCGCCGGCAGCTTGCCGGGGCCGCGGCAGGGTCCTTCTTTCTCTTCCTTCTTTCTTCTTTTTCTTCCTCCTTTTTCTCCCTTCCTTCTCTCTTTTTTCTTTCTCCCTTTTTCTTTCCTTCTTTCTCTTCTTTGCCTTCCTTCTTTTTTTTCTTCCTTTCTCTTCCTTTCTTTGTCTTCCTTTTTCTTTCCTTCTTTTTCTTTCTTTCTTTCTTTCTCCTTTCCTTCCTTTCTCTTCCCTTCCTTTTCTCTTCTTCACCTTCCTTTCTCTTCCCTTCCTTTTCTCTCCTTTTCCTTCCTCTAAAAACTGGGTGCGTCTTATGGTCAGGTGCGTCTTATGGTCCGAAAAATACGGTATACGGGGAAATCAAAGTATTCTGGGAGCAAAGGCTTGAAAAGGTCAGACACACTTGTATTAGTCCTTCCCTGTTTAAAAATAATGGGAGGGAGGGATAGATGCTACAGAAGTAAGAAACAGCAAATACATAAAGCTCTTTTTCTATAAACAAACAAATTCTAACCTAATATGGCCACCTTATGCGTGAAGGACTTAACACAATACGTCCTCAACTAACAGGAGAGAAAGAGCAAGGCACAGAAATGAAGAGCACTACTGACTGCTATTACTTAAGTAAACTCATTATTATGAGTTGATTTAAGAAAAAACAATTATTTATGAAATTTGTACAAATGGGAAATTTTTTAATTAAAGAAAAGTCTGTGGTCAGGTTTATGGAGTTCTATAACTGGTGAAAACTACTTGCATAACATGGATTAGGTATCTGAATGGATAGTTACAATGCTGTTCTTACCAAATTCTGTGAAATCTACGCCTACCTGAGCTTGTTTTAATATTCTTAGTAGCACAGATTGATCTTTTTTAATTTTCTGAAGAAGGATTTTTGACACTCTCCTTTTTAAAAAATATTAGCAGTTTTTACCTGCTGACAACAAGAGAAGGAAATACCATGTACCTAGCTTTGTGTAGACATTTACTACCATAGCATCCACAGTCTGCATAACAAACAAACAGTCTAGGCTTAGACCCAAACCACATGATAACAAACCTACAATTATCTTTTCGTAATTAAGAAATGCATGTCTCATAAGTAAGCAGTACTTTAATGTCTATTTTATGTTTTTGTCATTTTATTTTCATTACAACTCATCAAAGGTCAAAGAGAGATTATATGCTCCTAGTATTCAAGGTTCTTTAACAGAAAGATGAATTTGCTCTATTAGTGTGTATTTTGCTGTTAGAACTACATCTAAAATTGTTCTGAATTAATGAAAAACTGAAACATATAACTTAAGACATACAAATTCAAGAAGAAAAAGTAAGGCTTGTCAAATATGGAAAATTAATTAAAAGGGCGAAAAAGCTGCTATCTTGTCAGACAGATAATACAGGTTAAGGACTGAAATTCAGCTTGAGGAATGCTCAGAAATTCAAATCTGTGGTAAGCTACACATTAAAAATAACCATTTTAAACTATTAGAAATTCTCTGATCCCAGCTCCTGGGGTGCTAGAACAATTTTTGTCACAGGGCTGCTGAGAGTCATTGAACCAAACTGTAAACCCTGTATATAATGGAAACCTCTTGAAGCGAGGGGGGTGCAGCAGCAACCTCAGCACCCCTATTTCTAGCACCTGTGCTCAGCTCTGAAAGTCAGTGCTCCCTCATTTAGTCCACTAGTAAGCTACATTATGAAGTCTTAACTCAGACTTGACCATCTGTTGGTAAATAAGTTATCAGCACATTCTCATGAACCAAAAACTGTGTTTCTAAAATTCAAACACATATTTTATCTATTGGGCTCCTTTTACCCACAAATGCTGTGTCAGATTCTGCCATTCTTATTCACACTGAGCAGCACCTTGGAACACAAGTGGGTCCACTGAAATTAAAAGAAGTTTGAATAAGTTGGTGTCAGAATATGGCCCTTTGTAATTCTATTTTTAAGACGTTTTGTCTGGCAATATTTATACTAGAAGAACTATGTTGTTTATTGTTCATTAGAACCCAATTCTGCAATCTTTACACAATCAAAGCTTCTAAATGAAAAAATAAAAGGTTATGTAACTGCCCTACTCCTTATCATCTAAGCTATGATCACTCACAGCACAAGAGAAGCCTCTACATAAATGCAGAAACTGCTTTAGTAAACTATGCTAACATAGAATACATTTGTGATGATCAATAATAAAAAATATAGTACTCTAAAATTTTTAATGCATTTCCTTTACAGATGCTTATATTATGTACAGTATTTGCCCAGCTATACTCCTGCACATCAATAAGAACTAAAATATTTCTGAATTATTAATTCAAACCACAGCATGAATAAATTAGACACTATGGGCACAGTTCACCCTTGGTACATATACACACAAATATGGTGATGCACAGGGATTAACTGGACCAACTGCTTTAAAGTGAAGGATTTTTGTCTGCCTATTGGATAACTAGTGGTTCTTTTTTTGTAGTGTGAGTCATCTTTGTAAATTCTTATGAAGGCCTGCTAGACCTGTGTAGTACTGCCTAGACATAGACATAGAGAAGAAAAGCTTCCCCACATTGATAATTTATTCCTGCCATGCATTTCCCCCATACATAGATTCTCCTGAACTGACTGAGTAATTCAACATTGCACCAAAATATTTGGTGTTTGTGATGCAAAAAATTGCAAATTGTGGTAAGATTGTTTCAGTTATTTGTGAAGGTTGCCATCCTGTGCTCAAGTTACAGGAAATAAACATACTGAAAAATTTAGGGATGCCATAGTATTTCAATTACTTTCTAATTATATCTATCTTAAAATTATTAGATTCCTTTTACATACTACATTTTTAAGAAAAGAAACTGATGAGTCATGGTTGACTGCCCAGTCTGTTCCCTTAATATTAGCAAATCTCATAAATTAGTACCAATCCAGTGAACCCAGTCCTGAACAAACAAGCAACCAATCTTTGATGTCAAATTGAGGAAAATCTGAACAAAGATTATGCATATTCTAGTATGCATACCCATGGGTTTTTATTAGCAGTAATAATAAATAATAAAAATACTGTGCCCTTGAAATAACTTGCATTCTAGAATTGTAAAGAGCTTTGAAAACTTTATTTAAGGTTTTCAATCCTTTAATAATAAGCCAGGTCTACACTACGGCGCTAAATCAGCAGGAGATACATAATCTGCGTTCCACAGAACACGTATCTCCATTGATTTAGTTAATTCTACTTACAGTGGCGTCTTCTCTCGTCACCCTCGACTCAAAGCACTCTCCAGCTGATGCAGCCTTACTCCCCTTGAGGGGGTGAAGTAATTCCATCAACTGGAGAGCGCTTCTGGGATCGACTGAGCAGGTTTAGACATTTTTTTAAATGTAGACTAGGCCTTATACCTATTCTGCAGATGTATAAACTGAGGAACAAGCAGGTTAAATAACTTACCAAACATCACTGTGCACCAGAGACAGGGCCGGGTACGTCTTCACTACCAATCCTATAATGTGGGCCATAAACTGATTTTGTCACCTGTTTACCAGAACATACTCATGCAAGTAATCCTTGCAAAAAGATCCAGTTTAGTGCCTAGTATGAGATTAGTTATAAACACTCTGCCATTCATTCCCTGCAAAGAAAACACTTGTTATGTTGTAGCTTACATGAAGATATGTCTCACCCTGTCCTCAAAGGCACCTAAACTGTGCCTGAAAACGTAATTCGTTGATTCTAGCATGGCAGAGATACATCAGTTTCTAACCCAGAGCACATGAAACTGAAAATCCAAAAATAACAGAAAGACATTACATTGCCTTTATTAGTAAATTCAAGCTAATGCAAATAATTTTAATTTCCAACCTCTTTCCAGCAAAAGAAGTAATCATTCACTTACCATTTTTTAAAAATCACTGTAAATGCTTTCTGGATTCCCAGTGCTTGTGCTGTGCTTTATAAACATATAAAATACCATGCTGAATCATGCCAATTGTCAATCTGTCTGTTATCCTCTCTTGGGCTATGTCTACACTTGAAAAGTTAGGTCGACTTTATGAAGTCAACTTATTAAGGTCGACTTTAAATCGACTTCAAGTAGACCTTATTAAGTCGACTTAACAAAAGTTGACAATTAGGCACTACTCCGCGTCTCCACTGCCTTAAGTCGACTTAATAAAGTCAACTTAAGCACTAGTTCGAATTAAAACAAGGTGTTATTAATTCAAACTAACTTTTCCTTAATCCGATTTAAGGAGCAGCTTAAGACTCCTTAAGGAAAGCCCAGTGTAGACGTAGCATAAATTAAGTCGATTTAAGCCTCTGATGCTGTAAAACAACTGTAATGAACAGCTACGAAGTAGTCCAGCTGGCTGGAGAGGGACAGAGTTTGTTTCTACCCCCAGGCAGTGAATAATTTGTGACTCGAAGCATGAAAGATTATATCATTTATAGATTTTTATCATAGCATATTTTTATCTTCTATATCTATATAAATGTATAATTTGCTCCATGGGCTGGAAGTTGAAGCTAGCAAGAATCACACTAGAAATAAGGAGTAAAATTTGAACAATGAATGAAATTAACCATTGGAACAATTTTCCCAGGGTCTTGACATATTCTCCATCACTAACAATTTTTAAATGACCACAATTGTTTTCTGAAAGATATTCTCTAGGAATTATTTTGGGTAAATTCTCTAGTTTATGTTATACAGGAACTCAAAACAGATGATCATCACAGTCCCTTCTGGCCTTAGAATCTATGATTTTTTAATTGTTTTTGGATAAGCTCTTAGCTTCAATAAAAGCTAGTAACAGTGAGGTCGATGGATATACTGAATATTGTACAAAACTTACTGCATCATTCTTAAATGTGTTAGCTTTAAATTTTATTAGGTATTTAGAGCAGGAAGCCACACTTATTAGTGGAATTGACCAGTGGTTAGATCACTGGATTCTCAATTTCCTCCTTTTGGTCTCTGGTGCCTCTTGTCAACAACTCCTTCAATATAGGGATGGCCTGCTTTTGGGGGAGTGGCACCGATTTTGCTACCCCAAAAGGCAGTTCAGCTATGTCCAAAGAAGTGTTGAGGGCCCTGCATCCTTATGACAGGGAAGGATCCCCAGTCTATCTCCAGGCCCCCGTAGGTGGCTTCTCTTGCTACAAGGTTTTCAGCATTTCTATTTTCTCTTTACTTGGGGAAGTGAGGTTTATGCCCCTATATGGCAACAGTGTGTGGTAGGGGTGCCCGGATCCTCCCATTCCACTAGGCTCCAAACCAGGGACAAGAGAGGCAAATGAGGCACCATGGTTTTTCTCACGATTTCCTCCCTGGGCCAGTTCCAACCATCCATCCATCTCCATAGTCTCAAATCCAACTTAACATAGCAAAGCAGCGAAAGAACCCAAAGAAGAAACAACCTTCAGCCTATCTATACTCAGTTGGAAGTCACTTCCTCTCCAGCAGAGCTTCTGAGAGAGATTTGATCAGGATCTCTCAAGGTAAATCTGACCTGTTCCCCATCTGCCCCCGCCCCTACCTAAGTGGTTTAGCTTACTTTTAAGTTTTTTCCTTCCACTGGAGCATACTCAGCAGGTTTGTGGAGGACAGTAAGGGGCAGCAGAGTCTCTGGGCCCACCGGTGGCCTCCCCACCTGGGGCCCCAGCCTCTTGCCAGAGGCCCCCCTCTAGGGGCCCCGGCTTCCCACTCTGGCTGGTTTGCCCACAGGAGCAGAAGGGACAACTGCCATGCGGCCACCAGGGCCACGGACAGTGGAAGGTCACACCAGAACCCATACAGCACACCAGTTGACTATTCCCCCAGAGCGGAGTGACCACATGCCACCCTGCCCCATCCCCGGGGGCAGACCAGATGGCCCATGGGAGAAGCGGGAATGCAGAGCCCGGCCTGTGGTGCAGGGCAGCCCCGCCTTCCAGTGCCGACAGGGCAGCGCAGAGAGTGCCAGCCGGGGACCCCATGATGTAGAGGCCCCTAGGCACGGGCCTCATAGGCCCATGCAGTAATTCACTCTTGGCTCCTGCCTCAGAGCAAAGGGACAGGATTCAGAACACAGCAGTACAGGGCTGCTATTCTGTAAGATGAGAGGATCAGGCAGCGGAAGAGCAGAGGTGTTGCTATTGTTCGTTCAAAGAGAGAGGAGAAGAGGGAAGAAAAGAAGCTGAAATCTAGGTGCCACTACTGCTTCCTAACACTAGGGGAATAAATAAATAGTAGAGCAGGCCTGGCACGGCTGCTGTTTTCAGTGGATGGAAGATAGGAATCAGGAGGGAGGGAGGGACGGAGAGTATGCACACACATGCATATGCATGCATGTGTGTGCACCCAGACAGGAGAAAGGACAAGACTGAGGGATAAAAACACTAATAAATATAGAAAAGAGAGAAATCCAAAAAGGAGGGAGAAAAATACAGGAGAGAAAGTAGGAAACACACACAGTACAGGAGAAAGAGGAAAGAATACATTGGGTAGAAGAAGAGAACAAAAAAGAGGGAGCACCATAACAGAAAAAATAAATATTATTTGTAACGGCAAAGAAAAACTACAGTGAAGTAAGGTGAAAGATATACAAAAAGTGCAAGAGAAAAAGCTAATGACATTTTTTAAAAGTTTATAAAAGACAAGTAGAATAACGTTGCAATTAAATGCAGTACACAATTAATATTTTAATCTATTCAGCAGTATGGCTGAAGAGATTTTTTTTCCTCCTGGGCTAGTGGCTGTCTTCAGGCTAGAAGGCATCAGATGTGTTTCAATCAATAAATTCTATCATATTACCTCTTATATGCCCCTTCTCTAAATTGGTTCTAGTCATTTCAATCTCTACTTCCTTGCAAGTCCCCATTGCCTTGAATTACACTCTTTTCCATACTTCCTATTTCTTCTTCTCCATGAGAACTTCACCTCTTCGGATACCATAGAGCAAACAGCCAGTTTATACTAGTTCAAGATTTGCAGTTCAACTGGGTACCAGTCTCCTTAACCAGAATTCTGTTCATTTGTATCAAGAATTCTGTCTTATATTTACCCTCAGCTTTGGAATTGGCTTCCTTCTTGTTCCAGCTCAGATCTGTCGACTTTCGGGACATATTGCAAAGCACATCTGTGTGTATGCATGCTGCTGCTGAGGGTGAAAATGAAGGAAGTATAGTTTTACATTCTGCTGTAAGTTTAATTTTGTTTTGTCACTTGTGTCAGGGTAGCTGTCCCTTTTTATTTTTGTAATCAAATATAAAATAGTTAAAATGAATAGCATTGTACCTGCAAGTCTTTTTTAATATTTGTACACTTTCTTCTATGCACTTAGATCTAGACTATAGTATATAGCATTTGCATCTGTAGTATCATATTAGTATCGTATTAGTGGCAGAAGCAGTTCATCGGTTAAAGATTTCCATAGGCTTATGGTTCAAAACTTGGAAACTGAAAAGGTTGGACAGTGACTTAGACTCCATCAAGGGTTCATTCACATTCTGATCCGCCAATGTGATTTATGTCAACATGTGCCAGAAATGCCCTCCCACCCATATATATTAGAGAAACAGGACAGTCTCTACACAAAAGAATAAATGGACACAAGTCTGACATCAGAAATCACAACATTCAAAAACCAATAGGGGAACACTTCAATCTCCCCGCTCACTCCATTGATGACTTGTTAATAGCTATGCTCAAACAAATGAATAACAAATCGAAGCTTTAAAGAGAAACTGCAGAACTGGAATTCATATGTAGATTTGACTCCGTTGCCACCTTAGGGTTAAACAGGGACTACAGATTTTTTTCTCATTACAACAGGGTGATTGGACCTCACCTTCCTCTGTATGCTGTTCCCCAGTGTTTGAATCCTAACACCTGCTTTGATTGGCTGTTAAAACCTGACCTGATCCTATGTCTTACACTTTCCTGCATTTATTTTCCTCCCAGTCTGTAAATTTCCCATCTTCAAAGCGTCTTTAAAAGTGCCACAGGACTCGTTTCTTTTGCTGAACTCATGAGTCAAATGTTGGATCAATGTCACTACTTGGCTGTACAGAAGTCCTAACGGATTACCCAATATAGCATATATATAGAGAGAGATACCCACCCATACACACACAAGCAACTATATATGCATATTAATTAACACCCTTTTATGGGTCAGATGCATGTATGCGTTAGTTTTTATATAGCTGCTATTCATAGGTTGTTGGGTTTTTTTCTAAACTCCCTGCATTCTCTTTAGCTTTCTTGCATAATATAAAGGGCCATTAAAAAGATTTATGGGCACAAGGATTTGAGATCATTTTCAACATAAAGCAGTGATAATGATCTAGACTAAAAGTTGCCCATCAAAATATTTTTGTCTTTTATGAAACCAAAGATGATGGCATCAAAGATAATTGTGTTTCTGATCTTTTGCCTCATTATTTTTGGTAAGCTTTGTATGACTCCATGATAAAGATACCATTTTTAAAATGGAGATAGCCAGCCTCCATTCCATGAAAAGAAGATAAATTTTAAGAAAGAAATATCATTTCTGCCAATATACTTGAATAAGAATATAGCAATGTGTTTGTTAAACTTGAGAGACAAGGCTCATCTAAGTATCTCCATGTGTATGAGGTAACTGTACATCACATCTGTTTGAAGATAAATCTGTGGATAAAAAACATGTGTCATAGAATAGTTAAACTTTTTTTTATTAGTGGCTAGTAAACTCTCATTCATATAACACAATTTCTTTATTTTCTTGTATTTGCCAGTTGTATGAAGGTTTGAAGGACAGGCCAGTATCATATACTATATGATGACACTATTTTTTTTTCTTAAAAAAGAATAAATATGTAATGACTATTTAATTTACAGAACATAATGGACTGACTAAACTTGCTTTTGCTATGTGAACACTATAGGGGTTAAAGCAGCCTAATACATTTCATTCATTTTGTGACGAGGTCCAGAAAGAACATGAAATTGATCCTCCTGTAGATTTTAATAAAAACAGTTGTCCTAGCATTATCAGGTGGTGATAAAGTAGGGGGAGGGGAAGCAATTAGTGTTGTTATAGTACATAAAGAAAATCAAGTTTTGGAGGGCAAATAAGAGAGTGGGTATGTGAGGCTGAAGGGTAGAGAAAAGCTCTCTAGCGTTTTTGGGAATGGAGATATAAGGAAGGGAATAAAGAGGTTCCTAAGCAAGGGAAAAGAAAAGAATACTAATACAAAAAATAAAATAACTGTTCTGATGGATATTGATCTTGAACCTTGCAGGCTTCTCTTACAGAAACTGAACTGACTGTTTTGTGGTTAACATAACAGCACACAGTAAGGTTAGCAGTAACACTACTGAAGCTGTCTTCCAGCTGGGGTTTTTCCTACCTTAGAAATTTGTTGCAGTGATTCCAAGAAGTTCATACATATCACTTACATGACAGAACAATGAAGGACTATTATACTCTTGTATTAAATATTAGAAATTGTTGGGCTCAGATTTCATTTTCACTGAATGAATGCAAGCTGAAAACAAAGACATATATCCTTAAAGTGAAATTATGAGTAGAGTATTTATTGACTTTTTAAAACTACGTTCTGCCTTTACAAAATCAATAATTCCAGCACTTACTTCCTAAGCTTCAGACAATGTCATGTGTGGTCATATAGCTCATATCACAAATACCCAAATCAGCATGATAAAACTGTGTAACTACAGTTTGGGTCCACATCAGCCACCACCAGCCTTGTTTAGTCAACACTGCAGTCACATAATCCATTCACTCTCCAGCCTCACATAAAAATACACAACGAAAGGACCTGCCATCGAAAAATAAAGCCGTCCCTCATTTATTTTAGAAGAAAATTCAGCTAGATGGATGTTTAAACCCTTTAAAATGTACCAAAGCCTGGTATCGCGCCTTACAGCTTCATGCCCTTTAGTCTGGTTCCCCCTTTACTTTTGATTCGAAAATGCAGACTCTGCGAAGCCATCTAGGGTTAAGGAGAGATCTCAAATTCATTATTTTGCAGAGACCCTTCCCTTGTATATTTACATCAGGCTATCCTGTGAGCAAGTTTAATTGAGTCAGCTTTCAATACAGGATCCTCGTACTATACATGATGATACCATGTGATGTCATCTCTACATATTAGTAGCAAAAGCAATTAATTGCTAAAGATTTCTGCAGGCTTATGGTACAAAACTTGGACAGTGAAAGTCTTGGATAGTGACTAAGATATATAACTGCTGAACGTGAGAGTCACGTTTTGTAACAAGGCCACTACTTTGACTGAAACTGAAGTCCCAACAGATGACTCAATTCTACCATAATACCTACATGAATCGAACCACCTCCCTGCGATGTATTCAGTGACCTGTGTATTAGCATCTACAATGTATAGTGTTGTATATATATTGTAATGGGTTTCCCTTCCTCCTTTCCCTTAAATGCAAGGCTAGGCAAATAAAGTGTTTCTCAGGTGATAGGAGCTGTCTGGCCCCGGCTCTATAACAGTCAGACATTCGTGGGCAAGGGCTTTGGCTATATTCAAACAAACAAACAAACCACACTTCATATACCTGTCAGGTGCCATAGCTCTTGAACCCTAGCCTCACAGGACTGCCAAGCAGGAGCTTTATCCCTGTATCACTGAGCTGCCAGAGCTGCTAAGGGAACTGCTGCTAATCCACCACCACCAGAAGCTATACCAGCTGACTTAATCAGGTCAGATGACTAACAGCAGACTGCTGATTGGACACCACCCTATATAAGACTTCCTGTTCCAAAAATTCCCTCACTTGTCTGAGCAACTAACTGCTAAGAGCTGTTGTTGCTCAGGCCTCTGAGACCACATCCCTGTTCCGATGTCTTGTTCCTATTCCTGCTACCCACTACACCTTACTCCTGCTTCCTTGCCTTGACCCCTGTTGCTGACTCCAGCTTGATCCTTGGGGTGACTTCTGACTCTACTCTTGGCTCCAACCAGAGGCGGCCTTTGGCTATTGGGGGCCCTAGGCAAAGGCCCCTCTGTGGCCCCACTCCCCCCACCCTCCATCACCACCATCCTCCCTCCTGCCCCAGCTCCCCACCCTATGGCCCTGGCCCCCTGAGCTCAGCTGCTCCTCCTGCTGCTGACCAAGGCAGATGCGGCTTTGGGGTAGGCAACGGGGCCCCTTACTGCTTACCCCTACCCAAAAGCCGCCTCTGGCTCCAACCATTGGATCAGGCAGCATACATTATGGGCCTTGAAAATACCCTTGACACTATAATACAGTGGCTTTCAAACCAAAGGTCAGGACCCAGTACTGGGTCACAGACCCTCAGGTACTGGATCATGGTCCCTTCTGCTGCCACCACCGAAAAACTGGAATGCATTGCTCAAAGATGTGATTGTTGGGTCATGGGCAAAAATTATTTTTTTCAAATGGGTCCTGTGGGAAAAAAGTTTGAAAACCATTGCTATAATATACTGAAAAACTTTTTTAAATTCTAAGGAAATAGTTAATAACCTGCTCACTTTACTTTTATAATTTACCTCCTCTGATTTGCCTTAAATGTGAAAATTCTTTTGTTCGCGCAGAATGTATGTTTGTACACTGTGGATGCCATCAGAAACAAATAATGGCATTAAAATAGTTATAAGTTCTTAATACATAGTGAAAGTGTAGGAAAGCAGAAAAGACAGAATTTATAGCAATGATGCTGACAGTGAAATGTTAATATTAGGCAGCAGTGTAAGAATAATTAAATCATTATTTTCTCAAAAGTGGTATAAGATTAAGTTAAATAAACTTATCTAAAATATAATATCAGAAATGCCTCATCTCTTTTACTTAACATTTTCCTAGACAATGCAGTAATAAGTAACAAAATTTACATGGACACAAATAGTATTAAATGTGGAAGTAAACAATTGATACTTTTTTTAAAAATTACATTTTTACCTATGGACTTTCTAACTTTTTTTATTATTGAAGTACAAGGTGATAAAGTAAAATTTAAAAGTTAGTAAATGGGATACAAGCAAGGTTAACTGGACCCTCATACAACTCTGATCCAGAAAATATTAATTTATTTTCACACACAAATCCTGAAAGTAGGCTGATAAGAAGTTTTAATGTGGCGCTGCTTCTTGTGGGTACTTAAGAATGCATATGGGTAATTAATTAGATGAGGGCAGCTACTTAGCTGAGTGCAGAATTTGACCCAAGATCTTAAATAAGAATTCTTATTTGATCTTATATTATGTTATGAGCTGTGTACAAAGATACAATATCTAAAATTGCAGTTTATATAACCACTTAATACAATACTGGAAGGTGCTCAGATACTATGATGAATGCAGTATAGGAAATTATATAGAATAAAATCAGTGCTAAGGAGATTCCGCGCATTTACAAACTAAGTCTGTATCAGCCAATTAAGACTACCACCAGTAGGGTTACCAGATACCAAAGCATGGAAAGAAGGACATGGAGAAAATGTAGTATTAATATAACTGTCATTACCATATTCCAAAGGGGTAGCCGTGTTAGTCTATTGTAGAAAAACAACAGAGTCCTGTGGCACTTTTAAAGACTAACAGATTTATTTATCGCATGAGCTTTCGTGGGAGAAAATCCCACTTCGTCAGACGCTTTGAAGATGGGAAAGTTACATGTAGCCCATGAGGCCAGAAGGAGATTGACTGTATAGCCA
>ML685793.1:8484368-8551845 GCA_007922175.1 Pelusios castaneus
ATGTAACTTTCCCATCTTCAAAGCGTCTGACGAAGTGGGATTTTCTCCCACGAAAGCTCATGCGATAAATAAATCTGTTAGTCTTTAAAAGTGCCACAGGACTCTGTTGTTTGTCATTACCATATTATGTCATGGAAAATGGGTAATGATTAATGAATGCATGGCAGCATGAAAAAATGGAGAATAAGTTGAACAACAGAAATATTCTTAGGGGGCGCATTAACTGCCAGATGGAGGACATGAAGGTAAAAAGGAGGACATGTCCTCCTTTTGCCTGACCTCTGGTAACCCTAACCACCAGTAGATAATGGAAAGAAAAGAAGAACTTTTTTTAATGTTCCGCAAAACAGCATATCTTTTAAGTAGCAAGTATTTAAATATTAAGGTAAGATGTCTGAAGGTCACCTCTACCCTCAGAGATGGAAGTGGTACTCAAAGTGATGAACTTTACTCTTTTCTAATTAATGGAAGTATGATCATCTGTACATAAACTGAACTGTGAACGTCTGCAAACATGGTACATGTCACAGCTGATATTTATCTATCAACCTGGAATGATTTTTTTTTAAATGTTTTGTTTGGAGTGGGTTTGGTAGATGGAGAGGTAATATTCTACAAAATAGAATTTTAAAGTACCTCTGAAAGTAAAATGATGTGGAAGATGCCTTTTCACATTGACTAAATTGCTATGACACCTTTGTTCTGCCACAAGTAGTCTCATTGCAAAGACAAAGCCCTGCTGTACCTTTTATTTTAAATCTATTTATATTTGATATTATTTGTAGATAATCCCAAAACTTCTACTGTATTCAGTATCCCTTATGGGTTTTAAAACTTATATGTAAGCATGTAGTGTGTTCAAGGATGTTTTGTGGCTGTCAGTAACTATATAACAGACTCACTTTTATGACAATAATAAACAACTTGATCTCAGACTTGTTTAGGCAGAATTTATATCCCACCAATTTTAATTAGGATTTTCATCTTTATTTTGGCTAAATGGCTTGTGTGCAAAATATATATATATATATATATATGGAGTAAAAATGATTTTGTACATACTGAAATACTCAGAGTCATCAGTTACAAGAACATCCATTAGTCAGAAGTATTGGGTCTTTTAAGGCTAAAAGGCCACTCGAGAAGCATCAATTTCATAGACTCTCGTCTTTTGGGATCATCTCATTAACGTGCACTGCTTAAACTACAAAGCTGTATACACACATCATGTGCCTACCTTGCACATCCACACATGACCACATAGGCATCATTCATGAAGAGAGCAGATTACTGAATGCCACGTTTTAGCAAAGTAAGAAAGATTGATTGTACGATATAGCATTCTACTAAAAATGCATGTATTAATTTAATTCCCAACATAAAATGTAGTTTAATCATTTTGTCTAGTGAAGTTTTGTGATAAAACTGGTTAGCTGCTTTAGCAACATTATGCCTGAGACTCTATGATGGGAGATCATTCCCCATATTTCCCAAATTTAGTTCTGTGGCAACAGGGAACTAGAGATGCAAAATGCAGTTTAGAAAGTCAAACACTGATGGAGGGGAGGAGCTATTTTTAACTTGTTTGGGGGAAAAGCTGAATGTCACAAATCACGTGACATCCAAGAACACTACAACAGACACCCACCGTTATTGATTGTTGACCTAGAGAATTCTAATTGGCATAGAGAAGGACAAAGATGTTCGCCAGTCAAAAACAGCTTAGTCATAAGACAAATGACTTAATGTTCTGAAAAAGCTATTGGGAGCTTTAATTTTTTTTTGTAACTTGCATCAGTGAACCATGGGCAGCCATCCAGCAATCTGACACTCACAGATTAAGTATATGGTTTCTGTTAAGTCCAATCAGCAAATGCAATAAAGAGTCCGATTAGTGCTGATGTGTTACAATATTCAGCCTTTAGTATCAATGAGATAGTATGTATAATAATGTGACTTTGGGATATGGAATGTATTATTACTAATCCTTTAAATTTCTTCTGTCAGAGAATTTCAAAACATTTTATAAATAGTAACACATTTAAGGCTTATCACCCTATGAGGCAGGCAAGTTTAATTATCAAATAACATTATCCACATTTTTTCAGATGGGCAAACCATGCCATTGCACGGTGGTTAAATGATTTAGTCAAGGTTACACACAAAGCCTGTGACAATTCTGAATACAACTAAAAATCTCAGCTCTCAACTGTATCCACAAGACCTTCCTCTGTAAACACAGATGATGGAATTTTCCAAAGCATTCAGTGCTAGTCTAAATCTGCTCCCACTGATGACCAGTGTTCCCTCTAAGCTGTGCGGGTGCGCAGCCGCACAGCGGCCGTCTCACCCCCCGCGCAGCAGTGAGGGACCCCCGCGCAGCCCGGCAGCCCCCGCTGCTCCCTCCAACTCCCAGGGCAGCCGCTTTGCCGTGGCACACCTGGCCTGCGCCCGGCCACTGGGCTGGCCCTCCCCGCCCCCATGGTGGGACAGGCAGGCTCAGGCTAGGGTCCGGAGCGCGGGCCTGCCTGCCTGCCCAACCTGGCCAGGCCAGAGGGGTGGCTGTGGCAGCGGCGGGCTCCCGGGCTCCCACCCGCCGTCCGCCTCCTTGCCGGGGCCGGGCTAATCCACGGCCTCGGCCTCCCAGCACCGGGCCAGGATCAGCCTCCGGGGCAGGGGTATGCTCCGCCACCACCGGCGGCTTCCCAGGGCCGTGGTAGGGTCCTCCCCTGCCGGCGGCCTTGGCTTTCTTTCTTTCTTTCTTTCTTTCTTTCTTTCTTTCTTTCTTTCTTTCTTTCTCTTCCTTCCTTCTCTCTTTTTTCTTTCTCCCTTCCTTCCTTTTTCTTTCCTTCTTTCTCTTTTTCTTTCCTTTTTCTTTTCTTTGCCTTCCTTCTTTTTTCTTTCTTCCTCTCTCTCTTCCTTTCTCTTTTTTCCTTCTCTTCCTTTTTCTTTCTTTCTCTTCTTTCCTTCCTCTTTCTTCTTTCTCTTCCTTCTTTCCTCTTCTTTCCTTCTCTGTGTTTTTCTCTTCCTTCCTTTTTCTCTCTCTCTTCCTTCCTTCTCTCTTTTTCTCTCTTCCTTCCTCCCTTCTTTTTTTCCTTCCTTTTTAAAAAAAACCTTTTAAAAATTAGTTTTAAATAAAAACCTTTCTAAAAATTAAATTTCAATTCAAAATTCATTCAAATTCAATTGAACACAATTAATTAACTCTATTTACAATTACTTTAACTTCAATTAATGCCTATAATTTCTGTCGTGTGAGTTTACACAAAAATTTTGTTCAGAAAAAGTTTTGCACACAGCTTGAAAATTTTGCACACAAGCCGCCAAACCTTAGAGGGAACATTGCTGATGACAATGGAAATACACAGGACAAAGCTAAGCACTTTAAAAAATTCCACTCACAGAACATTTTAAAATAGAAAAAATTCAGTCCAATAATAGAATGTTTACACTGATACAAGAAACTTCCATTCTGAGAAAGTGATAAATTGTTTGCAAATTTGATGTCACATCTATCTCATCAAATTACATATTTTTAAAATCTACAAAAGAAATAAATCAAAGTTTGATAAATTATTTTAAAATAATTTATCAAAAAGCCTTCAGGCATTTCAATGTTCTGTAATTAAAAAATTGTGCTATTGTAAATTGTGTTCAGAACAATAAATATTATACTTAGAATAAGTAATTTATAATTTGTCAGAATACATGTTTCTATACCTGAGAGCTGCACGTTCTCACATAAAAAATCATAGTATTTTATAAAGCTAAGCTGTATTTACAAGACTGTTTCATCCAGGATGTTATAATTTCATCCAAAACAGACTACTTTTTTTGTTTAATTTAAAAATATGTAACTTGCTGCAACATGAAAAACCCCGAAACCCCAATTTAATATTTGATGTAAAATATGTGGATAATGAATGAGTTGGCTCTCTAAAAATTAATTACATGAAATCATAAATGATTTATAATAATCCTGGTTGGGAAGGAACCTTAAGTAAACTCCTGTTAGGAAGAGGAGTTACGTCATAACACCATGACATGATGTCTGCAAGACTGTGATTAAAGTGGAAATATAAAAGGAAACTCATCTTACTTTGTGTCACATATCCATATCCAGTCCAAAATCAAAGATGTTTCATTTGACACCTACATGATGTACTGAGCTAAAGTAAACTCTGGCCAAGACACTGTATCTAAGGCCACATCTACATTATGAGACAGGTGTAATTCCCGTTTGCATACACACACTCGCTCGAGCTCTCTTTGAGCTAGTCTCAATATAATTAGCAGTGTAGCTGTGGAAGCATGGGAGTAGCAGAGGCACGACCGCTGTGCTGAGCACATATCCACTGGTTTCAGGCTACAAAGTGCTTCTGCTGCTGATGCCCTCGCTATCGCAGAAACGCTACTATTTATACTTGCGCTAGCTCAGTGAGAAAGGCTGGCCCAGTGCTAAATATTTGATTCTATGCCCCCTTCCTCACCTGATTAAGAGAATTTCAGACTGGGTAATTTAAACCTAGGACAAAAATAGGGTACCCAGAATTCTGGGGGGGAAAAAACCACTTTTTTATATTACAGATCTTGGTATTGCTGTATGTGCAAACTCTGCATCAGTCACTGATTCTCCAAGTGAGAGGAAACTGTGCCAGAAACTCAGCTATATATGTGTCACTTGACAAAACTTTTAAAATTGCTTTATAAATTGTAAAGTGAGATAAGATCTACTATACTAGCCTTCAGTTCAAATTCTAAAATGGCGAGGGTCGCTATGCAAATCTAAACGCAAGTCTTTTCCAACATGTACAAAAAGGTTGGTATGAGAAGGCTGCATTAAAGAATAAAGATTTATTCCTGTTTGTGCTGGTAAAATGTAATAGATGCAATTGTGACCCTGAAATGCAATCTCAAATTGTTCGCAATTATTGCTTGCTTAGCAACCATTAGAGAAAAAGGCATTAAGTAAAAATGATTAGGAGTATGGAACAGCTTCCAAATAAGGAAAGATTAAGATGACTGGAACTGTTTATCTTAGAAAAGAGATGACTAAAGGGGGATATGATAGAGGTCTATATAATCATGACTAGAATGAAGAAAGAACATAGAAGTATCACTTACCCCTTCACATAACACTAGAATAGGAGTGTCAAACATGCTGCGACAGTGTCAGGTCTCACGACACCATAGAGTGCTAGATATTCAAGGCTGTGTACCACAAGACCCTAACAGAGAGAGAGTGTGTGATACTGCGGAGCACGGTTTTGCATACACAGCGCTCCATGATGCCACAAGAGTGCTATAGTATTTTGATTTATGGTATATTCAGCCCACCTGAAGTACATTTAAGTCAAATCTGGTATGCCATAGCAAATGAGTTTGACACCCCTGCACTAGAATAAGGGGTCGCTCAATGAAATAAATAAGTAGCAGTTTTAAAACAAACATAAGGAAGCATGTCTACACACAAGGCACAGTTAACCTGTAGAACTTGTTGCCAGGGGATGCTGTAAAGTCCAAAACTATAACAGTTAAAAAAAAAAAAACCTAGATGAGTGTCTGGAGGAAAAGTCCATCAATGCCCAGTAGCCAAGACGGTCTGTCTGGGTTGCAAGCCTAGGCCCTAGATGTCCCCACACACACTCAACTGCCAGAAGCTGGGACTGGACAACAAGACATGGATCTCTCGAAATTGCCCTGTTCCTTTAATTCCCTCTGCTACATGAGGCACTGGTCATTGCTAGAAGATAGGATAGTCGGCTAGATGGACCATTAGTCTGATCCAATATGGCTGTTCTTATGTTGAACTAGATGAAAATGCTGAAAAGAGATAAAATGTCACACTGGTTCCCATTTTTCCATTATAGTTGTTTGTGAAAGATTCTTGGAAACCTTTGGCTCACTCCTTGCATTAGCTACTGGGTGAGGGATGGTGTTTCAATTCCCATCATTAACAATTGTGATGTTACTGGGGTCTACCAGTATAAAAATGAAGCACCTGTTTTAGAACAGAGATAACTTTGCGTTAAACCATCTATCACTGGCAAATAAAGAGGATAGCTTTCTTCTTGTATTACTTAATACAAAAATGGGGCATAGCTGATTTGGGAACAAAACTTAAAAAAAAAGAGTCTGCCTGATCCTAAGAAGCTTCCACTCAAAAGTCACAGACAGGAAAAGAGGAAGCCCCATTAAAGTGATGATTTATCATTGTACAGGAAGGGAATAATTATTACCCAGCACCTGCAGTCCAGCTCCTTGACCATTAATCTAGTATCAGAGGATGAACCCAATAAATAAGATTCCCCCAAACTCCTGAAGAGGAGTCTATGCATGGTTACTTTCCATCTCCCTGGAGCACAAAGCTAAAATCCATCAGAGTGCGCCAGACTTTTTTGTGATTCCAATTATTTTAGTCACAACATCAATAACTGAATTATAGGAATGAACAAACTTAGTTATTCTGAATGCATTTAACATAAAAGTATTCCATTCCATTAATTAAGCCTGACGTATTCAGATTCCTGTGAATGGAAGTGAGTCAACACTATATGTATTGATGAAAACTTGTGTTAGGAAGAGAAAATATGGTTGTGAATTGCAGAGAGGATCTAAAATAATTAAATTTTAAAAGATCCTCTATAAAATTAACATTGTCTGCCTCCCATTTCCTGAAATACAAATTACAGAAAAAATGTGGTATTTATGGGTCATTCAATGAAGGGATTTTAGGAGATAATTCTGGCATGCCCTGTGTTGTAGACTCAGGCAAACTGAACCATGGCCAGGCAAGGAAAAAAATGTCCCTTTCAGTTATATGTTTTTGTTATGGTGTGCACCCCTCAGCTCCACTCCCTTGTCTGCTGACAAACCAGCCAGAGACTTCCAGAATGGAGCAATCATCTGTGTCTTTATTCCCAGTTTATTGCTCCCCACACCACCTTCTATTTACAACTCAGTCCCTTTTCAAACCACGGCTACAGGGTTTTTCTACAGTTACAGTCTCTGAGGGGAGCTCCGGTTTCTCCTGTCTCAGTGGCTACCCCCATTTTACCCCCTTCCCTTCCTTTCGGCCAGTCTATAGCCTCTCTACGAAAGAGGCTAATTGCTGTTGTTTATCTGCCAACCAGAAGTCGCCTGATTAGCCTACTCTGCTGCTCCTTCCTTGAGTGACAGGTACCTACCTCAGGAAACCTGAGCCAGCACACTGTCACAATTGCCTACAAACAAAATATATATTTGGAATGAAATATATAGCACTGTATAGCTATAGCACCTATTTTGTTAAAGACTAACAATTGCTTAGGTGCAATGAATCTTCTCAGGCCTCCCAAGGAACACCCATTTTCATCATTTCTGCCTAGTAAAATTTCTGTCCTCCCCATCCTGACCAAAACAAATTTCTCTTAAATATCCTCCATTGTTGCTCGATACCCTCTTCGCACTAATGACTATCAACTAAATGACATCATTAAAATGCAATAGCATTTCAAAGAATACCTGAGAAGCAAAAACAGGGCTTCTCTGAAACTAACACTGCTGCATATGCTCTCTGTCCCTGCACTGAAATACCCTGTACTACTACAAAAGACCTAATCATCTTTTTAAGAAATGGACCATATGTCCCTTTTAAACTCATGGATTAGAGGAAAAGGATTTTTTTAAAACAGACCTTCAAAAAAAGTTCAATACTTAAAAATATACAAAATAATTGACAAAATATAATTTGGTTACTTGTGTTCACTCTTCTTCTCTCTCCCCACCCGCAAATATATAACAACTCCAAGCCCACGGTTTACTGGATTTAGTAATATCCTTTCCTGGTTTCAACAGAAGCCAGACAAAGTACATAACACCTCTCCCTGCTATAAATATTACATTTAAAATAAAATTTCCCACATATTGAAGTAATGTCACAGATTATTTGCTATTACATACATTATGGTTATATATACTAAAGAAAATTTTAATTAGGACTTTTTAATAAGTGTTTTAAAAGCTAGTGTTTCATGATATTTCAGTTACCAGTGCACTGACTTATAGCACATAAGATGTCTGAGGAACAGCTAGAGTTGGCACATCTGAATAAATGTACCGCATGAAGGTTTTTGATAAACACAGGTACGTCCCTGAAGGTTGGTATTCATTTACAGACTTTTGTGGAATCAAATAGCATTACAGTTTGCAAACATTATCTATCATCAGGGCTAGGGCGTGGGCACTGGGTGGCCAACTTTTTAATTTGTGAAAACTGGGAACTGAGTCCTGGAACCTGCCCTGCTCTGCCTCTTCCCCCAAGGTCCCACCCTCTGCTCCTCTATCCTCTTCCCCATCACTCACTACTCTCTCCATCTTATTCCTTCGGCCAGCTGAGCAGAGCTCTAGGGATGGGGGGGTGACTGAGGTAGGGCAGGGAAGGAGGCAGAGATGCACTCCAGGGGTGGAAGGGTGAGTGGGGGAACCACCAGCACCTCTCTCCAGCACAGCACTCCTTCAGGCTCCAGTAACAGCTGTTACTCTCCCTTTCCGGTGGCAGAAGACAGTTACTGAGTGACCGGACATTGTCAGGCCCCTTTTTCTACTGGACTTTGAAAACTGGATACCTGGCAACCCTACGGAGGGGTGGGGGGTGGCCTGGCCTAGGGATTCACAGAGTTTGGCCTAGGCGTTCACAGGCTGGAGGGTCCAAAGCTCATTACCAGGAACCAGGCTGGATTGGAACTCCAGGAAATCAGAATCAAAAGACAAACTGAAAGGCAGGGATCAAGAGTCAATTACCAACAGTCAGGATAAGGAGGCAGGAACAATGAAACACCAGACCAACAATTCACAGCAAAGTGAAACTCAGCTGTACAGACTGTTTCCATTTCCTCTCCTGGCTTAAATGGGGGCTTCATCAGAAGTCTTAGAGCTTTCTCAATCAAAGAATAGGATTGAGGCTTGTGTGCCAGTTAGGCTTCACGGACCTCGTCCCAGCTGTTGTCTGTGAGATGTTTGAAGGAGGACTGGAGTATGATGACTCCCAGGACCACAATAGACCAGGGTTTGAGATCCAGGTGGCTGTGTAGGGTTTGATCTGGCAGAGATTAACTGAGGTTTAAAACAATGAAAAAACAGATCCTCTCTGGATGCCCAGGACTACTGCTTTCTGTCCCTCACAATGGCCAAGCTCCCTATCCTTCCTCTTAATGGGCTCTTTAGTATAACCTGAGTCTACTTGTCTGGTCTGGCTAATTTTCAAGCAAGGCTCAGCTACCTTTGTGCAGCTCTGTATAGGCTGGGGAAGATCTGGAAAGCCTGGCTAGATTTATGGGGACTAGGGAAACAGTATTTCTAAATGTCTTCTACCAACCAAATGCAGCACATACACATCTTGTGCACTGACTTTAGCGAATTCCACCAGCACGTAGAAGGGAAATGATGTCTCTGTCACAAAAAGATTCATCTGTCAGATCCCAGAGGGCTTGTACACCCCAGTACATTATTCAAATTCAAATTTATTGGGAACAATAAAGTTATAGTTATTCTTATTCAGAAAAGAAAAATACAATAAATGGTGGTACACCTTTGGAGTGACCTCAATACTGCTGCCCATGGCATACCTGTTCTTTGGATAATTTAATCTCCAAGGTTGTTAATTGACATTTTAAAATTAAGAAACACATTCACACAAAAATTCATATGTATATCTTTAAGCATTCCAAATTATTAACACACTAGTCTACATGATGATAAAGCCATATCCAGTTCCCTGCCCCAACCCCCAGAGAGCGCTCAGATGCAGACAAGAATCTGGCCCTTAGTCCCAAAACAGGATGATCACATTACAAACATCTAAAACAGACCAAAGAGAGTGGATGCCATTAACACATGTACAACACTAGAGTTGGCAGGTCAGGTTCTGATCCAAAACCCACTGAACGCAATGTAAAGGCTCGCATTTATTACATTTTGGGATTTGAATTCGGCCCCAATAAAAAGAGTAACAGATTTTATATTATGGATATAAACTGGCCATCAGGAAGATTAGACTTGAAATTAGACATAGGTTTCTAACCAAATCAGAGGAGTGAAGTTCTGGAAAAGCCTTTCGAGGGGGGTAAAAAAACCTCAATACTGAGCTGGATACATTTATGGAGGGGATGGTATGATGGGACAGGCTCATCTGACACTTAACCGATCTTTGACTATTAGTGGTAAATATGCCAATGGCTTGTGATGGGATGTTAGATAGGGTGGGTTCTGAGTTGGTGCAGAGAATTCTTTTTTGCTGTCTGGCTGGTGAGTCTTGCCCACATGTGCAGGGATTAGTTGATAGCCATATTCGGGGTCAGGAGGTGATTTTCCCTCAGGGCAGATTGGCAGGGGCCTTGGGATTTTCACCTTCCCTATAGGGTGGGACTTGGGTCACTTGCTGGTGATTTCTGTGTACCCTGAAGTCTTTAAACCATGATTTGGGGACTTCAGTGACTCAATCACAGGTTACGCATCTATTGCAGGAGTGAGTGGGAGGTTCTGTGGCCTACATTGTGCAAGAGGTCAGAATAGATGACCATATTGGTCCCTTCCAACCTTAAAAATCTATGAATCTATTAAACTATCTTTTATTTTCAGTTCAGTATAAAGATTTTCAGTTCACCTTTAAGACTTACACACATAGCTCTAAAGTTTCAGCAGCTGCATGAAAATGGTTTGTACTATGTGAAAGGAAAAATTTTAACTAATATTACTATCTTGTGCAATGTACTTATACAATTAAACCCAAAATAAATATGAATTCCTTCATAGAGATGTTTGCAGCTAGGAAGCAATACCATGGATCAATTAATTAACCATTTACTGCAGAGGAAAATGGAGGCCCCATTCCATTTTGCTCTGAGTAACAGAAAAAGATGTTCACAGATTGTACAGGAACAGGAACAGGAACTGATACCTGATAACTAGGGACTTGCACCAGAGCTGATCTGCAAGCCAGTTATAGTATTATAGAACACCCTCATAATAGAAGTCAGAAAAAATGTAAAATCCACTTCCTCTTCCAATTTCACTGTCAAAATGTATCATGAACTATGAACAAAAACATTATCAATATAAACAAGTCAATCTTCTCTTTTTCATGTTCATGTTAGATCTATGCCTACCTGCTTGATAAATGCCGTATAATAGTGTGACAAATGATATGTGTCTGTAAACAGTCTGCAAGTCTCATTGTGTTTTGAATATACCATTTTGACTTTCTAAGGGATGCCTAACCAAACCCATTAGATTTCCTACAAGGATTTTTTTTATTATTATTTTATTTTTTGTTTTACTTGACCTTCACAATAAGTGAACTTCCTAAAAAGACAGCATTCTCCACTTCTGCATTAATTTAATTTGACAACTTGTTCAAGTGGCAGGATACAGCAGAAAAATTTCCACAATTAAGCTGAGGTTTAAGGACTCCGAGAGTCTTCTTTTAAAAGAATTATTTATTTTTAAAAATATGTCCATCACAATGCATAGATTTACATGAATTATTATAGACAGCACAAAATAAACTAACTTCGATTAGGCTAAATCTAAAAGGACAACCCAACAGAGCATAATACAGAGCATAATACAGAAATACAACAATGACCATATCAGACAGGATTTCTATCAATAAACTGTAAAAGCTTTCTGCAGGTCAATGGAAACAGGACTAACCCCTTCAACCTTCTGGATTACGGAAAATTGTGGCCAAAGAAAAATGTAGTTCTCTTGGTGAAATTGGGCTCTTCTCAATTAAAATAATCTTGCATCAGAGTCCCATGAAAGGTAATTTTGAAACTCACATCATGCTCCATGTTGCGAATGCAGCTTGCCAATGACACCATAAAATAACATTCCAGGGCTGAAGACACAAGAATTTGTTACTTTCAGAGAACGACCTAGATTTTTGAACTCTGGAAAAAGGAAGACTACAGGTAGTTTGCAATCCCTGAAGCACTTGTTGGAAGACAAAGACCATCACAGATCCTAGTGATCGCCCCTTTCTGCCTGCCCCCTAGAACAGCTGTGAGGGGAATCCAAGCCTCTGTATTTTAGATTTCTAAGGATGTTCCATAGCTCTGGACCCTGAATGGAGAGCAGTCATTGCTCAACTCTCAGGGTCTCTAGGCATACACTCAGGCCTCAGACGTTCTGCAACCCGCCAAGCATTGGAAGCTGCCGGCCAGCCATGTAGCCTCTCTGGACATAGTAAGAGTCTTTCAGAGTCTCCACTGATTAAACACATCCCTCTCCCAGAAATCCACCCCAAGGTACGAAGTTTCTGGTTTACAGTTTAACTCCTTCTGAGGCAAGCAATGGTTGGGAAAAGTCACACACACTTTATTCCTCTATCAACTTTATACTCTTTAATCATGTAAAGCACAGGAGAGTACGGCTTATACCAAACAATAAAGTATCCTAAATGCAATGTCCACCGTTAGTACACACTTCCTTTGGAAGTCCTGGAGGGGGACGCACTATCTGTGTTCCATCAGGAAGGCAGAGTCTCCCACCCCTTTGCCTACTCCTGGTGAAAAACAGGTTCAAGACTCTTTAGGAAAGCTGGAAATGCTTAAGTCCAGGGGGCCAGATGCATTGCATCTAAGGATGCTGAAGGAGTTGGCTTATATGACTGCAAAGCCATTGGCCATTATCTTTGAAATCTCAAGGTGATAGGAAGTGGTCCTGGTCAAAAATAGTGCCCATCTTTATAAAAGGGAAGACTGAGTAGCAGGAAATTAAAGATCCGTCAGCCTGACCTCTGTTCCCGGAAAAATCATGGGGTAGGTCCTCAAGGAATCAAGTTTGAAGAACTTGGGGGGAGAAGGTGGCAATCGGGAACAGTCAGCATTGATTTACCAAGGGCAAATCATGCCTGACTAACCTAATTCTCTTCTATGATGACATGAGTGGCTCTGTGGATGTAGGAAAAGCAATGGATGTGCAACTTTTGATATGGTCTCCCATAGTATTCCTGAGAGCAAGTTACAGAGGTATGGTTTGGATGACTGGATAAAAGATGACTAGAAAGCTGGTTAAATCATTGGCCTCAATGGTAGCGACCAACAACTTGATGTCTAGTTGGCAGCTGATATCAAGTGGAGTGCCCCAGAGGTCAGTCCTTGGACTGGTTTTGTTCAACATATTTATCAGTGATGTAGAGGTTGAGGTGGATTGCACTCTCAACAAGCTCATGGATGACATTAAGCTGCGGGGAATAGTAGATATGCTGGAGGGTAGGGATAGGCCACAGAGTGACCTAAACAAATCTGGGGATTGGGCCAAAAGAAATATGATAAGATTCAACAAGGAAAATGCAGAGTCCTACATTTAGGATGAAAGAAGCCCATGCACTGGTACTCACTGGGGACTGACTGGCTATGCATCAGTTCTGCAAAAAAGGACTGAGGTGTTACAGCGCACAAAAATCTGCACTTGAGTCAACAGACTGCCCGTATTGCCAAGAAGGCTAATGGAATATTGGGTTGTATTAGCAGGATCATTGCCAGCAGATTGAAGAAAGTGCTTATTCCCCTCTATTCAGCACTGGCAAGAAAGTATTTTGAATATTATATCCAGTTTTGGGCCTCCCACTACAGGAAGGATGTGGACAATTGGAGAGAATCCAGCAGAGGGCAACGAAAATGAATTTAGGGGCTGAGGCACATGACTTATAAGAAGAGGCTAAGGGAACTAGGCTTGTTTAATCTGCAGAAGAGAAGAGTGGTGGGGGGGGGGGGATTTGATAGTGGACTTTAACTGCTTGAAGGGGGATTTCAGGGAGGATGTAGCTTGACTGTTCTCAGTGGTGGCAGATGACAGAACAAGGAGCAATGATTTTAAGTTGCAGTGGGAGAGGTCTAGGTTGGATATTAGGAAAAATCTTTTTCACTAGGAGGTTGGTGAAACACTGGAATGGGTTTCAGGGGAGGTGGCAGAACATCCATCCTTAGAGGTTTTTAAGGTCTGGCTTGACAATGCCCTGGCTGGGAAAATTTACTTGGGGTTAGTCCTGCTTTGAGCAGGGGTTTGAACTAGTTACTAGATGAGGTTTCTTTCGTTCCAATCTTCTATGATTCTTTAACCTGCTCAGGCCCTGCAGCTCCCCTTGGTCTTTCCTCTGCCACCCTCTCCCACCCTGCCGAGCCTGCAGGGCTCTGATTGGCTGCTTCTATATAGTCTGCCTAGGCAGGTCTGAAGACCTACTTCCACTACTTCTTTTTGGGCAAAGGTGTGGTCAGATTGCAGGGCCTCAAGCAAGGGCCCTCAAAGCATTTGGTACATCCATCACATCACACAGTAATTTCATGATGCAATTTCATCAAAATCATCCCAAATTCAGAAGTGGTACAAACAGAACCACCTCTATTCAGAAGTCACAGAATCATTTGTTGGCTTCCCATCACCAACTACTGAAGTCTTAAATACTTGCCTGAGATAATTCAATTCAGTTGTGGCACTCAGAGTCATGACTGACCATGTTTGTGCCCTTTGCAGTGTTTTTTGAATCATGACATCCTTTGTTCATTAAACATTCTTGATCTCTTGAAGAATATCTTAGAATGTTGGGACACCTAAAGAAAGCTACTGCTACTCACCTCCCAACCCAGCCAGAGCAGTGAGAAGTGCTTTCTTTATGAAACTGAATTAGGAGTTGGTTGAGGTTGTGACAAATGCTTGACCCAAGAGGTAGTGATTGCTCTCATGACTGATGACTGTTATTCTGTATGAAAACATCTTAGTGTTTGAATAAGCTGGCTGCAAAGTGTAAGGGCCAAGTAGTCAAAATTTGAAGTTAGCTATTCAGATGAATGGACAAAATCCATACTTCTGTTGGGCTATGTTTCTGGCAAGCATGAGTGAGCAGTGCAATGACTTACAGTAATAAGGATGTTTTTGCAATCAGAAAGGATAATTTCAAAAAACATTCACCCATGCTTTTCAGTTAAATTGAAGATGGAAATTTCTGTGGAAAGAATCTAAATCTGTGTATTCACTAAAGACCTACATTTATCTCCCACCCACAATATACCAGATGTTCCTAGTTTTCATTTATAAAGTATTTATATTATATTCAGACTCATGACATTACCTATAGTGTATTTTTCTGAAGAAATTAGTCCCCTACTTTGATCTTTTTGGGAGTTTCTTGGCCCCTCTTCCAGCTTGAGAGGTAACACAGAGATTTCTATTCCCTTTAGAAATTAGCTAAGATCCATATTATGTCTCTTCCATTTCCTTGCATGTTCCTCCAAAGTTCTTTGAAATAACAGCATAAAAATAAGCAGATGGCTATCTAGAAAATAAGCTATTTTTGTCTAACAGCAGGAGGTGACGAAAATGAAGCCAACATAAAGTCTGCCCTGGGAAAAAGCAGTGAAAACTATGGTAATTCTCCTAGTGTAGACAACAAGATTAATTCTTTATCACGTTGAAGGAACTGCCATAGTCTTTTCACTGCTTCCTCCAAGTGCTAGGACTGATTCATGATGAAACAGGAATACATCTGTCCATAAATACAAACATCTTTCCAAAATATCGGAATTGTTCATCTGCCTTGTATAAATTTGAGGATTAGCACAATCAGGTTGTGCTTGAAGCTGGGAAAGCGTCAAAGGCGGCAATAAAAAAGCCATCATCTATAGTAATTAGTATGCACACAAAGAGATATCTTTGTCTGTAGCATGAACAAGACTACCAAGGAAGATGGGAATCAAGTATAACATCTTGAGAACTTGGTGTTGGTAATTAATATATCTGATAGTTTCTTGTTAAGCTACTGCACGATACACAAGTAGAGAAAGAAGGACTAATTTTATTTATGTGGGGCAATCAAAAAAGTACACGTTTTAATGAAAGATCAATAAACATATTATAATGGAAAATAGAAACTGAATATTTTTATATTCGAAACTCTTCAAAACTACATTAAATCATATTTAGACTTTGGACTAGGCATTCCTTAGTGATGAAATTCTAGGAGTTAAAACCTTTTGTACAATTAATGGCTGCAGAAAGCAAAGGACCGAGTAGGATCAAAATTCTTTGCTGCAATGAGCCAATTTAAAAAAAAATATATATATACTGAAAAGGTAAAAACACTAAGAACATCTGATTTATGAAGCTACTCTTGACCAAGATTGCATGCCTACAATGAATAGCTCAATTACTTTGCTTTATATTTAATCTCTGTACTGGACTACGGTGAGGAACTGCAATATTTATGGAGCTTGGTGTTTAATATGACACACACAGTTCTGTGCATTAATTAATTCAACAATCTAGTCCAGTGGTTCTCAACCTTTTTTTCCATGCGACACATCTGACAGATGATGTTCCCCTGTGTGACACACTACAGTCTGCTGGAAGCGGTGGTGCTTGGGCTGTGAGCGCTTGAGAGTCGGCGATGCTCTGGAGGATGCAACACTCTGGGATCGGGGTGGGGGCAGAGTCAAGCCAGCACAGGCTGGTGCCCTGGTGGTCTGGCTCGATTGGGCCAGGTTTATTTTTATTAATCTTAGGGAATTAATCACCGAGATATTTTTGGGGGCACAATGTAAATACTTATCCCTTTCTAAAACACACTTGTACATAAACTCCAGGAATAAAATCACCAAGGCAGTATTGCCAATGACTAAGTAATGATCATCGTGTCTAATTCATCTGTCTGTAAGCACAGCTTCTCCAATTCTTTAATTATTTATGATGTGCAAGGCTAATTTCAAATAATTTGTTCCTCCAAGGCTGGGTATTCAGCACAATTCTTAGCCTGAATGACTGATGATAGCCACTTAAGGGAAAGCCTTTCAAGTGCTCCATACTTATCACTTCCTTTGCCATTAGAGCTGTATTAGAAATTTCCAATACAGTAAAACACTAGATTGGATTATCAAACATCTACTAATACAAGATTAGGTTTATTTATTTAATTTTTGTTAATAACCTACTAATAGAATCCTGAGCAAATAATGGATATCGATATTGCCATCCCCATGTTGAAAAATCATCAGATTGGCTCAAAAGTCATGAGATTTAAATAAATTAGTATGTGCTACATTATTCTTTGCCTTTGTTAATAATTTGTTCCTCCAAGTCTGGGTGTTCAGCACAATAGCTAGCCTGAATGACTGATGATAACCACTTAAGGGAAAGCCTTTCAAGTACTCCTTACTATGCCATTACAGCTGTATTAGAAACCTCCAATTCGGTAAAACTCTAGACTAGATGATCAAATATCTAATAGTTCAAGATAGGGTTTATTTATTTAATTAATTATGTTTTTTATAAAACTAATAGTACCCTAAGCAAATAACGGATTTCAATATTGCCAATCCCATCTTCAAAAATCATGAGATTGGCTTAAAAATAATGAGATTTATAAATAAAATTAGTATGTGTTATATTACGCTTTGCCTTCAGGATGTGCCTATCTGACATTTTCATGCTTTTTGCTGCAACCATGAAGACTAAACACTTACTTTTTATTTAAAATGAAGGTTGATATTCTCGTGTAATATCAGGTTCTAGCAGCTGGGACTTGAAGAAAAACATTAAGAATCTCAAGACTCTCAATAAAATCAAAAGAGTTGGAAAACTGGGATTTCCTGTGTAGCAGTATCTCTTTTGTACATATCTGGATTTTTGTATTTTCTAGATCTGTGCATCAGAACGAAATTAATAGATGCATTACTATGCAGTATCTGCTTATAGTACTAATTTAGCCTGATGTGACTTATATGATCTACCTACTTTAGGAGATCATCAAAGCAGTTCCCCTTAGATGCATTAAGGAACAAAAACCTATTTTACCCCTTGTCTTCTCAGTACTCAAATAGAACAGTTTACTGTTCTCTGCTTTGATACAAAATTGAAGTTCCTGGAAAGCATGTGCCAGAAATGGTTAAAATTTGACAGGAGTTTAGTCAGTCATAACATTCTGTAAAGCATTACTTCAAAGAGTGCAGACACCCTACTTGAAACAATAAAAATTGTTTTAGTTCTGCAATTTGAAGTTTGAAGTAATCTAGCTTCAACCCCCAAGCTACAAGACTTCAGTTCTTTAACATTATATCTAGATGGCCCTTCACTCTATTTCATTAAAAATAGATATCTAGTTGCATGCAGTCTCTTAACTGAAAATCTGCATTTTCAATAAGAAATTAAAAGCACAATTTTTCTGCTAAATATAACAAACTTCACAAATGTCTGTTTAGTCTGTGCAGTAACAAACATTACTTTTCAACGCCCAACGGTTACAGCAACATTAGAGAAAGGGAAAGAATGCTGTTGACTACAGTGATAAAACAAGAAGCAAATATACCTCCAAGGACTGGGAGAGGGAAAGAAAGAAAGGACAAGTAATAATGGATACTTTGTACTCTGGACAAGTCGAGTTTCTTCTTTTGAAATCAATTTGCTATATTAAATCGTTATGTTTGGATAATCAACAAGATCATCCTCCCTAAGTCATAGAAGCCACAAAACAATCCCTGGACTTTCTAAAGCTTTGTTAAACATGATGCACTCTCATTCTTTAGTGAAGACCAGCATTTTTTTCATTAAAGAAAAACCAAAAATAGAGTCCAAATTGTTAGCTGGAAAAAGGTACTTCAGACTTAGGTTGGGACTAAGAAGATCATCTTCAAATGCCATTCTGGACATGCTTTTGCCTCTCCATAGTTAAGACTGAGTTGAATTTTTGCACTTAAAGTGTTTTGATCTTTGTAATGCATAAGGGAATACAGCAGTTCCTCCCCCAAAATTTACCCTTTGAGCATAGAATGATTCTTCTGAGAATTTTCAAGTAAATCCATTACCTATTTTCAGTTCAAATTAAATAAAATGGATCTTTTAAGAAACTTACTATTCAACATATGACATTTTATGTCCCAAATAAATTATGAAATGATATATCACAAGCTTTCCATCTAGTTAACTCTTTGAAATCTCAAGCATATATTTCACAGGAAGAAATTATTGCCAACTCTTCTAATTATTATAGTTATACAAACAGGCCCAGAACAACAGCTTAGATTACTTTAGTGGGATCCGTGTGACATCATGAGCCTTATTCCATAGCTAATTTCCATGTCAATTCTTTGGCTGAAATGAATCATTGATCTTAGGGAGACTTTTTACTACTGATGTATTATGGTTTCTCTTTTGTAGATGACATGACTAAGTATCACTGCTGTTTAAAGGTTCCATGGCTGCACACTAGTTACCAGGGCTTGAGAGGTTCCCCATGGCACTGGCTGAGTCAACACTTCAGGCAGTAACACCAGGCTACATGATGCAGGAGCTCAAAGGGAGCCCTTAAAGCATCAGACTTCCTGACACAGGCCACATCCCAAATACAGCCCTTTTCCCTCCCCAGAACAATGCACATCCCTTCATTACACTGTTCTCCTCAGTTCCACTAAACATCCCCATGTTTTCCCTGGCACTCCTTCAAACCTGCTCGCTCCCTCACCCTCTTCACACATGGCCAGTTATCCCTTCCTTTGGCTCTTCACAGTGTGATAGTGGTTGGAGCTGGAACAGGAGAGGAAAGGAAGCAAAGGAGACCTGTCCCAAAATACCAATATCTCTGCTTTTAAAGGTTGTCGTCCTGCCCCAGGTCCCCCAACAATTCTGCTGTTGTACATAGTAGAGATGAACTGACAGTGCCATTAGGGGCCTCTCAAGAACTGATGCCTTGGCCGATAAACAGTGGGCACAACCCATCTCCTCTCCGATCTGATAGCTTTACCACTGCCTCCCTACATCACAGAACCTTCTTTCCTCTCCACTTCCATCTCCCAGTTACCCCTCTGTAGAGACGCTGCTATTCAACTGGCCTTCTGGCTTCCATAGATCACCAAATTTTTAAAAGGTGAATATTATCTAGTTATTAATTTTCTTTCAGCTATGACAATCATATTCCACAGTTTCATATCCTGTAAGTTTACTGGTATATACTTGCCGATATTTTTAAATTATAAAATAAATAACAACTAAGCCAGTTTAATCAATTGCAAATTAAGTGGCAAATTCCCCAGCACCCTCTATGCTGCTCTAGAGATGCAAAATATGCAAAACAGCTGTTAACCACTTAACTGCCCAGGACATTCTGGCTGCTTTGCCTTGCTCCTGAATGGAGTTTCCTGGTGAAACTGACTCTGAAAGTTAATTTAACAAACCAACCAACCCACCCACCCTTAAAAGTCGATACTGCATATCTTCAAATTGTCAGATATACCACAGGCTATGATTTTATTAGTCTGAATCCAATAATCTGAAATTCAATATCACCAAGTGCAAAGTATTACACTTTGAAAGAAAAAAAATTCAAATGCACAAATACAAAATGGGGAATAAATAACTAAGCAGCAGTTGTACACAAAAAGGGATCTGGAGATGGATTACAAACAATGAGCATGAATGCTGGGGCAAAAAGATATATTAACAAGATTATCCTATTTAAGACATGGGTAGTAATTGTTCCCCTCTTCTGGGCACTGGTGGGGACTCAGTTGGAATGCTCTGTCCAGTTTTGGGCACCACACTGAGAAAGATGAGGACAAATTAGAGTTCAGAGGAAAGCATCAAAAAGGACAAGAGGTCTAGAAAAAATGATTTATGAGGGAAGCTTGAAAGAACTGGCCATGTTTAATCTAGAGAGAAGAAGACTGAAAAGATCTTAAACCATATTATTATAAAAAGGATGGCAAGAGTAGAACAAGAAGCAATCCGCTTAGTTTGCAGCAAGGGAGATTCAGGTTAGGTTTCAGAAAACTTTCTAACTACAAGCATAGTTAAGCACTTGAACAGGTTGTCTAGAGAGGTTATGAAATCTCAGTCTTTGGACATTTTTAAGAACAAGTTACATAAACAACTTACAGGAATCATCTAGGTATAATTAATCTAGACTCAGCACAAGGGAAGGAGTAAATGATCTCTTCAGCTTCCTCCTGCCCTACATTTCTTTGATTCTATGATAGCATTTTTTCTGAGTTTCTTGTATAGTTTATATGAAATTTTTCATAATGAATAAAATCCAAGGAAATTCCATATAAAAGCTATGTTAAACTGGAGTTGTGTATAGATCGATAGTATATGTATAAAATTGGGAGGATGTTGGAAGTATGTTCAAAGAAGCATTATAAACACAGGAAAATTCAGAGTTACGTTTAAATTTAAAAGTAATCCAAAACTGATAAGGTATGGAAATGCATAGTTAAAGCATTCCAAATATCCTTAACTTTGTCTTGTAGCATTGTAATCGTAATTAATACAGTTTAGTGTTTGTGGTTCCAAGTTAGAATAAATGGATTTTTAAATGACAGGATTTTCTTCATATTTTCCACATGTTACAACAGTGAAGAGAAACAGGTATACGATAAATTAGATGCAGTAAATTATAGGTTTGCTAAGGGGCAGCATATTTTTCTACTATCCCAGGAGAAACCTGAGCACACAGACTGTGACTTGGTTACTATATCACCTGGACCAACTGATGCTCTGGGGAGGGAGTAAACTGCACCAGTTCTACATCCCAGACAGCATATGCTGACCAGCACGCTCAAAGGCGAAGTCAATCACTAACCCATTCCTTCGTAGTCCTAGTCTATACTTGCCGCTGTTTTTGGCAGCAGTTGAAGGGAGATACGCAAGTTACTTAAAATAACTTGCGTATCTCCCTTTGACTTCTGAACATCCACTTACTTCAGTGGCTCTACTGTGCTGAGTAGAAGGGAAATGCCCTCCCTTTGACTCAGCACTACTCCACTTGAAGGGATGGACTTCGGCGATTGACTTCCTGATCAACTGAGTGGGTCTTTAGACCTCTCTATGCTGCCACTGGTATAGACATGCCCCCAGCTGTGCAAGGAGGATGGAGTAGCTCTGACGCATGTGCACACACACACACCCACCCACCAAAGTGTTTCTGTGCTCATCAGGCTTCAATTTGTCCCAGAGTTTAGAAACTGTATGCCTGGGTAATTTTCAGCATCTGACCACTGTTCATGATATCACTGATATACACAGAATCACCTTTTTAAAAAAATAAATCCAGCTGTGAACTGAGTTTAATAAGAAAAATTATCTCGGTCTCTGCTAACTTTTATACTTGAACACTTGTCAGTAGGAAAATCGCAAAAAGCTAATCGGTTAAAGATTTATATAAGAGTAACAACATCCCGTATATGTCATAAAGTGAGCCTCCTTATATTTACAAAAAGGGGGACAGTAATGGACATTCGTTTTTGTTTTATTTAAGCTGATATCCTCCAACCAGAGGAAAAGTAGTAAATGCGATGGATATGTTTTAAAAGTTAAACTTTGCTAGAGATCTAACCAGAAGTGTTAACAAAGTAATTGCACCAAAAGCAGATGAGGTGACCTGGGGTGAAAGTTTATTCAGACTTGTTTCTTCCCAACACACAGAAATGATTACAGCTACATACAAGTGAGTATATTTTTTTCTTTTAATATTTTATTTTTATCTCTATTATTTTGTTTTCTCTATTGCACTTTTGAGGAAGGTTTCTCTGAATATTAAGAAAGTTCCTCACCACAAGTCATAAAATGGGCTGTGAAAACGTACAAAACAAGAAGTAGCTCTGAATTTAGGAAAACATGTTTGATTCTTTATTTTATGTACTATTAGCAATCAGTTAATGAGGGTGGAGGAGTTCCAAGAAGGTACAAAGCTAACAGTGGAAAAGGTTTCCTAATACAGCTATACAAACCTGCCTCAAACCTGAGCTACAAGAAAGAATAAAAGACAACTTCAACCTGCACACCCAAATGTTAATCTTTGTATTGACAGTGACAACAATTGTGGTTATTTATGATATGGGAATCCTTAGTTCTCCACAATTGGACCAAGCCTACCAACTTGTTTCAGAAATTAGCAAGGAGTCCTTTTTCACCTAAACTGTTTACTCCCACTTGACACAGCTTTTTAAAAATTTAATTGAAATTACGTAGGTCCTGACTTTGAAAACACTTAAGCAACCTGTATAAGTGCTTGCAGAATTGGGGCCTACAACCTGTATAGTGCTTGCAGGATTGGGGATAAGTTTCTATGTAAGTGGACCAAGGGGCAGTCTTCTGTGTCTCAAAGTATCCAGCCTACTATCAGCGCTTGAAACATGGAAGAACAAATCCACAAAAATAAACAAAACAGTTTGCTAATATCTGGCGCCGCTTTTACTGAACATTACCAGGAAGGCTCTTCTCTATAGCTCATAGAGCAAACTTAGGTGTGTCTTATGTACAGTTAATCCAAGAAATGTACTGGCTCCATCCTGTAAAATATTTATCTTAAATAATTAGCATAAGGCTTTGGGGCATATGAACCTTAGTGTGTGTTACTCACCAGGGACCTTGAGTTATTGGGAATCTGAAATATTTTGTTTAGGGGATTTTTGTGTAAAAAAAAAAATTCCAGATAACTGCAGGAATATGAACTGATACCAGCTTTTATTTTATCATAGGAACATCCACAGATGTATAGCCACAAATTTGCCTTGGCAACAATGTGATGTATATGATGAGTTAAGGTCATTGATATACTAACGTACAAGATAAGGACACGCTAACATTAGGGGAGCAAGTTAATTATGAACAAAAGCAGCCCTGGTAAATATTCACATTAATATCCATGGTAGCCACAAGGTCCTGTAGTAGGCCAAACCACCACATAAACTTTGAGATCTTGACCATCAGACTTGTTTGGCATACCAGCAGCAGGGGAGGACCTTCGTGGAACACTGTCTATCTCCATGAGAAAGCTGAGTCTATACATAAGGAATGGTGTACCATTACTACCTTACTACTGCAGTATAACTATACCTTCATTCGAGTTGGAACATTTGTGTTTTTATTAATTAACCGACTCAAAGTATAACTAAAGCTTTGCTTTGCCCTCAATGTGAGTGTCGTCATTGCTGTGCGCTGGAGATCCCAACCAGATACTGAATTTAATTCTGTTGTACCTGATTCTGAGACTGGAACATTTTAAACCCTTAGAAATTTTAATTTGTGACTAATTGAAAACCTTAAAATTCAATATAATGAACAACCAATAATCAATAACCACTCAAGAAATAGGGCAACACCTCATCCTTGTATGTTTAAGTTGTCAGTAGCCTTTGTACTTTAAAACATAACAAAAAAAATTCTCACCACTGTTGCTAATACTATCTTTGATTATCAAAATTGAAAGATTTTTTAAAAATTCTGTATTCTGCTTACTACTCATTTTGTTTGGTTTTATATTTCTCTCAGCTTGTACAAATGAAAATCAATGCAGTCCATTTCACTCCTTAGTACTCCGCCCTGCAAGGTTTCTACTGCAAACACTGAAGAGAAATATTTGATTTTTTCAAGGCTTTTTTGTTGCTGTTGTTGTATTTTTAAGATGTTCATGGACACATTTCTGTTGGGTTTTGACTTAGTAAAAGCCTGTTTTTACATAACCTAAATTTTGTCATAAGTTTTAGCTGACAGTAGTAAATTCAGAATATTTTTGGAAAATTCAGGAAAAAAAGTTACAGGAACAAAAGCAAAAGAAGAATGTAAGTGAGAGTTTATTCTCCTGGAGACTCAGCATGTACAGGAGGATGCCAAAGGCCAAGGTTTGATAAAGATAACTATAAACCATCTTTGCACCTTCAGAATGGATGAGACCAATATAACCCCCCGAAAAGCTTGGCGCAATCTGTGCATGCCGCAGGCTTTCCAGAACATGCTGATGCACACTACAGAGTTCTATCTCACCCAACACACCTTTTCAGCCTGGGTTCATGAGGGGGTCCCTTGAAGCACTCCCTCCACTAGCGCAGTGACAACTAGGACCTGAAGCAGGGTGGAGAATCCCTTCTCTAAACTTTAAAGAAAAGCCTAATCTGAATCCTTTGGGGAAATTATCCAACTCTTGCTTTTAATAAAAAAGGGCAATAAAAATATATTATTAGACTTTAACGATTAGAAAAGAATGCTTTTTAGATTTGTCTTCTACCGACTTCTTAACTGACAAAGTAATCTAGTTTTTACTCTGCAGAATTGGGGTTGGAAAATTCAGCTTTGCCTTTCTTACTTGTAAAGTGACTGAGGAAAGAGGTGAGAGAAAAACACCCAGATAACACAGTGATGGGCACTGAATGGTAAATGCATATTATTACATTAATTCATTTTATAACACATTAAGACCTTTTATCATTACCTCATGGGCAGAGGTCAGCAACCCAAAAGATAGGAGCCATTTTTTGAAATTCCTTCAATAACCAAATGCTTTGAGAGCCGCAATGGGTGTAGCCTCCTAGGCTATGTCTACACTTGTTAATTTAGTCGACTTAACTAAGTCAACTTAGTGTGTCTACACTTAAAATTAAAGTCGACTTAAAAGGGAACTTACAAAGTCGACCTAGAGCGTCCACACTGGATGCTCTAGGTCGACTTTGTGGGTCTAGGGGGACCTTGGGTAGGTCCACGGTGGCGGGGGGGGCACCCCTTGTGTGCAATGGGGCAAAGGGGGACAGGGACCCTGGCAGGGCATGTGGGCAGGGTGTGACACTGTCTGGATTTAGGGAGGCATTTATGATATTATTTTCTATGGATATCTCATAAATGCTATAATCCATAGGAACTATATCATGTTTGGTATCAATAGAAAGGTAGTAATTTGCTGGGAATGATTATATAGTTTATGTCTAGGAATTCTATTTTGATTAGAAGTTAGGAATTTGATGTTATATCGATACTTTAACTTGTGTCATTCTGGAGGAATGCCTTAGACAGGAGGGTGTGAACAACCATTGTCTCCTTAATGGCTCATCAGGTTTCTCCCTTTGGCCCATTGTAGGTGGGAGCTTCCTTAACATTTTAAAAAGTCAAATTAAACCTTAAGTCTAATGAAAAAGTGGTTTAATAAAGTCGACTTTATTTTCCTTAAGTCGACTTAAGCAAGCTGCTTAAATCGACTTAAGAAAACTGTAGTGTAGACGCAGGGTAAATTAAGTCGACTTAATTTACCAGTGTAGGCGCAGCCCTAGTGGGTGGTGAGGGAGCTGGGCCAGGGCACCTGCCAGAGGCGGCTTTTGGGGTAGGCTTTTAGGGCACATGCCTGGGGCCCCGTCGCCTGCTTTGCCTAGCCTAAAAGCTATGTCTGTCTCAGGTGGCAGCAGGAGGAGGAGATGGCAGGGCTGGCAGTGGGAAGCTGGGGCCACCGGTGACGGGGGTCCGGAGTCGGCAACAAGGAGCTGGGGCCACGGAGGGAGGACTGGGGCCATGGGGATGAGCCTGGCGGTGGGGAGCTGGGGCTGGTGGGGGGGGGGGGCCAGGGCCACAGGAAGGAGCCAGGGCCATGGGGGGGGGAAGGAGGCCAGTGGTGGGGACCCAGAACCACAGGGGGTCTGGGGGTGCCTATAGGGGCCCCTGCAGGCCAATGGGAACCCCTAAATGGGCCCTCACCTGGAGCCCCCAATTGCCAAAGGCCGTCTCTGGCATCTGCTGCAGGGTCCCCTGGTGGGAGAGGAGGGGGGAACCCGGAACCAGGAGCGGGCACACCAGCAGGGTCCCCCGGTGCTGGTGGGGAGCCTGGAGTGTGGCGTGAGCTGCCTGCATGATCCCCTGGTGGCAGGGAGAGCCTGAAGCCAGGAGCAGGCTACCCACAGGGTCCTCTATTGGTGGTGGGGAGGGGGCTCAGAGCCCAGAGCCGCAAGGGGGCAGCCAAAGAGCCACATGCGGCTCCAGAGCCACAGGTTGCAGACCCCTGCTCATGGGCATATTATCTATGATATTTTTGCTCCCACACAACTAAACTTTTGGTAAAATAATCCTTATGGTTATACAGTACTTAGTTTGTTTCTCTACAACGCCTTCTGCCTCCCACTCCAATTAAAAATATATTTTACATAAATTCCATCTCAATCATTTTGATGGGAAGAAATTGAATGCAAAAAATCCTTAAACTAAAGGGGAAAATCCTAGTTTTGGACCTGTACATGTGAAACAATATGCAACTAAGCCTGTTCTGTCAATGAAAAGATTTCCACTAGATGGCTTCTCATAAATCAGTCATGCTTTTGTCCTACGGCTGTTCACACTACCCCTTGTCTAACTCATTGGGATACTATGAGGATTGTTTGCACCAGCTAAACATGTTTCTCTCTTATTTGTGTGGAAATCATTACAAACAAACCTAGAAATAATTACAAACAAACCAGAATTAAACCTGTTGAATTCCACAGGATAGAACAGAAAATAAACTTTTGATGATGAGGCAGAAAGTGAAGGTGGCATGATAAATAGCAATTTATAACAAGGTTGCCAAGCTGGCAAACTGACATGTAGAGCCGAAGTTGATATTTTTTACTGCCACGCTAACCTTTTTACTGACATCACTAAAAACAACATAAACAAGACGATAAATAAATTTGTTAATCTTTAAAAGTGCCACAGGTCTCCTTGTTTGTTTTGCTGAACTAGACTAACACAGCTACCCCTTTGGAACTTGTCCTTATAATCATATAATGTCACAATAACGCCACACTTTGGGGGACACAGTGGGGAAGGCTGGGGGAAGAGGTAGGGAGCCTGTCACAGGCAGGATCAGGACCCAGGGACTCCAGGTACAGTGGCACACTGGTTGCATCCCCCCGCCCTGGAGAGCATAGAGTGGCCAGCTTAGTGTTTTCCCTCTACAGGTGCTCAGGCACTGCAGCTGTTGGGGGGAAATTATAGGCTAGTCCATTCCTATAATACAGGTAGTTTATAGTAACAATCACTCTGGACTCCGGTAGGGAGAAACAGCCTAGCCCTATGCTAAGGGGAAAGGGAGGAGATAAAGTTAGAGTGGTGGACTGGAGAAAGTAAACTTATGGGGCGTGGGGCTGGGGGGGGGGGGGGGAGAGGGACACAGAGCAGTTTGGGTTATAAACCAAACTTTTTTTGTTTAAAAACATGAGGATGGTTTTGCTGTCTCAGCAATGAATCCAATTCTGATCTGACATGACAGGCAGTGTGACCTGCCTGGGGCTATACTCAGTGTCTCCTTAAGCCCCACGGAAAGGAGAAACCTCCATCCCAGACACACACCAAGCCTGCATACCTAAACTGGCTCCCCAGCAGCAGCTGGACAGCGCCTTGACTCAGACAGAGCCACTGCCGCAGAGACTGGGCTCTATGCCTCCTATGATCCTCTCCCTGCTTTCTGACTGAGTCTGAGTCCTTCCTCAACTGTCTGTTAACCAGCCCACCTCTCCTCTCCCCAGACCAGCTGGAGGAGCCAGGTAGGAGAGGACAGGCTGCCAGAGACTGCTAAAGTGCAAAGTCTCAGCGGGAAGAGGTCAGCAGTGGCAGCAGCAGCACCTGATGAGGGAGACACATTTCATTTTAATTAACAGCAAGAAATTTGCATACTCTTTTCAATTTACAGAGGATGAGCTACTCCTGCAACTCCTTAGCACAGGAAGTCCCCTGAACTCATATTTTGTCCTCCTTGTCACCATTTGCTCAGATATTTCTTCTGACGAAGTGGGCTATAGTCCATAAAAGCTTATGGAAGACAATCTGTTAGTCTATAAGGTGCCACAGGACTCGTTTTTTCAGATATTTCTCTATCACCATCATTTCGCTCCACATGCTTTGGATCTTCCAAACAAATGAGGTCACTATAGTAGCAACCAATAAGAACCTGACTTTTCCATCTACACCTCATCCCAATTGCAAATTATCTCTTCACAGCAACTCTCCTGGAATCACTTTTAAGAGCAGTCTTAGTTCAAGAGCACTTCAAGTGTGAGAGATAAGAGCTGGGCTTTGAGGCACTGAAAGAAACTGTTGTGATTTGGAACAAGAAAAAAAAAATTCCGCCGTCCCGTGTGTAGCGAACAGCCAGATATCGCTGCTCCAAACATGAAAATGAAGGGATACTGAAACTAATGCAGTGTGCATCTTTGTTGCTAACCCCGCGAGGAAGATGCGAAGCTCTAGCTAGGCACATGCGAGGGGCGCCTGAACCCTAAGCCCCGACCACCCCCCAAAACAGTCAAAGGCAAAGACACTTACTTGCAGCCATGCCCCAGGAACTGGTTTCAGACTGAAATGCAACCCCTTTCACTGAGGCTGCTTTCTCCCCCCCCCTTTCTACTGAGTCCCCTGCCGCCGCCGACGCTGCACTCCCCACTCCTCTCTTCCTCCCAGCTAGCGCGGGGAAAACTCAAGGCAGCTCTCGCAGCGCCACCGCTGAACGAAAACAACCTCGCCCGTCTCGGCACAGCCGCACCAGCCGCGCCCTCTCCTCCCCACGTGAGCTGGAGCCGGAGCCCCACCCGCGCGCACTAGCCAGGGGAAGCCAAGTGGTGCTAGCGCCTGGCTGGATTCCGGGACCCAGGGCGGGGTCGGCCCCGCGGATTCGGATTCGGACCCGGACCCCGTGCTGAGGTGCGGCCGGAGCCCCTTGTTCCCTGGGCGTCTGTGTCTGATTGCAAGAGCGTGTGTGGGTAGGAGTGCAGGGGGAGAGGAACCAGCATGGGAGGGACTGGTGGGATGTGCATAGGGAGAAAGGCTGCCAACGGTCTGTAAAAAAAAAATAAATGCAAATTTTCTTCTATCTGTGAGTCCTAATGAAAAGGAAATGTCTGTAAAAAACAAAAAAAACCTTTCCCTTATTCAGCTAGCGGTGGATTGCCGTGCTGCAGTAGCTTATCAGCTCCTGTCTGGCCCCCAGGCAGTGGTCTGGGTAGTGGAAGAGGGAAGTGGGGACAGGCTGCTTAAGAGGCAGGTGGGGAGGGGAAGAAGAATAGCAGCCCAGTCCTCAGGCAGAGCTGGAGCCTCCCTTCTGGAGCACAGCAGGGAAGGGAGAGCTGAGCAGTGAGTGGACTCGGTCCTGCCGCTGCTGGGAGCCGAAATGGGCTAGGGACAGAGGCTGCTCCAGGGCCCCCTGCTCAGTGGTGATTAAGGAGACACAGAGCAAAGCCCTAGGCAAGTCACAGTGAATGTAATGTCAGCTCACATTGTGGTTCACTGCCAGGGTTGTAGAACTATCTTCGTGTATTTGAACAACAAAAAGTTTTGGATAGGTAGAGGAGGTGGAGCTCTACAAGATGCATTCAAAACTCATCACAGCAGGCTGCATGATACCTGTGAGCACTACTAGAGTGCTCCACGCCAGCCTCACTCTGTAGGTCCAGTGTTCACTGACTGCTGCAGGAGTCCTGGGGAGCCTGGCTGGAAAGCAGGGATTTCCCTAACACCTCTTTCCCCTCCCCTCTCCAGTTGTCAGCTAGTAACGTAGTGTTACACCAATTTAGTCACTGGTTGGAAATGACTGAACTGAACTCTCTAAGAAGTAAGGAAAGCAAACGAGGAGTCTGGTGGCATTTTAAAAGACTAACAAATTTAAAGAGGTTTAGATGCCACATCAGATGCTTCTCAGTTGGGGAGGATGTTTGCTTGGTGTTGTGGGATCTCCCTTACAAGCAGTATCTGATTAGCAACAGGCTCTATCTTTTAACAAGTATTGGGCTGGTCAAATAGTGCTTAGTTAGACTCCATACAGGGTCTTTTGTTATTTTAAGTGGCCATTATAGGCTGAAATCACTGGTAAGTGCTAGTGTTTAGACCTGCTATGGGATGTCATAGTGTTTCTGTGGAGAGACTGCCAACCTGCATCATCATAAGTTCCCGCAGAGACCTAAAATCACAAGGGTTATGTTGCAATGTGGAGGTGCCTTCTTTCCTCTGAACTGTGGGTCTCCAGTACTCACCAAGGAGGACAACACAGTGAGTAGGGTGCGGTGGCAAGGAGAAGGGAGAGGCACATCAAAGGAACATTTGTTTGTTGAACTGTAGTTTAGTGACTTTGTTTCCGAATGCTAGATTTGTGACTGGGAAACTTATATAAATGTTTCCTAGTAGGCCAAGATTGTTATAATGCTTTATATGCCAAAGTCATTATCTCACACTATCACTGTCTTGAGAGGTCGTAATCTTGGATAGCTTCTGTACTAAACATTTTTTATATTTTAATTAATTTTTACATAAGAGCATGAGAATGGCCATATTAAATCAGACCAACGTTCATCTAGACCAGTAACCTATCTTCTGACAGTGGCCAGTGCCTGATGCTTCAGGGAATGAACAGGACAGGCAGCCATGGAGCTATCCATCATCCCTTTTCATCTGATCCCATCTTCTGGCAAAAAGAGACTAGGAACATTTCAGAGCACAGCATCCATCCTGCCCCTCCCAGTTAATAACATTAATGGACCTATTCTTCATAAACTTATTTAATTCTTTTCTGAAAACTTGGCCGTGGTCTTGGCCTTCACAACATCCTCTGGCAAAGAGTTAAATAGGTTGACTGTGTGTTTTGGGAAGAAATGCTTCCTTTTGATTTCTTTTAAAACCTGCTGCCTATTAATTTCATTGGGGGACGTCTAATTCTTATGTTATGTGAAGTATTAAATAGCATTTCCTTATTCTCTTCATACCAGTCAAGATTTTCTAGACCTCCATCATATCTTCCCTTAGTCATTTCTTTTCCAAGCTGAAACGTTGCAGTTTATTTAGCTCTTCTCAGATAGCTGTTCCGTGCCTCTAATTATTTTAGTTGTCTTTCTATGTACCTTTTCCAATTCCAATATACATATTTTTGAGATGTGGCAACCAGATCTGCATGCACTATTCAAGATGTGGATGTATCATGGATTTATACAGTGGCATGATATTTTCTGTCTTATTATTTATCCCCTTCCTTTCGTATTGATTCCTAACATGCAGTTAGCTTTTGTGCCTGCCACTAAACACTGAACAGAATTTTCCAGAGAACTATCCACAATGGACTCCAACGATGGCATATTAAGCTGCATCAGTAGGAGTGTTGCCAGCAGATCGAGGGATGTGATTATTCCCCTCTATTTGGCACTGGTGAGGCCACATCTGGAATACTGTGTCCAGTTTTGGGCTCCCCACTACAGAAAGGATGATGACAAATTAGAAAGAGTCCAGTGGAGGGCAACAAAAATGATTAGGGGGTTGGGGCACATGACTTACAAGGAGAGAATGAAGGAACTAGGCCTATTTAGTCTGCAGAAGAGAAGACAGAGGGGATTTAATAGCAACCTTCAGCTACTTGAAGGGATGCTCCAAAGAGGAGGGAACTAGGCTGTTCTCAGTAGTAACAGAGGACAGAACAAGGAGCAATGGTTTCAAGTTGCAGCTGGGGAGGTCGAGGTTGGATATTAGGAAAAAACTTTCTCACTAGGAGGGTGGTGAAGCATTGGAATGGGTTATCTAGGGAGATGGTGGAATCTCCATCTTTGGAAATATTTATGGCCTGGTTAGACAATACCCTGGCTGGGATGATTTAGTGGGAGTGGTCTTGCTTTTAGTAGGTGGTTGGACTAGATGACCTCATGAGGTTCTTTCCAACCCTAAGATTCTATCTCTTTCTTGAGCAGTAATAGCTAAGTTAAACCTCATCATTTATATGTATAGTTGGGATTCTGTTTTCAAATGTGCTTTACTTTGTATTTATCAACACTGAATTTTATCTGCCATTTTGTTGCCCAGGCGCCTAGTTTTGTAAAATCCCTTTGTAAACCAAAAAACCCACAAGGATGTAGATAAAGAGCTTCATAGAAGGCTTGAGTAGTCAACTTTGTGTGGTAATCTAATAAAATGGTCATAAAATACTTTCCCCCTAATTTCAGTTCCTGGGGAAAACACTGCTGGAAAGTTCCCTCTCCTGACTGTGTAACTGACCCAGGCAAGGCCATTGGCTTGGCTAGCCCTGCCTGCTATAGGCTCAGCCCTCTTAGGGCTGCTACAGTGGGCAGAAGGGGAGGTGGAGGTGCTCAGTTTGCTGCTGAGTGATCGCTCTGAGGAGGAGAGAGTTGCTATGACTAGCCTTGGGCGAGGGCAGAACTAGACATGGAGAAGCAAAGCTGGAGGGGAGTTGTTCTGCTTTTATCCCCTTACAGTGGCAAGGATGGAGGGGATGGGGTAAGAGAAACCTGGTGACAGGCACTGAGGGGTTAAAATAGGAAGGACTGAGAATGTTAAAAGGGATGGAGTGTAGCCAGGGAGAAACAGGCACCCTCTAAAAGCAGGTAAGACAACAGGAGCATTTTAAAAAGAATAGGGTAGTGGATGTACCTTATGTTATAGGTAACCAGTAAACCCCGATTCTCTAAAGAATCGCAAATTGAATGGGCGGGCTCATTGCTGGCTGCGTCACTGGGCCAATCAGTGAGTCAGCAGCCAGGCAGCAACAGGCGATGCTGACCAACAGGCGACGCTGATTCGTACAGAGAGCCGCTGGGTGGGCAGGAGGGCAGCCGTGCGCGCGAGCTATCTAATCCACAGGCTTATGCACGGCATGGACGTGGATTCAGCTGCTGTGTGCGCATAGCTGTATCAGTTATATGCGCGCGCAGGAGCTGCGTCCACATCCCGCCGTGCATATATACAACTGTGGTTTAGTTATATAGCTGAGCTGGTTGCAGGGGTTTATACAAATAAGGCAAATGGATTATTGCTAAAGAAAGTTACACACCTCTCCCCTGCATGGGAATTGAAAATGTGACAGTAAAACCACTTTGTTTTCTCCTGTCAGTGCTGTATCTCTTTCCACCCACACCTGTTATTAAGCCAGTTTGTTAATAAATATTAATATATCTGTCTGTTTTCATGTCCAGTTTTCAAAAATATTTATTTTCACTTCATGTTTCTGGGTTGGGCTGAGTGGCTTAGGTATTTTTGAGTTAGCAGAAAGTAATTTTTTTTTTTAAAGAAAAAACCACCAAATAGCATTCTTTCTTAAGGGACGGGTAAAAAGTGCACGTGCAGGGGAATTCCTCTTGATACTTTCCGTGCACATTCAGCTCCAAAATGGTTTAATTTTCCAAATTGAAACCTCAACTAGCTAGTAACTCAAGTCCTAATCCAGCAGAATATTTAGGAAGGCACCTAATTAACTGTGAGCAGGCAAGTGATAGGCTTGAGTTAAGATTACACATCAGCCTAAACACTTTACAGAATCAAGGCAACATGGTAAACTAGTCTCCAGCTCAGTTTTTAAAAAAAATGTAAAAAGCATTATTTTAAAAGATAATCAGTGTGAGATTCAATTTTGTGCATATACAGAACAAGCAAGTTTAATTACCGGACTAGAGCAGTGTTTCTCAACTGGTTCTGTGGAACACCAGTGCTCCGCGGACATAGTGAAGGTGTTCCGTGACTGACCCTTTTCCCTCCTCATCCAGCAGGACAAGTGGCTGAATGGTTAAAAAGGAAAGAGCAATGCAGGGAGCCAACACGTTCCTGGGAGATTTGAAATGTCCAAGCCACAGCAAAGCTTCCAGGCATGCATCGGCATCCCCCAGTGCCTTATACTTTTGCTGTGGCTGGGGCATTTTAAATTTCCTGCCACTATTACTGATGACATCGAAATTGCTTGGACATAACTCACACGATAAGACTTCCTTTGACAAATCTTACACAGGAGAGATTCACTTAGTTTGAACATGCAGACCCAAAATTCCCATTAAAACTTGAGTAATATCATTTTCAGTTTTAAATAGTGTGCATAATCATTATTTTTTTTAAAAAAAACCCAGATCCATAAATGTTATATTTGTGATATTTTATTTAATTTTTGGTTTCCTGAACCGTTTTCACAGAAATGTGGAGTACACAGATAATATGAACATTATAGCCAGCGTATACTGGCTTTTTTGAGAGCGTTTACATCAGGTGTTCCTTGTAAAGTAATACTTTTAGGTGTGCCCTGGTCCACGAAAGATTGAGAAACACTGGATTACAGTGTACCATAAACACATTGTTTCATAGTCCCATAGACATGATTCTATACTGGTGTTTCACACTGATGTGGCATATACCTTCTACTGCGCAACGAGGGGAGTTCAAAGTATTATAAATTAGTAAACAAAGCTGTATAGTTTCCTGAATAAACAGATAAATGGAAATTAAATTTTTTTTTTAAAAAGCCACTACCATATGAAACAATTTTACATGCTATTGTTATAAACAACCCCCTACAGTTATTAAAATAATAAGGTAAGAAGAAAATATCATTTCTTTTTGCATTTGCTTTGTACATTTAGTGGTACTGCCTGTATAATCATTTTCATGCTTTCACTGTTATATGGTTAGTCTCTGATAGGGCAATACGTTAAAGATCAACAAGACAGGATGAACCAGGAGAACATATAGAGAACGTGGTATATAGAAAAGATTGCTGATATGAATATATAGTTGGATAACACGTAGATGGACATCCCGTGGACACTGGGCAGAACAATGGTCACCCTCTTTCTAGCATCACAAGTAATAGTGCAGCTGCACTAACATGGAGTTCTTCCATTTCTCCACTGCAGACCCCTATTTACATAGTGGTTCCATGAGGGAGCTGCAGAACTGCTGTCATCAGTTTTTTCCTCCACTGGATGCTCCAAGATCTGCAGAACCGACCGGTAATTCCACAGTGGGAAATAGCTTCTCCTGCCAACAACAGAGGAGCTTTGGGGACATTCTGAGGTACTCCTTGCATAGTTTCCCATTTTTAAAAAAATGCAGTGTGGTCCCAAGCATTTAGAGGATTGTTTTTTAAGTCTAGTTGGAAGGAATGTAAACTAGATGAAAATGTGCAAGGATAAATGTGGGTTGAATATCAAGGAAACATTCCTAACAGGGAGGCTTCTTAGGTCTTAGAACAGTCTATTTACAGTATTGGCAAAAGCACCATCACAGGGGCATAGCTAAGGGTGGGCCTTGGTGGGCACTGGCCCACCCTCTTTGAAACCTCGCCACCCAATCACAACGCTTTCTTGTTACCGAGGTAACCACAGCTTCTCAGGACTGTCAGGCAGCTTTCCGCTGATTGCCAGAAGGTCCTGCTTCTTGCCACATGGCCACAAGTCTGAGATCAGGAAGCAACAGCTTTGAGGCTCTGGTTGCTAGGTAGCAAGAAAACCAACCTAGCAACAAGAGGCTTCTGGCCACATGACCACAAGCAATGTTAAGGAACCAACCCAGCCAGAAAAAAACTGCTTGTCCTGAGGCAGATGCGCTAGTTGCTAGCTTGCAAGGCAGCAGCTGCACTTTGCTTCTTTTTCTACCTGCTGAAAATCAAGGGCAATTTCAGACTGGACCACTAAGATTCTCTGCACTATACAGTCACTGTGGATTAACTCTCTGGGCAAAAAAACCAGATACAATAATCATGCAGCTGGAATAAATAATTTACTGAAACTAATTAGGGAAGAGAAAGATTGGCCATTAGCCTAAGCACTGCCTTCTCCTCCTTTTCCTTCCTTGAATCTTTCAGACTTCTATGCAACATACAAGTTTAAAGATTTCTTTCAGTTAGTATTTTTTAAAATATATTTTTCATGGCATGGTGAGTAATGAAGATCTATGGTATTGTGCAGCACAGACACTTGTGAGTGTTTTGATATTGGGGTTCTCTTCTAAGCAGCATTATTTGGATCATACATAACTTACAGACTTTACCACTGTGCAGTTATATTCAGAGTGAAGAGCAGCTAGGCCCTCTAAACCAGTGATTTTGAAACTTAGGGTCGGGATCCAGTACTGAGTCACAAATCCACAGGCACTGGATCACGGCACCCCCTGCTGCCACCACCAAAAGACTGGAATGCATTGCGCAAAGATGTAATTGTTGGTTGTGGGCATAAATGATTTTTTTTCAACTGGGTCCCAAGGAAAAAAGTTTGAAAACCACTGCTCTAAACACTGTTAAAAGAGCTGCGGGACAGTAGCAGGTGGACTATTTACTGTCAAAGCTATCATGCCAGTGATCTGTCCTCACTGTCAGTATACTGCTGAAGACTAGTAGGTTAGAAGATCACACAGTCATTAGCCGTGAATGACAATCTAATCCGAATGCTGGTATGAATGCTTGTGCACTACTGGAAGCTATGGTATGTGTGGATAAGAGGTGCATAATTGTGCTATGGAAACCAGCTCTGATTGGCACGTCATAGTTTACTAGTGTAGACAAGCCATAGATTAAATGTAAAAAAATGAATCTGAGGCACTGATTAGGCTATCTAGTAAATATGTCCTACACACAAAGGCCACACCAGAAAGACTTCAAACCAGCATAAGAAAAATTCCTGCCAGCCTGCCCACATACATTCCTCCTCATTTATTTTTATGCACTCATATACTTCCACAGTTTGCCAAATGACCTGCATTACAAGGATGCCATGCATGGGTGTAAACTAATGCCAACATCCACATTGTTTGAGGCTTTTGGGAACACTAACCTACAAATTTGTCCTGGATGGGGAAATGATTGTATCAACTCCGATACAATCTGATAGAGCGCCATAAGAAATAGTAGGCCTTGCTACTACAGATCACAAGAGATCACTCACTGAATGGGGTTAAAGGCATGGTGGTGTTACATATTTCTCTCTCTGCATTTCAGCTCAACAGTTGAGTTTAGAGTTTAACAATGCTTTAAGAAAAAACAAGCATCAGCTCTTTATATGCTCCCAGACTTGGAACCAATAAATCAATCATTGTCTCCTGGATTTTCAGCTCCTTAAAACACAAATTTCAAATTAAATAAAGAGCCAGTAGAAACAGAACGTTATTTTTTAATGGAACTGGGATGAGAAATTTTATTCAGCATAAGAAACTAAAAGCATGACAGAAATGTATGAATCTTAGGGAATCAATCACCAAGATATTTTTGAGGGCACAATTACCCCTTTCTAAAACACACTTGTAAACAAACTCCAGTAATAAAATCACCAACATAGTATTGCCAATAACTAAGTAATGATCCTTGTGTCTAAATAATCTGTCTGTAAGCACAGCTTCTACAATTCTTTAATTATTTATCATGTGCAAAGCTAATTTCAAATAATTTGTTCCTCCAAGTCTGGGTGTTCAGCGCAATAGCTAGCCTGAATGACTGATGATAACCACTTAAGGGAAAGCCTTTCAAGTGCTCCTTACTATGCCATTACAGCTGTATTAGAAACCTCCAATTCGGTAAAACTCTAGACTAGATGATCAAATATCTAATAGTTCAAGATAGGGTTTATTTATTTAATTAATTATGTTTTTTAAAAACTAACAGAACCCTGAGCGAATAATGGATTTCAATATTGCCATCCCCACGTTCAAAAATCATAAGTGACTGAAAAATAATGAGATTTATAAATAAAATTAGTATGTGTTATATTACACTTTGCCTGCAGCATGTGCCTATCTGACATTTTCATGCTTTTTGTTGCAACCATGAAGACTAAACACTTACTTTTTATTTAAAATGAAAGTTGAAATTCTCATGTAATATCAGGTTCTAGCAGCTGGGACTTTAAGAAAAACCACTAAGAATCTCAAGGTTCACAATAAAATCAAAAGAGTTGGAAAACTGGGATTTCCTGTGTAGCAGTATCTCTTTCGTACATATCTGGATTTTCATATTTTCTAGGTCTGTGCATTGGAACAAAATTATTAGACGCATTACTATGCAGTATCTGCTTATAGTGCTAATTTAGCCTGATGCGACTTTTATGATCTACTACTTTAGGAGACTGTCAAAGCAGTTCGTTTTAGATGTGTAAAGTTGGAAAGGTCCCTCCAAAAGGTTCAGTCAATACAGACAACACTGAAGAGGTTTATTTACAGTACTAGCACCGGGAACACTGAACAAAACAGTATCGGCTTCAAAATGGAAGTAACATGGTAATTGCTTATATGCACATACTGCTTGTTTACTGGTTTAAACTAGTTTTCTAACAATTCTTTGTTTCCTTTGGGAAAAACAACTCAATATATGGCAAAAGAATCAGGGTGATGAGAGGAGGTGGTCTTGACAGATAGGGGAATACTAACTTCCATATAAGGTAAGGGGGGGGTCGGATAGGTACGTGACATTAGGCAGGGAAGGGTACGTGAGAAGAGACATTGGTTCAGGGGAGAATACGTAACAAAAGACAGCCTGCATGCCTCCTATTTGGTCAGCCTCTGTATTTATGAGGCCTAGTGTGTTGGCATGGATATTTTATCCTAACAGATGCATTAAGAGACAAAGACCTATTTTACCCCTTGTCTTCTCAGTACTCAAATAGAACAGTTACTGTACTCTGCTTTGATACAAAATTGAAGTCCCTGGAAAGCATGTGCTGGAAATGGTTAGAATTTGAAGGGAGTTTAGTCAGTCATAACATTCTGTAAAGCATTACTTCAAAGAGTACAGACACCCTACTTGAAACAATAAAAATTGTTTTAGTTCTGCAATTTGAAGTTTGAAGTAATCTAGCTTCAACCCCCAAGCTACAAGACTTCAGTTCTTTAACATTATATCTAGATGGCCCTTCACTCTATTTCATTAAAAGTAGATATCTAGTTGCATGCAGTCTCTTAACTGAAAATCTGCATTTCCAATAAGAAATTAAAAGCACAAACACTTTTCTGCTAAAATGTCTGTCTGCTCTACTCAATACAGCAACAAACCTCTTCAGTTCATTCCTTTTCAATGTCCAACAGTTACAAGAACACTAGAGAGAGGAAAAGAATATTGCTTGACTACAGTGATAAAACATAAGGCAAATATACCTCAAGGGACTGGGTGAGGGAAAGAAAGAAAAGGTAAGTAATAATGGACACTTTGTGCTCTGGACAAATTGAGTTTCATCTTTCTGAAATTAACTGGTTATGTTCTGTTTGGATAATCAACAAAATCATCCTCTCTAATAGAAGCCACAAAATAACACCTGGACTTTCTGAAGCTTTGTTAAACAAGATGGACTCTCATCCTATAGTGAAGACCGGCATTTTTAATTAAAGAAAAACAAAACCAAAAAAAGGAGACCAAAGTATTAGCTGGAAAAGGATACTTCAGACAGGTTGGGACTAAGAGGATCATTGTCAAATGTCATTATGGACATGATGTTGCCCCTCCATAGTTAAGACTGAGTTAAGTTTTTCACATAGTATTATTACAAACAACCCCTACAGTTACTAAAATAGTAAGGTAAGAGGAAAAGATCATTTCTTTTTGCTTTTGCTTTGTATATTTGGCAGTACTGCCTGTATAATCATTTTCATACTTTCACTGTTATATAGTTAGCCTCGCTAATAGGGCAATAAGATAAAGATCAATGTGACAGGATGAAACTGGAGAATACAGAAAGAGAACACATGGCCAATAGAGAAGATTTCCAATATGACTGTATAGTTGGATAACGTATAGATGGACATCCCGTGGATACTGGGCAGAACAGTGGTCACCCCCCATCTAGCCCCATGGGTAACAATGCAGCTGCACTAACATGGAGTTCTTCCATTTCTGCACTGCAGACCCCTATTTACATAGAGGTTCCATGAGAGACCTGCAGAACTGCTGTCATCAGCTTTTTCCTCCACTGGATGTCCCAAGGTCTGCAGAGTCGACTGGTAATTCCACAGTGGGAAATAGGCTCCCTTTGTCAAATGGATGAGCCTTGGGGACATTGTGAGGTACTCCTTGCAGTTTTCCATTTTAAAAAAATGCAGCGTGGTCCCATGCATTTACAGAATTCTTTTTTAAGTGTAATTGGAAGGAATATAAACTAGATGAAAGTGTGCAAGGCTAAATGCAGGTTGAATATCAGGAAAACGTTCCCAATAGGGAGGCTTCTTAGATCAGTCTGTTTACAATTTTGGCTAAAGCCCCATCTTCAGAGTAATTTTTAGTTTGTCTGGAATGTATTGTAGAGAGCAATCCTGCATTGGTGGAGGGATGGATAATAGACCTTTTCCAGCTCTACTTCCTATTGGCTATATAAAGATAAATTGCCTTAATCTGGGCCCTAGATACACCATAAAATTAATCTTCCTGTGGCTATGCCCCTCAGCAGAGAAGCAGTGGAATAAGCACCTATTCTCCATGAAGGGTGGCTATATTGGGGCTCTCTAATGCTATCCTAGCAGTTGGCTTGAATTGGCATGGAATTCATTAAGTGGTGTGGTTTGAATAAGATGGGTTCATTACCTGTTGTCTTCTTACCTGACTCGGGGACTCCTCTGCTGGGAAAGGTTTGTGCCATCTCAATACTATTAAGCTGTGGGTCTTGGAATAAATATCCAATAGAGCTCAACTGGGCAGCTCAGAACTTGTTTCAGGCTTTCTAATGACTCGGGCAGACATCATTGCTTTGGTTATTCAGGTTTGCCTTTGCAACCATGATAACTAGAAACTTGCCTTTTTAAAAAAAGTGATAGTCTGATATAATCATATAACTCCCTGGGCACAGGGCTATAGTTCCTCTGCCTTAATCAAGCCCTGAGGCCATATGCACATTGTAATTGATACAGATACTTATTGCATTTACTTACATGTTCTATCCTTCTGTTCTCTGAAATATCCTCAGGAGGCGGTTTGAGATCCATGTGTACAAGCGAGCCCATAGGGAAATGGCTCATCATAAGTTCCATGGGCTGAATCCTCACTCAGTTTGCAGTTGCTAATGTTGAATAACCCATGTATGGATGCACTGTTCCTGTATTTCTATGAAAACTTCCAGTCGTGCATAGATGTACCTTGAGATCACTTATCCTGGCACTATAGAGATTGCTGTATAATATATTAACATGTCTGATTTATGAATTTTTTTAACTTTGATATTAGCTCCACCAACTCTTAGAGGGATTGTAATAAAAAAAAATTCAATATGAGCAGTGAGTGAGTCCAGGAAAACTACCCATGCTGCCTTGTTTTCCAGTAAATTCTTGTCAGTCACTAAATGATGTATGTCAGTAAAGTGTAAATTAAACAAGCATGGATAAACTTACATATATATATATACTTACATATATATAGGCTTCCTGCCAAGGCACCTATGATGATGTACAACATAATAAAATAATAATAATAATTAATAAAAAAATCACACCAAAAAAGCAAAGGGTTGTTTTTAAAAATGAGGTGGAGGAAGGGTTTGGAAAAGAAAGTAGCAAAAATAGAGCCAGTTGTGATCATTCTTTGTAGGAAGAGAAATATTTAAAGTACTTTATAGCAGGAAGGCACAATCTAAGATAGAGTGGAATATAAATAATAAATTATAGGACCTAACAGCTTAAAATGTATCTTCAACCTTCAGATGTAGACTCCCTCCTTCTGCTTAATAGTATATACTTTTATTATAGCTCTCATCATTCATATCAGACCAGAGCTTTAGGGCCACATGAAAATTGTACAAAAAATAGCCTATTTTCAGCTTTCTTCATTTAACATCAGGCATTGCACTGTAGAGATGCCATGTCCTAGCAAGGAAGGCTTTTTGATCACAGTAATCTTCCCCTCGATTTAAAAATGAAAGTGCATTATATGTGGTAAACAGTAGTCCCTGTGTAGCACACTGATATAGGTTTAGATTCAGTAGATATGGAATTTTGCATCTTTTTAACTATAGAATTTGTGTAGAATTCTGTAGCCATAATTTGGCTTCCCTGAAATTCATGAATAAGAGTCCTTTTGAGAAGCTTCTCTTAGCCTTGATAAGGCATTTTGTGGTATTTTTAAGTCAGGAGAAAGCCTTACAATTCCTTACAATTTTTGCCTTTATTAAAAATCGCCATCACTTCTCATCGTTTGTAATCACACTAAGGGCACATTCTGCTCTCAGTGACAATACAGCAGCCACTTTTGCAAGTGAAAGTGAGACTGTCCCTGAGAGGCCTCACCGCTTCTCCCTCTACCCTTATCTCTGGGTACTCTCATCCACAAACACAAATTTAATTACCGTCTCTGGGTGGGCCATCACAGTTCTACCGCTATGCTCCAGACCTGTCTCCTGCCTGAACTAAAATCTTGGCTTGTGTCTGACTTCACCTGGAGAATGGATGTCTACCTGTCAATTCCAGCTCAAGGGGACTAAAAGCGGAAGTGGGGGGGGGGGGGGTGGGGTTTTTACAGAGGGCCAAAGGGGAGGGGAGGAAAGAGAGGAGAGCAGAAAGGGAATCTTTGGGATGCAGTAGATTGAAGGTAAAAGAAGAAATAAGTGAGGAGCAGGAGGAGAGGAGACAGAAAGAGATGAGAGCAAGGGAGTTGCCAGGACAAGGTCAGAGACTGATGTGTGCAGAGAAAGATGTGTGCAAATAACTGAAGACAGAGGCTAAAAAAATGGGGAGAAAAGGAGAAAAGTTATAGAATGACAGCTTCTCCATCTCAGGAGTTAGGAGATGGTAAGTGAAATTTCCCCCCTGAATAGCTAGCAATGGAGGCCTGTGCATTTAAGTTTGTAGTTTTCAACCTGAAAAGATCACACACAAATTGGGAGTACTCCTAAAATTTAAATCTATATAGTTAGCAGAAGAGACCAAAACTATTGTTAAGCTATTAGGACTTATGAACCAGTCTCATGATTTTTTTCAGTCTAGAAATCTTTGAACTCTTCATACAGTATTGACAGAAACACTTGTTAAAGAAGCATTTATTCTGTGTTCATCTCTGTAGTATTTCAGAACCTAGTGCAATGAATGTGAATTATGCTTACCTCAGGGCATGAGACGTCAACGTGCTTCAGTTGCTAAAAAGCTTACTGTTACTTCTAAATAATTCTCTAAAGCAGGGATCAGCAACCCCCACCACGTGTGCCAAAAGTGGCATGCGAGCCCATTTGGAGCAACACATGGTGCCCTCTGCAGCACTGCTGAAATTGCCACTCTGGGTGGCTCCTTTTGGCAGCCTTCCTAGAGACCCTCTCCCCAGGAAAATGGCAGAGAGGAGCCACACCAGTTGGCGTCTTTCTGCAGCATGCCTAGGAATTGTCTACACCTTACTCCAGCCATGGCCACCATCAAATTTTCAGGCAGTGACCACTTTTTTTTGATGGATGGGGCCGCGGGTCAGGGAGGAGGGGCTCGCATGGGAGTTGGCAAAGGTTGCCAACCCCTGCTCTGGTCTTAGCAGCACTCAGAAGATCAGGAAACTATATACATCTTGATTAAATAACTCATTTCTATGTAGGTACATTGTTTGGCACATACTGTGGTAGTACAGTTGCTGGTTAATTTTACTGGAGGAACCTCTAAGATTTTCAAAGCAGTGCAATGTATTTTTCTAATTAAGTAAACTTGCTTTGTAACCGTTCTGGGAAAAGAACTTGCAGTAATGTGTCAACCAAGTAATGACAAAGAATGAGATCAACAAATTTATGATGGCCAATACAAGAATTAGTTTTCTGGTTAAATGAGAGTTCATCAGATTTATAATGGTTTAGACAAGGGCGATTAGATATTTTCATAATAATGATCGTTCTTTAAAAATTGAACATCGTATGTCATACAGATTTTTCTACTATAAAAAAAGTTATTAATCTTAATGTTGTTTGCCATGATAGTAGACTGCTTAAAAATTTGCTTCCATAGTTGATGTATTTTATATTAGTTAGCTCTAAAACTGTTTCTACTTAGTAATCATATATATCAGTTTATATGGATAACTAAGTTTTAAAGAAGTTACCAGCCACAGCAAGTGCACAATTTGTTACACTAACCCTACTGAATAGTTCTTATAAAAACACAAAGCTTTTAAAAATATTTTATGTTTGTGAGCATGAGAAAAGAAACAAGTAGATTAAAAAAAAACAAGTAGATCATTGCACAGAATTATTTTTGCAGTGTAACAGTTTCCTTTCAATGAACTAAATAGGAGTTTGGAAGAGAGTTTTGTCTTTTTTTAAAATGAATTTCATTAATATATTAATATAGGAGAAATTTTATTTGCTCTATACATTTTAAAGGCTTGTCTTCATACAAGCTAGGACCAAAATAACTAAAATGTGTTGTAATTAACTCCTTTAGTTATTTCACTGCATGTCTCAGTGTGGACACTTATTTCAGATTACCGGTAAAAGTGGTCCTATTTCAAATTTCATTAAAATCGCCCCCTCCCATCCACCCCCTGCAAAAAAGATTACATTTAATTTAAACACCCAGTCTGGAGTAAGTGTCCACACCGAGACTTGCACTGAAATAACTAAAGGGGTGAATTATAATCTGTTTTAATTATTTCAATTTCAGCATGTGACATGACAGAGACTTAATCATATTCCATAAATTACTTTTGGAGATTATGCCAGTTAGCTAACCATTATTAATGAGTATAAGAAATACAATAATTAGTTAATGAATAAGATGAGAGATTAATTTTGTGCTGTCTCACTCAAAACTCTCTCTTGGTTCAATGTAAAGAAATGTAAAAGAAGGAATGCACATTTCAAAAGGCACTATCTAGTGCCACTCAGTGTTCAAACAAGGTATAGCTTTAATTTTGGTTTTATATAGTTTTTAGTTTTAATATAGTTTTAATTCTTGTAAGTATGTTGCCATCTGAAGTCACCCCAAATGATTATGACATTTATACCTTGTTTAGTAGAAACAAGAGGAACTTTGAAAGTGATTAATTTTATGTTGTGGCATAATGTCTGTCGGATATATAAAACATGAAATTTTAAGGGTAGAGCACAGATGTCTTGGGTACACATTTGAGAAAAAAGAAACATGCCCAAAATCCACCTTGTCAGAATGGGGTCCACTACCACATATGGAAGTATTAAATGAACTGAAAGAAGTGCTTGCTGCCAATTGCAAACGAGGCTTAATTACACCTTTCCTTGATCAAAGCCAGCAGAGAATGTCATGGCCCACTGCTGAAAAAGTCCAAGTGTTCCTCAGAGACGACACCGTTAACCCTTACTCTGAAACACAAGATACCTCAGCCTATTCTCAAAGGCTATGTCTACACTGGCAAGTTAGTTCAAATTAAGGAGGCTTAATTTGAACTAACTAAAGCCATGGCTACGCTAGGCTTTAGTTAGTTTGAATTAAGGGCTTCCTTAACTCGAACTAATAAGTTCAAATAGGGCTTCAGAAGTAAGGCTTTAATTTGAACTAACTAGTTCGAATTAGCCAATGTGGCCATGTTAATTCGAACTAATTTCTTAGTTGGAACTAACCGGCCATTGAAATGAATGGGGATCGCTAATTCGAACTAAGCAAGTGCCATGAATGGCACTTGCTTAGTTCAAACTAACTTTTTCTAGTTCGAATTAAGCTAATTCGAACTAACCAAGATTAGTTCAAATTAGTTAGTTTGAACTAACTAATTCGAACTAATTTTAGCAAGTGTAGACCTAGCCAAAACCAGCCAACCAATCTTTTTAACTACCACCTGGTCTCTAACCTCTCATTCCTGGTTAGCGAGATGTTGATAACTGGCTTAAGAAAATCTAACATTTTGCATCAGGATCCAAGTCTGGCATTAGGCCAAGTTGAAGGAGGGAAACAGAACTTGTAATAATCTGGATGACCTCCTCATAGCTTTGGATAGAGTTGACATGACAATAATACTACTCAGTCCTTCATAACCTTTGATGCTATCAGTCAAGAGATATTGTTGAAAGATCTGTTGTTTCTGTATGGAAATGATAGAAACATTAATTTCTTTCCAACTGGTCCCAAAAGGACAAGGAAGGCATCTTCCCCAAAACCTCTGATATGTACAATCTCTTGCAAAGTTCAGTTCTCTCACCACTATTTTTCTAATTTGTATTTGCACCACACGGACCCCTAAATCATCCCCCGTCATCAGCACTTGTCACCTTCCTTTAAAAGGTATATATTTTTCTCTCTTCACCAGCCTGCTCAAATTCCCTCACTGAGGATCTTGGGAGGTGAAGAAGAGCCAGGGTTCAGAGGTTTCCTCAGCCATGAAGTTCTCCTTCCTCTCCTTGGTTTAGCTAGGAGTGGTTCCTCTTGTCTTGTACGGAAAGTCATCCAAGTGACAGGAGGCCAAGCCTGGAGTCCTCAAGTGGACCATATCCTACATACAAACTCAATGGTATTCAACTTTTAGAATATTTTGGGATGTTGCCTACTGAAAAAGGCTCTTTCAGAAGCAATATTTAAAGAGAGAGAGACTGCTAAAGAAATAAGGATTCTAAGCATAGTTTAAGTAAATTTGAGTTGATGATGGCCTTTTAAAAAGGAGTACCATCAAGTATAGTAAATAAGTTGCAAAATGCATTGTTCATTTTTTTTTTAAATCCCTAATAAATATAATTATGTCATGAAAACTAAAATTAAAAAAGGGTTTGCAAGGATGTAAACTCTATATGCTTGCAGTGTTGTAAACTAACATTAAGAGTTATGCATCAATGTCTGACTAAACTGACTAAAAACACCCAAAAGCGAACTGGAAGGAAAGAAGGTAAAATGCTGTTTGTCTATTGCATAAGGACTTGACTGTTCCTGCCTATGCTCATGTGAGTTTACCCATGATTTTAGACAAAGTCACAAATTAAAAATTAAGGGAGAGGAGGGGCACCTGCAAAATGGACACCAATTTTGCAGATTGCTTTAAAATGCTGCATAAAAATACGAAGCTCTATATTCTAAAATACTGTCTGATTCCTTTAACATGCCTCAGATCAAAGTGGGCCATACCTGAAACTTAAAGATAAGGCTCATCTTCACTGATGAGTTTGTCACGCTGGTTTCCCACTCTGGCACTTTGAGTGCAGAAGTGGGGGCCTGCAAAAGGCCTTAAAAACACAGGTCCTAAAGCCTTGTCTTAAAAGTCTCCAAGGCTATGAATTTCCTGGCCTTGGAGTGGTATTGCTGCCACCACCCAAATGCAAAACCTCTTGAAAACCCAGGAAGGCTCACTTGGGAATTCCTTCCTGTGAGGTACCCTCCATCGCCCTTATTCCTCCCTGAGGAGAGTGACTGAACCCCAGCTGTGGTATAAGCTCAAAATGTGACTGAATCCCCCTTAGTAGTTGGCTGCGCAGTCTGAGGCACATGCACACAAAACCCCTTGTTGTTTAGGACACAGAAGCAAACTTATGTTAAAAGGATAAAGGCTTTTTAATTAAAAGGACAGCTAAGAAACACAGAGAGTTGCTTCTCTGGGATTTAACTTGGGTTGTTGCAGGATGGGAGGGGGTACATGTGCTCAGCACCAAGGAATCCAAAAAAAAAAAGAACCAAAACAAAGAAATACCCTGAACACGTCTAGCTAAAACAGTCCCTGTTCTACTCATGCATGGTCAGTTACAGATCTGGGCCCTTCTTAAGAATGGATGTCCTTGGGTTCTCCTGCTCCTTCCAGAAGCTCTGCTGCCACCAAAACAGGAAACAGGTAGGGCTGCTGCTCCAATTCAAAAACCTGCACTCTGTTTCTATTGGTTGTCCTGGGACTTCTCTAGGACTCATTGTTAACCCTCCCCCCCCCCCCCCCCACGGTTACTACAGAGTTAATTTATGCTTCGCTCATAACTCAAGTCCCATCACCGTACAAAAACCCTTAACTCAAATACAGAGATGCTTCTAGTTTGAGTTGGCTGGCTTGACAGAAGAATCCTCAAGCTCGAGTTAGCAACTGAGGATTTGAGCTAACACACCCACACGACACAGTTCAAGTGTTATTTTGCAGTGGGGCTGGTCTCACTGGAGCAAGATTAATTTGAAATGAGCATAAGTAACTCTGCAGTGAAGACATACATACAACCTCATTTTCCCTAAATAGCAGCACCAGAAATTATTAGAAATTGGTCTTGCCTGTAGGTCCCAGAATTCATTTAAAACAAAACAAAAACTTAAGAAGCTGTCTTTCCTGATGGTGGAACTTTGTTTTCTTGGGTATCTAATAAAGCAGTGGTTCCCAGCCTGTGGTTCAGGGACCACTGGTGGTCCGCAGAGGTATTGCAGGTGGTCCATGGCGATGGGGGAGATAATTACTACAGGTAAATGTACTGTGAAAAGTGCAATATGTTTGTGAGTGAGCATAATAAATTATTAGAAATAGCTGCATTTTCAGTACTTCTTGATATATAAGTTTGACTCCGATCAGCCATAGGCTATGTTAAAAATGTTTAAAATGGCTTGCTTACATGGTGGTCCACAAAAGCTTTTGATGACAATGTAATGGTTCACATAAAAAGATACGGTTGGGAACCACTGTAATAAAGCATTCTTAAGAGACCCTCAGTTATTCATTTTATGTTTAAACATTTCTTTCCCCTCAGTTTCTCTCATAATTGTTTTCAGTTTGGGCAAGTTGACCTTTCTAAAGCAATAAGTATGTTTACTGGTTGGGAATATATTCTATCTGTATATAGCAAATGAAATTAAATCATGATCAATTGTAGACAATAAATTTTTCACTCAGTGTTCCAGGCATCTTTTTCTTTCAGAATGCGGTTAAAATAAAAATTACCCAGAGTTGCTTTCAATACTTTTTGAACTAGAAAGCTATCTAAACTCTACAAATTCCAATGACATTTTACCATGGCAGCATGAGACTTCCAGAACATGTTCTCCAGATTGAAATCCCACCTGATAAACAGTATAGATAGATTCCAAAGGGGTAGCCGTGTTAGTCTATTGTAGAAAGACAACAGAGTCCTGTGGCACTTTTAAAGACTAACAGATTTATTTATTTATAGATAGATAGATAGATATATAGATTATAGATAGATAGTATAGATAGATGTTTGAAGAGCTGCTTAGTCTGTTCCTTTGTCTGATTTAGTGGAGACACCTTAACCCCACCTTGTGATTTATCATTTAGTGCACTGATCCATAGCATTCCAGGTCCTGTCCTCCTGAATTGTCAGTAATACTAAGTAAGGTATCAGTACCTTTAATGGAGGGGGCACCATGGTTCCAGTACTTCCCACTTTCGTTTTCACGGGAAGGGGAAGAAGATTCTTCAAAGAAAATAGGGAAATTTAAATAAAAAGGTAGTTAACATTAACTTGCCTCAGCCGAATGTTAAAATTGAAGACAGCCCTTTTGTACAGTCTAAGTAATGTACCTTTAGCCTAGTTCTAAAGTCCTTTCTGTCCCTTGAACTCAAACAATGTTTCCATTTCATCTCTCTCATTAGGTCACACGTCTAGTGTGTCTGAATACAGATAGTCAAATTCCAAAGGGGTAGCAGTGGTAGTCTATTGCAGAAAAACAAGAGTCCTGTGGCACTTTTAAAGACTAACGGATTTATTTATTGCATGAGCTTTCATGGGAGAAAATCACACTTCGTCAGACGCTTTGAAGAACTTTTGAAGATAAATAAATCTGTTAGTCTTTAAAAGTGCCACAAGACTGTTGTTTTTTTGAATACAGATAGTGCAAAGGACCTCTCTACATTAGGCGCCACCCATCCTGCAGACTAGTTTAAAACCTCTTTCAAACAGAATGGATAAAAATAAATGACTTAAACAATTTAATTTAAATACGTCTATTTTAAAAAATGTCCTTAAAATTAAATTTGAAATTATGGCCACCTATGTTAAGAACTAATATATTAAAATAAGATAAAAATATTAGCAGTACATGTTTGCTGCCCAAGTTTTAAAGAAAGTGAAACTAATGAATTAGTGAAAAAAATCACTAGCTAAATACCTAAAACCAGAGTTTGTTGAAGTGCTAAACCAGCTTTTGAAAGAAGTAGCCTCTTCCACAGGTTCAGTAAGAATATTTTGTTCAGTTTACTCAACTGTTCATTTAAAATTAAGAAATCCATTGGAAGTTGAAAAAGGAGGAAACCTGTTGTCCTACTCCCATTTAGAATAAAGACCAAGTGTGAGAGAATAAGAAAAAGTGCTAAAATCTGGAAGGACATGCTGACCAGAAACGAACCAGTCCAATTCACTAACTACCATCATTTAATAAACTGATTTTAAATACATAACATGTTTGATAAACTTTTCTTGCATATCCAGCACATTTTAGATAGTTTAATGAAGAAAGGTAAAGTTTGTATGGTTTTTTATTTGAACTCCAATTTCCAGCTTAATAGAGCTTAATAGATTTTTGTTTTTACATTGAATTAAGTGAGGAATGAACCAGTCATCTTTTTCTGTCAGAAATAGGTTAAAAAAAAAAATCGAATATATGTATGTTAAGCTATATAATTTTACATGTGTAGAAACTGAGTGTATCCTGCTGGTAGCAAAAATAAATACCAAATTTGTATAAAGGCTATATTTAGTTGTAAATCAAATTTCTGTAATTATATAATAATATTTATAATAATAATTATTATTATTATTAATTTCAAGGCTATATTTAAGTTTGTAAATCAAAGCTAGCGGCTTCCTGGGGAGAAGGGATCAGGGGCTCCCTTTTTTCCCTGCCCTAAGTCGACTTATCTTGTAAATCGACTTAGAGTGTCCACACTGGCTTAAGTCGACTTAAGAAGTCAACTTAAGCCTTAAGTCAACTTAAAACTAGGTTTAATTAAGGAGCATCTTAAGTCGACTTAAGGAAACTCCAGTGTAGACACAGAGTAAATTAAGTCGACTTAAGCCTGCTTAAGCTGACTTAATTTACTAGTGTAGATGCACCCCATGGCATTATATCTGTTTTAAGGATCAACTGGGATACTTCAGAGAGGACTACCAAACTTGAATTTTTCAAAAGCATTAAATTCACTGAACTGTAATGATGGGGGAAAAAGTCATCTTTTTCAGAAGAGGTAGCATTTTAAGGATAAATTGATTAATGACACATGATTCTAACAGTAAAGACCTACTTTAGCAGAAAAAAGCAGATTTGCATACATGCAAATTTGTAGAGCCCTGCAAATCCGCAGATATCCGCATTCGCAGATACAATGCGGATATCCGCAGACCATTTCTTGCAAATGCAGATCAGATACAGATCCAAATATTTTTATCTGTGCAGGGCTAGAGCATTTCAAATACACGGATATCCGCGGATACCTGCATTATATCCGCATCCGTGGATACAACACGGATATCCGTGGACCATTTCTTGTAGATGAAGATCGGATGCGGATCCACATATTTGTATCCATGCAGGGCTCTACGAATTTGTATTTACTTTACACTCAGACAGCCATATTGAGACAGGTACCCATCTAGGTATGCCTGCCTTACATGCACACCTCAATTTGTATGTAAGTAAATTCCAAATTTACAATCACAGTTGTATGAACAAACTAGATGTGCATTTTACACTTGTGTAGGTGTGCACTTTGACTGAAAAAAAAATCAGTTCCAAAGTAGTTATACTAAATAATGTTGCAGAAATAAATGCGGCCGAAGATAGCCTTGCATCCTAAATGTTTTGGTTTGCAGATTTTATTTTTCTATCAATCAGCTACTCCCAATTTTCAATATGCTGTTTGAGCTTTGACAAAATTTATCCCCCTCCTCCACCAATTTTCAATTTTCCATATTCTTTGTCCTATTTTGCGATGGTGTTGAAGGAAGAAATCCTGACCCCATTTATATCAGTGACAAAACTGCCATTGATTTTGATAGGCCCAGAACGTCAGCTGAATGCTCTACTAAGATTTATTTAATATACAATCAGACTTATTTCTTTAAATTGTGTTAATGTAAAATCTATGAAAATACAGTAGAAGCCCATTGGGTAGAACCTACGATTGCCAGTGCTCCAGGATTATGCTGAGTCTCTAGGCATTAAAGATTAAAGCAGGTGATGAAAGCTCCAGGAATGTGCCCAACCAAAAGTGGCAATCCTAGTTAAACCTGAGCAAAATTTTGTCTCCAATAATTTGGTTTGTGTAAGGTTCTGCCTTGAAACTATGACAAAGGAATGGCCACAAGAGGGCTCTCTGATGTAACAGCTGAATTTCAAAAGACAAATATCAGGCTGAAAGGTTTATGGAAAATAACATAACCCAGGTGAAAATGCAGTAGTCATCATAATACTGATAAAGCAAATCTGCTTGTTGGTTTGTCAGAGGATATTAGAAAAAACTAATTAGGTATTGTTATTTACCTAAAATGCTGTAGTTCATGGAAATTCTCCTGATTTAAAAGTTAAAAATAATTGGAGCTGCCGCAATCAGATGAAGAGAGTTGCTGGGTGAAGCAAGAGTTTGATAGCAAATCAAATAAGAAAAATATTTCCTTTTTTTACTCCCATGGTTTGTCCCAGGAAAGTCCATTTTACTTTTCTTGACCTGGAGCTAATACTGACGAGTATGAGCAGCTGTATAATGTAATTATTGTTGATATATTTGTTAACGATGATATCATTAACATAATAAGGTCATAAGCAGAGGCAAAAATTGTTTAATAATATAAATTTGCTTCTTCGGATCACCATAAAATGTCTATCCATTTAGCTGAGTGTCTGGAATGAATAAACAACTGCTATTCTTACGATAGCAAATTACACATTTTTATCTGCAGTAAACAAATCCTACATTATCTAGAAATGACAATTTCTCACTTTTACTCTTCTACTATTGGTAATAAAATGATTGTGTTACAAGTAACTTGTACTGCTCTTAACTTTGCATAAGCCTAGCTCGCTCGCTCTCACTCTCATGCACACGCACACACACAGCCTCCCCCATCAATACGGTAGGCTTCTTTTTTGTTAACATTACATCAATTGAAGAACTCCTCAGGTATATAATTTAGGTACAGATCCTGGAAAGAAAAAAAGCATCTGTGTAACCTTATTTAAGTAAAGCTGCACACACATTTAAGCATTTGTGCAGTCTGCATCCCAGTCCTTTACCAGCTGTAGTATTATTAAAACCAATTGAAAATTCAATTGCATAGCTATTAACACATTCTTAATTCAAAGTTTGTGTCTGAGTTAGATGTAACAGAGAGCAAAACAAAGATAACTCATTAGGAATTTCAATTAAACTGAGTCTCTGACCATCATGGCAGGTATGAATGCCCATTCAAATCTTACTAACTACAGCTGCTTTTGCAAATAGTTATTGAAGTTGGTTTTGCTTAACATGGTTTGGTTAAGCAGAAAGCATTAAAGATTTTATTGTTTAAAATTGGGATTATTCATTTTTTGTTTCCAAATGAAGAAATGATGAGTAATGAAAGCCTGAAAGGTTTTATTGGGAAAGTGTTTATTCCTGATTTTTGCCTTAGCAGTATCAGATGCAACAAGTCTGCTCTTTTCTTTTTGCTGGAAGACCCCCTGTAGACCTTAGAGCAGTGTTTCTCAATTGGTGGATCCTGATCGCCAGAAAGGGGGAGATGTGGCAAAAGGCAGTGAAGAAGATTGCAACACACTGAAAAAATTATTACAGTCTAAAACAAAAAAAATCTCACCCTCCAGATGCTTATGTTTCAATGGAAAGGGGGGCCCAGTTTGATCAGTAGGATAACCTAGTGCATGAAGTTGCAATTGAACTCAAATTTGGCCTGGCTACCCCTATGGAGACAGTGATGATGAGGGGGTGGGCCAACCTGAGTGGGTGCATCTACATTTACAAGTTAGGTCGATTTAAGGAGGCTTAAGTCGACCTAAACTACTCCGCATCCAAACTGGGCTTTCCTTAAGTCGACTTAAGCATTTCCTTAAGTCGACTTAAGGAAAAGTTAAGTCGACTTAATAACACCTCATTTCAGATCGACTTAACACTTAAATTGACCTTATTAGGTCGACCTAAGCCAGTGTGGACAGGGATTAGCGCCTAAATCGACCTTATTAAGTTGACTTAAAGTGTGAAGTCGACTTAATAAGGTCAAAAGGGGGCTATATCTACATTAGAAAAGTTAAGTCGACTTTTGTTAAGTCGACTTAATAAAGTCTACAACTTTTCTAGTGTAGACATAGCCTGTGATACTGTGACCCTGTAAACCAGGCTGCAATGCGAGTTGGTCTGGAGGCCCGGAGCAAACTTCCCATTTTGCCCCTTGTTTCCCTAGGCAGCCCCACGTGCTGGAAGTGTTCACTCTAGCTGAACTACAGGAGAGGCTTGGGGGACAGGAGCTCAAAGCAGAACAGTCCCACAAACCTGGTACCAGGGTGGGATTATCAAAGGGGCTTTAGGGGCTTAAGCTCAAGACTCCGGCAAAAAGGGGGCCCCAGGCTCCAGCCCTTAAAACCCCTCTAATAATCCAGAGACCCTGCTCAGCGCTGGCAGGGCAGGAGTACAGAATGCAGGCCAGAACCCACTCACTCCACCCGGGTACAGGGCCAGCTGGTGCAGCCTGCTCTCCTTCGGCCGGCTGTGCAGCTCTCCTAGGCCTGTGGCCTATCGCCACACCATGCTGTCTTTCCAGGATCATATTGTGGCACCACTCTAATAGAATCAAGCCTCCTTAGAGTCCCCTAGGGTATCTCGCACTTTACAGTGTGTGGAAGCTGTGCTCAGAGCATACACCAGAGGCTACTTGTATTCTGCCCACCTGCCAGTGGCTCTGTGTTTTTTCCCATCAACCCCTTTCCCCCAAACAGTAGATGCTGTCTGTGCCCCTTACTCTTTTCCCCTAGACCAAAGACCCTCCCCGTCTCCTTTCCCAGGAATCCTGTGCCCCCAACACCAGGATTTCCCAAATCCCTTTGGCAGTGCTCTGTATACCCTATCAAGGGGTCCACTCACTGCAACACGACCTGCTGCTGCCAGTTATTGCGGGAGAAGCAAGCATTATAATTATAACACTTTACCCCGTCCACACAGCACTCCTTCTAGTGAAAAGGAGCGTTCACACACTCCTTTGAATTTTCGCTAGAAGGAGCAGTGCATTGTGGGCACCTATCCCAGCATGCACTGCTGCTGCCAGCCGAAAGGCTGGCAGCAGTGCTGTTTCCAGCTTGAGCCCCAGTACTGCCCCGGGGCTCAGCTGGACTGGGGCTTCCTTGCGGCAGCCAGGGCTCAGCTGCAGCCGGCCAGCTGAGCCTCGCTGAGCCCGGTCTGTGGCGGGGCTCAACTGCCGCGAACCCCTGAGCCCCGGTCTGTGGCGAGGCTTACCAGCCACTGGCCCACTGAGCCTGGGTCGGGGCTCAGCCACCGCCGGCCAGCTGAGCCCTGGCTCAGACAAGCCCCGCTGTGGCAGCTAAGCTTGCGGCTGCAGGGGCTCCAGCCACTGGGCAATTGAGCCCCACCGGGGTTCAGTGGGGCTCAGCTGCCACAAGCCAACTGAGCCCCGGTCCCTTGCGGTGCTCAGCTGGCCGGCGGCTGAGCCCTGCTGCCTGCCAAGGACTGCGGCTTAGCTTGCCGCGGCTGGAGCCAGGGCAGTGGGGCTCAGCTGCCAGTTGAGCCAGAGTCACATTGCTCCTTCATTACCAAACACATACAAATATTGCCTTCTGACATATTACCTATTGAGTAGCTTCAAACTCTATGCTTCCTAGTAATATTTATATTTGTGATAATTTAATCTATGTATTTTAAATATTTTTCTTAATGAGGTTTCTCTGGAAAACTGCAGCTGCGCTCCATCCACTGATTCCTTTTTTCCTCTTGTTATCCTTCTCTCTTTGCTAACTCTCATTGCCTCACATTTCCCTTCCTTAGAATTTTGTGCTTCTTCCACTTACCGCCAGATTCTGATCTCAATTACACTGGTAACCCCATTGAAGCCAACAGCATGACTCCAAAGTTATGTGGTATAACTAATTTGTAAGAAGTGATTCACTTTAGGGCTGCTCTTGAAATGCCGACGGGAACCATTCTGAATCACTGGGAGACTTTGAGCTGAACCGCAGCACTTCAAAGAAAGCCATCTTTGGCTTAAAGAAAAAATCTAATGATAAAATGACTATTTTTCCCATGCCTAAGGTCACAGACATAATTCACAAGAGATAAAACTTTAAATGGCTTATGTAAATAAAATGGCCAGTGGATTCAGAAGTTATTTTTGACTCAGATTGAAGGAAAAGCTGGATGACTTGACCTTGAGTTCTAAAGTATTTTTATGATAATTTTAAAAGCATCAACTATTTGTGATTTGTTTTCAGAAGGTGCAGGCTGTATCTGATGAATTTTATAAATATACAAAGCAGTTATAATCTAAAGAAAATATTTTTCACTCAGCTTAATATCCTATTCAAGGACTCAACTGCAATAGCTGCACCTTGCTGCTAGGAAATCTGTCAACTGAAGAGAATTTCAAGTCCCAATTGTATTGAGCTGAGTAATAGATTCTCTAGCTGTCCTTCTCATCTTTTTGGTTGAGTTTTTGTTTGCTTATTTGTTTCTGGTGCAGAGTAGAGTCAGCTTCTTTTCCTTTCTCTGCCTCAAAGGTGGGGTGCCCTGGTTTCTCTTTCATATTCTAGTACAGTTTTCATTAGACCAAGAATCATATAAATTGTTTCATTTCTGGGGGTGGAGGACAGCTTTTTAGGATTTAAGACAGACCTTTCAGCATCCAGAATGAAAGAACTTTAAGGAAGATCAAAGGCTGTAGCTAGTAGTTGGGTTATAAACAGCATATTCTGGTATGATTAAAAAAAAAAGTAATTTAAGGGCATTTGGCAGTGTGGGGGTAAGATTGATGTATCTGAGATACTTTAAGGCAGTGGTTCTCAACCTGTGGGTTGGGACCCCTTTGGGGGTCGAACGACCCTTTCACAGGGGTCGCCTAAGACCATCGGAAAACACATATATAAATATACATATATAAATAATTTTATGGTTGGGGGTCACCACAACATGAGGAACTGTATTAAAGGGTCGCGGCATTAGGAAGGTTGAGAACCACTGCTTTAAGGAGTAAAGTCTTTACTTACAGACACTAGCATTTTATGTTTTATATTTTCTTTTAAGGCAAATCTAATGAAACAGCCAGTAAAAAGTATTAAAATATTGATACCTGACTGAATGCTCCAATAGATTGTTTTAAAATAGTCATAACAGCATATTAATAGTAATAAGCCTATTTATTGAAGAAGAATACACTATGCAAGTCTTGGGAATTAGAGCAGTTGTACAGCTCCTTTAAAAAAAAATTTGCCATTGGTAGTAGTGGGCTGTGGCTGGGAAGCCTTAAGGAGGAAAATCAAGATTCTTTTGCTCTGCAGATATATGCTGAAGTATAGATATTGGGCTTTTTCTCCCCAACTTTCCATTTTCTTAACAGGCATTAACATTTTAAGCACAAAGCTATAATACTTGTTAATTTTCCTTTGAACAGTTATGGCATCCTTATTTTGTTTTTGTCTGTTAAATACTGAGTACAAGAGAAACAAACAAAAGGTTTGCCAAAGGTGGCCATGTTAAGCTAAGTGAGCAAAACAGTCCTGTGGCATGTTAAAGACTAACAAATTTATTTATCGCATGAGCTTTTGTGGGAGAAATCCCACTTCATCAGATGCTTAGAAAATGAAAAACCTACAGTATGGAAGGGAAAACTAAACACTTGGCTGGATTTACTCTTCCCTCTCATACTGTAAGTTTTCCATTTTCAAGCGGCTGACGAAGTGGGATTTCTCCCACAAAAGCTCATGAGATAAATAAATTTGTTAGTCTTTAACATGCAACAGGACTCCTCGGTTGTTTAACAAAAGATACAAATTATTCAGAAAGCCAGCAGGTGGCAACTGATAGACTTCTTCACTTGTTTATTTTATTTCTGATGTGCAGTGAGTACTTGTGGCAGGTACTCAAACTGATAGGCCCCGAGTCCAGAATCCATCTTTAGCATATCAGGCTTCCCCTTTAATGTGCCTGAATCCTGACCTACAAGAAGAAAGTAGTTCAGATTCCACACACTGTCATTCTTTGGCAGTGATGTGGATATTGTCCACAGAGAATTAACCTGCACTATGGACATAGCCAGGGTCCATTTGGCATAAGTCCCAGGGGTAAATGGAGTAGAGCAGCACATTGATTAGTCTCTCTTAATGGAATCTAGAATGTCCCAATTTATGCCTTATTAGGCAGATACTACCGCAAAGGGTGTAAAATAAAATGTGAATAATAAAAGACAGACAAAACCAACCAACAACTTTTAATTAAAATTAACCTGGGCCAAATATGAATTACGGAGTTAGAGGTGATGAGTTTAGTATCCCATGATCAAAATGGATGAGACTCTCCTAAGCTGCAGGAAACTTCAGCCTGATAGCTGTAAAGAAGTGAAGAGTTTGCAGTAAAATTAGAAGTACTGGTGTTTCAATTAATCTTATGTAACCAGGTTCAGGAAAGTCAGCAATATCATTAGCGTTTTGGGATGATTGAGAGAATGCATTTAAATTTAAACTTATGATCTGAAATGATCAGTAAACATTAACACGTGAAACCCATGAGTACTCAGTTCTAGTCACACCTAAAATACAATGGATCAGATCCTCAGCTGATGGACATGTTTCCTTGAAACCAGTGGAGCTCATTTATGCTGATTTATGCTGAGGTTCTGGGCCCATACTTCTGGGAAAGAAAATTATCATGGGATACAGCCTACAGAAATTTCTGCTTATCCACAGATACCATAAATAAATCATATAATGCTTTAAAATGTTTTGGCAAAGTCAGTAGAGAGCATTGTTTTCATACTTCTAAAATCACATTCACACAAAGTACTGATCAGTAAGGGTTGAATCCTGTAAGGTGCTGAAACTGTGACCTGGATCTGGCAAGGCACCTAGGAACATAAGTAATCCCACTGAAATCAAGAGGAGTCAACAGGAGTATTTAGATACTTGAAGTGTAGCACATGCTTTGCTGTTTTGCTGAATTGGGGCCTATGCACCCATTCCGACGCTGAACATTCTTGTTCTTGGCAATGCACAAAATCTCCAAGTATATTTCAGTTTTTTGCTAAGGACTTGATATTCTTTTTTTCGCTCTTGCCATTCTCTCTGGTAGCTGCAGAAAACAGCACTGTTTTATTTTCATTTTGTTAGTAGTTAACTGTTAGTTAATAAATGAAAATAATATTTTTCTAAGTTTTAAAATGGAAATCACTGATAGAGAATAAACATGAAAGATTACAGCAGGGTGTTGTCGTAAAGCCACTGTTCTGAAATATAACCACATTTTAATGTGTTAATTGTCTGTTAAACTGTCCTCTTGTCACTATTCAATATATAATATTTGTGTAAACAATACTTCTTAAATTGCTATTATAAATATGTAGATGGTGTACTAAAAAAAGGATAGATATAACTGTTAAATCTTGCTGCTTTTTTGTGCTGTTTCTGGCACAACACTGTTGCTAGAACTTTGGTTTTATAACTGGCAGTGGGCCAGCTGAAGAAGTTCCGGAGCACCCACAATTCCCATGGATTTCAAAGTTGGTTCTGGCTGCTAAGTACCTTTAGGATATGGCTTTTATTAATATACAACTTTGTCACTTATTTAAAAGAGAACTAGAGTCTACAGATGAGGCTTTATGATTTTGAAGACAGAGGCTTGATTATTAGACTGCATGGGAAAATTCTGTTCATTTGCCTAATGAGAAACCCATAAAGAAGGAATTTTCGATTTCTTGTTGCCTCTTCTGACAATATTATTATTGATCAGAAGTCACAGCTGCATAGAAATCTTTAATAGAAAAAATCTACTGTGTCGTCCATCACCTTGCTAGTACAGAATCATTCTCTGTAGTACATTTTCCAAAGCTTTCTCCAGACAAGTTTTAAATGAATCACGTAATAGGTCTCCCACCTCATCCCCTGAGAATCTAATAGATCTCGCTGTTACTGAAATATTTCCTGATATTCTAAAGATTCTTTGATTAATTTAATCCCATTAAAGCTAGCAAATTGGATCATATGCTTTGGGGATTTTTCTGGTTTTGTACATACAAGTGGTTTTAATTTGTTCACTCAGTAACATCTTGCAACACTGATTGTGGAAAAGAACTGCTTTATTTTGTGTTTCTTAGGGTTTTTTTCATCATCCGTTCTTCTCAGTTGATTTTCCTTTCTCCTCTCTTCCCTGCCCTTTTTATTTATAAGATTACTGTCAGACTAAGGTAAGATTTAAAGGTATATTAATTTATTACTCCAGTGCTACTGAGGGCAAATCTGTATTAAATCCTTTTTTCACCTTTACTGTAGTATGAAAGATGTAAAGGCTATTTAGGAGTATAGACTTCTCCAGGACACAATGTTTTTCTATATTTAATCTTTTTGGGGAGGTTGTCTAATTTAGTTGTAGTTACTCTGTAACAAGCATTGAACAGAAGAATAAAAATAAATGAAATGAAGTTAATTATTATTCACATGACATCATAGGGTGTCATTATTAAAGTTAGGTGAGACCTGTATTTTCCTTTGGGGGGGAGGGGGAGTTCTGCAATTTTGAAGAATTTTCCATTACAAAATGGAACAAAACCAGAAATTTTCCAGTAAATACAATGCTGGGGAGAGGGGAATCTTTTTCAGATTGATCAAAACAATCCCAATTTTGACCTTTTAAAGCTTTTCTTTAAAATTTTATATCAAAGCTAATGAATTTCTGTTTCAAAAAATTGATTTGAAATCAGAAATTGAAATGTTCCATTCTGAATATGTAGAAATGGGATTTTTTTATGTTATTTAATTTTTTCATTTTGATGCAATGGAATCAATGTTTTTCTAAACATCTAGATTTTGACAAAAATTGCATTTTTAATTTCTGACCAGCTCTAGTCATGTGCTTTCGAAATTAATGGCAGAGTCCAGCTCAAAGGAGCTTACAAATATAAATGAAGAGTATGGTCAGAGGCTACAGGAGAATGAGTGTTACATTACTGACAGTGGCCTAGACCTACAAAGGAATTTAGGTCTCTAAATCTGGGGCTAGGGCACCTAACCCCCAGTTTTATGCTCCACTGCAATCCACAAAACTCACTCTGAACCCTGTCCCCAACTTGCTCCAGGCCTACATTTTCAGGATAAAAGTTTCCCTAGCGCCTAAGCTTGTGTCTTTGGGCATGTGCACTGATGCTATCTCCTGTCTAAGCCCCCAAGGAATCCATAAACTGGAGAATACAGGTGTTGTCTACCTAATTTGTATGCATCACCCAGTCCAGTAGGCAGGCTCAGAGACAACCTACTGGACTGGGACCAATTCAAAAATTGTTTGGGCAATGGTGGCCTGTTTTATAACTTTTAGTTCAGTAGATAGAAACTCACTTGGAATGTGGGAGCCCCAGATTCAATTCCCCCCCCCCTTCCTGCTCCCTCCCGCCTCCTCCCCGCCTGAGAAGTATTTGGACAGAGGTCTCACCTCTCAGGAGAGAACTCCAACCACTGAACCAAAAGTTACAGCTGCTGTGCAGTGATATCAGCACTAGCAGCACCATCTCCAGCTCTTCTGCCCTTATATGCATAAGCTGTCTGACTCAGAGATGGATTCCCATTAACAGAAATGGGTGTCTCCCTGCAGCCTGGATTTAGGGGCTTATCTTCATGAGAAGCATTCCAATAACTTGAAAACCACTCAGATTTAAATGCAAACAAGAACAAACTTTTATTCTAGGGGTCTTCCCCTTTTGGACTCCACTTCCGGGTTTCCATGCCTCATTAGCAGCCATTCCCAAATACTACAGGTAGGGCTTAGGACACACCCATCTCCTCAGCATTGCTTATTGGCTAGGTTGCATAGATAGCATGCTGGCTTTTACAGCTCCCATTTTAAGGTGTCTATCCCATCATCCAGATCATTAATGAAGATGTGGAACAGAACCGGCCCCAGGACTGACCCCTTGGGCACTCCACTCATTACTGGTTGCCAATTAGACATTGAGCCATTGATTCCTGCCCGTTGATCTAGCCAGTTTTCTATCCACCTTACGGTCCACTCTCCCAACCCATACTGCCTTAACTTGCTGATGAGAATGCTGTGGAAAACTGTATCAAAAGCCTTGCTAAAGTCGAGGTATAACACATCAATGGCTATTCCCGCATCCACAAATCCAGTCATCTCATCATAGAAGGCAATCAGATTGGTCAGGCACGATTTGCCCTTGGTGAATCCATGCTGACCATTCCTGATCACTCTATTTTCTTCCAAGTGTTTCAGGATAGATTCTTTGAGGACCTGCTCCATGATTTTTCCAGGGACTGAGGTGAGGCTGTAGTTCCCCAGATCCTCCTTTTTCCCTTTCTTGAAGATAGGTACTATATTTGCCTTTTTCCAATCCTCCGGGATCTCCCCCGTTCGCCACGAGTTTTCAAAGGTAATGGCCAGCGGCTCTGCATCCATAATTACAATTTGAAGTAAGACTTCCAGGGGAAAATAAAGAAGAAGAGAGAGAGAGAGACCTAATTAAATATCTACTGGAAAAAATACAGTACTTTAGACAAAATAGTCATGTAATTCTTTATCCATCCTTGTGCTAGGAAGTCTCATGCAGTAAGGTAGTTGTGTGGGCCTTGTTGGGACAGTTGGATCATGCCATTTGTAGAAACTAGCACTGGTCAATTTTTTTGCCTTTTCAAGGAAGGGAACATTTTTTATGAAAATTATTTATTTTGGTTGACATTTTTTATTTTCTTATTTAAAATTTCAAAATGAAAAATTTTGTTTAATTTCAGCTGGGAAGAAAAACAGTCTCTTGTTTTACTTTTTTCAGTTGGAAAAAGATTGAAGAAAGGAGGAAAAAGTAAAAAGAAGGTACGTTTCTTCCCTATCCTAGGAAAGAAAATTCAAACAAATCAAATATTTTATTTCAATTTTTTCATATGAAACCAAAAAAACTAATTTCTTTTGAATTTTGTTCTGCAAAAGTACTTCGGGTTTTTTTTGCTAGCTGTGGTACAGATCATAGCCACAGTAACTTACCTGTTGTCATGGGCTGGTGACTTCAGATAAGATGGTTGTTAAGTGTTTTATTATTCGAGTTTGGATTTTAATTCAGAGTATGAATTGTGGGGTTTTTCTGTGTATGTTGTATTTCTCAATGAAATATGAATCAAAAGATGTTTACAGCATAAAGAAGTTTACCTTGCCTCTAAAACAGTAAGAGATCTTTCAGCACAAATGTCTCAGTATTTCTGAACCTTTACCAGCCTGAAATTCCAGATTCCAGCTCATGCTGTTTATTTTACACAGCAGCTTTCCTATACCCTCATGCCATGTTAGACTAACTTACCTACATAGTGTGTATATTAAGTATGTTAATGCTATAGGCACATTTTCCTGAAGAAAGAATTGAAATTAGCACTCTTTATTACTCTCATACTCTGGCATAGCCAGTGCAGAACACACTCCCTTATTGCACAATCTTGCTGATATAAACAACCTTCTATCACTAATACAGCTTTATAAATGTACTTGCAGGATTGCAGGTTGCATACAATACTATTTCTGATGAAAACAATATATTTTAAATAAAGATAAAATGTTATTTAAAAAGAGATTCTTTTGATTCATTCAATATCTTGGAATTATTGACTACAAAAATAATATTAATCTGCCTATAAGTATTACAGCTTCAAAGAGTTTCTGATTTTTAGTCTGATTGTTGCAATAACTAATATCTTTCTAATTAATTTTTAAATGACAAGCGGTATCTGGTAGCCTGTATGTGCATGGGTATGCACTGGGTGGGTGGGGTCTCCATTTTGGTGTGGATTGAGATGTATTCAATATTTTAGCAAGACTTGTTTGAGGTGAACAAATGCTTCTTATTCTGGCACTGGCACAAAAGAATGTCACCATTTACATAATATATATCTCCATTTCATTGAATTTTCTTAGAGGCTGCATTTCTACACATATACACCTTCTACAATAGTAAGTCAACAGTATTAAAGTGAATAGCTTTATTTAATAATTTAAAGGTGTTTCTATTGCATAATCATATGGACATGGGAGGTATGTAAAATATTTGGTATTCATCTTGTGTTGGTCATGCACATAACTTGAAAAGTATAGCATGACCCTTATAAAGGATGGAACTATTAAAATTTGGAATGAAAGTGAAATGCATTTATACCACTTATAATGGCAGTCTCATCATAAATTGAGAGAGGAATAAATGAACATAGTGCCATTTCCTCTTCCTCTTATAATCTCTGTCACAATAATGAGACATCAGCATTTTTAATATGCTGTATTAGTAATGTACTCTGACCTTTACAAGTCTCTGCAGTTGAATTGGTAGTCATTTCCAGTTCCCTTATTTAGAATCTCAAAGACTTTTGAGGGAAAGGATGGAATAAGGAACCTTACAAACACTGGCATACATTAGTGTTCCAAGGTCTCATTTGGTACAGTCTGGCTCCATTTTCACAATTGTTGTGAGAATGAGAAAAAGCACAGACAATACTGCCATAAAATGGCCAAGTGGATAAGAGTTACCTTATTGCTTAGGAGGTAAGGGGAGGAATGGTGATAAAGCAGGGATGTGTAATTTGAAGTAGGTAGAATGAAACCATGGTCCTAGAAAGTATAAATATTCTAACTGTATTTTTGTTCAAAGTGATTTAAGTCTTTGTTTTTATTTGTTCCTTGCAGTCTAATTTCCTAGTAACATGCCAAAAGGTAATGCCAGGAAGCAATGAAATGCATACATGAACATTTGAAATGTGGTAAGAAATGCAAGCAGAAATTCAGCACCTTTCCAAGGAGCCAAGCAGCTGCATTTAGTTGCACAAAACTAATGGTGTGCTATTGACTCATTGCTGTAAAGTGAACAGATGGCAGCAGATGGCCATACATTTGTGAAATGAAGTAGGATTTCAAAACTCTGACCCTCTGAACTAGAGTCTCAGTGGCACACAGGAATTAGGTATGATTTTTATAAAGTGTCTCACCAGGCTTCATGACTTCTGTGCAGATTAAAAAAACAAAAAAGTCTCTCCGCTTGTACCTTTCTACAGTCCTTTCCCCCACCCCCCCAAAAAGGAGGAAAGTGGAGGACAGAGCACAGATATGACTCAAACTTGACAGAGGGAAGCAGCTATTTTGTATAAGATACTCCAAGGATAAAACAGAGAGAGATCAGCTATAAAAATTTGACACCAGTCTGTTTTTTGTTTTTGAGAGAGACAAGATGGGTGAGGGAGTATCTTATATTGGACCAACTTCTGTTGGTGAGAGAGACAAATCGTAGAGCTTACAAAGAGGGCTCCTTCAGGTCAAGACCTTGCTGTAGCTTGAAGGTTTGTCTCTCTCACCAACAGAAATTGGTCCAATAAAAAATATTCCTTCACCCACCTTGTCTCTAATATCCTGCAGCTATCACAGCAACAATAACACAGCATACAATATCGTTTTTAAGGCTTGACACAGAATAGTTACAGATATAGATTAGCATATTGCTATTTCAGTTTGATTTCACATAAATATGGCTTCTTTTATTTATAATCTATTAGGGCTGACACCCACACATAATTCCCCATGACTGCAGTGGGAGCTGCATAGAAACATTTGAGGGAAGAAATACATAAATCTGGTGCAGTTCCAAATAAATACAGCACATGCAACTGTGTTTAGGAACATTTCAAGAAACTGAATGTCAGTCCTCTGTACAATTTTTACAAAGACCTTGCAGTGGAAGCCAGTAATAACTCCCACATGCGCAGAAACAATAGTTTATGGGAAAAAATTACATTTCACTCTGCCAGCAGAACATACATTGTTTAGAAATTAATTCAATGCACAGGAGGGCCAGGATATGAAGCTGCTGAATTGTAGAAGTTATAGCACAAACAGAAATAACAAAATTCAGAATCCAGTGGTAAGTTCTCCTAAGGAATGCTATACCCTGGCATGAAGAAATCATGACAGCAACTGTCTCCAGGCAAAATTTATACCAGCACAAACAGGCAGTCAAGGCTCTTTGCAATGGGGTTCTCTCAGACAAAGCACAATGTGAATGTGCACAGAGAAGGAGGCAGATTGAAGGGGTGGGTAGAGGAAGTACTCTGCCTTTGTTCTGAATTGACCACTCATTGGGGATGAGAACGAATGAGTGGGGCAGGTTCTGTGGTCTGGAATGTGCAGATCAGACTAAATGATCATGATGGTCCCTTCTGATCTTAAAGCTTATGAATCTAAGTGCAGGTATGCATATTCAATGACCCAAAATCTATGCAGAGAATGTGGAGGGCCAGTGTAAAAGTCCAGTAGTTGTCCCAGGGGTTGGGGATTAATTCTATACCTTCCTCAGTTCCACAGTGTGATCTGCACACAGCCGAAGTATTTCAGTTTGAGAGGGGATGAATTCCACCCCCTCATAATTTCTACCTGCTGTATGAACACATTCTGCAACTTGCAGAGACAGAAGCAATATTTACAATAAAGGAAGTCCATGAATGAAATGTTTCTCCTATATCAGAGGTGCACAACCTGCAGCCCCCGCGCTGCACGTAGCCCGTGAGCATGTTTTGTGTGGCCCTCTGGGAGCGGAGCGAGCAGGGGATCACATGACATGACTCCCACCCGCACGTTGCATTTGTGGCTCTCGAGTGGCCTTAGAAAATGCAATTTGGCCCTTGGCCAAAAAAGGTTGTGCACCCCTGTCCTATATCAATAATTTTCAACATTTTCCATGCTGCAACTCTTTTTTGTCCTGCCTCCGCCCACCCCAGATTCTCCTCTCATTTAACAAATATGAGAAGGGCAGGGTAGTGTGGACCTCCCCTCCCCTGGCACCCATTTACCATCTCTCTTAGCAGAATTCCTGCTCTATATAACACAATATTTGCAGGTGTATTGTGGTATGACAAGAATAAAGTGAAAAAAAAAAAAAAAGAAAAAAAAAAAAAAAAAAAAAAA
>ML685793.1:8551945-8621660 GCA_007922175.1 Pelusios castaneus
AAAAAAAAAAAAAAAAAAAAAAAAAAAAAAAAAAAAAACCTAACCTGCTGTTTCTTTGTCACCAATGAGGACAGGTGGTAGGGGCCATTCTGTGCTTCTTTTTTACAATTCTGAAGATAGCAAACATTTTATATTATTTTTCTACCACCACAGTTCATAGCTTTATAAGTTAGATTGGACAATTTGACAAAGTCTCTTTTTAAACTGTGTATATGACTACAAGAAAGTCCTATGGGAAAAGGGCCTCAATGCCATCAAGATCGCAGAAGATGAAGCTGTTAAGGCACATGATATAATTATTAGAAAAACAGTGAGTAATTTCCCTTCTCCACTCTAGCCCTTGAAAAATGAATGAGGAAAAGAGTTGACTTTCATCAAACCCCCAAAACAGTACTCGCTCAGTCAGCATGGCTTTCTCTCTTCAAAATAAAAGACAGACGGGTGGTAGAACATATGTGCTTTCATTTGGAGGTACAGTATATATGTCTTTAGACTGTGAAGCATGTGCTATGCATCCTGCGTGACAGGCAGTGAAGGAAGAAAAACAACAGAGTCCTGTGGCACTTTTAGGCTATGTCTACACTTACTAAAATTAGTTCGAATTAGTTAGTTCGAACTAACTAATTCGAACTAATTTTGGTTAGCTTAATTCGAACTAGAAAAAAGTAGTTCGAATTAGCGATCTCCATTGATTTCAATAGGCCGGTTAGTTTGAACTAAGAAATTAGTTCGAATTAACATGGCTACATTGGTTAATTCGAAGTAGTTAGTCTGAATTAACCCTTACTTCTAATACCCTACAAAGTTATTAGTTCGAATTAAGGAAGCCCTTAATTCAAACTAATTAAAGCCTAGTGTAGCCAAGGCTTTAGTTAGTTCGAATTAAGCTTCCTTAATTCGAACTAACTTGCCAGTGTGGACATAGCCTTAAAGACTAACAGATTTAATAATAAAGCTAACATTGTTAGGAATCATTAGAAAAGGGATAAATAAGACGAGAGAAAATATCATATTGCCTCGATATAAATCCATGGTATGACCACATCTTGAATTCTATGCACAGATCTGGTTGCCCCATTTAAAAAAAGATATATTGGAATTGGAAAAGGTACAGAGAAGGGCAACAGAAATGATTAGGCATATTGAACAGCTTCCATATGAGGCAAGATTAATAAACCTGGGACTTTCCAGCTTGGAAAAGGGATGAGTAAGGGAAGATATGATAGAGGTGTATAAATTCATGTTTGGTGTGGAGAATGTTATTTACTTCTTCTCATAACAGAAGAAATAGTCACCAAATGAAATTAATAGGCAGTGGGTTTTAAGCAAACATAAGGAAATATTTATTTTCATAATTCACAATCAACCTGAGATGTTTATGACTATAACAGGGTTTGAAAAAACTAGATAAATTCATGGAAGATAGGTCTATCAATGGCTATTAGCCAGGATGGGCAGGGATGTAAAACCATGCTCTGAAGTATCCCTAGCCTCTGTTTGCCAGAAGCTGGAAATGGGCAACAGAGGATGGCTCACTTGATGATTACTTGTTCTGTTCATTCCCTTTGAAGCACCTGGCATTGGCCATGGTTGGAAGACAGGATAGTGGTCTGGATGGACCATTGCTCTGACCCAGTATGGCTGTTCTTATGTAAAGAAAAGAACAGAGGAAGAAATTAAGAGGTACAGGAAAGGTAGCTGAAATGGGGTGTATAAAGAATTGTATTTGGAAAACATGGATGAGATTGAGAGGTACCAGAAAAAAAGAAATCCATATATATTTCTAGTTTAACTGGAACTCTTTAAATGCCAGAGCCATGAAAATTAATTATATGCAGTACTAGTATTCATTTCTATAATTCATATCAATGTGAAAGTGGGACAGAAGATAGCCAAAAGTCTTTTCTAAAATAAGTTTAGACTCCTGATCCTCCAGCTGTATCCATGTGGGGACATTTACACAGAGTCCCACTATGGGGATCCCAAATGCATAGCAGAGGGAGTTGCACAACTGAGAAATAGGACTGTAGTTTTTCTGGGATGGAAAGATTAAATTCAAGATGACATTTTGTATAGTGGTGAATTCTTTGTCAGACATCTTATAAAGCACATAATATAACAATTCCAGTGGCATTTGTGTACTGACTGCTAAATTATTTCTGCTAATCACAATGATGAATGCAGTGGGTTACATTTATAATTCTTATTTATGTAGTTAGATTTAGAATCCCCATTCATAATCCTCATTTAAATTAATCCCCATTTAAGTCCTCATTTTAATTGAACAGATGCCTATTTTGTGTTGAAAAGAGTAATCCAGAAAGAGAACCATCGAAGAGCAACCAGAATTGCACACAGGATTCGAAGTATGGGTGTACCATACTTGGGGTGTACCATGGACTTACAAAGTGATATGATAATATTTTCTATCTTATTTCTAATCCTTTCCTAATGGTTCCTAACATTCTGTTAGCTTCTTTGATTGCTGCTGCACTTTCAGCAGATGTTTTCAGAGAACTAGCCATGATGATTCCCAGATCTCTTTCTTGAGTGGTAACAGCTAATTTACACCCCATCATTTTGTATGCATTGTTGGGATTGTTTTCCAATGTACATTACTTAGTATTTATCAATACTGAATTTCATCTGCCATTTTGTGGCCCAGTCACCCTGTTTTGTGAGGTCCCTTCTGTAGTTCTTTCCAATTTCTTTTATTTTTTAAACTATCTTGAGTAATTTTATAGTATCTGCAAAGGCATTTATTGCTTACTTGTAAAATATTGCTAAATAGTGTGTGCTCTTGATACTTTAAAGAGTTGCATATATTTTAAAACAATTTAGAAAAAAAAAATCTCCCCACTCCGAGACATTTATGCTAAATTGCAACTTCTGTACAGAAGTGTCTTATCCTTTGAATAATGGTTTGTAATACAAATGCTGTTGGTTATCTGAAGAAAACTCATTGTCTTCAGCAGGATGTTTTTACACAAGTTTAAGCTGTAGTTCATAATAATATTTTCTTTGAAAAAAGATAAAACTACTTCTGGCTGCTGCAGGTAGCATAAATTCCTCATGTTGAGTGAAATGTTAGCATCTGAATTTCAGTTTTGTGCATATATTGTCATTGAATGGCCACTAGGTACAGAATAGATAACACTGCATATCAGAATATAAAGTGCGACTTCGTGCTACTTCTAACTCTGTCATTATGATTGTGTACATATTCTCCAGTACAGGCTTATAACTTCCTGTGAAGGATATGATAGAGGGTCAGAGTGTACCTGGGACAGAAAATGTATGTCAGGTACAGAGCCACGGCATCCAACGCTGCAGAGACTCTGAGTAGTGCTGTAGCCAACGGGACAACTCACAAGACTGCCCTAGATTAGGCAAGTCCCCAGCACTTGTAATAGCCTCAACGTCATGAAAAGCCAAGATTTTTACAGCACGGTATAATTTTGTTAGGGATCATTCAGTCCCCCTTTTGGTGTGACTTTAATGGGACCAAGATTTTAACCACTGTACTTTGAGTTCAAAATAGTCACAGTTACTCACATATTTGAAAAGGGAGGAAAAGAGGACGTAAAGATGTACCTTTCATTTTTCACTTAGATACTTTTCTTCAGCTAAATCCTAAACAGCTTCTGTTCTCTTTATATTTATTATTCAAACACAAGTGTCTTTATCATGCATGAAGAAATATGGTTTTCAAATAAGTCACAAGCATTTGAAATCAGTATACTGAGCTATTTAATTTTCCTGCAATGATGCAGGCACAAGGAAATAAATGCAGCTGTATATTTCAGTGATTGCACATTCAAATAAGTACATAGGAGAAGGAATGCTATTGAACTATGCTATGACCTAAAGATTTCAGCACATTTAATTTATTCTGTGACTGTACATTCTATTAAATGCTCTGCTAGAGACCACAGCGAGTGGCATTGTATAAATAGCTAGGAAGACAATCCAAGTTCTTTGTCCTGAAAGAAATTAAGGGCCCAATTATTCTCTCCATTTGTACTAGCAAAGGAGACCCACAGTGAGTCTAATGGCGGTGCGAGGTGTAAAGAGGCAAGCAACAGCTCTGCTACATATTCCTTCCTTTGATCCAAAGTAAGACCCTCTGCAGGTACATCTCAAAGGCAGAGCTGTAGAGTCAGATGCACCTGGAGATTGATGGAGAAGCTGCACATGGTGGTACTATTCTACTGTACTACCAAAAAAATTGGTTTGTTCACTCTAGGTGTTTTCATCATCACCAAATGTAATGCAAAAGCTACGTTAATGTAACATTAGCCTTGACATTTGAAGTGTGCTAAAACCCCCACCCTGTAATGGGCTCTATATGGTCAGACTCTGTGCCCATGCAGGCACCCAGTAACTTTTGTAACTCATTGCTGGATTGTGTCCGAAATCATAGTATAATCATTATCAGCCACATTTTGCCTATATGCTAAAAAGATTAAAGTTAATACTATATTCCACAAACCCAAAAAACACTAGGCATCTGGAGAAACTGGTTCCATTCCTGACGCTGCCTCTGACCTCCTATATGTCCTTGGACAAGTCACTTGACATGTGTTTGAACCTCAGTGACCTGATAGTTTATTTCGATGTACCTCATTGTTTGTAAAGCATTTAGAGTCCTTGGCTGGAAGCTGCTATAGAATTGCTACTGGTTAGTATCTTTCTAAAGGTGAAAGGTACTGTGTAGTTGTAGTACAATTCAAAGGCCTAAACATTATGCTCTAATGTGTTTTTCATCACTGGGGAAAAAATGTATGCAAGCAGTCACATAAGAACCTGATCACACCAAAAGGGGGACTGAATGATCCCTAACAAAATTATACCATGCTGTAAAAATCTTGGCTTTTCATGATGTTGAGGCTATTACAAGTGCTGGGGGCTTGCCTAATCTAGGGCAGTCTTGTGAGTTGTCCTGTTGGCTACAGCACTACTCAGAGTCTCTGCAGCGTTGGATGCCGTGGCTCTGTACCTGACATACGTTTTCTGTCCCAGGTACACTCTGATGTCAGGGCTTGTAATGAGGTCCTTAGAAGGCAACTTCATGGCTTTCTTCCACAGTGTCTAAGCTGAGGGATCCTTCCCCAAGAAACTAGATTATTAAAGGGCCTTACACCACTCCAGTTCTTTTGTCCAGTATCAAGTGTCCTGAGGGAGGTAGGGATATCACCAAAGAGCTGGATCTTGTCTGGTATTGGGTGCCCTACATTTCCATTAAGGAATTGACTTTTTTAGGCAATAAAGGCACTGATCACCTCCCAAGATTGGGATAAAAATATCAAGAATGATCAGGAATAGACAGACAAAAGAAATAATATGTAAATATATCAAAATAGCATCAAATAGTCTAACAGTTGCAACTATAAACGGACATACAAAAGCCCTGCCAGAGCTCTTACAAGAAACATTTAAAGAGGCTTGAAGAATCCTATTATATGCAAAAAGTATGAACAGAAAGATAAAAAGCTAGCATGTTTCATCTCCACTCTAACTTCCCCAGGACTAATGGACTGCTGGCTAGCAATGAAACAATAGGGTCTCGTCTTGACACACTTCTTGCAGGAATGAATAATGAAACTGAAAACCTTCACACTTATCCTAGCTCCAAAAAAGGATTGTTTGCATTTTATGTTAATTAATATTTGATGTCTTCTCCATCAAGAATCAGTGCTGCACACTGTCATTTAGCAATAATTTTATTTAAAATTGGTTCAAAGTGATTCAGTTTATTGTAATTTATTAACTACCCCAACTGCACAGAGACTGCAGGACTAATCTGTTTGTTTGGACTATTTTCTCACAGTTGAACTAGTTGGGCAAAAGTTAAGTGCACTGTCTGGCTTTTATAGATATGTAAATTCAGGAAATCAATTTCTGAATTATGAGAGTGAATTTGAGATTACGCTCACTGCTATTAACATAGGTAAAGAGACTCAAGTTCCAGCAAAGTGCCAGGCTGCTAGGACTTACCATTACTTATCGTGATTCACAAATTGATTTTCTGGCCTTACATATCTATAAAAACCAGTTGGGCTTTTTAAATACCATCATTTTTCATAAGCTGATGAGTAAGAGTATGATTTACAGCTTCTCTGCAAACATTCCTATCAGGAGCCAATTCTTAAAAGACCACTTATAATACATACTCTTAAATTTGTATTTTCTGCTGTTAGGTATTTGTGAAAAGACAGAAAAGGAACATTTATAGAAATCTAAGGGTTTTTTTTACAGATTTTCTCTCTTGTATTTCTTTTGGAATACAAGACAACATGACTTTGCTTCCTGGATTTCTTTGCTTATATCTGCTTGTAAAGTATTTCAGTACTACAGCTGTGCCTTGTATTTGGCCAAAAAGAGTATGAAAACAACTGAACATATGATAAATCCCCAATTTTTTTGCATGAATTACTCATTTTGATTTGGAGGACATTTGGAATATAAGATGAATCTGGAAATAAAACAAAGTAAAACAGGCATTCTTTCTTACTCTTGCCCACCAAAAAATGTACATGAAGTTAAAATCTCAGGCTATTCAAGCTACAGGTCTTTCACAAAATACTTTGGAAGGCTTAGAATAACCAGATCCTACCTTATCTCGAGGAGTAACACTCTCCTTAATTTTAATATATCTAGGATGGATAAACAATGGAGGTCTTTTTTTTTTTTTTGCTTTATAATTTCTTTAATGTATCTAGGAAGAATAAACAATGGAGGGTTTTTGTTTTTCTTTACAATTTCTTTAATTACTTTTATTTAAAAAACTCATCAACATTTGTCCCATGAACTCTTTCTAAAAGAAACAATTTCTGAGTTTCTAAACAGGTAATTAAAGCATTTTCATACAGATGGCTTATTTTAAAGAACTACAGGCTGATAGACCAGTTTGTTTAGAAAAAAGTCTCAGGTGAAAATGATGTCAAGTTTGCATTAATTCCTGTGCCTCCTACTTAAATCTTTAAGCCATGATAATGATAAAAAAATCAATTGTACTTTACTAAATTGTAATCTGAACATTTTGGTAAAGAGCTCACTGCTGTAACAGTTAGTCCCTTAGGGCTATTATTTTCATTACATATTTTCAGCAGCTACATAAACTTTTATAGACCTGTGCAAATACTGAATCACTGACCACCACTTGGTCAGTGGTTCTGTAGCATTGCAGACTACCACATCAGAACATTTCCCTTTTTATGAGGGTTCTTGCCTCTATTAAATAGCAATTTCAATTTCTAAGTGGTTATTTGATCTCTATTATATTCATTTTACTTATACCAAACAGGTGTTTGAAAGAGATAAGTCTATTGTGGTATCTAGAAAAACTTTTAGATGGCCTGAATATCTGAAAATAAAGCTTTTGGATTATCACATTATTAAATTAACTAATTGAAAATGATTCTCTATATATTTTAAATAAAACTAGTGATGTCTCTCTAGTTTCTGTGCGAGTCCCTCAGACTTACAGAAACCATTCCTTTTGGGGACCGAGAATAGGTTAGAGAAACTTTGGACTTAAAAGTGCAATACACTGAGAAAGTTAGAGTATTGAAAGCTGGTTTTATGATTTACGTGCCTATTAAGCCATATATTTTCTGTTTCTGGATTTGCACTTGACGTACACATGCATCTAATCCTTCTGATGAAGTATCAGCTGATACAAAACTATGACCAAACTGTTCAGAGACAATACCAGCAAAGAGGAATCTCTCTAATTAGAGCTTTTCAATTCTGGAAGAACTCCTACAGTGCCTCTGCCCAAACCCATTTTACTGGTTTTCCCCCGCAATTCCCTTTGCTCTTCTGTAATTAAATATGGATCTTTTCAAGTCAGTAGGTTTTCTTCTCTCCAGATTTTTTTTCCAAGGGGAGTTTTCTAAACCTCTCTGAAAACTCCCTATTTCTTTTCTGACTTGCTCCTACATCAAGGGTTACATTTGTACTCAACTACCCTTTCAAATGAGAGTATCTGGTGCTGGCTATCACTGTTACCCTGCAACTCTGCTCCTAAGTAGGTCAGATGTATTGCTATAGAGGGATGCATGCCTGAGATGTATGTCTGTGCATGACTATTTTTTTTAATCCCACTCCTGTCCCACCCTGCAATATCTACTCTCACTCATTCCAGCATTATTTATTGCATTTTTATCCTTCTCCTACCTACAAAAACCTTAGATTTGGCAAATCCTGCAACAGAGAGAGAGATTCCTCCATACTACCAAAAAAAAACAACCCCCAAAACCAAACCACCACCACACCACCAAGGTCAGTCCATTAATAAAAATGGAACAGAGACACAATTTGTACCACTACAAGAATAAAACAAGTCTTGCTAAAATAATGTTTTAAAAATTCTTAGCTCCTGTTATAATGGATATCAAATCTCTTTGGGTATGTCGACACTGGCAAAGTTAAGTCGACTTTGTTAAGTCAACCTAACAGAGTGGCAATACTTTAAGTCGACCTTGTCAAGTCGACTTAACGGCTTTAAGTCGACTTAAGGTCGATTTAGCACTAATCCCCATCCACACTGTCTTTAAGTCGACCTCAGAGCAGGTGTTATTAAGTCAACTTAAGCCCTTCCTTAAGTCGACTTAATAAGAACTTAAGTCAACTTAATAAAAGCCCAGAGTGGATGCGGCTTTGTTTAGGTCGACTTAAGCCTCCTTAAGTCGACCTAACTTGCAAGTGTAGATGTACCCATTCTACCCCTTGCTTAAATTAAAGTAGTAAGACCTTTATTAAAAAAAAGAAAAGAAAAACGTGCTTTATGTTGATGAAATTCTATTTGATGAACTGCTGTGATTTGTATATCACATACAACATGAAAACAAATTACACCACAATTTTGTTTTTAAAAAGGTGCAGTCTTTTAAAATGATTATTATTTATATATCAGTATTATTTTTGCTTTTGGAAAAATATTTAATGGAAAAACTGCTCAAAGCACTAGCTTTTTGATAGAAATATATTTTAAAAAGAGGCTCAAACTAAGTGACTGATGATAAAGTCAACTTAAAACAGCAGGTCTAGTTAAACTTCCATTTTGTTTTTCTACAAATTACCACAGTCTATTTTTGTTTTCTTTTCCCCATCCAATCCTGTCCACGACAAAATGCATTTTACCCTTTCCCATAATTATGGCAGTAAGCAACTGCAGGATCCCAGTCCCACTGCAGAACTCCACATGCCACTTTTCCAGAACCTACATAGTCTCTCACTGCTGTGCTGAATGGGGCAATGCTGAATGGGGCAAATTTTGAGTTTTGAATTTTACCCTCTCTACATCGTAACATGCTGCACTACTGCTATAGCCTTGGGTCAGCCTTTGTTTCAGTTCAAACACTACACTTCTCATCACAGAGTCTCATTGTGGTGCTTGTCTTTTAACATATCCAGTTCTTTAAACTGACCCTTTATTCTGCTCTCCTACATTTTCTGTATTTTGAGATGATTAATGTCAAAACAAGCTGAGCATTTTCCTAGAGTACATTGCATTTACCTTTTTAGGGCACTGCATGTATTATCCCCACTGAGTTTATGTTATGTCTTTAGTAAATTGTTTGTGTTAGCAATATATCTATTAAAATAGCAAAGTCATACAATACTTTTGACATTGTTATCCTCCATGGGCCTGTTGGAGATTTTTATTATAAAGCTTTCAAATTCACTGTTTATTGTTTTCTCTGATCTTTAATACGTCTACAAAAATAATTTTCATTTGGTATAACATACAGTACAGCATACTTAGAAGAACTGTGCTTTTGATTTCTACATGGCTTATACTTGTTTGGAATGATAGATTTTTCTCAAAGGATTTTAATTTTCTTGGGGGTTTGTTCTGCCTCTCTACCCAAAAGTTTTATATTCAACTATCAGGACACTGTGCTTACATTGTAAGACCCTTGCTGTCTTATACTGTCTTCAACAATACTTCTGCGGGCATTTCTTTTTTAATGGCATGAATTGATTTATTTTGATCATGATACAAGGCACTTGGAATTTTCATTGCACTTTAGCTAATCTCTGCCACTGAGAATATTGAGTTCATGCTTTGAAATTCCATATCTGCTTACCTTAGCATAGGGAATAGAACCTAGTCTGGATCATCATAAAAATACTCACAAGAGGGGCTGTGGGTGTGGGAGGGAACAGAATACTATAAGCGACTCCTTGTGGAGCTTTTCTGGCATCATTAGTTTTGTGACCTCTTGGTCATCCCAGATCAACCTGTTCTAAATTCACTGAATACATGGCTTCACTAATATGGAGCACCCAGCAACATGGATAGTCATTTTCTACCACAAACTGGTATGTCCTAAATTAAAGAATCTATTATCCTGCACAGGAGAAAACCTAGGTAAGTGGGATAAACCTCACAAACCTGTCACTATGTTGAAGTCATCCAACTATATTAGGAGGTGAAGTTTTCAGGGCCAGAAGTGGTGGTTTTTTAAAGTGCTAGGTCCACAGTGAAAAGGGTCAATACTTTTAGATAAACCAAATGGTATGATAGTCATGATTCAGAATGTGATCAACTAAGAAAGCCTGTTTGAAACCACAGTATGCATCCTAAAGTCCAGTGTTCATGATGCAGATCAAATACTTAAAAAAAATATATATTAAAAGATACATTTAATGAATGATGGTTAAAAACAGTTTTAAAAGTTAACAAGATCTTATTTCATTATTTTAATTGGCAGGAAGATGTCAGAAATGGCTCTCTCTGTTTTTATCAATTTCCATTAAATTTAAGAGTAGTGAAAAATAAAAAAGTGTTCATGAAGACAGAAGGAAAGTGATAAAAGAATGATGCAGAACTAGAAGGGAAACATTTTCTAGAATGTTATTTTGGAAAGAAATGTATCTCTCAGTACAGAATTGCAAAGCAGCATTTAATCCCATTATAATTATATGAATCTGGGGCTTACTGTACCCTCGATGGTTGTCTGTATTCCATGCCAAGGCCACTTATTCAACAAGGTATTTCAAAATGTGCCTAACTATGAACATGAGTAATCCCATTGATTCATGCTTAAAATCACTTGTTTAAGAAGCTTGCTGAATTGTTCAGATATTCCTATCTATTCTGAACTTCACTTCTGAAGAGCTCCTTATAGCTCTGTTGATGCCACCTCAGACCAGGGATGACTAGACAGAGCTCCTCAGAATCCAGAAGAGGTGCAATGTAAATTGTTCAGTAGAGAATGCCTTGGAATTACGTGAAGCTCACACTCATAACTCTTTCCTGGAAAGCTGAGAACTACAGTCAATTTTCTAGGTTTTGCCACATTCAGAAAGTAGTTGAAAATACAACAAATTTAGGGCAAACTTATTACAGTTCACTGATGTACCATTATACTATTCTGTCCAAAAATCTACCTGACTGATTGAATATTGGATTGCAAACACTAGCAACTGGTCTGTCTAATATCTGAAGAAGGACTTTAGTGTTGTTTCTTTGGCCCGGTTGGTTACCTAATATTCAGGGTTTGTTTCCATTAGAAGGATGATACAAGGCAAGAACAAGGCTGGAGCAGGATAAAGAACATAGCTGGGCCAGTATAAAAGCTGGGGAGTCTGTTACCACTATCAGGAAGAGGAGAGTTCCAAGCCATGAAATGACACTGAGCAGACCACGCTGCTGTTTCTCCAGTGAGGCTTATACGCTTGCCCTGAGTCACCATACCAGTCCCTGGCTTGTGGATCGGCTGGAGCCTAGAACAGGAACGATTCATCACTGCAGGTCTCTTGAGTCTGACAATAGAATTGTTTCCATTTTGTATGTTTTCGATTTGATGTCATCAAATGACTGAATTTGCAATGCGCATTGCCATTTTAACAACATTTATTATGGATTGCGTGCAATAAGGCCCTTATTGTGTTTAATTTCTTTTTCAACAGACGCCTTTTCATGAGAGCACAGCAGTAATTTGGAGTGTGTTCCTTTACTTTATTATATTTTTTGCGTGTTTAAAGGACTATTGGTGGCATTCTAATTAACCTTGAAAAAGTCACTGTAGCACTGAGATGTTTGAACTACTTTTAATAAAAAGGCTCAATCAGAATTTTGAAGGCTTTGGATGTCCTTTGTGAAAGCTAACTCATAGCTTTGCATTGTGCCATTGTCAACAATTACCATAGGTTTAGTTAATCTGTTTTGTTTGAAGGGTTGTATTGCCCTACCTTCCTTGTGTATAAACACTGTCAGTGGAGCCCAGAGCTGCAGAATCAGGGCCATGGAGTCCATTTTTTAGAAAGATCTCAGTGTGCTCAATAAATATTAAGGAACTAAACATCAAAATCACTGTGAGGCAGTCAGGTAGTATTATTTCTAGCTTACAAAGGAGTAAGCTGAGCACAGAGATGGGATTTGACCATTAAAACATCAGAGCTTGGATAGGATTCAAGAGGAAAGATGATTTGTGGTAAAGCACTTGAATAAGGATTTACAAGATCTTGATTCAGTTCCCAGATCTGCCATTGGCTTCATATATAGCTTTGGGCAAGTCACTTAATCTCTCTGGGACAGATTTACAAAGGTGCCTTTATCAGGGCATTTAAACAAGCATACAGGTCCTTTTGAAAATTCCAGTTGGCATCAAAGCGAGTAGATGCCTCACTCCCATTGACTTTGAAGTAGTCCCCAATTGTGGTCATGGCCTCTGGGCACTGTTGTAACACCAAAGATAATGAATAATGAGTCTAGAATCAAATAGCTCCCTGCTCCTAAACCAGACATTATGTCACAAGATGGAATCAAGTAGCCAAATCAACACCTTGCTAATGGGGACAAACTGGTTTTCTTTACTGACAGAAAATGAGTTATTAGGACTTAAAGCAGGGGTTCTCAACCCCTGGCCCGCAGGCCAAAAGTCGCCCGCAGGGCTTTCTGAAGTGGTCTGCCCGCACCCCGCTGGTTGGGAGTCAGGTCGCAGCCACCCGTTCCCAGTTCAGACTACGCCCGCCTGCCTCCTTCCCCCGGCGCTGGACTCTCCCTGGCCAGTCAGCAGAGGCAGAGCCTCTAGCAAGGAGGGAAGGAGGCACTGGCCAGCCAGGAGGAGCCAGCAGGGGAGCCGGAAGAGAGCCGGCTAGGCTGGGGTCATGGCCGAGCGGGCGCTGCCCAGGTGAGGAGCCGGTCCACGGGGAGCACTGCGCTGGGGCCAGTTCGGGCTGAGCAGAGCCCGGTGCTGCCCCCATATATCCGGAGCAAGGGAGCAGAGGGGCTCACATCCTCCCAGGGCTGGGCCTGTGTCCAACCTGCAGCATCAGCACTGGGAGAGAGAGCCCAAACCGGTTCCTCGGGGGCCCATCTGGGCCAGCCCGGAGGCGGAGGATGTTCCGGGTGATTATGTTTTAAAAAACGTTTAAAAAAATGTTTAAAAACCCATTTTGGCTCAAGGGCCAAAAATATAATTTTTTACAAACCTGAAGGGCCACCAGCCTATTTAATAAAAAAAATAATAATTTAAATGTATTTAATTAAGTATAATTAAAACTTAATTTAAACATCATTAATTGTAATTAATTAGATTGGTTGCCCTTCAGGGTTTTAAAAATTATATTTGTGGCCTTCAAGCCAAAAAGTTTGGGAGCCACTGACTTAAAGCATAGACAGACACTCATAAGTTTATTGAAAGTTTTCTTCACTGGTTATGGAGGTGGGCGAATTTTGTATGGATATATACCCTACGATTACTTGAATAAATATAAATAGCCCTTCAGTTTGGACCTTCAGTTTACACCACTGTTAAAGCCTGTCACCTGTTGTAAATCACTGCAGAGTAGGAGAGAGAAGTGGCAGTCAGTAATAAACATGAGTACTATAATTAGGTTGCTACATCACAATAGAAGCAGTTTTTATTTTCATTTAATCTGCTTTGTCCTCTGATGCTTTCTGCTCAAGCAGAATCTGCTAACTTGCTACAATCATGCGTTTGTCAAGGGCTCAGATTGTACCAACCTCCTTAATTTGCTTTTGCAAGAAGTAATCGTCTAGTTCATGGTAAACAGAGGGTTTCATTGGAATGTTAGAATCCAATACAAACAACAATCCAACCAGGATTAGTAAACTGAAAGGGGATCAGCCCAGAAAATATACATAGTGAAATTGGATGTAGTTTAATAATTGCCTGGGAGATTGAGTCAGATGAAGCTTAAAACAACTGAGGAGCTGTACATATGATTCTAAAAATACTGCTGCTGCACAATCAACAATTAGCAAACATTCCCAAATGGCTAAGATGACATATACAAAGGTCACAATGAGATGGGATTGGCCATTCCATTCAAGCAGCAAGAAAATCTAATACATGACATAAAAGGTACTGTTTAGAAAAGGCAAAGATTTTCTTCCACAAGTACACCCCAGTTCTGTACACACAAGGTAATTCCTTTGTCACTTAGTCAGTACTAGGGTCAGATACAACATAGTATCTGTTGTGTATTTTGTGTCCTGCCTAGCTTGTGCCATACAGCAACCAGCTAGGCTCTGTTGCTAACATCTATGGCTACAATATTAGAAGATAGCTCAGCCAGTTCTGGCTGATCTCAGAGTAGCTGAATAAAGAGTCTATGTGTGTTTATATCTCTCTGTCTTCAGGTTTCTCTCTGAATGCAAGTACCTTCCAAGTACCCAAACATAACAGTATCTAAATTTAAAAAAACAAACAAACAAAAATATTAGTTAGAGCAGTTGTGTTGTCATGACGTATGCTTTTTTCTTATATTTGTTAATAATGTGTATTTGTTTTTTGATCCTGGCAGAGTAAGATTTAGGATGTCTGTAGCAGAACTTACTACTTTCATTAAGTAGCAGGATTTTTCAACTGGTGTGAAAGTTAAGGCTACTGTCTCTGAAATCTTAATTGGTTACTGAAATGAGGATTTTTTTGTTTATGAAATATGACATTGAATAAATAACATCAGATTGAACTACAGAACTGTATTTCCATTGTAAGATAGTGCAGTTTGTGTGTTTGTATTTCTTTTGATGACATTATAACAATAATGTTGTATATGATTCTTAGGTAATAAAGAAAGACAAAGAAAATATTCCAATTGTCTTTTCCACTTCAAGTTGAGAATCGAATCACAGGTCTTGATGCAATGCATGGGTGGGGTATTAAGAGGGGGAAGGTTGAGACTTTCAAAGACAATGAGGGGATTCAGCCACAAAATGTCCAGTTATTTTAATGACTTTGAATAGTTGGCTTTGAAATTTCTACCAAAGACATTAATGTTGATTTTATATAACTGTAACCAATAAATGAGATTTGTCATTTGGACTATGAAATGCTTAAGAAGCCATTTAGTGATGTTTAGAATTTCTTTTATATAATTAGCATGGCTGTGTGACATTCTTTCCCATTTTTCTATGAAACTGGAAAATTTGTATCCATCACTTCTCGTTTCAGTTAGAAATATCTTTACCAGATCTGAAGTTAAACTCTCAAAGTCATTAGAGAGATAAGGTAGGTGAGGCAATATGTTTTACTGGACAAACTTCTGTTGGTGAAAGAGACAAGCTTTTGAGTTTACCCAGAGCTTTGAGTTTACCCAGAGCTCTTCTTCGTTGACTTTAATTACTTTCAATGGTCTCCAAAGGAACTTCTATATAATAGATGTTCAAACTTGATCGGGGAATAGAAATTCCACAGGAGGCTATTCCACAAAGTAAGATTCCTGGAAATGTATCTCCTGGAAAGCTGTCTGTTTGTAATTTATGCATCTCTTAAACATGTAAAGTTGGAGTCAAAGGAATTTGCACATATATTTGGTCTGTCTAGAGTTACTGAGTATTATATCTAGGGTTTAAGCTTGATCAGAAGAAACAGGAAATGAGCAGGAAGACAGAAAGCTGGAATGATTAACTCTCTTTTTCTTTCCCCAAAAAGAAAAATTCATTCAATAATAATCCTCAAGAGGCAGGAAAATGGTGAAAAAAAATGAATCTGCTCAGTAAGAAATTGCTCAGTAAACACCCATGACAACCATGTACAGCTGGTAAGAAAATAAGTTTTTCTTCTGCAGGAAACATGTAACTAATTTATTTTTCAATCAAATTTTTTCATAAGTCTCAACTTTTTGGCAAACATCAAAAACCAACATATTTTGGCTGAAAACAAATCTCTCAATTCAGAATGGTTCTTGGTGCCTCATGGGAACTATTGTTAAGGTGCTTGTGCTTTCATTCATCTTTATAGGCCAGGCTCTCTAGCAGGGATACAGCCTTTATGATGCTCCCCTTTTATCATATCATGCTTTACTCTTCCTTCAATCTCAGTAAAACCCACCTTGGGGTTCTGACACCACATGGAAAGGGGATGGAGCTGTTGGTCACGTTCCTTTTGATTCTTCCTAACCCTAATCCATAGGGCAAAACCCAGATGTTACAAGGAATATTCTGTTCATGCCCAAAGTGTTACTAACATGAACATTGTAAGAAAATCAGAGATATTTTGGTTCAATGCTCAAAACATGGGACATGTGTAAGTGCCTAATATTCCCCTCTAGACCTAAGAGAGCAAAAATAACTGAATTCAGAACTTCTGTCTTCATAAAGCCAGGAAATCTGATAATCCTATCATTGGATAGCCAGCTGGCCATCATCAGACCCAGTCCCCGAGGCATTAATGCCTATCACTTCAGAACTGCAACTGACATGAGATTATGTTGCTCTGAGGTCATCTCAGCAGCCTTTTATCTTGCATGACATTCTGCTTTTAATTTCTTGAGAAATTTATGAACCATTTAACATAAATCTCTCAAGATTATCTTCCACAGCCCACAGAAAATATTGATTCTGGACATTAGAAAAACCCACATTTTTTCACTATCTTGCTTTCCCTGATTGAAATCACCATTTGTTAATCTAGCAGAAACTTGTGTAGATGATGCTCTTAAATCAAGAACAAGAAAAATGGGAAAACACCCAGTGTTTCAAATGCTTTTGCTACGTTCTCTATAGTAGTACAGCAGCACATTCCAGTGAAGTCCAATATTCGCCCAGCATGGGGTCACATTTGCATAATGAACAGATTGCTGCATTTGGCCTGATCCTTAACACAGAGATATGGCCCATAAGGTGTACAAGTACATAGAGCCCTGCGCAAATACAAAAATGTGGATCCGCATCCACTTAGTGTCAGCCTGCATCTGATCTGGGATCCGCATGCCGGGTTTTATGTCCATCCACATCCACCCCCCCACCCCCCAGGAGCCTCCCCAGAAGCAGAGCATCTGGCTGGCTGCTGGGGGGAAGAGGGGGTTGCTGGGGCTCCTAGAGTTGGAGGCAGGACTAGCTGGTGAGCTGAGCTCCCATGAGTGACTGTCTCTGGTTGGCTGGCAAACTGTAAACAGAGCTGAGCTGGGATTGGCTGGAGTGCTTCCTTTGTTCCCTGCTTGCTCACTGCTTTCTGCAGCTGCAGCAGATGCAGCAATTGCACCCTGGGCAGACAAAAATAGAATCCGCATCAGACCTCCAATCTGCAACAGTGGATCTGCGGATATCCGAAGCTGCATCCACGGATGCGGATACCCATGGATCTGAAGCGGATACCTATGAATCTGCAGGGCTCTACAAATATAAGCATACAATGTTCTTGATTCAAGAGAACTGACTGCATTGTATTCTGGGAACTGTGGTCTCTACAGGCTTAAGTTTGATATTGAAGACAATGGCAGGCATGGTCTGCATTGTAGTCCTTCATGGTCCACCTCTGATGTATCAGATTCTTCAGTCTAACTAAATATATATTCTCTATATAAAAAAGTAAATGAATAATTAAAATAAATTAGGAAAAAGAACAGGATACTTTGTTTTGATAATATTTAAAAACAATAAGCTTAATATTGCTTCTTATGTTTTCCTATTGCTGATCTTTTGTTCTGGATGAATAACCTCTGAAAGGTTTTCTGACATAAGCTATTGTATGCTGACAAAAGAGAGGCAAAGTGTGGCATCTTGATTAGTTACAATGCAGATCAGTTCCTTCTCAGACTCACCAGAGCAAGACGAACAAGTCACATGTGGTCTGAAGGCTGCATCCATCACAAGCTGGAGGTACTCTTCACTTTCATCATATTTTCAAACAACTAAGTTCTTAACAGAAGAACTACCAGGTAAAACAGCTTTTTTAATTAACTTGTTCAGTTCTTTTGAACAAGTAACATAAGAAAGGGCAGTCAGACTTATCTGTCGTGCAAGCTGTAGCTGTCATAATAATTAATCTGTGTGCTGTGTAATAAGAAGGGAAGTCTTAAATTCATTCTTAAATTTAAAAATAGCTTGCTTTTGGAAATGGAGGCTATTTTCCTTTTTGCAACTGCTGATTAATGTTCACAGTTACAGTTGTATCAACATGTTACTTTAATGATACTTCTATTTATGTATACCTGAAAGTGTGTGGAAGTTAGGTATATAAAGTTTATTTTAAAACAATTAAGAATTGTGCTGCTGAATGGACAGGTTAAATGTAGGTTTGTTGAACTATTCTGGTATGGCTTTAACGTCTTCAGAACCAAGCATAGCTTTGGCCTTCTACATTGTGTCTATCAGGCCATATCATGAAGAAAGAGACACTAATTGCATCTGTGACAGCTTCAACCATCCTACCATAATTTTAACCAGAACTACCTAGCAGCTTTCAAACTGCGTTTTTGGTTGTGTATCAAGCTGAACACATTGAATTTTTAATAATTGTTCTAGCATGGGTTGTCAGAGTTAATTATGTATTATCTGCCAGAGAAAGAAATATGAGAGATCCTTATTTCCATTTAAAGAGATGTTATGGGCTTGATAAACTGAGGCCAAAAATGCATACATATTACTGCACTTGAGCATCCAGGTCCAATCTGTTAGATTTCAAAAGCACTTTCTTTGCAGGCAAAATGTAACAGAACATGTTTTGTAACAATTATTCCTTTGTTCAAATTGTACAGGTCAGTTTAGTCACATGGTTTTTTATTGTTTTCTAGATTTCTGAATTATACTAATTTATTAAAATGTTACTAAAACGTTTAAGAAACCTATAAAGATTCAATGGGCAGAGTTTGGGGTGGCATGGTGTATGTTGCCTCCCAAATCTGTGAGGGGGGCATTACATCCTCACCTTTGTGCTGAGACTGGCCGGACTGGGAGATTGGGAGGGTAGGGGGTGTGAAACAGCACCTTTGGCATACAGGAAATAACTCAGACTCCAGGATGCTACTGTTCTGCATGCTAACTTTGTAATACAGGCACAGTATAGTACAGGTATTTACTTTCTTTTCCTTCCTCCCAGGGATGTCACTGGCATAGGGTACACGAGACGTGGGCCCAGAATGTACTGATGAGTGCCCCGAGTCACAAGTCCCAGCACACACAGGCCAGACTGCCTGCCTGCCTTGAGCTCCAGTGGGCCTAGGAGGAACTCAACAGTGGCTGGCAGGGGCTGGTCCTTCTAAGTCTCCCGCCCTGCAGCAGGTAGCTGAGGCACATGGCCCAGGGCAGGAGAGAGAAGGGAACTTCAAATCCCTTCCTCTGGGCTCAGGCAGTGTGTGCAGTGGCAGCAGCACAACACAGGCGAGTTCTCTGGGGCCCAGCCCCACTGAGCTATGGGGAAGGATGCTGGGGTGGGTGAGCAGGGCCCAGACCTGCAGTGGGTGAGCGGGCCATGGAACCCAAACAGGTACAGGTGAGGAACCTAGGCTGGGGAGTCGTCCCCCCCCCGGGGCAGGGTGGTGCTGGGCGATGGAGGGTATTGGTGAAGAGGTTGTGTCCTGGGGTTGTAGCCTGGATCTTTTTCCACAGGCAGCAATGGCCCTGTTTCCTCCACTGCTGAATGACTGAATACATCCAGTTTCACCTGGTGTTCAGTTGACTGGTTTGTTCATAACTCTGGTGTTTGTGACTTTGTGGTTCTACCGTATATTCTAATTTCACGTCCTCATTTCGGTTTCAGGGACAATGATTTACATTGGATGAAATCACCAAGCCTTGCCTTGAAGAAATGAGACACTAATATTACACTAGCGTGTGGCAGAGAATTCTCTCAGGTTTGGGTGCTGCATAGCTGCGTTTATTGTTAACAAGCAGTGGGCCACATTCTGCTTCTTGTTATAACTGTGCTAAAACTGGGGTATTGACATCACTGGCATTGTGTGGCTGTGACCTCAGAGAAGTACTGTATCTGTCGTCACCCAGCAAGATGATTTCATTATTACTAATGACACATCAAAATTGTAAACTCACATCTGAAACCCTTAGACATTCAGCTGAGGGGAGAGAGGTTATAAACGAGGGATATATATGTCCAGGTTTGAATCCTCAGATCCAAACCTGCCCATCTATTTAGGGTTCCAGATTGGATCCAAAAGTGGAAGGGTTCTATTTCCTTGTTGTTGTCTGGAAACAGCTGAAAGCTTATGGGATTTCAACCAATTTTGGGATTTTGGTGCCATCAAATCTGAACTGAAATCATAGCACTCATTTGGCCCTGGATGCTGCACTAAACCTAATAAACCTAACCCGCTAAACCTAATCTGGATCCAATTACATCTTCCTTTGCCCATTTTCACTCATCAACCTAAGGAGTGAAATTCATCCCTGTTCATGAGCCCAGCACAAAACCTCTGCTTTACTGACAACTCATTTAAATCTTGTCTTGAGGTATTAAATGTGACGTAGGCAGTTCAGAGCCCTTGATCAAGCTTTCTGTTAGGGCTAAATAGCACAACAGAATTTTAGGTCTTGTAGTCCTTGTTTAAATGCATGTAGAATGCTATTACTTCCTTGGAAGGTGCTTCAGTATTAAATAGAGACGGTCACATGAATACAAAAATGAAATGGTTTGAATTTGTCTGGCCAAAGGCTGCCCAATTGTGTACCCAAAGTGATGGAATCATGGAGCATGTGATGGATCTGGCAATCTTTCTACCTGTCAAAGTTGAAACATCCGAACCAAAATACACCAGTGAGAATTTCCAGCCTGAAGGCAAACAACCCTTGTTGCAACTGCACATACATCATAACACCACTGCAAATCCATTCATTGCATCCTCAAGAAGAGCAGCAAACATGTAGTTGAAAGAAAGAAAGAAAGAAAGAAAGAAAGAAAGAAAGAAAGAAAGAAAGAAAGAAAGAAAGAAAGAAAGAAAGAAAGAAAGAAAGAAAACCAACCCAATATGTGAACACTTGATTCTTGGCTTCATCTTTTGTCAGTTGAAAAGCATGACTTCAGACTTATCCTGCCACCCTTACCAGCAACCAGCCCTCTCAGAGCTCTTGCTTTTCTTTCACTTAGCTGACTTAAGCTGTGGTTATAAAAGCAAGCAGAATTTATCCTAGGAACTTTATGTCTAAATGAAAAGATACAACAGATCTTCTCCTTTTGTGTATGATAATGAATCACAAGGACTCTCTTGGATTTCCATAAAAAAATCCTTAACTCTTATTAAACACAGAGCATAATTTACAAGGGGTATAGAGAACTCACCATTTTAGACACAAGCAGCTCTTTCTAGCTCTACTCCAGCAACACAGTTATCTAGTTCAGAAACAATTATCTACAACAAACTTAATTAGACAAGTGCAAGCTCGGTAAATAACATTTACCTTTTGACCATTAGCATTGCCATCCCATAAGATCAAAACAATACACATGGGGTATGTCTACACCGATCGGTCCCCAGCCTGTAGCAGTACATGGGATTTTTCCTTCCTAAGTGCAGGACTTTGCACTTGTCCTTGTTGAACCTCATGGAATTTCTTTTGTCCCAGTGCTCCAATTTGTCTAAGTCTCACTGAATCCGGTCCCTGCCCTCCAGCGTGTCTACCATTCCCCCAGCTTGGTGTCATCCACAAACTTACTGAGCGTGCAATCTATCCCATCATCCAGATCATTAATGAAGATGTTGAACAGAACCGGCCCCAGAACCAACCCCTGGGGCACTCCACTCGTTACTGTATTCCATTAGGTTGCCAGACCTACTTCATAAATTATTACTGGATTGTAATTACAAACTGAAGCTCTTAACAAATAACCACAAAAGGGTCAATGAAAATTTAGTAACACCTGAACATACCAAGAACTTAATTACGCTGGCAACAAAAATAAGTTATATAGTAGAAAATAAAAGCTGTAGGAAATAAAGAAAAAGAGTTATTTCAGAGTAACATCATTTAAGAAAAGCCAGAGAGAAATATAAACAACATCCAGACAAAACAGACTGACTTCAACAGTCAGAGAGGAGACAGTTACCGGGGAAAGTGTTCAGAGATCAACATAGTGATGATGTGTATTAAGCAGTCAAATTCAGTGACCAGATTTGTGTGTTGTGATCTATTATCAAAAACAGAGACAAATGAGACAGCTACATCCCTAGATTCTGGGGACTTTGATAATTCACTTGACTAAAACTCCTCTTGAGCTCTTTGTGAAAGAATAAAACAGAAAAATGCAGCATATGAGGACTAGGCAGCTGCACAAACAGAAATAGAGTGTATTGTGATACAAGATGGTACTGGCTTATTGTGCGTGCCAAAATTAAAAAGAAAAAAATTGATTTGTCCAAAGGAAAGAACAATGGAAATGAAATACAGCAGACCAGGGCAACCTGCAAAGGGCAACTGTTCTATTTCCTTCCACAATTATTTTGTTTATTATTCAACTTAAGGCAGCCCATAAAAACAGTCTCTAAGTTCAACCAAGGATGTATGAAAAGCAAATCAAGGTCATTACTGGGCTACAGGAAAGAAATAATCCTTGCAAATGAAACAAAAGAGGGAAAATATTAAATTATTCATAAAACCAAATACTTTGCAAAAACATACTTACTGTGAACTGCATATGGATATCTCATTTTATGACGGGAAACTTATCTTGAATCTTCAGAAAACATTTTCATACCGTAATACTTAAATTCAAAGCAATGTTGAAAAGAATTGTATGAAGATCAATAAATAAGTATAATTATTGAAATCACTATGAATAAAACATGGACTTGCACAGTCTGGAAGCCTTAAGGCATTACAGCACCATTAGAAGATACTTCTATTCTATAATGTCTCAAAGCTCTATGAAAAATGAAGAACTTTAAATAAAAATGATGATGCTCTTACTGACAGAAAATGAAACTTGAATACCTTGTTAAGAATACAAATTACAGTGAACTGAAAGTTTGTTTCCTAGAGAATATTACCTATATAGGAAAGACTGGGGAGTTTCTCTGAAGGACAGGGAGTCCTATTTCCAATACAGCATGTATGTTTTATGGTACAAAATACACATTTTGGTTTACAAATAATTCACTTAGTTACATCCATGACACCTATATTTTAATATGCTTCCATTTTCAATATATCCACATGTTAAAGCATACATCATGGACCTAGCACCTGATCCAAAGCCCACTGAAGTGAATCTTTCCATTGATTTCTATGGTTTTAGATAAGATCACTAATGCTCAACTGTCTCTTTGTTACCTTATCCCTAGTCTGTATTATACCGGTACAAAGGAGCATAGAACAACACCATTTTCATTTCATCACATTTCAGCCTACTTTGCAGAGGTGTACATGACTACCTAAGGTGTAAGGCAGATGAGAATCAGGCACACTATTTTAACACTTTGTATAATTTTTTATCTTAGTAAATATAATATATTTATAACATGCAATATTTCAATGCCATCACTCTCACAACATTTGGATCCTCAGATGAGGACAGATTTGGGGTTTCAAATTATAGGCTTTAAATGTTCTATTTGGAGTCATTTGTTATTTGTTGGGAGTCTTGGTTTGTAATTACAATCTGGTAGTAATGCACAAAGCAGGAATGACTACTTATTGGAATGTTGCTGGACAAAAGAGCAGTTTTTTGGAATCCAAAATAAGCATAAAATCAAGGAAGGAGGCACACAGAAGTGCCTGTGCAAAGCTTAACATTATTCCTAGAAAGACAACAGAGTCCCGTGTTGTCTTTCTACAATAGACTAACACGGCTACCCCTTTGGAATTATTCCTAGAGGTTCAACTGAAGCACCTAATGCAAATGCCAATAATGATTTAAGTTTTTGTTGATGTGCTTCTGCATGCTTAATGACCTAATTGTTCTAATACTTGGAGTTAGCACTTTCCAGCTGAACTATGTGATCTCCAAATACAAATAAATATCTTGATTAGGTGCAGAAACTAAATAGAGCAGTTCTATACTGCTGTCAGTCAATGAATATATTATTTGTGAGTGTATGTACATTGATGTGGTATTTTCAGTGTCATTTAGGAGCACACAACCACTTGACATTGAAAGATACTTACAGAATACAAACAACTCTGTGCGTACTGCACCCTCCACTGACTCTGCACAGGCATATTTCTGTGTACAGGCAACATATGCTAAATTTAAGATTTACTTGACAGCTCCCAACCCCCTCTCCTGCTTTCTAGTTTAATTAGATGGGAAAGCTAGAGGCCTTTCAATGTTTCTCATTGAAGATTGCTCTGTGGACAAAATTCTTAACAACTTTCTGATCAGAAAACATTATATATAAGCAAGTTGAGAAAAATTATGATCACATTCTGTATATTGTACACTGCAAACTATATTTGACTTTACTTTAAAACATTTAATTAGTTAATACATAGTTTATTATAATATATATGATTTATGAACAGTACATGATGGATGTACTCTAAGATGAATTATGACCCTAATTGTGCCTTAAATGTAAATGATATTTCATTATTTGTGAAGCACTCATTTAAAAGTTTTTAGTATTGGTCTTGTGCTACTGGGAATAAACAGCCTTCTGATTCTTCTTGCTAAAAGGTTATTTTTGTTTAGATGTGGTTTTGGTTTCTCAGGTTGTATTTTCCTTTCCCTTCAGTGCACATTCTTCAAGGATTTATGGTGTATGTCTGCAAAATGCAAGTTGTTGTCAAGTAGTCAGTATAACTGTACACAAACATTTTAATCAACATCCAAGTGTTGGCCAAAATATTCCAAACTCCCCGTGGAACCTTGCTTCATGAGGGACTTGATCCTTCAAGGTGCTCAAGCAGTTCGGCTCTCATCCAACAAAACATTACAGCATGTACTTAAACTTTAGCATGAATAGTGCCACAATGAGACTTCTCATAAGCTGAAAAATTAGCACATGCTTCAGTGCTTTGCTGGATCAGAACCAAAAGACTCATTATCTTATGATTAACTATGAGAATTAGTTAATATTTACATAGTGTTTTGAAAAGATATAAGGGCCCGATCCCTTGTCCACTGAAATTACTAGTAGGTCTTCCATTAGTTCAGGGGGTGTTGGAACAGGCCACAGGTAGACTGAAGAGATGGACAGCAAAATATTTTGTTTTACACAAGACACACTTGTATAGGATTTAGATTTATTATCTGATAGAAACTTAACTTTATCTATCCCATTATCTGAACCAGATATATCAATGTGAAACATAAGTTAGTCATAGGTTAGAGGTTTATAGCAGGAGAAGTTTGGTGACGGTCTGTGGCCTGCATTGTGAGGAGGTCAGACTAGATGATCTTATTAGTCCAGAGATGTCAAAGTCATTTAGCCTTGGGGGCCATTTCTGCCACTAACTCATTCTGGTGGGCCACTCACCCTCACTCCCTCAATACTCCCACCTCCCACTTTTGACCCCAACGCCCCACCCCCCACCTCCAGCTTTATTCACCCTTGCTCCTTCAAGCCCACCACCGGGCCACTCAACTCACCTCCACTCCCCCAGTCTCCCCACTTCCTGCTCCCCCGAGATGCCCACCTCCCACTCTAGCCCCTAACCCCCCACCTCCCACTCTATCACCCCCGTTCCTCCAACACCCCAACTCCTGCTCTAGACCTCAAACCCCACCCCGCATACTCTACTAATCCCTGCTCCCCCAAGAGTCCCACCTCCCACTCTAGCTCCAAGCTCCCCACCTCCCACTTCCCCAAGAAACCCACTGGGCTATTCTATTCACCCCCACTCTCGCCCCCAAACCCTCCAATTCCCACTCCCCCATGTCCCCTACCTCCCACTCTACCCCATGGCCCCCCCCCCACCAGGTGCTCTACTCACCCAGGTGCCTTGCAAGACCACGCTGGAGGCCGGCTGAAGGGCGCAGACCCTCAGGGTGCCTCACAGAAGGACAATGGAGACTGGCTGTCCAGCTACATGGTGACGGCACAGACCCCAAGGGTGCCTTGGGCTGACCAGCTGGCCAGAGTGTGGCCCCCATCAACAACAGCTGGGCCTAAGAGCCAATTGCAGAAAGTGTGGACCGGGCCCCCTGCCAGGCCCAAGAGTGCACTGCAGCAGAATGGATCGTAGGCCACAAATGACCCACAGGTCATACGTTTGACATCTTTGTATTAGTTCCTTCTGACCTTCAAAGTCTACAAATCTAAATAGTCTCCTTTTAAAAAACCCAGTCACATGTGATTCATGTTTACATAGGGATGGTCTTAAGTCCATGCTTCATGTGTATTTATAATTGTAAACTAGCCATGGAATGTAGTTTAAGCTTGGAGATACATACATTTTGCAGACTATTAATAAAGAAAACATATTATTTTGTGTATTCTAAAATATTTGCTCATTTCCTCACTTTTCCTAATTTGCATGAATGTATTGAGCAATACATGTTATAGGATGAAATTATTTTGCGAAATGTGATGTAAATAAATTAAACAATGTTAGCTTTATAATTATGCAACACTATAAATCATTGTTGAATATTATACAGTATTCCACATCAGCAGTATGTTCCAAAATTCCTGGGAATAAATAAATAAAATAAGCTTGAAATACGTATTTGAAATAAGTATTAAAATAAGCTTGAAATAAGCATCAAAATTAATTAAAATAAGCTTGAAAACTCTAAAGTTGTAGTTTCATTACATTTTTGGCTGTGCTATGCATTTTGAAGAAGGTTGTACATCAAACAATAATAAAGGGAGCTTAATTTTCACAGTTTACAAACAAACACTCTCAGACCTTCAAAGTCAAGACTGACATCATAAAGGAAAATTCAGCAGAGTTCTTGTCATATTAAATTAACATTATGAGAAAGCTATGCCTTAGGAAAATAAGCATTTTAGATATTGCTCTTCGAAAAAAAATCAGGCTTATATTACTGGAGTTTAACAGGATAACCTGTTCTCTCAAAAACTGACAGAATACATTAATACTGCCCATTTAATAGACAGACAATGCTGCCTACATATCCTTAAATAAAGTGTCAAGTGGGATAAAACAGAATTGACCTGATTGTAATGAACTCCTAATATCTAGCATGGATGTACCTTCTGAAAGATGAATTTCCATTCAATTTCCAAAATGACCACCAATTCTGATAAGTGAACATTGGTGTGGTTCTTAAACTGAAAATGATATTGGAAATAAATGGTTTAATTCAAAACCTTCTATATTTTGAAGTTATTTGTTTGCAAATATTTTCATTACATTCAAAGTATTTTAGCTGAATCAAGAGCATATGCCCCTCTGCTGGATCTCTTTTATTAAGTGACCACAAAATATTCCTTATTAGTTCATTCCATTGAAACACATGTAGGATGTAACCATATCTCCTGCATTACAAATTCCAATCAGCTTATTTTTTTGAAATGGCAATACAAATTGGTTCTGAAATTTTTATTATATGTCAAGATTTAAGGCATACTTTGTAAACATTTAAGCAATCTCATGTTATAATAAAATTTTTTACTACTATAATTGCATATATTGTGGTTTTAAAATACAATATTTTCATGTTTGCATGCTGCTTGCAGGTCAGTACAAACAAGCCTATAAACAAAAATGGAAATCAAACGTGGGGGGTTTTTGCGTCTAATAAATCTGTATGCTTAGACTTTCATATACTCCTTACTTATCTATTTATAATTTAAATAGTTACAGTATTTCATCCTAAAATTTAGCTTTCCCCAAAACCTCTTCTCACTTTCAACTTTTAGTTTTGTGTGATTGTGTTCAGTTAAGCTATTTTGCTTTTCATTTTGAGTATTGCTTTATGAGGAGGAGACCATAGGAGTGTCGAGTTCCGTGCGGGCTGGATGAAGCACAGCAACCAATATGATTGCAAGCAAGCATCGTTTATTGATACATAAGTAAAGATTTATATACTTTTCTTTAGTCCCACCACCAACTATAACAAGGCAGTTAATTGGTGCATATATAATTATATAAAACAAACCTGTAAGCCATTGGTTAGATAACCCCTAGATTTATAATTGTGTTTACTGCTCTTCTTACTCCTCACTATCAGTAAATTCTCACAGAAATCCAGACACTGAAACGCCAAGGCCGGTGTGAAAGTATGTGGCAGTATGCCATTGCAGCCTGAAGTATCCTTGTCCGACCTGGCTGTGATCTTCCAATTTCAGTGTCATCATGTCTGTGTATGCTGAATAAATCTATTACAGCGTCAGCATATCTGCGTATGCTGAATAAATCCCCACATTTCCCCCCTTTTGTTTAAAAAAAGGGTGACAAAACATTTCAGGCTTTGCCGAAGCAAGTGAAACACACAAGGGGCACAAAAAGAAAAAGGAATACAGCAGCAAAAACCAAAATAACCGTATGCAAAAGTGAAGTAAGCCAAGGGGGCCAGCCAAAACTATAAGCCAATCCCACATTTACAGGCTTATATCCAAATTAGCAAAGTGTTAATTCCTGGCCCGCTCACAGTTTCTTATCATGCAGCTGTGCTGAGTTCTTATTTACAAAACTGGTTCCTTGCTCAGACTGATTCCTTGGTTTCCCACGCCGCAGCTATTTTTCTGACCTTGCATTCTTGTTTTATAGTTACCCTTTAACCATTACTTCTCCCAAGTGCCGTACAACACATGGGTCTGGACCAACAACACTGCTAGGGGTGGGTCTTCACATAGGAGTTTTCTATATTTAACAGCACCCTTTAGTTGAAACCTTATAGCATGTTTTCTGTACTTCATATAACACTTTATCATCATAGCATACAACTGTTCCTTGTCTTGGCTATTTTTGATTGTCAGTGTATAAGTCTCTGTGCATAAATTTTAAATGGATCCTGACAATTCCTGTGACATTTTGATAAATCATGTTTACATATGTTCGTACAGATTTAAAATAAAATATGAATAAACTGGGAAGTATTTTATTAAACAATACATTCTTTTAAATAAGAAAGCAACATTATAAGCATCACAAATCATTTATAACTATCATTCTTATTCATTGAAATGTTTTTTAGCAGATAGCTTGTTTCATATTACATAAAAAATGGTTGTAAAAGTCTTGAAACCAAAAACATGGAACTACTGCTTAATTTACTGAGCCTAAGTATCCATCCTCATCAGCTAGCTTTATTCAGTTAGTATGCACCCAATAATTAAATATATTAGAATTACATTACATGAACAAAATCAGAATATAAATTGTTTCACCAAATAATCTGCTGAATTCAATGAAGCAAAAAGTGTAAATAGATTTTAATTCAGCAACTATTTATATTCCTGTATTTAACACCTGCCTGATAGAACAGCAGAAATCCTTCCCTAATCACATGGGAGGGAAATTCCCCCTTGCACAGATTGCTGAACAGACCTACCAGTCACTTAAGCCCCACACTTTTTGGGGATTGTGAGTGGAAAAATCACTGATGTGGGGTTGCTGCATCCCGTGCATGTCATGGAGGAATGTGCTGTGAAGGCCAGAATAGGCTGGTGCTGCAAATGGGATGCCAGTCACTTCTCAAGCTATCATAATGGAGTAGCATGCAGCCCCCATTTTCTGGCCACAGGGGGAAATAGTTCTATACCATCTCCATCTCTGAGTGACTTTGATGATAGCTTACATCTACAATAGACATCCCTCCTCACTCCCCTCTCCCCCCCCGCCATATATCTCATTGTTGCAGCTGCATGGATGCAGCTGCCCAAATTCCAGCAACAATGGAAAGTTTTAGGGCAAATACCACAAGGGTAGGCACAGCCACAGAGAAAGGGGAGATAAAGGATTCATGGAGTAATATATTGACTGAGATTTAAATGGGCAATTCCTCAGTTCTTAATTAGTAATGCCATATGGGAGAAAATGAAGTACTGTGGATGTGCTCATTTACTAGATTTAGTGAAGGGAACAAGGGAAGTATGATAAGTTGGGCTGATGCAACTCTTCAGATAAAATAACCTATTTCAGGGATTATAACTTGTGTATTGAATAAAAAAATATAGTCAGTAGAACTTCAGAGTTACAAATACCAGAGCTATGAACTGACTGGTCAAGCAGACACCTCATTTGAATGGGAAGTATGTGATCAGGCAGCAGCAGAAACAAACACACAAAAAGCAAATACAGTACAGTACTATGTTAAAAGTGAACTATTTAAAAAATTAAGGGAAAGGAGCATTATTCTTCTGCATAGTAAAGTTTTAAAGCTGTATTCAGTTAATGCTCAGTTGTAAACTTCTGAAAGAACCACCGTAATAAAGTTTTGTTCAGTGTTGCGAATATGTCACACTTACTAACAACCTCCATTCCCGAGTTGTTTATAACTCTGAGGTTCTACTGTATATGAAAAGGCCTCATTCTCATTTACATTAATGCCACTTTACACCACTCTGGAAGTGCAAACTGAGATTAGTGGCATGACCATAATTTATCCCTATATTCAGGGCTCCTTGCACTGCCAGAATGAAACAAAGTGGTCTCGGTGGAAGTGAGAATCAGAAACAAAACATTGGATTGTTTCAGAAGTTGGAGGTTATCACCAGCTATTTTTCCTTTCTTTCTCACCATCTACCTTGACAGGACTAGTAACCAACAGTCAGTAAAGGCTGGAATTTTCCTTAATTTCTTATTCCTTCCCAGACATAGGGACCTATTTTTAATTGTGATGGAATAAGCATTATTTTACTGTAAATAAAGTACCTACTTCCTCTTCTAGCTATAACTAAAGGAGCAAAGTACAAACCTTGCAGAATTTCAATTACCTATGAGTAGTTAGCTTTTGAAATACATTCACCAATTTTTTCTACATCTTGATGAACTCCGAGATGTAGAGGCAATAGGCTATAGAATCTTTCACCTCTGCACTGTTAGCTGAAACCCAGTACATATTCCTAGTGACAAAACTGTTATCTTATAATGGCTATTTTTGATCAGTGTGGAATAACTCGGTAATCTCAGATCAGCTCCTACTGGACATGTCTCTTAACATCACAACCCTTTGAATGTGTTGACTCTTCTTGGAGTTCTCAGCTGAGAAATAATCACTCAATGCTTGGAGTTAGGCGAGTGTTGAAGTACCTTGCTCAACATGGATTAAATACATAAGGAAGCTACTGAGGCATTCATCCCAGAGTGAAGATTGTGGCAAAGTAATGGGGCAACATAAGAAGCCCTGTACTCCTCTTCCTCCCCCCCCCCCTCTCCCCCTCCCCACCCCCATCTCTGAATAAATTGAAGACATTCATCTCTGGGACTAACAGCACTAAATTCACTTTAAATATGTGTATAATTCAGAAAAATTAGTGCCCACATAACACACTGATGCCAAGCCATTAGTGTTGACTCAGGTTTTTTTACCACCATATCGTGAAATTCTGCACAGATGCAATGCAGCAGCAGGAAACAAAAGGAAAAGTCAGCACTATGAGAACAGCCAGCTATCTGCAACCCACCAGCCAGTATGCTATTCTGCTCCCCATTACTTTACTTGCTACATGAGGCGTTGCTGTTTTTTGCGTAGAACTGCATGCCAGAAATGATTTGCACAAATGGTGTTTCTGAAGTACTGTGTTAATTGTTTCTGTCTTCTCAAATGTTAAGCCTCTCAGTGTTTCAAAGTGTTTTTTTTTCCTACAGAACCAGCTTTAGCAGGAGGCCTTGGGAGCAACTGGAAATGTGCTTTCTTGGGCTGTTCAAAGCAGGATTTCCAGGGTCAAATGATACTAACTTTTATACCATTGATACTGCCTGTGCAGCTGCACCATTTGCTGCATTTTCTATAATATGGACATCTTGCAGTCAGGAATCTTTTCTCCACCCCTCTTCACTTGCTTATAATCTTCTAACCCATATGGTTCTCAATCCCTTGTTATTTTTTCCTTGGCCTTTTAGTTCTAGTTCTTTATTTTTCCTCTAATGTGTTAACTGTTGGTTGTGAGGAATCCCAGTGCTGTACAGTTATTTCTATTTTATCATGCTCTCTCTTTGCGTCTGCTATTTAATTGTACAAAGATGGGGTCCATATTAACTTAAATCTGTTCAGCAGAGGAACGGGCTAAGCAACCTACCAAACTATCATATGTTTGCAATGCTTTGGTTCTTTTGGCTATTTTATTTTACCAAACATAGTTTTAATGTTATATGTGGCGAATATTACACACTCAGTGTATAATAGCAGTCTTTATATTAAGCATTTCAATATAATCTTTTATTGCTCAATAATAAATAACTTATTTTAACTGATATTAATACATTACTGCATCAGCTCATCCATAGGAGAAGTACCAACAAGAAATAAGTGTTGGATAGTTAATGACACTAAAGATGACTGAGTTACTAATGTAAATACATTTATCATTGCCTTCAGCGCCCTAGGATAGGAAGGATGTTGTTAGATTATCACTTAATTACTACTTTGGAGACTCTTACAGCTGAACATTCCCGTAAGTATTTCACATACGAAGTGCCCCTTTCATAAAGTGATAGTGTCCTCGCTGCGTCTTCACCAATGCAGTGGGCGTCACTACATATTACATCTATAATTAGATTATTAAATTTGGGGTGCTATTTAAGACACTTTGGGTGACATAAAAAGAAAATTATTAACCATCTCAGTTGCTGAAGATGAAGCTTGTTAATCTGATGAATGTAGATGTGATAAGAGAGTCAGGAATCACTCATCTATTTAAGCAGTTGATGATGAAAAGGTCACCACATGTTTTAACTTTATTCTGAAAACCCTGATGAGACTGCCCCACAATGGTTTCTAACCATGGCCTTCCATTGATTTGCAACACACAAAACAGGAAGGCAAACAAATGGAGCAAACTTATATGCACCACTCAGCCAGAACTCGTGAAAAACTATAGACATACACAGCAGCCATAAAGGAACCCAGAAGAAACTTCCACTCCAAAACCGTTAAATCAGACCAACTTAGACTGGAAGAATTATTCTATATAGTAACTGGATAATTAACCTAGAATCCCACTTCAAGAGCCAAGTTATGGTCTGTATAAATATTCTCACAACAATACACATAAAAATCTTCAACAAAATCAGAGCAAAACCTTACAGACAGAAAAGAAATTAGACTCAAATTTGGAATGACCCCACCGCACCTGGCTTGATGGAGTTTGGCTGGTAACCCAAGAAAAAGCCCTGCAGACACTAAGGAATGTCCGACTCATGATCCCTGTTCTCCATAGCTCATGAAGTATAATGAGGATCCTCTCCTTGATAAGATAGATTGTTTATGCCTTTTTCAAAGAAGGCGAGCAATCTGATGCTCTTAAGAATGCAATAGTTAGGCTCATCTTGAAGAAATCTGCACTTATCGCTAAAGCACATGTTCTCTCTTAACCCCATGGCCACCTTCCCTTAGTGTTGCCTAGTGTTGATGACTACCCATCTCCTGGTCACTCAGGTCCCTATCATATGGAGTCCCACACTGTTTGATACTCTTAACTTCTGCATTATTTCTTTCTCCCTGGGAGTAGCCCTTACCATCAACAAAATGCACCAATATCTGTAAGAAGTGAGCAGACGGAGGAAGGGCAGTTCGCTTCAACTCAGCCCATTTAAAATAGATGTGATGTTGCTAGGAAAGATAAAAGCACTTTAAAGAACTTGCCAATATGCTAACATCATTTACAATCAAGGTCACCAAACTACAGACTGCCAAGGTGGTTCAAAACCGTGATGTTTAGCTGGAAGCCCCACTATCCCTTGACCTCCATATTGCCGCAGTTGGAAGAGTCAGCTCCTTTCGTCTTTGTTGGGCAGGAAGCTCAGCTGAGAACTTAACTATTTTAACTCATGGCTTTGTCATCTTCATTTGGACTGCTGTCGCTCTTTTTGCTTGGATTTGGATACAATCATTACAAGATGGTGGAAGCTAGCATAAAATCCAGCCTTACACCTCTTTAGCACCAAAGACCACATATGCTACACAAACATTACTGACCTCCCATTTGCTTCAAAGAAGAGTTCAAAGTCATGGTCCAAGCTAAACTGCAAATGTACTGAACGGGTTAAGGTGTAGCTTTCCCAGAAAATGCTTACACCTTCCTAATTCCCCCAGGACTGCTGACTAGACCAAGGGTGCAACTGTCAGACACTAGGGCTACATCTACACTGGCAATTTAAGTCGACTTAAGGAGACTTAAGGAGACTTAAATTAAGCCATGTCCACACTAGGCTTTCATTAAGTCAACTTAAGAAATTCCTTAAGTTGACTTAATGAAAGCTTAATTTGACTTTGTTATTACCACTCATTAAGTTGACTTAACCCTTAAGTCGACTCAAGAATGGTGTGGACATGGAGTAATCCTTAAATTGACTTTATTAAGTCAACAAAGTGGACTAAGTCGACTTAAAGCTAAGTCAACTTAGTCGACTTTAATAAGGTCAACTTTAAGTTGAGTTAAAGTCGACCTTATTAAAGTCGACTTAACTTTTCTAGTGTAGACATAGCCTAGGACAGGGCACTGTCTACAGCTGGAACTCTGGGTGTAAATTTTTGTGGCAAAAGAAAACAAACTGAGCCCAATAAGCACAGTGTTCAGATTAAGGAAGTTTTCTGATAATGCCTTCCCCTCCAATAAATACTCAGATTTTTAAAAGTGTGCACTGTTTTGTTCTGAGATTTTATTTAGCATCTTATAAAATCCTTAGATTGTAGAAAGTTATACCAATCTACTACAGAGATGTAGCTCCTAATAGGAGGTCTTTCACAGCTTGTGCATTATCTGTTCACATAGATAAATGAAGAGTAAATTCATAAAGATCTCCATGGTGATAGCTGACAGGGTGTAGTTAATTCTGAGCATGGCCATGAGGTGGTATTTGTCTTTTTCAGACTGATTTTAAGACAACAGTTACTGGCTGAAGTTGTGAACCAGTCAGAAGTTAGTTGTGAGTATGAGGATAAGCATGTCCTTCTGCAACATAATAATATAAAATGACTTCTTCCTGCTCTTTGTGAGGGCTCATAGTTTACTCAAGACAATGAACTTCCCATTTGTGCTTAATGATAGGAACTCCTGATATATTGCTCCTAAAAACCCAACCCAGAATAATGTGGTGCCAATAGCTATTCATTTGACTTCCTTGATGATGGGAAAGGGCTCAGATAGTGTAACACTCATTCTATTCTAGTGAGTCTTCTTTTCAGCTGACGTAGATTTGTTAGGCATCTAAACCCAGACAACTACTTCCACAAACCAATTCAGCTGACAACAATAAAGGAGTCAATAAACGTCTTTATATTGCTCCATACTCTGAAGTTTTAAGCAGAAAGATGTCGGTGATACTGTGATTTGCTTTGAAATTTTTCTTTGCTTGCAGTTAGTAGCACTTGTCATGCCTTTTAAAGTTCATGAACCAGTGCCATTCCCTCAGATACCTAAATATCTGTACTAGAGTGCATGAAGGTAAACCACAATCTTGTATTTAGGGAGATGTAAAAATAGACAAAGAGCAAGTTAGGTGTCAGAGGCTCTGAAGATGACCATAATCAAGAAAAGTCAGAGAGCAATACCTTCTCAAGAGTTTGCAAACTTGAGTAATATAGGTGGACAAACTGATTTTATGTCTTTCTTGAGCTTTATGACTACATCTACCTTATATAGGTGTTAGTCAAGCCACTTATACGATAGTCTTATGGTGGGCAGTGAAGGACTGATAACTGAATTTATGCACCAGGTCTGCACTGTATCTAAACTTGCATTAGTAAGGGATGAATTTCACCATAAGGAGAATGAGGAACATTACAAGTCACTTAGGATATAAATTCAATCTTTTCAAAATGATTCTTTGGGATCTATTGAGTGAAGTGGAGACCATAGATGGTTGGGGGGATGGAGTACAGGCTGGGCATTTGCCCAGGTAGCTGGCGATGCGTCTGCGCTGGCAGTGAACATGCGGGGAGGGAAACACAGCAAGGCAGTGCCAAGTGTCGGTGAGTGGGGAGGTCACAGGTCTAGCAGTGGGGGAGTGCCACTGGTGGGTCTGGGAGGCAGGGCTCGGGGTGCTGGCAGGAGCCCCAGCAAGGCCCGGGGGGAAGGCAAAAGTCAAGGATGGGGCCCTCCACACAGCATGGGCGGCCCATCCTTTGACTTTTGTCCAGAGCCCCGGATTCCCTAGGACCACCCTTGGTGGACACCCACTCAATCGATCCAGAAATCAACTTAATAAATCCACCCCTGGAAAAAGAGTATTGCTGCATTGACGGGAGACTATTTCCTGTCGGCACAGAGTAGTGGGGATGCTGTGCTCATTCAAATTGAGGAAGTCGACAGGAGATACACAAGGTACATAGACTGCTGCCGAATTTTGTGGTAGGCATAAATCAAGCCTAACGGTGCTAGAGATCATGAAAACCATAGAAAAGGAGGCTTGATTAACCCACATCCACCACTAGAACAAAAAATTACATCCGACTCATTATTTTTAAGACTAAGGAACCATTTCCTTGAGAAGGTGTCAGAATGCTGTGAAGATGATTACAACCAAGAAAATTCAGATAAGATATTATAATTGGAATTGCAGTTTATATATTGAAATACTCTTCAGCAACATAGGGCTTCATTCTCCTTCACTATAAATTTAGTTTCACTATATCCAAGGTAACTGTAGGATGATATTACATTTTGAGATACAGACCCATCTTGAAAACATCTATCTTTGTCTACAGTGTGGTATTGCTTCTTTAGTTGGGTGTGGAAATTACAAGATAAAAAAGAAATATACTTTTGTGTGTAGAAGTTCCAGAGGGGAAAATAATTTACTACACCAAACTCCTATTTCCACTCCGAAGTGTTGGTTTTGTCTGTGAATCGATATCCTTGTTTCTTTAGATCCAGTAAGGAGGAGCATTTCTAATGCTGAATACCACATATCTTGTACTCCACCAACTAATTAAACTCTCCTCTGCTCTGGCTTTTTCCGTGCTCCCAGGAGAGAGGAGGAGGAGGGAAGGTGAGTTCTGTGAATGGTTCAAGCCCCAGAGGATGTGATACCTCATCTCAATATCTTACCAAAATAAATTCCTCAAACAACTGGATCTCTGTAAAAGACAGAGAAAATAAAAAATACATCTAACAAAAAATCACACATATCAAGGCTCTCTCAGTTTGCAAGCCTGCCTAGTAGAGAGGCTACAGCACAGACAAAAGTTCGTGTTCATCAATATGTGCAAGAGAAATACATCAGAGAATTGTTGGCAGCTTTGTAAGGCTGGAAAATTCCTTGGAGAGAGAAAAAAAATAAAACAAAAACACTGTCAAGTTGGCTCTAAATTTAGAGAGACTAGGGACAGAGACAGCTGTTAGCCTTAAGATTTTACACATTTAGGGGGAGATTTTTGAGACAAAAGTGTGCCAGTGGAAAAAAAGCTAGTGTAGCCTTCTCAGCTGAAATTTTATCCAATAAATCACAATTGCAAAAATTGTGAATAAACTGTATCATAAACTGACTAATCAGCTCAGCGCATCCTCTCATCCTCAGGCCCAAGTGTCATCTGACATGAAAAACTATCATCTTATTTCTCAGAAAAGAGTAACAAAGTCAGCTAGGATCTCATGGGGATTGATGAGCCAAACCAGAATCAAGACTATCACTTGATCCATCTGCTTTTATGGAGTTTGAACTAAGCATACAAAAGAAAACAATCTAGAGGCCTTGAAATGCATCAGGCCCACAACTGGTGACACAAACCCCTTTCCTTCATGGAAGGTGAAGCCAAGTGAAAATCAAGGATTGTCTCAGAAAAGGAACTTGCTAGTACACCACACTAAATGCACCATACTACAGTTATCAATGTAATGCACTCCATTAGTGTCACACTGGAATCATTGCTACATCTGGACATTTAGATTGCAAGAAGACAGGGAACCATCTTTTCTTTCTTCAGCTAACCAGGAGATTCATCCTATTCCTTCAGACAAGGACTTTGCCACTGTAACCCAAGCTACCAACCCAAGCTTGTGATCAGACTAGTGCAACTCACACAACATATAGGAGCCCACTTACTAAACTGATGTCATGAGCATAACGTACTGACTCTCCGGAGAATCCACTTTCCACTTTTGCTCTAATCTCATGACCTATTGTACAAGACTCTTAATTAGTTAGGATGGTTAGGACAAAGTTCTTTCAGTGACTGCTCTAAAACCCACCTATACAGTAATGCTCCAAAGGGATACCGCAGATGAAGCAGCCTCTAGAACATCTTGATGACAAGAACCCATCTGTGGAATCCCTTACCATGCACTTTGATCTATATACAATCTCATGGAATACATTTAATGCTAAAGGCTTTCTACAACAGCAACTCTAATATGGCTGTTATTTTCAAAAGGGGTAGCCATGTTAGTCTAGTTCAGCAAAACAAACAAGGAGTCCTGTGGCACTTTTAAAAACTAACAAATGTATTTATTTCATGAGCTTTCGAGGGAGAAAATCCAACTTTATCAGATGCTTTGAAGATGGGGAACTTACAGAAAGAGTCTGATGAAGTGGAATTTTCTCCCAGGAAAGCTCATGCGATAAATACATTTGTTAGTCTTTAAAAGAGCCACAGGATTCCTTGTTTGTATGGCTGGTATTTGAGGCAGATGAGAGGCAAACAAGAAAAAGAGAAGACAAAAGGAAGAAAAAGGAGTAGCAGAAAGGTTTAAAAAATTAAGAGCTGTCGTGAAAAAAGTCTGAAATCCTGGAGAAGCGGATTCCCCTTTGGTTATTATTAATGCTACATGAATTATATTGGTATTTGGATACTAAAGTGATTGATGAATACCTAAGAAGGAAAGATGAGGTTTGTATCTTCCAGAAATGGTTATGCAGATATGTTGCCATACACCCTGAATGAAGGCTTTTATAGTTCTTTCCTATATTATTAAAAGTCGGGAACATTAAATGCAAAGATCTTCATTATACAACATTAAGTCTACCCAGTTAAAAATAAGTCAAATATCAATGTACTCTAAGCTCAAATGTTCCTCTAACATTATTTATTTGGTGTGACATAAAATATCGTCTTTCGGCAATATAGTCAAGCTACTGTTGTTCTAGGAACCACACCTTTTATATCTTTTAAAATTTAACAGTGGACCTCAACGCACCCTCTTCTCTCCCTCCAAGTCAGTCATCATTTATATCAGACTGCAAGAGGACATCTGAATTTGAGTTGAAGAGAGCAAGTGGCCTGGGAGGAAGTTATTCAGCTTGTTATAGGCTCTTACATTATCTATCTTTGTTTGTAATGGAGAGTAGAAATGGGCCAAAAGTTAATACCCAGCATGACGTCTGAGAGGAGGATCATTACAAAGGAGAGAGGGCTCTAAAGAGCCACTGAGCTCGGTGCAGGCATATCTTACATTGCATTTGTTTACTTTTGCAGACTACTGGAAGGTCCCAGTTTGCACCTGTAGAGATATAGAAAATCTGGAAGAAGACAATACATCAGCTAGTCCACTTTATAAAGCTGTTTTCCTTACATAAGAGATAAGGAACCTGCAGTCTGTGTTAGATAAGATGTATGACCGTTAGCTAAAGAAGAAGTAGGAGCGGTACAGAGAGGATAAGAATAACAGAGGCATCTATGAAAGTCACTGGCTGATTTGCTTTGGTGAGGCAGAACCAAAGACCATTTATTAGTTTATAACTGTATTAAAAACATATTCAGCTTAAAAGAACTCTGTACGCTTTGTTTTTCCACCATCCTTTGCTGCCGAAAGGCAAACTAACAGATCTCATGAAAAGCCATAGGACCCCCTAGAGCACTAAAATCTGCCTGGATGTTGATCTACAGCTAATTAACAGTGTCTCCTCTTGGCCCCCAGTGATCATCTATTTATTCTTTCATTTTTATATTTAAAAGAATAGGATAATAAAGTAATTACAAAGACATTCTGTTGACTTCTCCAAATGCCTTTCAGCCTCAAACCAACTGTATATGTTGTAAGAGAGTCAGACATTTTCTGTATTTTGTTGCATTGCTGAACACCGGAGTTGTCTGAGTTCTCAACTGAACACACAGATCCTGAGTTAGTGCCTAAACTCACCCTTGGGGCTTGATTTTTTTATTAGTAACTCAAGAACAATACAGCAAACCTCAGCCTCCCCTCTGAGCTTAGCTGTTACTAGATTTGCTCCAGGACCCTCTCTGTCCTAGATTCTTAATTCCCTGTCTCTTCACTAGGCTTGCACAGGTGTAACTGACAGGAGGAATTTAATAAACAAAATTCTGTTGGCAATACACAAGATGGAATGGAATCTACAGATTATTTTGCTGTTATGGCTCTGCAGTGCTAATTCAAGTAAACAGAAGTAATAACTCATTTTTGCCAGTATTGTAAACAGTTACGACTCTGAATACACGCTGGGAGCAAGCTGTTGAGTAAGAAAGTACTATTTTAACATAGTTACTTTTTAGAAGAGAACTGCACTTAAAAAGCTGCTGACAGCCTTGCCTCCTTCTACAGATTTCAGAAAAATAAAGCGTAATAAGCAGCTAGGAAAAGTCTGGTTACCTGCTTGTAGGCAATTATCATTTTTTCTTTAATAGTCAGTGCTGGATCAAGGCCCTGGGGGCCCCCCTAGCTCCACTCCCCCACAGGGATGCTGGGTCGGGCTCAGGGCCCCAGCCGGCGCTAAGGAGGGGGTTGGGGGACTCCAGTCGGCACAGCTGCAGGGGGGGTTACAGGCTGGTGCAGAGACAGGGGCTGTGAGCCATGCTGCTGGGGGAGCCAGTGCTGTTGGGGGGTCACAGACCATGCTGTTGGGGGTGTGTGCGTAGGCTGGGGCTGCGGGACAGGGCCACCGGCTGGCACAAGCCGACACTGCTTCTGGAGGCTGCGGGTAAGGAGGGGCGGGCCAGAGGCTGGGTACTCCTGCCCTCCTCCTGGCTTGCTGGTGAGCACCAGCCAGCTTAGGGGCTGGGCAGGCAGGCTGAAGATGAGCAGCAGCTGCCACCACTTGGGGTAGCTGGGCCGGATTCTGAGGAGGTAGGAGGGAAGGTGCAGGGCCCCCTTTAGGCTGAGGACAGGGGCTACAGCCCCTAAAGCCTCTTCTTTAATCGAGCCCTGTTAGTAGTGTCTGTTTTCTTTGGTGGCTATTTTCCTCCCAACCAAAATTACTTTTGCTAAACTGGATGGTTCACAATAAAGAAAATCAGTATTCATTTCTGCACTACAAAGAAACTTTCAGGGGCTCCAAGGGAGCTAGGGTCACAGCTGAAGAAGATCTGTCCCTCTAAAGTTAAATCAGGCTCTATATGTTAACATCCTTAATTACACAATCAAGTTTTTTTTAAATAATAATGTAAACCCGTAATTTCTGAGCTGAAATGATTTTTTGTGGTGTTTTCTGTTACTGGGCTCTTCATAAATCCAGGACACTGTTTCAAAACTTTTTTAGAAAACAAGTTTTGCAAGAAAGGAATGCTGGATATGATGTGGAGTTCAATTTTATTATCCACAGGAGACCCATAACCATAACCCATAACAGTGCTGTTAAATAATGTCATCCTCCTCTTAAAGTGTGTATTTTTCAGCTGGGTGCAACTTACCATAGTTTGATATTTATGTTCTTGCTGGATTGAAGTGCAGATGGACATAAAAGTTGTCTTTGAGCCCAGAAAAAGAAAGTCTCCAGGTAGCATTTTTTCTACCACAGCACTCACATACAAATCTAGTCTGTGATTCAGAGCATTTAGTTCTTCTAAAAACTGTGTCAGCAATATTTTTTGAGCCCTTCCACGAGAAGTTAAGCATTTTGAATATTTTAATCCCGTTGAAATAATGATGTTCCTTATCAAGGAAGTCTGTATCTCACTGCTAAGTACAATGAAAAGGAGTATGCAACCAGCATAGTAACTCAAGAGTGCTCTAGCTGTTAGAGTGTCTCAAGATTCGGGTTCCCCTGTTGGTGTCTCTAATCGGATCAACACTTCATTCATGAGGTCAAGTCTTGGGCACTTGTGATCCCAACAGTGCAGACATTTTGGGGCCTCATGAACAAAAGACATACACGTCATTGGCTACTTAAAGTGTTCTGCTGCTCTTACACAGCCGAAGGACTCTCCTGTAAATCTGCATTACAATATTATTGCCTGCAGGGAGATCTCATTTTTCGGAGTGGCTGGGAGTTATTTCAAAGAAATCCCAGAGTTCCTGAAAAATGAAATATCTTCCTGCAGAGCAAGAAACAATATCATAATGTGTAGAACTCTGCTTCATATAGTTTTACTGGAGAAAAAACTTGATATACCTCTTCTAACAGCTATCTATATATGCTTCTTATTTGGGGACTTAGGCCATGTCTTCTCTGAAAATGCTGGGTTGATCCCCATGGTTCGACGCAGGGGGAACTGATTGAGCAGCCAGTGTAGACCTGCTCAATCGATCCTGGAAACTTTCTCCTGTCGACACAGTAACTTCACCCCTCCAAGTGGAGTAATGCTGTGTGGAAGGGAGAGCCCTGCTCTTCAAGTCGACACAGCCAAGTGAAGACCCAGAGGTAAGTCAAAATACCAAAGTCAGTGGGAGATATACATTGTGCAGCGTGCAGATTGCGTATCTCTCACCGACTTAGCCACATAGTGTAGACCAGGCCTTAATCTTGAATATACTTAACGGCGGGGAGCCACTGCTACTAGAAAAGTGAACAGGGATGACATACAGTGCAACAAGTATAATTTTCCTCTGTTTCCATTGCATGACAAAAAACTAATTTCAATTACATTAGCCCTTTTTTGTAATATTGTGCTGTCACTAACCCAGAATCGTTTTAGCTACAATTAATTGATCATTCGGGTTCTTTGGGCAGTTGCAATAATAGGACACAGGAAATTGATAAACTCATGGTCAGTGTATTTTATGACACAAGAAGTGATTCTGAACAATGACAATTGATGTCAAAATACTGCATGTTTTATTTCTACCAAATTTCATGGAAATTTATTTGCAGTGTTAAAATTGTACTTTTTTTTTAAACCAACTGTAAATTTACAAATGGTTGGAAACCTCCATGGCAAATATATCAGAAGAATTTATTGCAGGCACAGGTTTATTATTTTATCAAGGCATTTCCTTTGTGACCACCCTCTTTTTGATTATAAATCATATGTTAAAAGTTGCTGTTTCTATATTGACTAATAGGGTGAGCAACTTACTCTGTATAAAGGCTGTGCCAAAGTAGTTTCCAATATTTTTGTTATTATTTAAAGTTTATCTCATTGCCATTCCCAGCGCCTCAGAATTGGGGCTTCTGACAAATATGAACCAAAATATAGTCCCAGTGGTGCCAAAGCACTTATAATCAAAGGCTATGTCTACACTTACAAAAGCTAATTTTAGTTAATTCAAATTAACTTAATTTGAACTACCATGGCCCCACTAGAATGCTAGTTTGAACTAGTCACGTCCATGCATGGCACTTGCTTAGTTCGAATTAGTCAGCTGCATGAAGGTCAATCTGCCGATTAGTTCGAACTAAGCAGTTAGTTCAAACTAATATAGCCACATTGACTTAATTCGAACTAACTATTTCGAATTAAGGATTAGTTCGAACTAAGCAATTGAATTTATTAGTTCGAATTAAGGAAGCCCTTAATTTGAACTAATGAAAGCCTAGTGTGGCCAAGGCTTAAGATTGTTCGAATTAAGCTTCCTTAATTCGAACTAACTTGCAAGTGTAGACGTAGCCAAAGACACCACTCCTGTAAAGACTTAAGCACATTCTTTCTGTACAATGTGAATAGCCCTGATGGATGTCATGTCTGACAAACAAAGGATTTGTTCAACTGCAAAGGGAAAATATACAAAAGGTAAAAGATATTTGCTTATAATCTCACCAAACTTACACTAAACCATCCAAACTATCTGCATATGGCAGCAAAAGGGTCTTTTATTGTTACCAATGCCAAGTCACAATAGCATCTGACACATATGTTTTGGGAATACACAGTAATACAATTTAGGACAAGATAGTGAACCATGCATACAGGGTTATGAGACTGAATATCTCATTTGCTCACAAAGCCTGCATATTTCATATCCTCACAAGTAAATAATATTTTGTGTTATACCAGAACTGTTAGCCAAATGTCAAATCGGTCTCTCTCTAAGTCTGGTTGTATCAAGTATGTCAAAAACATAAATTCCTCTAGAAAAAGCTAACTACACAGCTAAAGAGAATAATGCTCAGTTCACAGGAGTCTGGCAGTACTTTGTTGAAGTTATGGAATACAATTCCCATACATCTTTCATACCAAAGAACTACACATTCTGATGGGTAACTCTGGATTCTATTGCACGAATCAAAATCACAATGATAGCCTTGACCCATATAAAATATTTAAATTCTGCATGTATTAATAATTCTACACAATACAGCACAATTATGCAATCTGTCGGCAGTTTCCCATTAACCATTTTGTCCCATTGTAACATTACTTCTCTCAATTATTACAGTGTATAAAACATCCTTTTCCCTCTGTTTATTGTATTACTGAAAGTCTTTTTCAGAAAACAAATGAATAAATAAAAGAATGTCCAGGGGAGTCTTTCATTGACTTCAATGTGCAGTGGGTCAGGCCTCGAAGTAAAGATGTGTTAAATACAATAAATACTTGGTTGCTGTATCAGTGGGCCCGCTTAGCTTGAGTACTTTTTAACATGACAAAAAAGAAGAAAAAAATCTTTGTTTTATTCTGCGAATCACAAAGTGAAAGCCAAGGTCATACCCCAAAGATTTTTTATGTGAGATATCATCTAATAATTTAACTTGATTGTATGATCTTAATACCAGAGTAATTATTTTCCATTGCTTCTAGCATCACTTTATGTCACATGTTTAAAGATGCATTGCAGAGTCACAACCTCACTTCTCTTGTCTAGTTTAGGAAATAGCTAAAGAACATAATACACTCATTTTGATCTTTCCTGTGAAGTCTAGAATTAAATATTAGTGGAATATCTGACTACATTACAAATGTACAAACAAGATTATATGAAAGTACCACTAGCATTTTTAAATGAATTTCTGTTAAGTAGTGAAATCAACGGAAATAATATTTTATGACTGCAATGGAGAATAGAGTGATGTTATATATGAAAGATGGTGAATGAAGGGCAAGACTTCCGATACACTGCTCATTTGCAATTATTTCCACATAAAAATCATTTGAAATTTGAATATTTCTAAAATATAACTTTTGACACTGGGATTTGTTGATTTATCCCACTACCTTCTGCTTTGGGCACTGCGCTTTAGGTTAGAAATTATCATTTCCCAGGAAATAATTGAAATACACAATTTACTTAAGATAAATAACATTCTATAATTTTGGAAAATTTAAATCATGTGTGATTGTAATTCTATTTCTAGAAGTTGTGAGAAGCTAAAAATCATGTCTTCAAAAAAGTTTTTGAAGTTTATTGAAAACGTGAAAGCATTTTTCCTGGCAATTTTACATGTGCAGTTTCATAGAGAGAAGTAAGGGTAGTGAAGAACAGTGCCAAACCAGGAAAAATCTCTGAAAACAAAAGCAAGAGGGCCATACAGCAGCTAGTAAACCCAGAAAAAAAATTGATCTTTACCATAGAGAGAGCTGCAGAAAGTCTCAAGAAAAAACAAGCCAAGTATCAGTGATTAGGTAAATATTTGGGGGAGGATAGAGAAAGTAAGAAATGCCTTATCCTACCTTCAAATAAAGAGTCCATTACAAGCATTAATCAAAATAATGGTCTGTGACAAAGTGGGAGGACATGGGGAGAAGAATCTTGAGTGATGTGTAAAAGTGACTGAGTGGTCACTGAACTACCCTTCTAAGACAATGTTTTCACAATCTTGGATTCTTTTAATTTAGGAGGAGGAGGAGAGTCTGGCAGGAATATCACAGTCTTCCATTACATTTTGCAGAAACATAATAGTCGTTTGGACATAAGCATATAGAAACTGAAAACGCCACTCCTATATAGCCTACAATAACTTCATGAAGCTCAACAAGATTTTTTATGGTTTTCATCAAATAAGCCAAAGTGAGGCGTAACTGTCCACAGAAGCTGCCAACAGGTGTATCAGATATGCTAGTCAGGTGGCTTTTGCAGAGCGACATCACCACCATCGTCTTAATTTTAAAATAAGTTCACAATACAACATACCTCCAGAAGTTTTTGAATGCAAGGCTGTTGAAGACATGGAAGAGCCAGGAGACAAGGTCTTGTAACAAACAAATCATATCATATAACTCCAGCACCAATATCCCTCTGTGTCTCAAGAGGCTATTTTTGGTATAGTGATTGGGGAGACCAGTTTGTTGAAGACACACATATTCAAAGCTGCTTTTCGGCTTCATAGCAGCTTCCTTGACATGTAGTAATAGTTCATAATTTTTACCAGGATACTTTCAATTCTCAATTTCTGTTAGAATGTATACATATTTGTTTGGGGCGTTAAAACTAAACAGGACTGCTATTGTCCCCATTATTAATCAAAACAGAATTTGTTATTTTAAACCTTGGGATAGAAATCTCTACATTTCTGTGCTGAAAAGCTCTGAAGCTTTGTTTGCCTTTAGGCTCCTCTGTTGACAGTAAGCAAAGCATGTTGCAGACTTACTGAAAAGGCAAGCTTAACTAAAAAAGTGGAGAATGAGGAACTATTGTGGGTGTAACTAAAACCCTTCCCAAAACAAGTGCCTCACAGCAACACAGAGCACCCCTATCTGCCCTAGAAAAATGATTGATCACTGATACAGTTCCCCATTATTCCCCACCTACTTTAACTGCAGTTGAAAATAATTTGGCTGTTAGAGCAGCCATGGCTTAATAAACAAGATACTTACAACACAAATACCTTGTGACAAAGCAGTCCATCACTGAATGAGAAGAGCCATGGAGTGGAACAAGGCCACAGAGGAAGGGAATTTACAATAGTAGACTAATTACATCAACCGCCTTTCTTATACAAATCTAACATGGAGGCCTCAGGCAGAACTAAAGAAGACACCAGTTGCAGGCACTCCCTGCAAAGCTTGTCCCCTCCATTCAAACAACTCATTAAACTAGCAAATTAAACTGGACACTCATTCTTTAGGAACTATTCCCCTAAAGAAGGAATGACTAACCTTTTTGTTCTCTTCTGGTTCTGTGGCACAGGAAAAGCCAGCAGTAAATATTCATTGCTGTGAGGTGCCATCTTGAATCACACAGGTAGGGTTGATAGTGTAGCTAACATATTGTCTCACACAGTGCCCATGGTGGCAGGAATGCAGTAGTGCAAACTTCCATTGAGACTTGGAAACGGAATATTATCTAGTTCTTTGTCTATTTATTTTTCTTTACTCTAAGGCTGGATGGTGCTGGTATTTCCCTGGCTCCTGCTTGCCTCAGGAATGTAAAAGTCACATTGTTTTAAGAGGTTTGGAAAGCTATAAGAAAAAACCTAGCATAGAAAGGAAGAGGGGCTGACGCCAAAGGGAAGAGTCATCAGTGGCCATAAATTTGGTCATTTGGATATAGTTGAGGACTTACTGAGGCAGAGTTTTCAACCCAAAGCAGCTTTCTTGTTAAAAGGTTATTGCTCATATTAATTCATGAAACTATGTATGAGGATTCAGTCTGCTTTTCTTGGCACTTTAAATAAAAGGCATTAAATATTTAAGATAGAAGCTTGGCTAGTAACCACAGTCTTCCTTCACACTGAATCAGCCTACAGTCCATGCTTCCCAAACCTCTGTTGTAGAGTGACGAGTCCAGCTATAACTGTAGAAGGTCAAAATACAACAAAGTACAGTTTGTTCCAGAACAAATATAAAAATGAAATCAGTTTATTGGTGTTGAAATTCCAATAGTTGCATTTAACAAGCATGAGCCAATGCAAAAGGCTGGCCCTCATAGCAGTCTCTCCCCATCCTCAGCCACAAATTCAATGCCCATCCTGTAGAGGAATGACAATGACTTATACGATCCCATTAATAATAATAAATAGCAGCAAGGGGAACAGTTAAAAAAGCATTATACACAATTCCCAAAAGTTTAAATGATTTCTTAATTTCGTTTCTGTATTTAAGCAGTGTCAAGTTATGTTTTCTGGTCACAGCATACCTTAAACAAGAAATATAAATAAAAGTGCAAGCTATATTTTATCTTCAGCAGCTGCTCTCCCCAGCTTAAACTAGTATTTCACCAGAACAAGCTTAAATTGATTGCTTCTGTGCTGGGAGAAGAGGAGAGCTACCTAATAAATCACAAGATTAATGATACTTTTCAGTATATGTGTGCTTTCTTTAGTATTATTTGGTGTGTGCTTTTCATTTCTTCTGAAATTAAAGGTTTGCACTGTGTCCCTAGCTGTTCATTGTGAGGACTGTAGCGGTCTCCTTTACTAAGAATTGTTCAGAAGTTGGCTAGTTTTTTATATTATGATAAGTTCTCGCCTTCTCCCTTCACATAAGAGGTCCTTTTCCAAAAATATAAGTTTAGTGTTGTGACGGGGTTTGTTTTTGTATACTACCACATCTTTGTTCCCCTGATCATGTGAAATTTTTGATCGTCTTTCCCTGACAGTCTCCTGACAAGTTTCTTTCACATGGAGCAATACTTTTCTCACAGCCTACCTAGCTCTCTCTGAAAAAAGCTGAAAACTGAATACTGCAGTCAGGAGGCCTATGAAGTTGTCACTGTATATATTTCCAACTTAATTTTCATAGGCATTTCATAAATGTGCCAGGAAAGTTGCTGTCTTCTATTGGTTATTTACTTACATTGCAATTTCTTTGAGAAAGTCACAAGAAATGATTTGTTCTCTTCCTTGAGAATTCCAGCCTCTGCATCTTCTGCTGCATGAAGTTAGGTTGGCTTTTCTTTTAGTAGAATCTCAGTCAGTTAAGATGGCCTCCGTTTTCGTAGCTTACAAAAATGGAGACAGTTTCTTAGTTTAACACCTTTAATTTACTAGTTTGTTTGTATCTTTATGTCAATGATCTCTGAGGTTTCGAACTTGAAATTTTTATTTCCTCTTTCTAGTTCTTTCACAGAATGAATAGGCAAATTCACACCGTTCTCAGTGTTTCCTTATTCACTGCTTATTTTTTTTAAAGTTTAACAGTTCATTAAGATTAATTACACATGGATAGGAATAATCTAAGCATAAATTCACAGCATACTATTCAGAGTCAAACCTGTTACCTTTGTCCTGCAGCTCAGTTTTTAATCTGAGTATCTCTTATAAATTCGCAATCCCCACCATTCCTTTTGCAAGCGTATTCATTTGAAATTGTTCTCCAGCTCCCGCCTCCAGGTAGGAGAGAGTACACTGCTGTTTTCTGCATTGACAGGTATTGACAGGCCTGACCAAATAAGCAGGGCAAAGTTACCTACATTTATTATTATTTACTGCTTTCAGATGCTAATAAAAATAGCACTGTGCTACATGGCTAACAGTGCAGCCACCTCTTTGTAAGGAATATGTCATAAACAGGTCTAATAAGAAAATAGCAAATGTGAGTGTAGTCTCATTAAATATAGCCTACTGTTAAAGTCCAGTGTATGTGCATGTACGCCATCCTGTCTAGGGCTATGTCTACATTACAAAAGTTAAGTCGACTTTATTAAAAATCGACTTAGCTTTTGCAGTGTAGACATAGCCCCTTTTCAAACTTATTAAGTCAACTTAACACTTTAAGTCGACTTAATAAAGTGGATTTAGGCACTAATCCCCATCGACACTGGCTTAAGTCAATTTAAGGAAATGCTTAAGTCGACTTAAGGAAAGCCCAGTGTGGACACGGGGTAGTTTAAGTCGACTTAAACCTCCTTAAGTCAACTTAATTTTTAAGTGTAGATGCACCCTTCAAGAGGGGAGGGAGTAAAGTGGCATGTATCCCACCTCATTTGGGCCCTCTGGACAAATGTTAAAAGAGACATGTTTTCAGTGTTCTTACCTTTTTCCTTTCCCTCCCTATGGCATATTTCTCTGATCATAGTATCTTGCCACAACTGGCTGTACCTCATTTTCCTTTGCAATGCAACAAAACCCCACATTGGGTCTGATTCCGAATTCCCTGCACACTCAAAACTCATTGAAGTTGAAGAGAGATTTGAGTGGGTAAGTATTAAAGAAACTGCTGTGTTCAGGAGCCTGTGCAACAGTAAGATGGCTCCTTTTATTTCATAGTGAGCTTCCTTTTCTCCTTATTCATGAATTTTAAAAAGAGCAGGCTGAAAAATTAGCAGTTTTATAACTGCTTGCACAGAGGAAAGAAATCCTGCAGTCTTGGCCCTAACTAAGGCAGAACTCCCACTAACTTCCCTGTGTCTTTTACCAGAGTAAGGAGCACAAGATTTGGCAACAGACATTTTATACTGTTCACAGCTGTTCTCTCCTCCCCCCACTAAACCAACAGTTCCAGAAGAGACTGCTTGTGCACCTCAGCTATCGCTAAGACTTTCTTCAATTTTAAATTGTGCAAACAATGTTTTCACAATTCTAATAAGCCATTTATTTTGAATCCCTAGAACAAGGAAATCTGGATCCTTTCTGTGCTGCTTTGATTAGACGGGTGAAAGAGCATTTTATAAGTTAGCAAAGTCTATCTGCTGAGAGTCCTAGGTTCAATCAACATGAAGACTGAAGATTTATTGGTCACAGTTGACAAAGGGCACCAGTCCAGAGAGAAGTCATATTTATGGAGGCCCCCCTTATCTACATCTATAAATTACTTCAAGTTTATGATGCAGTCCATACAGATCCTATCTCATTTTCAGTCTAAATTTAATAGAGTTGTTAAGTTAGTAAATCTTGGAGCCTACTTTTAATTTGGGTTTTCTAGCTCTCTTGTAGTGGATGAACTGGAAAGGGTTGAGGTACACAAGAAACACACTTCCAGGAAAAAGTGAACTTCTGTTATTTTGATCTTCATGAACTCCCTTCCTTCCTCCTCATGCTTTTCAGACTGCTTGGGAACTGAGCAAGCAGTGGCTTATAACACAGCTCTTCTGTATAAGCCTGATGCTGTAGCTATGGAAAGTTTTCCACTAACTTCAAGTGCAGCAGGTGCTGGTCCTGTGTTTCTTAACATTATACCTCCCTGTTTGAACTTTTGGTAGGGTTGGCCACATTCTCTGACATCACTGACAATTAATTTGTGCCTGCAAACAACATGGAGTCATAAAACCTACTAGGAGCTCCAGGTCAGTGTAGGAAGTACTCCACTACATGGCCAGCCAGTTCCACTGACTTGAAGAAGACCATATGTGTGATCTTCCTCACTTCTTTTGAGGTGAGTTGTGCCCGTATACTTAAAATAATGCAAGGGCTGTGACTGGGGCCAGGCTTTGCAGAAGAGTGCAGGTGCAAGAGAAAGCTCCTTGTTCATCCTCAGCTCCCTGCTAAATGCAGTTATGGCAGGGTTAATTATAATCTGCCCCCCTAATTGCTATAATGATGGATAGATTAATGAAATCTGACACAACATGGAAAGAAAATTGCTCTGTAGGTCTGCTTCTCTGAAGACGATGTTGCAGGATTTTTACTTCAGGGTCTTAGTTTCCCAGCACAAGACTGGCCCTAATCCCCAACCTCTTAAGAATTTTTACCCTTGTGGCTAGAGGAGGAGAGAATGAGTCAGTGCTTTACGAGCTGTCATAGGGCATCCATTTCAACACAGGAATGATGCACTACAAAATTATAATCAGTGCAGCCCCCCCAAGGAGACGACTCCCTGAGCTGTTATTCCCAGTCTGCAGAGGATCCTCCCACCATACCTGGAGCTGGTCAGCATCTCATTCAATTACTGCATCATTTTGTTAGGAAAAACTTATATCCAGTAATTTTCTTAGTTCACCAATGCCCAAGCTGCAGCACTTTATCGCTCCATTGCTTAAGTCAGCTCAATCTTATCTCAGTACTTGGTTTGTCTTTGCACTTCCCTTGACACCCAGGGAACTTCCCCCTTCATTTTAAGTAGGGCACCAAACAGGAAGAAAGTCAGCTCAGCATCTTCAAACTCTACTAGAATAATATCAAAGACTGTCTGTTATGTCATCAACCTTGGAATTGTGTTCCCAATGTTCCAGGGCTCCATACAAGATTCAACCTCCCCCCATCTGATATACTTTTTTCCCCTCTGCATTATACCTGCCTGTCTTAGTACACAAGCCATCAGGCAGGTGAAGAGGCCACAGGAAAAGGGAGCTATATTTCCCTGGAGTGAGGAGTAGATTAACCATAAGCCCTACTCCTGCCTTTTGAGTGTAAAGGAGACCCTAGCTAGAGAAAATGGAGTGGACAGAAAACCGAATAAAAAGCAGCTAAGCTCACAGAAAGAATTTAAAAGAAGTGACATATTCATAAGAGTTCCCAAATGAGACCCACACTATTTCTATAACTAGAGTTCCCATTGCAAGATATATTTAAAAAAAAAAAAAGCAGGAATCATTTTGGAGTTCTCTTTCAGTCAACTGCCTTGCATGAGGAAAACTCACCTAGAAACCCTCCTTATGCTGGAGTCAGAAATGGACACCATTGAGAGGTATGTGTGTTTCATTATCCTCCATAGTGAAGCATGTCATGAATTTGATACAGCACTATTTTTCAAACGTCCATCATGCAGAAAGAACGTTATAGGGCATTTTACCAGTCATTTTTGAGAGACAAACAAGAATATTTCAGCATCCTAAATGTTTGTCTCATCATAGAGTGTGATTGATTAAGCACAGCTATCTTTGCTCTCTAGTGTTCGAAAGGTAACTACTATCAACAGCTGTGTTTTGAATAGACAGCACTGTCCTCTGACATCAAATCAGGGTTATAGATCAGGTGATAAAGAAACATTTTAAAACAAAAAACAATTAACATGCTTGTAACACAATCTTACCCATAAGCCAGCCAGCTGCAATTTTTCCATTTGCAAATAACGGGCCAATTAATGAGTTATTCAGTCTCTATGAATCATGGCACAATCCTGAGAATTTCACCCAGCTATTTAAGAGCTGTTGCTGATGTTCACTCTGTTCACAGATTCACAAAATGATATTGCTTTCTCTTCCAAATAATATAATCTTGCCAGAACAGTGTATTAATATATGGCTGCAATTCATATCTCCAGAACATTGCATAAAATGGCAGGTTATAAAATAATTCAGTTGCATGGAAAATATCTATCACCTATATTTTAAATGTACCATATAATCATATGTACAGTAATTTTTTTTTAAAAATCAGTCAGCAGGGGTTTGATTGAAACAGTTCTATAGGAGGCCTGTATTTTTCTGAAATATATTCCCATAGATATTTATTAAGTGGCAGTAGCAAATAAACATGGAACAGATGGTACTCTAATGTGGACAGGTGGTGCATGACTCTAGATCACCTTTAAACATATCCCGAAGCATTGAGTTTCTTTATTAATTCAAGTAATGTCAGTATAATTATCAATTTCTGACTCTTCTTGCTGATTCTTCTCTGTAGGTACAAAGGAGCCTGTACAGGGTTCATGTTCTGTCCTCTGACTTTCCTATTTAAAAAGAAAAAAAAGGTCGATAAAGCTACTTTCAACAGGACTGCACTATGTCATATAGCCTTTTAATATCTGTCCTTTAAGTTAGGGTTGTTAGCAATGAGAGCAAATAGTGATCCAGTGTATTTCCTTTTTAACAGAATCACAGAAGATATGGGTTGGAAAGAACCATAGGAGGGTCATCTGTTCAATACCCTGTTCAAAGCAGGACCAACCTCAACTAAATCATCCCAGCCAGGGCTTTAGCAAGCTAGCTCTTAAAGACCTCTAAGGATGGAGATTCCACCACCTCCCTAGGTAACCCATTCCAGGACTTCATGACCCTTCTAAAGTTTTTCTTAACAGCCAACCTAGACCTCCCTCACGGCAACTTGAGACCATTGCCCCTAGTTCTATCATCTACCACCACTGAAAACAGCCTAGCTCCATCCTTTCTGGAATCCCCCTTCATGTAGCTGATATAAACTATCATATCCCCCCTCACTCTTCTCTTCTGCAGATTAAATAAGCCTGCTTCCCCAAGTCTCTCCTCATAATTCATGTGCTCCAATCCCTTATTATTTTCAGGGCTGTCCGGGGGGGAAGGAGGGTGGGACCCAGGGCCTATCGGCCTGTTGGGGGGAGAGGGGGGCAGGCAGGCAGGCCCTGAGGCCAGGCCCCACACTCTAGCCTCTCACCTGGGCTGGCTGTTTCAGCCCTGAGGGTGGGGCAGGCTGGCCCAGAGGCTGGGCTCTGCTTCTCCACCCTGTCCCTGGCTTTACAGGAAAGTTAATAAAACATGGGCATGTATAAATTTTCCTGCAGAACACTCAGTCCTCTAGACAGGAATCAGAAATAGCATCATGAGTACCTAGCTTGTGCTTCTAGGAGATCCTACGGGAGATCTGCTGAGATGCAATACATCTTCAAAACATCTTACGAAGTGGGATTTTCTCCCACGAAAGCTCCTGCGATAAATAAATCTGTTAGTCTATAAAAGTGCCACAGGACTCTGTTGTTTTTCTACAATAGACTAGACTAACACGGCTACCCCTTTGGAATTTGCCAGCCTCAGGCATTTAATGAGTCAGGCCCTCAAAAGTTAAGCTTTACTTCATGACCTTGAGGCTACAGATATTTTTAAATGAAAGCTGAGATTCTCAAGCAATCCCTTTACTTCAGCAGCAGGGGCTTTCAGAATAGCACCATCTGCATAACTCACGATAAAAATCACAAGAGTTGGTAACAAGATCCTTTACTACTCTGGGGGTTGGGAGTAAGAGGAGGGAAGATTGGGGCTAATCTCTTCCTTCCTTCCTCTCCCCATCCGACTGAGGACTTTAGAGAGACTTTCCAAGGCCCACTCATCACTAACCTTGGACCCCATCTGTGAGTCGGGAATCATGAGTCTACAGCAGGATTTTGTTGCATTTTGATTATAGCAGATTTAATATTTCTTTATTACTCCTAGCAAACCAGTGCAGATAGAGGAAGAAACCTATGTTTACAATAAGTGCAAAAGCACAAAGAGGACAAAACATCAACATTCCTATGAATGGTAGCACTTGAACTAAAGAATGCCTGTGTACTGTCATTAGCAGAATTACTCACACCTCTTCCTTCAAGCATCCAGTCTCTTGGAGGGCAAAACCGTTACACCCTCCCTCAGTAGACCCTTTGCTAATTTGGCATCTCAGAGCATATTAAATGGATTGGAAACACTGCCTTCCTTTTGTACTAGAAGTTGAGTCTGTCCTTGGAGAGCGACTTGTGCAATGAGGCACATCACTTAATTTCAACAGCACAGTCTCTGGGATTTGGTTTTCCACACATTTAATGAGCTCATCCACTGCTTCTCCCTCAAACTGAGAATTAGGATGTTTATCCATATTTGTAATCACAACTGTATTAACGCATTAGAAGTTGCAAACAACCACCATTGCTTCAAATCTGCATAAATATCCAAAAGGTCCAGTTTTATTTCAGCACAGAAGATAGCAGGCACTACCTTCCAATCTATTGTACTATTATTATTGTTATCACAAGTTAGCTTCAAGCATAGCTAGAAATGAGGCATCTAGCTTTATGGACTGCGAACTGGGACGTGCATCACATTAAGACTATGAAACACTTTTTGTTAATTCTAGCACTTCAATCTTTTAGCACCACGCTTGTAAACAGTGTTGCAGTGTTTTGATTTTTATTCAGAGCAGTAAAGAGTGTGGGGCTAAAAGCAACATTCAGATCCAGGTCCAGAGTTAAAGTCTGAAATCCTCTCACCAAGGCTAATTCAGACACATCTGATACTTCATGGGCATGAGGCTAAAAACTTCACGTTTAAATGAAAGCTGAGATTCTCAAGTAATCCCTTTCCTTCAGCAGCAGGGGCTTTCAGAATAGCACCATCTGTGTGTCTCATGATAAAAGTCACAAGAGTTGGCTGGTTTTCTGACAAAGGTAGACAGTGAAACACATGATGAAAACACCTATGAACAAAAGAGTTTCTGAAACCTGGCCCACTTGTTCTTGTCGTATGTGGAAGCAATTCTGTGATTTTCCTTAGGTTTTTTTTATGCACGACAACAACCTAGGAAGTGATTTCCATGATGAAACTAAACAAGTAAAATGTAGACAACTGTCTGGCCAGTTCCAAATAAGGTCTATTTAAAACAAAAAGCAACAGACCAAGCACCTCCCTCCTCCCCCAATAACAAAGCCACGATATATGCTTCTAGGAATCAAAAGGACACACCTTTGGGGAGGTTGTTTTACCTCCTCATGACTTCATTTCACTCTGCTACTCACACATGCTGCTGTTGGTGGAAAAAAAAAAAAATGAAAGGAATCTAAAGATTAAAGATCCTGATACAACTCCCACCGAAGTCAATGGGAAGAATTCACTGACTTCAATGGGATTTGATAGGACCTAAATCAGTGGTTTTCAAACTCAGGGTCAGGACTCCAGTACTGGTCACAGATCCTCAGTCACTGGGTCGCAGCACCCCCTGCTGCCGCTGCTGAAAGACTGGAATGCCTTGCTCAAAGATGTAATTGTTGGGGCACGGGCATAAGTGATTTTTTTAAACTGAGTGCTGAGAAAAAAAGTTTGAAAACCACTGACCTAAATCATCAGGTACAATATAGATGTGTGTCTGGTGGGGAGGGGGATATGTACACACGTACACATACACACAAATATGTAGCAAAACACCTCTGTTTCATTAGCTACGTCTGTCATCGCCATTCTGTGCACAGAACACTGTCTGAGCTCAAGGAAGAGCAGCAACTACCTGATTCTCATTGCACATAGATTCAAACACAAACCAAACTTTTGAAAGGCTGAAGATGTACCTAAAACCTATGGCAACAGAGATTTTTGTCCAAGTTGGACAATAATGTGTAATGCGCGTTGCTGTCTGAGGAGCAAGAATGCCCTTCAATTAACTTGAAATTTTGAAGGACAGAATGTGCTTTGTGCTTATTTAACAAAACCAGCAGCTGTGCTGTTCTTTGCATCAGAAATATGCGTAACTGAAGCTGCATGCGAAGATGTTATTGCAAATACAGTCAGTAACATTAAAAAACTAGAGACTTTTTTGAAGTAAAAATAAATCCATAAAACTTCATGTTTGTAACTAAGCCATTTTTAAGAGTCTGACACACAAAGAAAAGACTGAAATTATGATAACTGTATACAGTGTTGTCACTAAAATGCTTGCCCCAGAGGCTTTAGGCAGGGTCCCAAAACTCACCTAGGCGACAGCTCTCGAAAAGCCCAGTGGTTTTCCCACTCCAGTTCAGTTTTAAAAGGCTCAGCCCTCCAGCTAGCTCCCAGATAATCCACTGCTTCCAAGGCAGTCAAAGAAAGGAATCATTCCAAAAATGTGTTAAGGTTCACTTCCTTCAGAGGGCACTCCTTGGGCTGTGGCCCCTGACTGAGTTTATAAATAATAGAGAGGAACAGTTCCCTCTCAACATGAATCAGGAACAAGCCCTCCTTTCTTTCAGGGAGGAACTAGCAGTTGTCCAAGAAGCTCCTGCCTTCAGGCAGCTCTCACTCCAGGACCAGAAAAATAAGCCTTCTCTACTCAGCCATCCAAAGAGCTGGGTTCCTCCCTCTTAATTGCTTCCCTGAAAATCAGATATCTTAGAGGTGTGATGAAGCAGTGCCAGTTGAACCCACATTAACTCATTAACCCCAAGTACTTTATGTTGATCTATCCCTCAAAAAAGGCTTATGGTTTGAAAGATTATGTTTTAAAATAAACAGTTTTCATCCAGGCAGCTTGTAAATTACACCCAAAATTTTTGGAAGCAACCTTTTCTAAACAGCACTGTTCCTCTGCAGAAGGTATGGCGGAACTTATCTAGCAACTCCCTCTTCTCTCCCAGATTACATAATCAGGGTGCTGGAGATCAGGGGGACTGAGGAGCCAGCCACACAGAGCAGGTGCAGAAGTATGGGTGGGAACAGAGGTTGCATAAGGTGGTCCATTGCCTGCCACCAAAACCTGGAATGAACCACATGGCTTTTTTCTTGGCTAGGTGGAGAGAGACAGACTGTACAATCAGAGGCAAATCTCTGTGAGGAGAACCTTGGAGGGATTTCATACCTTTAGTTCTATCCTATGGGAAGAGATGACCCTGCCACCTGTCAAGAAAATGGCAAAACTCCCATTTACTTTAATAGGAAGAAGCTTCATTCTGCAAATGCCCAAAGTCTTCAGTGTTAATAAAGCAAAACTCTCTGACTCCAACAGGGATTTTACTCAATTAAGGGCCACAGAAATGTAACTATAGCGGCACTTAAGAGCACAGCTATATAAAAAAAATGGAAAATAAATGTTGTAATTAAAGTCCAATATGCAGTAAAAAAATATGAAAATGAAGTGCTGTACAGGCTCACTTGCTAATTTGAAAACTTAAATATTTTGTCTGTTTAAAATATTGCCTTGGTACAAATTTATCACTAAAAGTGCAGCTCCTGTAGTCTGTACCGCCAGTGACTTAAGGCAAAATTCCCAGTGACCACAATGAGAGTACTAATGTGAGTGAAGTGAACTAGAGGTGAACCATTGTCTCAACATACTCAAAACTAATAGCTACTGTAGTTCCTTAGTTTCTCCCTTATAAAACTGACACCACCACCTTAGTACTGTAGAGATATGTTTTAGCATTGTGCTGTTTCACATATATAATACTCTATGTGGATGTATTTTATTCCTGTTTGAAAACAAGTATGCTATGGAAATCTACCTCCTTGTGCACCAGCAGAGCTGTACTTGTAATAATGTCATGTTTATTTTCCATTCCCTAATTGTACGTTTTTAAAGTTCAACCTCGAGCATCACAGAACAGAACACAACACAAGATGACTCCAGAATGGAGCAACAATTAAACCAAGGTCACTGAGAAAAAAAACCCTCCTAGTAGTCTACAACAATCAAGGCACTGATCCACAGCCCACTGAAGGCATTGGAAAGACACCTTTTGACTTCAGTGGGCTTTAGATCAGGTCTCAAATGAATAGTACATTGGTTGTAAAAGCCCTGAGAACAACCCTATCTGTTAATTTAAAAGAGAAAAATCCTTGATTCATAGACCTTGGGCAGTCATCAAACAGCAAAAAACCCAAGAATGTTAGTGCTCTTATTATTCCCACATATTTCACTTTTGAAGGCCTTTAGGATCCCCCCTGCCAAAGTAAGAAGCCAAAAAAATGAGGGGTTGACATGTTTCACTGTTTGATGCTTGAATTATAGAATGAAAAGGAATAGATGCAACAAAAGAAACTAAACTTTAAAAACTTGTATTTGTAGCTGCTCAAAAGCCCTAAGGCCCTCAAAAACAAAATCCTAAAACCTTGAAATACATTGACAGTGGAAGAATAGCTAGGTTATCCTAATGACTGCTAAAGCCTCCTTCAAACAGGTTTCAGATTTCAATCTCTCAGGTGAACAACCAGCTGTATTTATGTAAAAACTCTGCTACTCATAAATTATTAAAATACAAGTAGTATGTTTGGAGCATGAGAGAGAATTTTTAAAGTGACTTGTTCTTATATTAGGCCAGATATGCTCCCAGTGAAGTTAACAGTAGAAGTCCCAACAAATTCAATGGATTCAAGATCAGGCCCATTAAGTATACTCAGAGAAAACCCTTATTAAAACATTACAGCCATTAGGAGTTTGCAATCATTGGCTATGTCTACACTGGCAAGTTACTTTGAATTAAGGAGGCTTCATTCGAACTAACTAAAGCCATGGCTACACTAGGCTTTAGTTAGTTTGAATTAAGGGCTTCCTTAATTCGAACTAATAAGTTCGAATAGGGTATTCAAACTAAGGGGTTAATTCGAACTAACTAGTTCGAATTAACCATTGTGGCCATGTTAATTCGAACTAATTTCTTAGTTCGAATTAACCGGCCATTGAAATGAATGGGGATTGCTAATTCGAACTAAGCAAGTGCTTGCTTAGTTCAAACTAACATTCCAGTATGGCCATGCTAGTTCAAATTAAGCTAATTCGAACTAACTAAAATTAGTTCAAATTAGTTAGTTCGAACTAACTAATTTGAACTAATTTTAGCAAGTGTAGACATAGCCATTGAAAATACATCTCTATTCTATATTTCACTCAAACAAAGGTTGATGTATTACTCCTGTATGTATTCCCATTACACTTCAGAACAAAATTCTTTTGACTTTGATACCCGTTTCATATTGGCTGCTTTACTCATTCCCTGTGGTATTTATGTTCACATTACATTTACACTTTAACATTTTTTAGTTTTTTTCCATTCTTTCTTTTGCATAAGTCACTTATTTTTCATGGTGTTTGGCTGAGTCAATGGTTTTTCATGTCTTCTCATGATGTTAGCATTTTGACAAGAAAAATTAGATGTTCAAATGCAAAGCATACGTAATACTGGAGAGAACTGGACAACTCTAACAAGATGTTTATTCTTATTTCCTAACTTTGCGGTCAAAGACATGTAATCCATCTGGACATACTTCTTATATTAACTTCAAATTACATTATAGTCTCTGGATTAGACTGGGATATGCAACTCCATTAATACTGCAGAGGGTCCCAGACTGTTGTCCAGGAACCACTTGCTGGTGGTCCAATGAGAGCTGGCAGGTCACATTGTTCTGGATCTAATTGTTTCCAAGTGAGAGGAATTACACAGAAAGGAGAGAGAAACGAAATGAAGAGTAGAAGTAGACAGTGTAATTGATCTGCCCCTTCCCCCAGCCCTTGAAAAGAGCAAAACATCTATTCCATTAAAGACGGTTTGCCACAAGATGTCACGTGATCACAGATGGCAGGAGATGTGTTGCAGAAAACAATTTCCCTGATTTATTGAATTTCTTCTCCACCTTCTGTGGAATTAACCATTATCAGTCCATATTTGAGTTTAATTATCTGGGATCATATTCTTCCAGACTAGGAGGCTGTTCCAAAGAAATCACAAAAAAACTAGGGATGGCTCACTTGGCTATGGCCTTCTCTAAGAAAGTATGGAAAAACAATGACATTTCAAAATTTGTGAAGGTGCATACATTTTCCATACTGATTTATGGATGTGAATTTTGCTGCTGACACAAAGAAAACTGAAGCCTTTGAAATGCAGTGCTGAAGAAGACTCTTCTGTATGTCCTAGATAGGGTAAAAAGAAAAGATTAATGTGTATGTTAGAAATATTACTGGAGAGAAGTAGACCCTGACATCAGAAATCAATAAACACATATTTGTGTAGTATGATCACAGTAGGCATAGAGATGGAAAGAAGCTTAAGAAAGATACTATGGCATGAATGATGGCGGGTCATCATGGTAGGTGACAACTAGCTAGGAGACGGACAGATGGTGTCTGGCAGATCATTGGAATGTCAACTGCTGAGTGATCAAAGTTAGAAATGGATCATGAAGACTTCTGAAAATTCTGCTTTGCTATCACCAATATTCAGATATGAATAAACAGGTTTACTTACTTAGCTTATCTTTGAGGTACAGCAGTTGAACTTGCATCTGTCTTCATTCTGAAGGACCCAGTAATTTGTATAATGCAGGTCTTTCATTATATGAGTCTGGATAGACAAGATTTTGGCTTGGCTTATTTTGTTAGCAACAAAAGACCGAGTCGAAGAAAGCATTGAAGTATGTGCTTAAATCCCTATTCAGGACAGCACTTTAGTCCATACTTAACTTTATGTATGTGCTTAAATGCAGTTCTGAATAGAAATCTAAATAATTTTTAAGAAGTTACTTTACTGAGCCTCCTTTATTTTTAGTATGAATGGATTAGGTCTTGTAAATTGTGGTGATAGATGTTATGACACAATATATTGTGTTATGTGGGCATCACCAGATCGAACTGTTACATACAGTCCAAAAGGTTATTTTTCTTAGCGTAGGAGCAGTGGATAGTCTCTGAAGAAATATTTTATCACTGCTGAGTCTGTGATGCAGATTTTTTGGTACAGCTGTGGAAAACCGCAAGAGAGTTTGCTCTCTTCATTAATTTCTCTATCTAGAGTCAATTATTGGTGCAGACTTGCTTCCTGGAAACTGGGCATGATCTTTGGCTGAAATTCCTGAACAGGGATTGCCTGGATGCTGTTTGGGACCACCTCTATGGAATGACTGGTGTAGATAGTGTAAATAAGCAAGATGCACTAAATATATAATTAGTATATATCCTATAAGTAAGTATATATCCTGATTCATTATCACTTTTGATTTCTCCTCCAGTGGGAAACTGATCTGCAAGGACCATTGAGTACATTAGGTCTGCTAGCAGAGTCTGGAGACTCTAAGCTCGACACATGAATTCTGAAGAGGACAACTGCACCAAATTTCCACTTCCCTAATCCTGCTGCCAGCCTCAATACAAAATGGCTCTTGGAATGTTTTACAGGAGCATAAAAGCTACTTTAAATTATGTTGACTAGAGCAGTCCTCTGGGGCAACACTGCTGGCCAGAGATAGGTTGCTCCCACACCTAATACACCCCTATCTGTCCCCAACCCGCCACAGAATATCTTCAATGCATATTGAGGAGGGGGGCAGGAGTACCTGGCATAGCCAGCCCTAAATCAGCTGAAGATTTTCCAATGCTGGGGGAATCCTTGGAAGGAAATTGCTTCAAGTTGCAAAGATGACTTAGGAGAGGCCAAGAATCTGGCCCAATATTAAAACATATTTTAATGTATTTATTTTAGCTTATATGTTGGTGCATGCAATTATGTCACAGCATGGAGGATTTGTGACAATATAACTTTAAAATGATAAGTCATGTACTTTCAATGGTTTGTACCTAAATTTATGCAAACATGTAAGAGCTCAAGCAAATCTACTGCTTATTTGATAGAGGAAATTAATTATAGGAAAGTGACACTTTTCAACACTTTTTGTATAGTCAGTTTATTTTCCCCTCCCCATTACAAAACAAAATTAAATTTATAGAAAACATATTTGGCAACTAGATTGACTAACCCTTTAGATTTTCCCACTGCTTTCTATTAACAGTATTACATCTTCTTCAATGGGTAAATTTCATCCATTTGACATTGTATAATTTAAAAGAGTAAATTAAAATGCATTGCCTCTTTTGCATTTATTTGTCACAGACAACAAGTAACATCATTTGGAGTGGTACATCATTAGAACATCAGTGCTTGGAGACTCACTTATCTGGAAAAAATGGGTCAGAGAGATCAAATAAGCTTCATGTGGATAATCTGAAGTTTATGACAAAGGGAATGCCAATAAATAGCAAGGTAGTTTTTCAGCACAGCAAAGAAAATAAATGAAAGGGATGGGGATCTCTTTGAAAACATTCATACTCTTTATACATATAGATTCTGATTTAGGAAGAAACCCTTTGGAAAAAAATGAAACTACTTATCTTTTATGATTTTGAAAAATAATGTCTATTTAACACCAGCATTGCTTAAATACAACAACATAATGTGAGCTGAATAATTCTTTTAATGTACTTAATTCTTATTTTATCTCTCTCATATGCTATTATTATATGTCTCCTCCAAACCATTTCTATGGCAATAAAAAAATATGTTCATTGCTACATTACTACTCATTTATAGTTTTGAAACTGAAACTGTCACTTCCAGTTTTACCACTGCTAAGCAGTGAAAGGTGAGTACACAATAGAGCCAGAGGTATGGCAGAAAGTGTGCTTCTTTCTTCCAGGCCTCACTAAATAATACATTGGCAAGAGGCACGTATAAGAGATTTGGTATCTTGTAACTGCTATCAGATGTCTATCATGCCTGATGTTCATTAGTTAGAGAAGATCACCAAGTTAAAGAACTTTTACATTTGTGTTTTCCTTTACCAGGTACATGACTGCTGTAGCAAATGCACAAGAGGAAAACATGACTGAAAAAAATGCTGTGGTAAGATAAGCTCATTACAAATATGCAACTTAATTGATCTTTTAAAACAGATTATCTACTGTGGTGCCTGAAACGGTTCATGAAAAAAGTGAGAATGAGGAGATAAAAGGAAGAAAAATAAACAAATGCATTTCCTTTAGTTTACTCTTCATAAATATTAATAATGCATGCTTTCTACTCGTTTCCTGTTAAATGAAACGATGTGCCAATTTTGGCTAGAGGTGATGCGCAGACCGTTAATTGAGAATGAGTGCTCTAGTGTGAATTTTGTCAAAATAGTGTCATCTGTTAGCACTGTAAATGGCAAGTGGCTTGACATTTTAAATTCTATTTCTTCGAGGTTTATAATTTACCCACCTATATTTATGTCAACCTGAAGCTTATCATATAAAATGTGAGCTTAAATTAATTGATTTTCGCAAAATAAGCCCATGATTATTTAAGATTTTGTTTTTAAATTAGATAATCAATTTTTTGCTCATATTTCAGACATTTCCTTAATCTCCTTCATGTAAGAAATGTCTGAATTTTAAATAGAGAACTGTTATAAATACTTGAAGCTTTGTTTACCTGCAAAAACACTGCAATTTTTCAAACCACCTAAGATTAGAGGAACCTCAGAAGTGTGCGCACAGGCAATAAAGAACATTAATTGCTCAGTGAAGAACCCCATGTGGGTCTAGGAGAAGAAACCATGATGACACAGTAACAGCTGAAAACTTCCACTATGAAGAAAGGGATCCTCTTCCTCTGTGTCCTAATGGCTTCTTAAGGATGGTTGGTCTCTTCCCCAGTGTAGATCTTCAGGCCAGGGAGGATAACTGGAGGAGGATTTGAGGGTGTTCCAGGTTTATTGGGAATGGGTGAACACTGGGATTAGGAGTATACTATCTTTTCCATAAACCTGCTCAATGGTACGGAGGTCTTTATGTCAGCTGTGACCAGAGGAGTCCAAGATAGTCCAATTTCACTGGAGACATGCTCTCAGGCAGGGAGAGGGATACTGCTGTTGAAGGCAAAAGCTGCTGCAAAGTTTCTTTCTGGGTGGCCCTGGCCTAAAAGTGATGTCCCAGGAGGTATGGGACTAGGATGTGGGGCCTAATAATCTAGTCCACATAAGAAAACCCCATCCCCTTGCTGGAACAATATGGGGGCTTTAACAGATTTCTCCCTCAGTTCATGTTCTCCACAATTTTACCATAAGAGATGAAAATCCAGCCCAATATGTGGGCTTATGAGTCACACCAGATGATTAAAGTTGCATTATTATTACTCTCTCATATGCTCAGTCTTCTAAAATTTGATTGTTTCTCATGCCACTGGGATCAGAAAGGTTCTTGGCTTCACACCTAGCCAAATGACTCAAGAGAAGTTTGGCTAAACTAAAAAAAATTCTGTTTTTTGTCATAGGTACAGCTTCAGGTCACAGAATATTAAGAGTTATGAGCTTTCTCGCCCTTTTCCATATGGAACTTTAAGCTAAATTCAGAAGGGCCAAATGAGTGGCTCTTCAGATTTAAATGATATTATTTGACATATGACTGTCAAAACACAGCAAACCATTGATTTTATTCTAATCTTTTTTCCCCCTGATTTTACAATGCTTTTCTACTTTAAAAAGTAGTGATGTGGAGAGTCATTAGGTGCGGGAAGATAGCAGCTGTTTATCAACCTTAGGAAAAAATACCTCTTTGTAAGGACAAAAGAGGATTTCCAGGGCATCTATAATACACAGTCTACGAACATGTCATCCCAAGTGACCAGTAACATTCCCAAGAGCAAAAAGGCACTGAGACAGAGCTTTTGGGCTGAGTGCTGGCTAAAAAGGTGTCTGTAGCTGTGAGCAAGAAAAATTTGTCTCCAGCAGGTTGATTCCTGCTGTGTTCAGGGAAACAAGACTGTGTACATGCTTTGTAAATAAATACAGCAGCAGATACCAGGTCTCCATCATCAAATTCTCCTCTTAACTGAAACAACTCACAGGATCCTGAATTTTATCCAGCTCTTGGGTCAAAATGGGGTAATAATACGCTTTTCACTTTGCTTGCCTAATGTTTTATATACTAGGGATGCTACTTTATTAAAGCACTTAAGTACATACTTAAGTCCATGCCTATTCAATCAGATTTAAACAGGTACCTAAATTTGACCATGTGCTCATGGACTGCTGAAATAGGGCCTAAAGAGGGCCCAGCTACCTATTCTTTTCACAAAGGTTAGACTCTAGTTATGTTTAAATTGTTTGTGATTTTCTGCTACTAATACCTACCTCTTATATACAGCTTTTCATCAGTACACCATAAAGAGCTTTGCAAAGCAGGGAAGGCTCATTATCCCCATTTTACAGATGGGGAAACTAAATCAAGGCAGCTTATTGTGATTTGCCCAAGGCACTTAGCAGGCTAGTGGCAGAACAGGGAATAGAACCCTGGTGTTCTGAGTCCCAATCCAGTGCTCCATCTATCAGGTCACACAACCTCATTTTCTGCCAAATCCACTTCCCTTTTATTTAGATTAACTTAAATTGTATGTGAATTCTGTTGAGTTGAAATATTCATTGCTGGGTCATTTTACATAGCCAGAACATGAACTCAGACCTCAGGGGAGACTGATTCAGCAGTATGGTAAGAGATTTCAGCACTTGCTCAAGAGGGAGGGAGCTGCAATTCTTCTTTCCAAACACTGAGTTACAGAGAAGGTCACTTGATCTCAGGGGTGATGGCTGGGTTGATCCACAAAGGTACTTAGGCACCTTAATCTTAGTTTTAGGCTTTATGGTGATCCACAAAACTCCTGCCACACCCTGTATGCTCCTAAATGTTCAGAACAAAAGCTCTTAACAGCACCTAAAGTTCTGCCTCTGGGCTTGTGCACTGCTGCCTCTTTCTAGGTGTCCTGTCTCCCACCTGAGCTCTAAGGCAGACTATTAAAGAATCTGTCCACAGCAGAACAGTCACTGGGCCAGAGAGAGAGAGAGGGAATGAGAGAATGACTCTGTACTCCATGGTTAGGGCACTCACCTGGGCAGTAGAGATCCAGTCCCCCATTCTAGTAAATTCATTATTTATCCACAATAGAACAGCTTCAGTAGGAGACACTGAAGAAGCATCACATTAGCATGTCCCATAGCTCAGTAATTAGTGAACTCTTCTGCGAGCTGGGAGAGACCTATTCAAATCCTTTGTCCCCTGCTGGCAAAGAGGGGGGTATTGAACATGGAGCTCCAACATCCTAGCTGAGTGCTTTAACTACTGGGTTAGGCTATAAAGTGGCCAGCAGCTCCTCCATCATCTGTTTTCATGTGGGGTGATACAGGCATCTAAATCATTGCTGCAAGGGACAGTTTAGGAGCTTAAACCAGCTGTCTTCAGGAGACAGGGTCCATTCATGTATTGCTAGCAGAAATAGGTGCCTCCTTGCAGCTTCAGCCTAAGCACATAGTGGGTGGGACTTAACACACAACTCTCATTGCCATCTCCTATTGGATAGCTTAGGTGGTTTCCTACCTAGCATGCTGGCTTTTGGATTGAATTCTAAGGCATCTATCTTTCTTCATTCATTGTATAGGAAGTCAAGGCACCTAACTCAGGCTTTGTGGATTGGAATGCTATTTCTGTGCTTTCTAGGCACCCAAAAGTAAGGTGCCATGATACTGAGGATTTCAAAGCCTTAGTCCCTTTGTTGATCCAGGCCTTAATATTTTTCATGGTGGAAAAATGAGCACATAGGTAATCTCTTTACTGGTATGTGCTCTCTGACTATGAGGAAGAAAGCAGGCTTTTTGTCATAGCCATTCAGTGCCTGTAACTCATATTTGCATTAAAATGCAGCATCTCCCCCTACAATACTGACAGCTGTATCAAATCTGAGAGAATATAGCTCTCACCTGTCATAACAACCTTCACTGCAGCATACACTGATTATCGAGTTTTCATTCATCAGCCCCCACCCTCTTTGAAATTCTCCCTAATTAATTGTGAACTTGCTAGTTTTCCATTCATGATAGACAGAAATGCTGCTGGCAATATCAAAAATAAAATATCTGAATAACATACTTAACTCACTAGTCAATTAAGATACTTATATAGCATTAACACATTGAGCCTTTCACTAACTCCATTAGTTATATTATATAATGGCTCCAATTTAAAGAAGTTCAGCCTGTGGATGTTGCATTTAAAGGTTTATATTTTTAGGGTTTTGAAAAATTATATTGCTGCTTGGTCTTTTAGCTAAGATTTAATACATCTTTTCGTTCTGCTATAGTCTCAGTTTAATGTCTGACACTTCCTTTCTAGAGGATTATTGTTGTTGCTCATGTTGGAAGTGAAAGAAGACTCCCTTGCCTAATGGGTCTTTTCTGTCTCCAGTTTCTATGATCCTATATATCACAGATAATGTAGTGTAAAAATGCAGTTTTATGTTAAATGATTTTTATAGCCATGAAAACAAATGGCAAACTAATGTCGTTCTGTTTTTACAAAGCTATTATAAGGACCCAAACAGTTTGAGTTACGGAGAAGGAATTTATAATCCTCTTTCACAGATGGGACCACTAGTGTTCGGTAGTCTGATATCAGCAGTGGTCCACAATCAAGAAACCTCTTTAAACATCACTTTACCTTTAAACAGATGTGCTAAATTCTGTTGTCACATCCGTGCTGCAGCTTTACACAGGCATCATCAAAAGCAGAATTTGGTTTCCCACCTCTTATTTAATTTCTTTTTATTTATGGGGGTAGAGGGGGAGGGAGTTTACACAGGGATAAATGAGCAGAATTTAGCCTAACTGTGTAGTAATATGTTGCACACCAATCTGCTATGATAATGAAAACACCTTAGGTGTCTGAGTCACCACTGCATCATTCCATTTTTATGCGGTTATAACGTCATTAATCTCAATAGAATTACACTGGTATAAAATTGTAGTTATACACTGGTAAATCAGATCCTTGATTTTTTTTAATGACGATAGGAAACCAACACATGGCTAGAACCATGTGTGAGAATAGTTTTTCCTCAAAATACTTAGACTGTTTTAAAAAAACCAACTACACTTGAACTAAATTTAGGACACCACATGGAAGGGGGGGGTGTTTAGAGTGGGTTAACACAGATCCAAGAGCCTGCCATAGGCCACAGAAAATTAAAGGCTCATGGGAATCAACAGGAGTCTTTCCTTTAACTTTATGAACTTTGAAGCAAGCCCTAAGTAACTGCCTTGTAGTTCATCATAAACCTGCTGACAAACACTGTACTAAAGAAACTAGTTTTTGCTGGAGTCATAGCTTAGAATCTGATCCATGAAAAGCTATTAGGATCTTTCCCTATTCTTTGCTTGCATATGGAGGAATATACATTTTATAATATGGCTTTACTACCCATCAATTTTCCCAAAACAAAACAAAAACAAAACTGTTTGTCTATTTTTATGCATTGCTTACTGAGAGCTGGTGTGTATTAAATGCAATGAATTCCAGAGGGGTGGCTGTGTTAGTCTGTATATAGCAAAAACAACAAAAGTCCTGTGGCACCTTAAAGACTAA
>ML685793.1:8621760-8643246 GCA_007922175.1 Pelusios castaneus
TGTATATAGCAAAAACAACAAAAGTCCTGTGGCACCTTAAAGACTAATACATTTCTTCAGGCATAAGCTTTTGTGGGCTGCACCCCACTTTGTCAGATGCATGACCACAAAAGTTTATGCCTGAAGAAAGTTGTTAGTCTTTAAGGTGCCACAGGACTTTTGTTGTTTTTGCTATATACAGACTAACACAGCCACCCCTCTGGAATTCATTGCATTTAATACACACCAGCTCTCAGTAAGCAATGCATAAAAAGATCTTATCTAAATACCAGTACTGTGATGGAACCTGCCAAGGGGCCAGATTCAGTGCCCAGTGAGGATCACAGGTGTGTTGCTATCGACTTTGATGGGTACATGACTAGGCCCCTTTGCCCTAACTTTTCCCACACTTCACCCAGAGATTTCTCAGACACATCTACTTGGAATAGAAATCATAGCCTCTTAGCTATCTGTGCCTAGAATTAAGGCTAACACTCAAACTACTTCCACCCATGTCTAGAATGTCTGGCTAATTTTTTTTAGACAGCCTCAGACAGAATTTTCCAAAATTAAATATCTCTGCTTCCTTTAACATTTTAGCTCCAACCTGTTGTGAAAAATCTAAAATTTAACTGCAGTGTTCAGGGTCCCTGAAAGAGTTCTCTACCACAGCCCCCTGCTTCAGCCACCTTTTTGCTCACAAATGACTCTAAGACCTCCTGGTTTAGCAATTACCACCACAGCTTATGCACAGCATGCAGTCCCACCACGTTCTTACAGCACAAAGCTTGGGCTCACAACCTCAGGGACTTTTCAGTTTCTGCAGGTAGGCCTCTGCTGCCCCTTTTCCTCCCTGCCTTCTCCCTCCCCATTGTTTTTCCACCACCTTCTATAGCATGGAGCACAGCTCACTTGCTGGTGGAGTCTCTACATCCTTAAAGTCTGATTTGAGAACTTTTAATAACTCACTTAGAGGTTTTATAGAAGTGGATAGGTGGGAGTCTATGGCCTACATTATGTACAATCTCAGCCTAGATGATCAAATTGATCCCTTCTGACCTTAAGGTCAATGACCTTCACCTAGGGCTGTATATAGCCCCTGGCTAATTAGACAGACAGCTGCTTCCCCTTCACAAATCAGGTACAAATGTCCCTAGCCACATCCAACCTCACTTAATTGGGACTGGCATGGCAGAGGGTTGACTAAGGAATTGTTATCTAGCATGCTGTCACAGACCTGTAAAGATTTTTTTTTTTGCTATCCTAGCAATTTAGATGCATAGGAAAGAAGATTAAATTAACAATACTTCCTTACCACTTCTGTGAAGGCTATGCTGCTTTGTTAGAGTCAACAGCTTTATACTGCCAGTTGTCACATGCTCCTCTTAACTCAATCCTCTGAAATATATGCTAGTCCCTTTTTGATCTTTGCTTGTTAAAAAGAAAAGATACAATTTTCTCTTTATTCATTTATAGTATAGAATGATGTTTGTACTTTGGCTGAACATTCATTCATTGATCTATTTAGTAAAATATATATTCATTGATCATTCATTGGTCTATGTTGTACTAAGTTAGAAGGAAAGTGGTTAGTGACTCATATCCATTTCTCATAGGGTCTTTGATCTAAGTAGTAGTGGTATCACTGAAATATATTTAATGAACAAAAATGTTCCTTCTCCCAAACCTGGACATTTCCTTCTGTTCTGTAGGAAAGGAATGCCTTTTTCACCAGGAATTGCTTATTATTAAGTGGAATTCACTGTGCTGAGCAGGCAATCCTCCACAGGAGAGGGTGACTTTTAGGACACTAAGTCTTTTTGGTTGCAAAGCCCCCACAACTGGTCTCCAGCTATCTCCACATCACTCTTACTAGTATAGCTTTATGCATCTGAGGTTTTAATTTATCTTAAACAGTCCTGGATAGTTATCCAAATCCAGTGTGCAAATAACTGCTTGTACCTCTGCATCTATGGAACATATGAAAGCACAGGTGGCATTGGTCAATGGAGTCTGGACCCTAAATACCTTTGTAGATCTGACAGACTAGTTTGTGGATGGGATGCTATTCAGGAGGTTGCAGCACCAGAGTGAAAAACGGTGTTACTTCACTTCGAGTGAGGTGTTTATGGTAAAGCTTTGTTCTAGACCAGGAAATCTTGGAAGTGCTCAAGCCCATGAACTTGAACAACATTTGTTTTGGGAGTTGAGGTTATTTCCCAGCACTTAACAATAATGGGTTCTGCGCTGCATGGGAGGAAATGAGGGGCAAGGGACTTTTCCTGCTCCTGTTTCCTGCAGGCGGGGATCTTTCTTTCCCTGGGGAAGCTGCTTATGTCACTGACCGTCCCACGCCGCACTCCCAGCGAGCTGGCCTGCAAAGGGTTCCAAGTGCGTCCTCGGCGGATCTGACCTTCGGAGCCCGGAGGAGCTGGAGCCGGGCCATGTCTGGGGGCGCCGGTGGGTGGGTCCAGCGCATACTGGGCTCTCGCTCGGGCTAAGCGCAGACCTGAGCCGGGTGTCTTCCTCTTCACGCGACGGTGCCACGTGTTTTGACCCATCCGCGTGCTGCTGCTTTTGCAGGGCGCCCTGGAGCTGGCGAAGTTCCCGATCCAGAAGGGCTCGCTGGAGCGCCTCAAGCAGCAGTGGGAGTCGGGCGATGGGCTGAGAGCCGGTCCTCCGGGGGGCTCCGCGGGAAGCCGCCGCCTCAGGCGCTCGCAAGCCCCGGAGGGGAGGGGAGTTTGCCCCGCGCCAGCAGCGAAGGCCGCCGCCCTGCGAGAGGAGGAGATCCGCGCAGCTGCTGCAGCCGGCGGCCAAGAGGGGCGCGTTCAGAGCCGGCCGCCGGAGAAGAGCCGCCGCGGCAGCAGCACCATGGAGGTGGCCAAGGAGGAGCCCCGGGGCGACCGCCGCAAGCTCGAGCGCTTCCCCATCCCCTGGGAGGAGCTGAGGAGCAGGTTTGAGGCCCCCAGCGGCGCGGCAGCCGCAGCCCGGCAGGTAAGCGCCCCCAGGCGGTGTCAGACACGGGCGCCCCTCACCGCGGCACCGAACCTCCGGGAAACGACCCCTGGGCAAAGCAAGGCTGGGACCTGCCGCTGCCCGCCTCTGGCCCCACGTGAGGGCTGCACACACTAGTCCAGCCTCTTCCTTCCACGGTCCAAGGACTGGCAGGAGATAGGCGCTGACCAAACATCTGTCTGTGGACCTGGGCCCAGGGACGAGAGTAAAGACGTTCAGAGAGGAGGCTCCCCTGTGCTTGTAGGGACAGAGCTCTTCCCTCGGGACCTCAGGGCTCAGATTCTGCCGTGGCTCTGTGCGGGGAGCCCAGGGATGGAGCGGGAGTTCCACCGCACACTCCAACTATTTTATCAAGTTAGATCCAAACCTACACTGGTATAAAATGGGCTGTGTGGCTGAGGGAGGTGGAGCAGTGGTCATACTAAAATAAAATAAAAAATCAGCAAGTGAAGGGGAGGGGGGGAATCAGATGATGACATGAAGCGTTTTACAAAACGAAAAATGAAGGTAAGATCAGTGAGGACACTTAAAGCATTGGTAGGGTTTCTGATGAATTGTGTGAGTTCACTATGGGAAGCAATTTTAATGCCGTAGCCGACTGTAAAATATGAAAAGTTACAGGGAAGAGTTCCTAAGTATGCACAGCTACTTTGTTAACCTAACAATTTTATTTATAGACTAGAATTTGCCTTTAATTAACACCTTTGATACTCAAGGTGTCCCATGGTGCTTTATAATAATAAATTAGGTAGTACAGGGACTGTGTAGCAAATGAAATAGCCACAATACTTCACACATGATCTTGGTCTTTAAAGATTATTTTACTGAAAGAAAGAAAGAATAGAGGCTGCATGAGAGGGGTTTTATTCAAGTAGTTCTCAACTTCTCTGAGATCTTTACCTCCCACAGTGGACAGCCACTGAATTCTTTTTAATGATACTTAGCTCTCATCTGTAGATCTTAAAGTGCTTTACAAAGGTTGGTATCATTAGTTCTGTTTTACAGAGAAGTGAAGTGACTTTCCCATGGTTATAGATAAATTGAAAATCTGGAGTCAGAAAAAGATCCAACTATTCCAACCAAAACCCAGTCAATCACTCTGTGATAAAAAGAATGTGTTTTAACAATGTTAAGTTAAAAGAAAGACTTCAGGATGGTGGCAGCAAAGGAAAAGATTGGATCTGTGTTTGGAAAATTGGAGAAAGTATATGCCATGTATTGGTGGTTACCATGACTACAGACCTGAAATAAAAGTCACTTAACAGCACTATTAATGCAAATTATCCAGGAGATGGGAAACATTTATCACAGTTTCCTTTCCATAAAGATTTCATGTTTGTGTGTGTGTGGGGGGGTATATAAATAAGCTTAAAAAACAAAGAGAAACTAACATGTTTAGTTACCTTCTTGATGTGTGTATGCTACTTAGACATCACACCCAAGCAATCAGGCATTGTAGAGATGTAGCATGCAGGTACTTAAGGCTGTGGGACAACATCCACCCTTTGAACTCCACAGCTGTTAACTCAGCCTATATGGATTTTAGGAGGAATATATGCTACAGCCTCTGCAGTGATAGGCCTACTGAAGCCACATCATGACTAATCCCAGGTCCAACACCCTTCTTGCACTCCAGTGACATCTTTTTTTTACCAGACTGTGCCCAGACTAGGGCAGAAACTACTGCCTGGTTCCCATGTGAGGCTGAAGGCTGTCTTCTGTGATGAGTTTCACCCAAAGGGAAGAACAAACCTATATAGTCAGCACAGTATACAACATATATTATAGGAAGCCCTCTTTTGTAATTAGGGTAAAAATTAAAATAAGTGTCATACTGGGTCGTGCCGATAGTCCATCTAGCCTCATGTACTGTCTTCCACCAGTGGCCACTGCCAGGGACTTCAAAGGGAATGAACAGAACAGATAATCACCCAGTAGTCCATCCCATTGGTCATTCCCACCCTCTGGCAAGCAGCAATCCTTGCCTATACTGGCTAATAGTCATTGATGGACTTATAAACTTACCTAATACTTTTTGAACCCTGTTATAATCTTGACCTGACAACATCCTCTGGGAAGAAGTTACACAGCTTGACTGTGCATTTTGTGAAGAAATACTTCCTTTTGTTTGTTTTAAACCCACTGCCTATTAATTTCATTTGGTAACCCGTAGCTTTTGTGTTATGAGTAAATAACACTTCATTTACTTTCTCCGTGTCATTCATGATTTTATAGACCTCTATCATGTAGTCCCCACCCCCCCAGTCATCTCTTTTCCAAGCTTATTAATTTCTCCTCATACGGAAGCTTTTCCATACCCTTAATCATTTTAGTAGCTCTTTTCCAAAATGGATTAATTTTGAAATGCATGCACTATTCAAGAGGTGGGCATACTGCAGATTTAAAAAGAGGCAATATAGTCTCTGTCTTCTTATCTAATGATTCCCAGCATTTTGTTAGCTTTTTAATTGCTGTTGTACATTGAGTGAATGATTGTGGGAACTATTCACAATGACACCAAGATCTCTTGCTTGAGTGGTAACACCTAATTTAGACTCCATCATTTCATATGTATAGTTGGGATTATGTTTTCCAGTGTGCATCCTTTGCATTTATTAACATTGAATTTCATCTGCCATTTTGTTGCCCAGTCACCCAGTTTTGTGAGATCTCTTTGTAACTCTTCACAGGCTGCTTTGGACTGAACTATCTTGAGTTCTGTGTCATCTGCAAATTTTGGCACCTCACTGTTTACCGCTTTGTTAAAATAGTTATGTATACTTATCTTTTAATAGCATATCAAAATATGGAATACTTTTGTTATTGCTGAAGTCGGGAAATTTTGTGCGTGAAAGTGTATGCTTCCTTCAATTATCAGAGAGTGGAAGGGATCAGAATGGGCCTGATTCAACTGTGGGACAATCAAGAAGGAGAAAATTTGCTCACTCGGCAGGGCACATGGTACAGAGAGGTGCCCAAGGCTGGCAGGAGTGGGGGGGACAGCCACCACTACATCAGCTTGCAGACACAGGTGTGGGAAGCCTGTATTAAGCTGAGCCCCAAGGATAAGATGGTGGCAGGGTATTCAGAGAGGTTTAGCCAGAAACACTGTGTCCAGGTCAGGTCTGAAAGGGACTTGACATTCCTGGGTTGGCTGTGCCCAGGTTGGATTCAGGTGCTTACTTTAAGCATTATACTCTTCAAGGCCATCACTGCTCAGGAATAAGTCCCATAAGCAACTACATCTCCATTCATGAGCCAGCAAGAGTTGGAGCTATGCTCCTTTAGGACAACACAGCCAGTTCCAACCTCTAATTTGAATGGTGACTAAATGGTACCATTTCCGAGTCTGACAACTCTGTTATATAATCTGGTTTGTAAGAGTTTCTGTCCAGGACTTTATTTTTGTTGGACAAGATATTAAGGATTGATAACAGAATTCCTTACTGAAAATATTTAAAAAACTTTCAAAGGCAAGTGCAATCCCGTCTCATTTAGGATGTCACACTGAATTTGAATACAAGAATTTGAATACAAGAATTTGAAATAAAATGCCAGCCACCAAACTAAAGCAATACTGACTCACTTTCAGCTGCTGTCAGGCCATGCATTGGTTTTCATTGACGTAACAAGGCAGGCTGGAGCAAATCAAAACTTTTTTGCCAAGTGCATTTTCCCTCCATTTCCATTTATAGGCTAAGTGTGAACATATTGAGAAAGAAGTCAGGATTTATTTAAAATGCTTTGTGAAGAAGCAAATATCAAATGCTATGTCTTCATTTGTTTGTATCTGAAGTGTCACATTCTAAATTTAAAAAGCAAATAAAAAGAGTGGCTCTGTCACCTTTCAAAGAACACCCGTTAGATATTTGCATCAAAGGGAAAATATATGCCTAAATATTGTGCAGTAGTGATTCATGGATTTTTAAAGGTGAAAGGAATCTTTATGAACATCTAATCTGACTGTTATTATAGCACTATTGCTAAGTTTGTCCTAATGCAATACCTTTAAAGTATGTAAGTGGCTAATGCCTTTTTCTCCTTAAACCAAATAGGAATTTCCTACTTAGTACTTTCTTCATGTTTAATGGGTAGAACTCACTGGGTTTCAGCCACCTGAAACTCATTCAAGCTCCATTAATGTTTCTTATCTCTGGAAGCTACTGAATATCAATGATTTATGACATTTAGTGTGCCAATGTGTTTTATGTCAGTGTAAGTCATTTAGGGTACGGTATGTCATGAGATAAATTGCTGTGAAGCGTGGTAATGCATCATACATATTTTTGAGCAGGTAGAAAACAGTTCAAGAATGCAAGTTTGAATATGATTTAATCAAATGCCTACTCTGCACCAAACCTAGGTATGTATGAGCACTTTCATACTGGGAAAGGTAATAAGAAGAAAACATAGCGTCCCATCCAACAAGCTGTATAGTTAAGGCTGTCTGACATTCTATTTAAAAATATTTTCAGGTGTTTATAGTTCATGTTATTCATGTGTCAGCCCAAAAAGAGAATTCATTCTCATTTCTTCCTACTTTTCTCCAGCTCATATATTTAAACCAGAACCTGCTCTTTTGAAGTGATCCCTATATTGCAAACATTTTTTTTCCTGAATATTTACTCCAGGCAGGTTTATATAGATAGCAACAAACTGCTCTCAAATTACTTTTGAAGACTTAAAAAAAAAAAAAAACATCTGACAGGTAACAGAAGAGATATTCAGGGTTGGGGTTGACAATGATTCTTTAAATTAATAGAGCATCTGTGCCCCATGGACAATATTTTCAGATGCATTTCTGCTGACATACCATGTAACTTATATAATTTTTTAAACTTACTTCATCCTTTATTGCCAAGGAAGTTTGTATGAGACTGGGGTCCTTGTTAGAGAGTTTTAGCCCCGTCATTTGTTTTCCACCTGAAGTCTTAATTCTGTTTGTGAAATCACAGAAAGCTTTTTTATTTAAGGCTGTTTTCGTCAAGTGAGGAATAGGCATATCAGATAAACACTTAAGAAAAAAAAGACACCAAAAGATACTTTTAATAATAAAAAATGAGGGGAGACTGGTATAGCAAATATAATATTAAAGAGAATGGCTTCCAGGTAGAATGCCTTTCTAAGTTTTTCCAACAGGAACCCAAGAGGTTTAAAGGAAATGAGAACTATATGATTAAAGACTACTTACTTCAAGCTATTTCCCATAACCTTATATCCTAACTGGAGGCCAAGAGGTTAATTACTGATACTGCATGGATTTCAGAGGAACACTTCTATAATCCCAACACATTCAACAGTTTTAACAAAATGAATTCATAACAATACATACACATACATCAGAAATTAACAATCCTAATGTAAAAATACTAAAAAATATTCCTCAGATTGCACAGGTTTTTAAAAAGCAGATCTACTTCCCAGCTAAAGGTAACCAAACACAAACAAATTCCAAAGGGGTAGCCGTGTTAGTCTATTGTAGAAAGACAACAGAGTCTTGTGGCACTTTTAAAGACTAACAGATTTATTTATCGCATGAGCTTTCGTGGGAGAAAATCCCACTTCGTCAGACGCTTTGTAAAGCTCAGTTTACATACTGAAAGATTCCTTTTGATAGAAAAAATTCAGAAGATTTTTACATGTTAAAAGCATTTAGAAATCTCTCTATAAAAATATGGACTATACTGTTGCTAAGTTACACTATGGTTCAAATCAAATGTAAATTAAATAATATTGGTTTCTTAATTATTTAGTGGATCAATAGGAATGCATTAGATTTAAAGCACAACCACCACAATATCTTTTGAGCTACACACACTCCATCCATGGCCACACAAAGTCATGAGACCTTCTTATCAAACTCCCCCTAGTTCTGGCCAAAGTGGCCATCTACAACATGAGGGAAAGGATGTTGGCTGAGGAGGTACTCTGAACTGTAGGGCCTATTTCCATTCCTCCCTCTGCTCACACATCCACACAGAGTTTCTCTGGGCCACATCAGCTGGCTGCCTAGACACCTTCAAGAGGCAATGATTGCTGTCCAGGGTTCTCTGCTTGGTGTCCCTTCAGGTTCCCAACATTTGATTCTTAACCTGCTGTTTTTTAGTTGTTGTCTCCCACAATTAGTTGAGTCCTGGGCTCAGCAATCCCTTCCCTTAGTCTGGGGGAAGGCACCTGTCCAGCTCCCAGAACTCAACAGGATAATGTATCTAACTGGAAAGTACGATACCAAAATGATTCCCCAAATCCAGTTCTCCAAGAGAGTAAATTACTATGTTATCCAGTAAAGCAATAAAATCACAGCATGATAATCCAGAGACGAGGTAGGCAAATAGCAATTGCATTCTATGATTCTCTTACATGGACATTGTTATCCATTTTTATTGGCAAGAGAAGAGGGGTTAGTTTTCCAGCTGCCTTCTTTTATTAGCATCTACTACTTAATACAAAGTATTTCATAGCAATGAGAGAGGTTTAATCAGATGGACCTTTAACTTTTTTAGTCATATAAAAATAATTTTTAAAAAGAGAGAGTGGAAACTGAGGTGATGATTTTTTTGCGATGGTATAGAGCATCTATGTTTTGGGAAAGACTTTTTGCTATTCCAGTGATGCAGTAAAAACTTCCTTTTGGATTTGATTGCAGATTCAAGGCTTACAGGAATAAGCTTTTATTCCCTGGGCTCTTGGCTTCTTTTTTTCCCTCTTCATCTTTTCCAATGCATTGCCATTCAGTCCAATTTCTCCTCTTCCTACCTCCCCCTTCTTCGCTTGGATTGTGTTCTCCTTCCGTTCTCCCAAGTTCTTTCACAAGAATACCTCCTTCAGTCTCTGTTTTCTTTTTTCTCACCTTATCCATGTATATCATTTTCTCCTCTTCCTCTTCTCTCCCTTTCCTCCTCCCCAATTTGTCAATTTTTTTCTTTTCTAAAGTACTCCTCCCTCATTTCTTTAATTTTCTTCATCTCCCTTATCTGTCTCTGCAGCCTGTAAATACCCATTATTCACTGACTACCACAAAAGACATCCTCAGTCTACAAATCCATCCCCTCACCAACCACTCACCATATTTTCAAAGCCAAGAACTGATACAATTTTATGGCAGCATTTTTTTTACAGTTGTGCAATATTCATAGCATGTTTTTTTCCAAGAAAGCATGTGCTCATATTACTACTGCCAGTTACTGACTCAGCAGTGACGCATGTTTCTCACAGTGAAAGATTTTTTTCCCCCCAGTACTTAGTGTTCTGAATGAGTTTCAGGAAACACTGAACAAGGACTAACATCCACTTTGAGAAAGAGAAAAAGAACAGCTTTGATAGTGTTTACAGCTTGTCCAATTTTCCTCTTTACTCCAAACACACTGAACACTCTTTCCACTGCACCATTTGTTCTTGATAAACACAAAGCAAGTTTACTTTGTGTAACGAAAGGTCTCGAACCAACATTTTGTATTTTAACCCTACCCTCACCCCAAAGTAAGGATTGATGAAATGAAAAACCAGGACATTTCAGGCATTCTGAAAGAAGTTCCTGGGATACCATGATACCACATGTAAAACCAGGGCATGTTTTCCCTTTGTTTCACCGACCAATGCATCCACACACTTGTTCCCCAACACTCACTCCTAGAGTCTTGGGGACCTTCTGAGAAGAGATTGAAGGAGGAACTAAAGAACAGCCAATGGAAAATAATGGGCAGAAAGGAAAGTTTATGCAGTGTATTGGGGCCCACCGTCATTGGCACCTACCCTGGAAGGAAGAGCATTTTGAAAGGGGAGAGGGATCACCTTTCCCAAAAGGTTGACTCAGATTTGGATTTAAAAAAAAATACATAGAACAGTTAAGATCTTGCCTCAAAATGTGAGGGCCGTCACAATTTGGTAGCATTTGGATTTGGGATCATCTTTAGGCTCCATTTCTGATAGTTAAAGATGGTGGCAGGTGTGGTATAACATACTGTTGACTAGCTGTACATTTTAAAAAAAGTGATATGGGAACTTTAGCTTATACCTCAGTATTACCTTGAGGAGGACAGAAGAGATGCTCTTTGATGTTTTATTTGATGGATGACGGATCTAAAATGCAGCACCTAGAGTGACTTAAACACACAATTTTATAGCCCAGGAACTAGAGTTCAGAATAAGGTATGCTGATCCCTTTATAATTCATATACCTGTTCCTTATAGTAAAAAATGCTAGAAAGCCTTTTTATATGAATACTAAAGTGAAAATCCATCAGAATAAAGATCTTTCATTGGCATAGATACTTGATGCATTAAGTAGCAGGTACCAGTAAAGTAAGATGTAAAACTTGATGGGGCACTTAAAATAATTTGAGAATGAGTTAAACAGTCTGTGGGTTATTTAAAGGTAGGTTTGGGTTTTTTTAGTTATCAGTAGTAACCATAGCAGTCAAGCACTTTTAATACTAACAGGAAGAAGAGTTTATTTTGTTTTGCTGTAAGGCAGTAAAATTCAGTGTTGCAAATTCCACCTTTCTCATAGGAGTAAAGAGTTTCTTTTTCCATTTAAAATCTATTTGAATGGAGAGCTGCTTTTTAAGTGGGAAATAAAAATTCTCAGCACTTTATACAATACTCTTCCATAGATCTCTGAAGTGCTTTCCTCAAAGCATGATTACCAAGGTCACGCTACAAATCATTTCCAGGGAGGAGAATAGAACTCAGGTTTCCTGACACCTGGTCCCAAGTCTTGCTGGGGGTGAGTTGGTCTCCTCTGCTCCGTCAGTAAAAATATATAGTGAATTCAGTTAGTTCTAGTACCAAATTTTGCACTCAGCAGCCTGCTAATGTGCATACTTCACTTAGAGCATGTAGAATGTGGCCAAAGTGTTATGATTTCACAATGTGGGTGTATGTTTCTGTGCTAGATGTTCTCAGAATTCAGTATCTCATCCTCTGTAGTATAATACAGATGGGAGCAAAAGCATAGCAAGGTTTTGAAAACAGCTGGGTGAGGCATTGTAGAAGGGAATCCCAGGGCTATGTGGGATGTTTCACTGTGCAACCCCTCCCTATCCCCTGCGGTTTGGTTTCCAGCAACGCTTCCACGTTAACCCTGTCTGAGCTGTACTCCATAGCTAAAAGAATCTCTTTGTCTGGCCAATGTGAGGTGGGGCCAGAGAGCATATTCTCTACACAGCCCTCTTGTTAAACCAATAAAACCTCAGTTAATAACTGCAAGTAGGTTGCCACTTTTCTCAATAGTGGTCACTTGCCTTTTGTAACTTGCACAGAGTATTGGAAGGCAAGGAATGCATAAGAATTGGAAAAAGGTAAAAGTCAGAGCACGAAATATTAGTTTTGCAGGTGTTGTGCATGACGAAATGTGCAGGAAATGCCCCATTCTTCATACAGAGCCTCAGGTGGACTGCATGATATCTAGGGCACTTCCATGGCCTGTTCTGAAACTCTCTCCATTAACCTTTAACACAAAGACTGCAGAGTGCCACCATTCACAGCCATAGATCCCACAGAATAAGCACCCCCACCCTCCCCTTCAGTTATTTATTTATTACAAGCAAGCTGGAAACTCCAACACTGAGTTACTGAAGTGGGGACTCCAAAAAAACAAACCAAAGCAAAACTTCAGGTGTTCAACAGGAACAAGATTGAGCCCCCAAACTCTCTTTTGTTACTTTGGAGGCCTGTCCCTTTTGTATTTATCAACAATCTGGCATGGGATCCGTGGAAATAAAAAATAATGGAAAATGAGCAGCACTCCTATGCAATATTGCTCTTACATGAAAAAGTCAAATAAAACCATTAGTTTATGTGCCTCCTGTCTTTAAAACCAATTTCATTTCTATAGATTTTGTTTAAATTATAGTCTTGATATGAGTACCCATCTGAAGTGCTAAATAACGCAATCATAGTCATTTTATGCAACAAGTCAAAGTGCAATTGTTACCAAAGACAAGAAAAAAAAAACTTTTCAGAAAAAAGTGCTGTCAAGCTGCTTTACCACCCACTGCACTTTGCTTAGGGCTTGTCTATACATACACATGTAGTTTGCAGCAAGCTGGGGCATGAATCTATCTCACACTAGCATGCTGTGGCTTAACTATCTATGTGGACCTGTTGATGAGCATTAACAGTTCGTTAATGCACTTTGATTTAGTCCCATTTCAGAGGGCTCTTCCAGAGTTTAGCTGAAATAATCTATTCAGATTTATCTCACACAGGCAGATGTCTTAGAAACTTATGTTGTAACCTTGCAGTCACACGCTAGACTTTACTTTCCCATTCTTCTGAAAGAGCTAGAGACCTCACATGCACATTGAGCAGAAAGGGTGGCAGAAAGGAATCTTCCACAAGAAAATCATTGAGACATATGAACAATTGTCCAGTACCCCTTTTAGGTTCAGTTAGGAAAGAATAAGACATGTCAGCAAGTGAATCAGAAACAAAAGTAAAAAACCCAACAAACTTATGGCTAACAGTATCAAAGGCTTCTCATAATGCTGAAAAAGTCAACATGGACATGGAAGTTGCCTTCATTATCAGAATGAGCTCATCCTCTCACAAGTCTAGCATAATCTGGGTCATATATATGTCAAATGCCAGACTGCAAAGGCTCTAGAAAGTCTATAGACTCCAAATGACACAAAAGCTGTCTCAAAACAAACTTTCTAAGCAATATTGCCCTAAAAGAGACTGTGAGAAGCAGAGTGATACCCATGCTGCAAGCATTACTGTCAAGATCTAAAGCAGTGATCTAAAATCCACCTCTTAGAAGGATGCTGGTAGCCAGCTCTTTCATGGAAAGGTCTTAACCAACAGTGGACTCATAAACCTCAGAGTTCCTAATATTGGCATTGTGGCACCCAAAAAAAAAAATCCCTTGTGCCTCATGGGGTTTCCATTTTGTCAGTGAAAGTGGCTATACCTTATGCAAGCCAAAAAACACAAACCAAATCTAACAAAACAAACAAACAAATCCCAACCAGAGCAAACTACAAAATCCTCCTTTGGGAAAAGCAAGAATACACGGCAACAACAAACAGACAAACAAAAATGGAAATTTCAGGTCTTGCATGTAATGTGGACTCTATGCAGAAATATTAACCTAATATATTAAAGCTATTCAAAACTGAGAGTAGGTGGGTGAGGAAATCTTTTTTCTTGTCCCAACTTCTTTGTTGGAGAGAGACAAGCTTCCAAGTTTGTTGAGAGAGGATAGCTCTGTGTAAGCTCAAAAGCTTGTCCTTCACCAACAGAAGTTGGCCCAATGAGAGATCCTCATCCACATTGTCTCTAAAATTCTGAGACCAACATGGCTACAGCAATACTGCATTATTCAAAACTGGGCAGGCTAATCAAATGTCAATGATAACAGCACCAAATGTTATAGATTTCAAAATCTTAGTTTGAAAATTGCTTGCAAAGTGCTATCCAACTGTTATAATATACAGTTAGTATTTTATTAGTTAAAAACATTTCACGACTGTTAATATCATAAAATATTTCAAGCATGAAAAACAATAGTACTTAATGCTGTATAAGTGACTTTAAACACAGCAACATGCTACATAAAACTGAAAACTCCTCATGCCAGGGAGACTCATTTCAGATGGGCCCAACTTCTTGACAGCACTATTTGGAGAGGAGATTCCAACTTTTGTCCTTAGCTATTACCCATACTTGTGATTCAACCTAAACTGAGGTCAGAGTTCAGTTTCCTTTTCTCCCAGGCATTAACGAGTGGGAATCCTGTGGTTATCACATCCAATTCCAGTTGTTCTAAAAAGTGTATTTGGCTACCTTATGGATTAATGGGAAACAACACAGAATAAACATACCTAGTTTAGTCACTGAAAAAGTTAGCTAACCAGGCTTCGGGGTTATGACTTGTATTCTTACTGTAGCTGGCACTTCACTGGTATAAAAAGTGACTTTCCCTGGTTTCAAATTTGAGTAAGCGGCATGGTTCAAGTCACTCTGTACATTTATGAACTAGGTCTAAGGCAGGAATTTGCATCAGTACAGTGCTGATGCAGCTATATCTATTGGGAGTTCAGTGACTATAACCAATTAGACAGTTTACACAGGACTTGATTCAGCAACCTTATGGACGAGGCACATCACAGGAATATTTGCATTGCCTTGTACTAAAAGCAACTTAAATGCTTGTTAGCTATAAGAATTATACCCCCAAAATTCAGCTCATGTATTTAAATAGCAAATATTTACCGTGTATTTTTTATTTAATGTACATCCTATTGTGACAAAATAAAAATACAGTATTATGATAATTGCCATTAATATCCACTCTCACAATTCTGTAAGAAACTGCTTCAGTTCACATCAGCCTCTATAATCAAAATCCTTTAGCCTACATATTAAGAGTTTGAACTCTCACAAATAAATGAGCAGACCACATACAAAATAGTTAGTCATAAAAACCTTTTGTAATCTTTTTAGCAAATAGGACCATTCATCCATAAAGCACTTTAATGTTCATGTAAACTACTTAGATTTGTCAAAGTTCTTTAACCTTGTCTAGAAAGCTCCTACTTTGGCTAAAACACCACAAGCACATTTAATAAATCAACTGAGAACGCAAAACCTGTTAAGTGCTTAAAGTAGCTCGTATCCATTTTTAATAAAATAAGTTAAAAAACCCCAAAACAAAACAAAACAAAAAAACCAAAACAAAACACCAAACCCACAGCACTTTTCCAGGAAAGAGAGTTTCTCTTGATTACAGAGAAAGAAAAAAGAAACACCAAAATGTAATGTAATAATATTCTGACTTTGGGATTTCTTACCCAGACTCACAACCCAACTCAGAACAGCCTTCCTCAAGGCAAACTCTTCTCCTTTTTCCTGGATGACCTGCTTTCATGGGCTGTACCTAGAGCACCTGTATGATCCTGAGTTGTCCTGAACCCACAGGACAAAGTTGGCTCTCTACAGTGTGTCATATCACTAGTCTGTACCTAACCCTTTCTCAGGCAACACTTCCATTCTGATGGTCCCCAGTAGGAGTGTTGTATAAGACAGAACGGGACCAATATGTCCTGCAGGTTTGGGCTATTCAACAACAGTCAGATCACATTTAGAATGAATCTTGAGACACATTCCTATCTGTTGGCTTACTTATGTAGCCTTTGTCTTTAAAGCATCTGAGAACCCTACAAATGAGTAAAAGAACACCAAAACCCAAGACTCCTCTCGCTTCATCTGCAGCAGTATCCTGAAAACTCAAAGATTTTGCCCTTTCTGTATCCAGGCACCTGCTATCTGTGTGCAAACTATGAACAGAATTAATAGGGTAAAGCTAAATCAAAGGGAAGGTGTTGGAATGAAGTTCTAACTGCTCTGAGGGCCATGGTCACCCATAATTTCTTGAAGAGTAATTCCCCTAGTCTTGATGTCCTGTTGCATCTGATGAAGTGGGTTACAGCCCAAGAAAGCTTATGCCCAAAGAAATTTATTACTTTTTAAGGTGCCACAGGACTCTCATTGTTTTTGCTCTATACAGACTAACATGGCTATTCCTCTAAAGCTCTTTAGTATATGTGTAGCTCCTCTGAAGGGTCTGTCTCCTGAGTTTATAGTTGAATGTAGCTGCCTTGGGAAATTAAAGTCACTAATACACAGAGAATCTCTCAGGCAGCAAGGACCAATCCTATTTAGAGTTTTGTATTTCTAGATAGACCTCAAACTGAAACCTGTGTTCATTGTGGGGTAAGGCAGTGGAGTATCATCTTTAGGAGTTCACTGGGGCCTCTATTACTGAGCAAGGAGCTTGGTGAATTTTGCTTCCTGTTGGAGCTCTTGGAGTCTGTTTGGCTTTATTCCCAGATGTAATGAGTTGCACGAATAAAGCCTGGAGGTCATGAATGTTGTCTTCTGTTGCTTGTTCCAAGTTTAACTACCCCATTCTAGCTACATTTCTGTTTAAAAAAAAAACAACAGCAGTTTTACCTCCCTTCCCATGACCTCATTTCCCTTCTAAATTTTCTCCCTAGCAGTTTAGAAACTCTCTTTTTGGTATTACTCTACTGATTATGTTCTATTAATTGAAAGAGGATGCCTTCAGCCCCTACAGAGCTGAAGCAGAGAGAGATTTGCCTGTTGCATTCTGCTATCCAGTCTTTTCCAGTCCCTCCTGTGTGGACATTCTGGATCCTTCCACTTTTTCTCTTGTCTTTCTTGGATTACTTTTCTTGGAAGCTATTTCTAGCATCCTGTTCTCCAGCTGTGTTATCTCAGACTTACCACATGTTGAATCTGTTTCAGTGGCTTAAGCTATGAAGTTCTCTCTTGACTTTCTATAAAACAGGGCTAAGAAAGTACCAGGCATTGTCCTTTCAAGCAAATGTTTGGCAGTGTCATATGGGGCGTTGGCTCTGGTGTGATCTCCACCAGACTACTCTTTCATTTTGATTTGCTGTTGTGCTGCTTTGGGCTTGTAACACCTGTAAATCCTTGCCAGGTTAATTGTAGTGTTTAGGGTGGTTAGTGCTAGTTTTAATAATGTTAATTTTAAAACTTTTTATTGGGTCCTACAATCCTTGATAACAGATATTTCCATAGCAATAGATACCTGTTCCTGCAGATAGTAAGTCTTTTTATCTTATTTCTCCCTGAGGATCTGGTTAGTACTATGTCCAACCTGCTTTCCCCACAATGCCCTTCATTTCAGATTTTTTCCCTATATTTCTTCAGTTTTTTGCCTCCACTGATCAGTGGTGATATAAGCAACCATAGGCTATCTTGTGACCAGCTTTACGTCATCCTTTTTAGTAGTAATTGTTCATTATTTTCATATATTGCTATGTAATGCATTTCTAGAGTGCTGGGTACAAACTCCCTCTTCTAGAGCATATAGCCTGAGTAAACCATCTGTGCTACTGTATTATTACAGCTGTTGCCCTCTTGAGCTGCATTCCTTGCCCTTTCACAAATTATCCCTTGCCCAAGTCCATATACTGAGGCTGAGGGAAGGAACCTTTGAAAACCACACATGTAAATGGGATGTTGCGGGGCAGGGGTCCAGACTGCATAAACTTCCTAAATCCCTCCCCCTTCTGTGGCAAAGCCACACCAATTCCTGTGTACACAGGTCCTTCTGCAGCTGTAGAGCTCAGGAGAAGCATGGCAAAATGTGTGTTAAGTTGCATCTAAAGTCGGAACTGAGGGTGTGATTCTCTGCTTAGGTAGACATCTTTGTACCTAGCTCTCATTGAACTAACTTGCTAAAAATAGTACTGTAGCCATGGTAGCATAGGCAGGGGTGAGGGGTTTCAGAAGCTAGCTCTGCTGATTCCCCTGCCTGGATCCCCTAGGTACCTAGGCAGGTTGGGTAGCCTTTGCCACTCAGCGTGCTACCACAGCTATACTATTTTTAGTGTGCTAGCTTGATGAAAGCTAGCGTGAGATGTCTACTCAAGATGCAAATCACTCCCCCACTCAAAGGGTAGATTAGCCTTAGAGCGACACATAGTATCACAGGGCTCATCTGAGGGAGATGGGAAATAGCCCTCCTTTATAGAGTTTCCTTTCTGAGCACAGGAATAGGTATATGGCCTGTTCAAGATACATGTATGCTCAGAAAATCCCAAAGATATCAAAGTAAAATAATAAGCTCTCAGACCAAATTCCACAGCTCTGTTGTCTTCTGAGAGCAGAACTGGCTCAATAATATTTTGCCTTTAGAATATAGTTTGTTTTTTAAACGAGTTATATTATTCTTGGTGTACTGGATACATAATAAGAAAAATTCAGCCAAAGAAATATTGTATAACTAGAAATGCTTTTTTTCCACTAGAATAGATATGCCCTTAGTCAAAAAATAAATTTCAGCATGTTAAGAAAAAGAATTATGTATGTGGCATATAATACATATAAGGACAACATGACTACTTTCAGGTCTTCTAGAAATGCTGCTGCTTTACTTTGCTTTGTACCACATTGATTTTTAAAGCCAACTTGTGATATGATTAAGATTTCTGTCTATAGCTCTTTTGTTAATTAAAAATAATAAAAATTTGCTTTTGCTAGATTGAAATTTGGATTTCAGAAATAAGCCCATACAAAAATCCCTGATAATTACATTTCCAGACTGTCCTTTTTACCCTTTTGAACTTGCTATCTTATTAAATGAAGAAGAGGAATAACAGCTGGCATATCTGGGTATTAGAGGAAGTTCCATCAGAGTGAAGGGATGCTTAATTAAATCCAGGCTGATGTACAAATAAAGCTATTAACAATTCCTTTAATAATAATATTATTTTATTCACATTGATTGACCTTATTGGAGATACAAATAAAACACTATTGGTAAGCTCCAAATACAGCTTCAGACTGGAAATGCCCTATGTTTGTGAAGAAATTTTCAGTGATTGTTTTGCAGTTTGAAAAATCTGTACAGAATCACAAGTATATGTTGTCACTGAAGCACAAAACTAATTTACTTCTCATTAAAATATCTAGGTTTCCCATTACTATATTTAATTGTAGTGAGATTTGGGGAGTAGTCAGTGCCCTTTGATAGAGACTAAATGAGGGTTGAGTTGTTGGTTCTGACACCTCATGGTTAACTATATTGATGGAGAATAGGTTAAGCTTGATAGGAAGCCAAAAGCTTTAATTAGTGGAAGCCTAATTACAGGGAACTATTGAACAATAAAGGCTAAATTGTATTAAAATATTTTTTCAACTGATAACTTTGAAAATGCGTTTTATGATATAAGCAATTTTCTCTACATTACTGTTATTCCTTGAAAAATTTCCAAATTAAAATTTAATATAAAATGAAAAAGCTGTATGCATTATTTGCTATTACCATTTTTCTTGCTTTCAGTGCCACTTATTTTGGGAGAGTGGGTTATTTTCTGACTCTCTCAAGAATCAAGGTACAACAAAATTAGTATTCAATAGATATAGATGCATACACAAGCACATTCTGTTTGGTTTACTTTAACTTTCTACTTCTAAACAGTTCATTTAATAGAGACAGGCTCATGGAACATTAGAGGAGCCCCCTTGTAATTAATTTACCACCACTGTCTATATTCCAGTGATTCGTATCCCACATTATGCAATTTATTGGTGAAGATTTATGTCATATCAGACATCTAATCTAATACTCACATCTAAAATCCAATACTGACAGAGTTGGACTTTCGATACAAATTTCTATTAACCTCTGTTAATCAGTGCAAGAATATTTTAATTCTTACCAGTTTTCTAAAGAATCAAAAGAAGTCATGATATCTGATAGAAAACACTTCACACGTGAACCATGAGATTAGAAAAATAAGAATTTGGCCACATAAGGATTAGCTATTTAAAGGTTAGATTAAAAGATTTATTTTGAATGATTTTGGTCCTCCAACGATTTACATAATCTACACTTCGATGTGGGATCTTGTTGGCCCTAATCATTGCTTGAGAATTCATATAATTTTTTTTTATTGGCATCACACATAACATCATCTGTCTTTTTTTCTGGTGTAAACGGTATTAGTCCAGATTTACACCATTGTACAGAGAGCAGAACATAGCCCTACACCTTCATCTCTCATTACTGAAGTTCTGCAAGTCAAATCAGTTATTTAGATAACTCAAATTCTTAGGCTTAAATAATTTCTTTTGTGTGACCAGTGTAAGTGGGCATCAACTAATGCTGCCTTCACAGCCAAGCCCAGAATCCTTTCTATGCTACCATGGACATCTCTGCAACTTGCCCTCATCTGCAGCAGGTCTTTTGAGTCACCTGTTCCTACACAGTAGGTGCATCTAAGATGAGTTCATGCTCATATGAAAACTTAGCTCAGTAGAAATAAGTAATGGCAATTTATCCTGACTTTTTTTTTTTTTTGGTATAAAAGATTTCTGGAGTGCTGTCAGAACTACCAAGGTTGCCTCCTTTTGAAACTTTGAAGAAGGGAGCCAGGGAAGCACAATGTGTGTTCATAGCTATGAGCTGTTCATTTACAGAGGTGTCCTATACTTTAAAACATCTTTGAGTGAAGAGCAGTGATCTGACAAGATTTGCAGTCCCACTGACTGAGATTCCTTTTCAAACAGGAGTGAACATGGGTGCACTTGTGGCATGAGGGGAGAAGCGGGAGAGAGATCTGTCATGGGTGCCTCCTTGAAATGTTTTCATTATTTTTAGATGGGAAATGAGAAGTAATCTAGAAGTTACTTGAGACTCTAGGAGCAAATTCTTTTTTAAAAACAAGAGACATGCTTTGGATGGAGAATTTCTGAACCCTGCTGTGAAAATATATCCTTAAGTATTTTCACTAACCTCCCCCTTTATCTTGTTTGGCATAAACAGCAGAGGTTTCGAAACCCTGCCTGCCTCGCAAAATCTGAAATATACATTAGTGGATTTAAAAAAACCCACCAGGATAAGGGGTTAAACATCTACTGGAAAGGACACGTTCCTGTAATTTTCTTTGCAACACCAAGAGAGTCCATTAAAAACAACAAATAATCTAATCAAGC
>ML685793.1:8643256-8694002 GCA_007922175.1 Pelusios castaneus
GCAACACCAAGAGAGTCCATTAAAAACAACAAATAATCTAATCAAGCTGAGGATGGAAGTAAATTGTGGGGAGAGTTTACTAATGTCAAAAACATAATTGGATAAGAAAAAATAAAGAACTTCTATGTTTATTTCTTATCAGGGTTGAGTTGTATTTGGTATGATTTTTCTTTTTAAAATAAGGTAACCTCCAGCATGAAAGCAAAATAGTACAGTATAGGATATACAATTTTAGCTTTATTTCATGAAAAGACCTTAAATTTTACCAAACAAAGCCTCCCAAACACTTCTGGAGCCCTAGCAACTTTGGAATTAATTTCCTACAGATTTCAGAATATAGAGTGTGGGGTCAGTTCTCTTATCCATATAATTTAATATGTAATACCTACATTTCTAAAAACTTACATGAAAAATAACTTGCAATGACTTAATTTTATGAGCTTTCTAAAAGTTGATGACTATAGGCTATATCATAGCCAATTATTATGCTCCTGTTTCAATGTTTACTTCCATTGTCATTAATGAGAGTTTTACCTGCATAGGAGCTGTAGTGCTGGGGCAGTGGTTCCCAATGTTTTTGGCTGGAGGGCCACAGATATCATTTTTACAATCCTGAAGGGCCACCTATCTCTGCCAGCAGTCTCTCCCACCTCCCCTCCTCACTGCAGCCAGATGGAAGAAGTTCAACGGGGAAGCTGCCTCCTCACTGATCTCCCATCTCCCTGGGTGCAGCAGGGAAACTGCATGTGTCCTGTAGCCCTGTGTGCTCCACATGGGTCCCTAGGCAGTGACTCCCTTTTGCAGCCAGAGAGATGGAAGATCAGCGCTCACCTCCCTCTGGCTCCAGGAGAGATCCCAGTACATATGGACCTAGGTGCATGGCTCCCTGCTACAGACAGGTGTGGGAGGGGTAGCACTGATCTCCCATCTTCTTTGGCTGCAGCAAAGAACCTATACCCGTCTTTTAGTCACATGTACTGCTTGGGTCCTTAGGCAGAGGCTTCCTTCTGCAGCCAGCGTGAGGAGAGCCACAGACCACTCTGAAAGCCCTTGGGGCCACTTTTGATCACCAGGCCACAGGTTGGGAACCACTGTATTAGGTCAGATGCTAACAGTTTAAAGAACACTATCCCAAAATGATCGTCTCTTTTTCCTTCTTCTTTTACTCACAGGCCAATCTTAAATTCTCCTTAAACAACTGAAAGGAAAGGCACACTGTGTAATATACTTTACAAAGAGACTCTGAGATCTAAGGCATCTAGTTGTGACCATGGGAACAATGCATTTTTGGAAATAGCAAAACTGAATTAGTAGCATTCATTAGATTGACTAAAATGGATAACTTGGTCAGATTTGGCACTCTTTCACAGATTTTTTTGGTATATGTTCAAACATAAGCCATAAAACTAATCAGTAAGTAAGTATTGGCTAATTATGTATGTAAAGTAGCAAACTAATTCTGATGAGACTTTTAAAATTTATGGAAAATATGAGATGAGGTGAAGCCACCCTAAATACAATAAGATCCAACTTCGTTACATCACAGATTCCATTCTGACCATCAGAGAACATTTTCCCCATTCCAATCCTTTTTTCCCTGCTGTTATGTGATACCAATATTTTTTAAAAGAATGCTTTCCCCCATCTTTGATAAAACCCATACCCTTGAAGGCAGGAAGGCTAGGAGATGAGGAATCAATTGATTTCTCATTTAAATGAAAATGTTTTCTCATATCTGTAGCTAAAGGAAACAATGCCACCTGGCAAATATACTTGTATGAACCCGAAGTGCATTTTGCTGGAAAAGTTTACACAATTGTTTCTGAAAAAAAAAAATATAGCACAGACAGGAGAGAGGAAGAAGAATGTGGGGAAGGTCGTATGGTATCCTTCACCTTGACCTTAAAAACAACCTTACATTTGATGCTATCTGGTCCACTCCTAAAGTAAAATAAATTGCCCTTGAGTGCAGCAACTTGCAGGAAATTTGGAGTAAAGAGCACAGGTTACAGGAGGGAAAAGTTTGGAAGAGGCACCAGGAAATCAGTCAGCATGCACATGGCTAGAGGATTAGCTGCAGTTGTGGCATCTTTGTAAATAATTCTCTTTATAAACAGCCAGTTAAGTTTTACGAGCATGGAATCCTTTCGTGTAACAGCCAGCATGTGATACATAAAACATAATGGCTGCAATCAATCTAGTGAGACCCACAGCAAGGTAGAATGCAAGATAGCAGACAAATAAAGCTGCACTTTGAAACAAAGTGAACACAGAATACTGATGGATTCAGACCAACAGGAAGGCTGGATTTCCGAACAAAAAATCTTGCACAAACATATAAGCAAGAGTGGAGTCTGTATGCAGAGCTGATCACATGGGATAAAGACGAGAAAAATGAAGGTAAAACTTGACTTTCTCACTGATGAAAAAGGATGAAAAGTGAGTCAGACAATATAATTAGAAATAATGGCCAAAACACTGCCACAGCTGGTAAGTGTCTGAGTACTATGACTTCAAATAGAATGAAACTGTAGAGAGATACTGTGTTTTATTTTGGTTTTTAAAAAAAAAAAAAAATCTGTGGGACATGCGATTGTGTAGAGAAAAAGAGTGAACTCTAGAGAAATGCTTCCAAATAGCAAAGGCAGCTGAACTGTCCAGGGAGAGGGTCTAAACAACGACAGCACAAATGCAGAACAAATACATAGGCTCAAGCTAAAGGACTCAGAACCCGGGACAGAGACAGACCAACCGAGGGTGCAGAAATTACAATCCAGAGCATACATTGTAAAAAACAATGGAAAAGGCAAAAGAAAAATGTCTAGTGGTGCAGGAGGAAACAGAAGCACTTTATGTCCCAATAGTACAGCTATTCCAGTAAGGAAGAGCAATGCAGTGACTGAGGATAAAGAGACTTCCAGTGAAGGGAGGCTATCAGAAATGTAACTGTAGATCCAAAGACTGTCAATATACTCCAGAAGAGGGCTGCTAGCCATTCAATTACCACATTTGCAACTATTTTATTTAGATCAATGACCAGTTCAATTCCAGCTGGATTGTAGGGTCAGCCTCAGTATAACCCCAGCAAGAATAATAAGAAGCAATACTTTAGTCTGCAAAAATGTGACTAAGTGCTAGTGATGTACAATAAAACTAGCTTTGGCAGAATTCAATATTTAATTTTTTATAAATTCGATACATAATAGATTAAGCATTTTTATCAATATAATATTCATAATTACAAAAATATGAGTTTTAAACTTTTTTTTTTATCAATTTAAATGGCCAGTTGTGGGAAATTACAGGAGGGTCAGACAATTATTTAATGATGATAGACATTGAGATTAAAAAAGTTGAAGATTTATAACCATTAAAGCATAAATTGTCAACTTCCTATGTCAAAATAAACCAAGTAAATAACCTGTATTCAAGCACCAATATGCAGCTTTTTTTACCTTGCCTATTTGTTAATTTCAATTATAAATGGAAATATTTGTCACTTTGTGTGTGTGTGTGAGTGTGTGTGTGTGTGAGAGAGAGAGAGAGAGAGAGAAAGAGAGAGAGAGAGAATCATCAGTTGCCAATAAAAAATTTCAAGCCTAAATGAAATCATTCTAAGACTGGTGGGTAAATGCAGGTTGTCAAAAATAAACCCACAAAACAAATAGACGTTATTGCTTGTAGTTTATAGTAGCTGACATAGAGGAGTACCACAGACTGTTGGGCAGCAGGGCAGTGCAAGCTGTGAATTTGATCACAGTACGACACCAGCATATCCTCAACCTGAGTGAGAGGGAGAACAGTCACCAGGTGCCCGGTCCAATATCCCAGTAGAATATAAGGACATTATTTCAAGGAGATGAAACCTAAAGGGCAAGTATAAATAAACTCCCATATGCAGCCTGTCAGAGTCCTGAAATTTGAGTTCCGTTAGCCCCAGTGGAGGCACTGAAGAAGGAAATGGCAAACGTGCAAAGAGGAGGCATATTTCATCCAGTGAAATCGCGTGGAATGGATGAGTTGCCTAATAGTGGAGAGCCAACCTTCAAGTAGACTGAAGAGCCACATTGATTCAGAAACATTTTAGGCATTGAAAAGAAGTCACTGTACATTAGCAGTGTCTGAGGCCAGATGATCTACTTTGTCCAGGGCAAAAATGTTCACTGTTTGACGGTAAGAATGAGTTTTGACATATAGAATTAAATTATATGCGTTGCATTCCCTACATAGCAATGTTAGACCATCACTATCCACCCTTCTAAGGACTAGATAATAGCCCAGCACAGAGACTAATGGGTTGGAGAACCAAGATTCTGCTTTCCATGAAAGAGAGTCTGCTATAGCACAGCAGAGGAATGACAGACAGGATACAGAAGCAGTTAAAAAGATGCCAAATTAAGCAGGGAGCCCACTCTAAGAAAGAGAATAAGGATATGAGACCACTACACGCAGGTACATATTGAGCTAAATGAGTCAGCCAGCCACCTGACAATCCTTTGCCACACACAAGCAATGGATGGCAGAGTTCTCAGTAAAGACTGCCAAGTCATCCTATTTGAAGGATGCGCCCGCCCGCTACTAAACCCCCTCCCCCAGCTTAAGGGGAGGAAGCACTGGACTTCTTCAAAGAATTCATTAAGAACATGCAGAGTCTGATGGCAAAGGCAAATCAGACAGGAAGGGATCCTTATGTAGCAATGTACTAGAATTTTAAAAGAACTAAATTTTGTAGTTGTGGGACAATGATTATGTGTATTTTTCTTAAAATACATTAAAGCATCCCAACTGGGAAAATTATTTTATGCTTCCTTTTTAGAGAAACCTATTCAAAGAATTCATTAAGAACACCATTCATTTAATTAATTTGTTATATAGTCCTTAAGCTGTGTCCGCTACAGAAAACTTATGAACTGCTGCCAGAAACTTAAATGAAGGGAACAGATGTTTAATGTAAAAGGTTAGACCATCACTAAAATTGTTTAAACAAGCAGCAACTTTTCTTCCCTAACATTTATGAGAAATACTTATATTAATTTAGCAAAGACATGTAATAAGAGGGGAGGAAAAAAAGAAAACTCACCACTATAAGTCAGTTTCATAGCCTTATGGCACTACTTGCAGAATTTATGTTTTGTATTTCTGTTAGAGATGAATGAAGGGCACATAGTCAGTGAACAATAAAGAGTGTGATGTTCCAAACAAAATGATTATTTCAGCACAAGGGTTGAACTTGAGGGGACTCTTTACAGTCTAACTTTGGATTTTGGCATAACATTCATTAATATTGTGTGATTTATATTGCAAATGTATCATTTTCTTCCTTTGGTTTCCATATTTTTCTCCTGTGGTGTAAAGGGCCCTTAACAGGGAAACGCCAAATTATCTATGTTACTTCAGTTATAGCTTCTGAAGAGTAGCTTTTATTAAAATTGGTATTAATTTTTCCCTTAATGGGAGTACTTCTGTTCTGTACTTGTAACTTCTCAATAAACATACTGTATTATATATGTAAATTACATATAATTTGAAATAACTGAAATCATCTAAAGAAATAGATGTCAGTTTTGCTTATTCTTACTCATCTTTGAAGGATTTTGCCCTGTCAAAGTGTAGCATGATACACTAAATAGCTGAGCTACTGGATGCCAGACATTCAGAAATGATGTAGTAGTTTATTGTCTGATTCCTACAATCTTCCATTCCCTTTAAAAAGTGAAGGGACAGATCCTCATCTACTGTATATTCATAGAATCATAGAACAATAGGGTTGGAGGGGACCTCACAAGGTCATTTAGTCCAACCCCCTGCTAAAAAGCAGGACCACTCCCACTTAATCACCCCAGCCAGGGTTTTGTCTAACTGCTCCTTAAAAATCTCCAAAGATGGAGATTCTACTACCTCCCTAGGTAGCCCATTCCAATGCTTCACCACCCTCCTAATGAGAAAGTTTTTCCTCATATCCAATCTTGACCTCCCCAGCTGTAATTTGAAACCATTGCTCCTTGTTCTGTCCTCTGTTACCATCGAGAACAGCCTAGCTCCCTCCTCTTTGGAGCAACCCTTCAAGTAGTTGAAGGTTGCTATCAAATCCCCCCTCAGTCTTCTCTTCTGTAGACTAAATAAGCCTAGTTCCTTCAGTCTCTCCTCATAAGTCATGTGCCCCAACCCCCTAATCATTTTTGTTGCCCTTCGCTGGACTCTTTCTAATTTGTCCACATCCTTTCTGTAGTGGGGAGCCCAAAACTGGACGCAGTATTCCAGATGCGGCCTGGCCAGTGTTTGTATTGTATTGTATTGTAAAAGCTTTATTAAAGTGTGCCTCTAAATCATTTTCTGCTGTCTGCTGGAGGTTTTCAAAATACCTTCATTCACAAGTAGTGCCAAATTCTGACACCTTCCATGGGAGTACAACTTGCATATTTACTTTTCTTGTTTATCAATCACACTTTTTTCCTCCTCACCTCTTCTACCAATTTTGCAAACATATCAGGTGTACTTCGTAATTATTCTGTAATGTCTCCTTCCCATGTCTTGTTTGTTTAATAGTTTGGTATGGTATTGTTTTGTTTTTAAACATTCATATATGTTTATAAATAGAGAATAGTTATTTGTGAAAAATATGTACCAATCCATCATAGTATTCTACAGAACTGAATGTGAACTTGGCACAAATGATACAAATGTAATGACAACTCAACATTTCTAGTTTACTCCTAATTATGCCCTTCCCATCCCAACTTCCTCATTCCTTCCCATAATAAGTAGCTCTTTTCATTCAAAATATGTGAACATTTTCCAAATAATTTGGAGCTTATATGGTTTTGTATTGTTTAGTTACATTTAATATAACAGAGACAATTTTCTTACTATTCCACCTCAAAATGATTATACAATTCAGATTTGTTATCTGATTTCTCAATTTGAAGATGTGTATGGCAGAGGGAACAAGTTACAGTAAAAATCTCACACTTATTGAAAGAATGCATTCAAGTTATCCATGCTCATTAAAAACCAGATTTGTTTCACCCCTTTCTCCTCCCCCACCCTACTGTCCAAATTACTATGATAATGATGCATGTTTGCTTGTTTAGTGAAAAGAACTGCAGATCAGTTTGAAGAGTGTCACTATTCATGAACAGTGAAATTTGTTTTTACCCTTGTTTACATGTGAAATATTTTTGAGCAGACTACATTAATATCATCATTATGAAGTATAGCTTGCTAGATAGCATAGGAAAATGGTCAAACAGGATCAACTAAGCTCTCCTTAGGATGTCATCTTTAAACTGATATTTTGTTCAGTAAATCTATTGCTTAAAACTTTACTTGTCTCCTGCTGCCTCTCCAGATTTCCACTACTACTGTACAAACACATCAAGATTCACTAAGTGTTCCAGCATCTACAGATGAGGTGGCTTGACCTTCAGATTGCTATATTTGTCCTCAATAAATTGCACTGAGGTCAAGTATACTTTAAATGGCTGTCCTTAGGTCTCAGTTTCTCATAGGATGACCAGATGTCCAGATTTTATAGGGGCAGTCCCAATATTTGCCTTATATAGGTTCCTATTACCCTTCATCCCATTCTGTTTTTTTTATGGTTATCTGGTCACCCTAATTTATTCCAACAGGTTTTCTGCCCCCACGTCCTACACAATTCCCTCTCTCTCCTCTCTTTGAAGTGAATTATCTATTTTCTTGGCTCCTGCTACAGCAGTTTCAATCACCACTCAATCTCTGCTGGACATGTGGTTCACAACAGATTTTTCTGACAAAGCCTATCTAAAGGACAGTGGTTAGTTTCTAGCAAAGGTAGGTAGAGAGTGAGGGTACTCGCAATATTCAGGATTCCCAGACTTAATATTTTTTTCAACAGCACAGACCTTCTCTCTCCATTGTCGCTAGTGACCTCATCAGATGTAAAAAAAAACCTGAGCCCCACATCCCCTTTTGAATGGTCTAGTTTCCTAAGCATCAGTGCTGCTGTGTTTGAGATGGGCAACATTGTGCCACGAGCTGTGTTTGGCTTATGGGCAGTGCATTTGCTAGCCCTGTCCTAGAGGCAAATTTTGAAGTAAGAATGAGTGATTAATCATTCTTGCAATAATAATTAAGCTTGAATGAAAAGTAACTTATTAGCTGAGGTTTTCATATATGTGACCTTCTCTGGGCAAGTGCATCTGTGTATACTCTTTCTCTATGAAAGCTACACTTGTGTAACAATGTGTGTCACTTTTTAAACTCATCTGCCTGGTACAAACCAGTTCATTAAGTATGAATGCATGTGTTTGCATCCTTTTTTAAAATGGTGTGTCTGTGGCTGAGCAAACCGTACCTTCAAATGTGCAAACCACCTTGTATGGATATATAACTGTACTACATATGTACACATAGAAATAATATGCAGAATTTTGAAAATGTAGTTACATGCAGCTAGGAAGAAAAGTGGACAAGACTGAAATTGCCATCTCCAGTCTGAGAGCTGTCTCCATTGAAATGTCAACTAAATCACCTTCAGCTTCCAAATGATCCTTAATTTCCTGTTATGTATGTCAGCTTTGTTTTCCCTCCTGAGAGAGTCAGTCTGTTACTATATTTTCTTTCACTCCCACACATCATCTACTGTTGCCAACATCAGACCTCCCTGTTATTCTGAATACATTGCTACATCCTATCTGTATCATGGTTATATCACAACAGTAACCCAAGTATTTTCTTAAAGCCTGTCATTATAGTGATTATTAGTGACCTAATAGTTACATGTGTATATCTGGATATGTTAGGGTAAACATTTCCCCGAGATAAATTTGGCATATGGCAAGGGTCACAGTTTTGAAGGGATACTCATTTGTCCACTGGTAATTGTTTAAGAATGCAAATTCTGTCATTTGCACACATAGTTGTGTTTGTAAGCATAGTTATTCCATGCAGGAGTCCCTGCTTTGTGCAATGAAATGGAGATTTTGCATGCATAAATGTTTGTGTCTGTAACACACGTGCCAAATAGGAAGATATCTCTATAACAGATCTGTTGGAGGGTGACTGAGTAGGAGTGAGTTGTGTGTGGATCATTGTTGCTAGATAGATTTAGCACGCCACATCCAGAAGTTTTTGGACTTGGGAGTGGTAGTTTTGGGTATGCACCAATAGATTCCTAGTTGCTGGGGTCAGACCACATGAGGTCAAGGCAGCTTCCTTAAAACAAGTTCTCGTGCTCTGTGTGAATTAGGAAGCTGAGCCCCTGGAGCAGAAAGCAAGCTGTTTTCCCTAACTCTGAAATATTTTGCAGCAGGTTAGTAATATTGTTAACCCCCCAACTGGGGAGCTCTGACAGTGTTAACTATAGAAAGGGGGAAAATAATTTTTTATTTTAATGGTATTCTTTGAATGTTTGTTTTTTTTAGCCAAACTGTTTTAGTTAAATTCTTAACTTGTATGATTCACCAACATTTCTGTAAATGGGTAATGGAGAAAGAGTCATTTATATGTTGTTATTCTCAGTTTTGTATTTTCTTGTAATGAGGTTTAAAAAAAAATCTATATACTTTCCTGAATAGTTTGTTAATCAGTTAGCTGACCAGTTAATGGTAGAGCCCTGCACAGATACAAATATTTGGATCTGCATCCCATCTGCATCTGCAAGAAATGGTCCACGGATATTAGCATCACATCCACAGATGCAGATACCTGCGGATTTGCAGGGCTCCAGCTAACAGTTGATTTCTGCGGGTGGAGGGGAGGTAGGAGGGAGGAAGAGTCTGCCTGACTTCCAGCTGAAGATTTCTACAAGCAAGTAGAGGGAAGATGTTGCTTTTGACTCAGACTATCGACTTGGTGATCAAAGAGTCTAATTAAGATTCAGGTGAACTCAACCTAAGCTTTGGGAACGAGTGTCCTCCTGTTGTGTTTTTGTGGGGACTGACCTGTTTAAAAATGTAGTTAGTATTTCTTTATTTTTGTTATGTAAAATTGTATGTGGATTATAAAATAGCCATGTTATAAAAATTAAGTTTCTTGATTATGTTTCTTTATCATAAGATTTATAAAGTTGGTACTTAAGTTAATTTCTTTTGTTCTTTTTGGGACTTCAGTGTGAGGAGGTTGTCCCTGTGCAATCGTTGCTGAAAATCCTGACTGAGTTCTGGGTCACCAGCTGCATTTGCATGGTATTTGGGTTTTTTTAAAGACACTGGAGAAAGGCAATGAAGTGAACTCTAGCCTATCCAAAGGTTACATATGTGCAGAAAGGACTAACCTTTAAAGTTTAACTTAGCTTTATTCTCTCTCCAGCTACACAGTTGGCTAGTCCACATACAGTAATATCTGTATATCTCAGGGAAAAATTTGACCTTCTTACACTAAATGCGTTTCCAAGTCAGTAGGGTGGCATTAATCGAACTTTGAAAATAATTTATATCATTGGATCAATTTTATTAAAGTTTTGGTTATACAGTTTCACATGCAAAGTGTGTGCAAAGTTTTATGCCTATTTGGCACGACTTTGTGTGCAAATTGAGTAGCTGAGCAGTTGTTTGTACATTGTATTTGCCTGTTTTTTTTGTTTTAATCTAGTCCATAACATCTTAGTTATTTAGTATTACACCTTCAATTGTTTTGCAAAACTCCTTGATATCAATGGCAGATCTAAGCATGCAAATCACGGTAAAATATGACTGCCATGAAGTATGTTGTAAACCAATGTTTTCAGAAAAAAGCCTGAACAAAATGGATAAGCTATTTCTGAGGAACAGAATTGCAGTAGAAAAACTGTTAGTATTTTTCACACTTCTATTATGTTTTCCCATGACTTAAAAATGGTTGTTTTTTAAGGAAGACATTGCAAACTATTAAATCATATGGAATAATGACTTTTGGTACGTTGGAACGCCACCAGAAATTGCTTATAATGTGTTGCTGTGGCTGAGATAGTGAATTCACAAGTTTAAGCATGTATTTTCATGATCCTACTATATAAGGTCACTGTCCATTTAATACATACTGCAGATTTATGCTTTAATTAATTAAGTACAAAACATCCAGTACTTATAATTAAGTAAATACACAGTCCCACAGCAATAAAATAACTGGTCATTATCCCTTTCCTATTACCAAGATATAATTCACAAACAAGAACTATGTTCAGGAATATTAAGGTTACAAGGAAAACCTGGAAGACTATAAAAACCACAACCAAGTATTAAACTTCCAAAATCTCATTGTGACTATTAGAGGATTAGTCCTTAAATATGGAAATACTTGATTTTGTCAGTTTCTAAAATCTCAGAGATTTTTTGTTAATCTCTGCTTTGTGTTTGGGCCCTCAAACATCTCAGCATGATCTCTGTCTTTCCCCATTTATCCCTGATAAGTTGTGTGTGAAGTGACTTCGGATATGTAAAACCCAAATACCAGTTTCATGGGTATTGTCAAGGTCAAGAAAGTGAGAAAAGTCGCATGGCTAGAGAAAAAGATAGACTAATGTGTGCCAGCTGACATTTTTGATTGCTCAAGAAGGATCTAATTTTTTTTTTTAAAGTACTAAACATCTTTTGAATGGGTAACTTAGCTCTTATCGGTTTCACTGAACATTGTGTATTTTTTTAGTAGCTATTTCTAAAAGCACAACTTGAGCTGAACAGAATACAATAATAATTCAGTATCACTCACACTTTATCAAGTATTTCTCTGACTGCACTTTTCCCCACTATATCTTGGGGGTAGAAAGGTTGATAAGGGGAATTATTGCCACAGGAAAGGGAAAGGGATGGAAAACATACCTTAAAAAAGGGTATGTGTGCAATGACTAATAAAGTAATACTATTTGAAAAATTGTGACAATTTCCAACACTAGAGATGGAAGCATGTTCAGATATAGAGGATATGAGGTGCCCGCAAATAGTTTTTTTTGCAATGTAAAAGTAATTTGTTAACAAAAAATACTGTTTTCACAGCAGGACATAATAGGTTTTCCCACAAAAATGCACAGGAAACTTGTGTCCAAACGTTACAGCCTTATTTCCATTTGGACTGTAAAAGACAACAGCACCATTGTGAGTTGGGAACCGTCTCCCTGTGTTATTTTTCCCTCACCTTCCTTTTCCACAGATGACTACTATATCCTCAATCCAAAATAACGGCAAGCCAAGGAGTGTGCTCCATCTGCCTCTGTGGAAAGTCACCACCAGCTTTTGGCAGCTATCCCAAGCTAGAGACTTAAAGGTTCGTCTAGCTCCCTACTACTTTTGAAAAGTAGCCCTGCTTCTCTACCAGTGCACATTCATGAGTTCCACTCAATATTTAAACAGCTACACAAAATTAGACGACTTTTGTTCCTTCTCCTGCCTGGCTTTTTGGAAGTGACTGAGGTTTCTTCTATGCTGCAGGGCCTCTGCCCAATAAATGGGGCACCCCTTCTGAATTCTCAGAAGATTTTCTCTCACTGGACCATTGAACTTTTCAGGAAATGGAAGGAAGTGCTGTGAGGAAGAGAGAAAATGCAAAACGATCTAAAAAAATTGTTAAAGCAGTAGTTTAAAAAACAAAACAAAAACCCACACCAGTAATTTAGTTTTTACTATAAATATACCCAAACTTTAGAAGAGTGTATTGAGGGAGATAATCCCCCACCTTTTAGCTGTATAATCTAATACTACAGATTAGGAAAGTGACTGACTTTACTGATGGCAATTCTGGGTCATGCTTATAACTCTTCATGGCTGCACAATTTGAAGCTGTGTAACCACATCCATATACCCACAAAAGACAGAAATATAGGAAGAAAAATATTATTTTGTTTCTCTTTTTGCTGCTTTTACTGCTGACAGTGTTGGAAGTTGCTGTGGTTGCAGGAGGAGACAAGATTTTCCAAGAAGATGACACTTCTCCCCACCACTTTTTAAAGCATTAATTTTATTCCCATCAGAGATGAGGGTTAATATATTTAGTATTTGATTTAGGAACTGATCCAGCAGAAATTCTCTTCGTGGGAGTCCACATTTGTGACAAGCTGACCTCTACTGTACTACTATAACTCTTTGAATGGTCTTCCAGAGGGCTTCCTGGGCATGAGGAAGAGGGGCTTCTGTCTTTCTCAGAGGGAGCTGAAGTTGATGCTGTGACATTCCCCAGTGCAACTATGTGCTATTAAACTGGCTTAAGACAATGCAGAACTAAGAAATGAGAAGATGCACAGTGACTGATTTGGGTTCCCCAATCACCTACGTCCTCTCCTTTCATAACATTAAATGACATAGCCAGTCACAAATGGCTCAGAATTTAGTCTTATTTCTGTAAAACCTAAGACTGCTATAAAGGATTTTAAAAAACCCAGTATCTATGGTTTTTAAAATAGGCAATCAACAGCACTAAGAACTGGGTCAGAGTAAGACCTCATCAGGGGTGCTTCCACCCACTTAAGAGGGGCATTGTGTGTGGGGGGGGGGAGGGAGGGAGCCTTTCACTTCCACATCGAGCTCCCCACTGGGAGCCTGTTTGTTCCAGGGCTCTTGGCTACATGCTCCCTGCTGCTGGAAGCTCAGCTGCCCCCCTCTCCCCCTGGTCTTGGCCCCCCAGTGGGGAGCATCGCACCCAGAGTCCAGGCGGCTCCTGGGCTCGCAGCAACAAGTGGGGAGCTGTCATGTAGCAGCTGGGAGCCTCCATGGAGCCCAGACAGCAGCAGTTGGGGAGGCAGCTTATCTTTGAGCATGACTGGGCAGCCCTGCTAAGAGCCTAGGGCAGCCGGGCTCTAGTTGGAGACTTCCACCTGCCCTCAGTGACAGCCTGGCTTTCTTGTCAATGTCCCAGCTCCAGCACCTGTGTACACTGACAAACGTAGGTCAGTGTAAGCCGCCGTAGGGCAGAGTAACTCCATAGTGTAGTCCAAGCCTAACTGGGAGGAATGCTCAGTAAAGTCCCTTTCTAAGCATTTCCACAGCATTATCCCATCATGGAAGCAGGGTTACTGCCCCATAGATGGAACCATGGATTCTAAGAGTTCCTCAGATCTCCCTTCCCCACAAAGTTATTTAGTATTTGGAACTAAATGTCTTGTTTTAGTGGAACCTATTGTTAAGCAGCCCTATTGTAGTGGTGCCAACCCATTGTATCACTGCACTCGGGCATGATAACCTCCATGTGAAACCATCCACAAAGTGGTTATTTAAAAAATCCTGTCCATTTTCATTGTCTGAGCTCAGTGACAAGTACATTAGATTTTTAAAATATTTTAAACTTTTACTTGTAATAGACATCTTTGCCCCAAGTGCTCATTTAACTTTAATTTTCAGCATATTCTATAGCTGAAGAATTTTTTACTAGGGCATTGTGGTACTTGTGACAGAGAAAAAAGCATTTTTTCCCAGATATTTTCCCTTTCATACTCTTATGTCATCTTATTTCTGATAAGGTTTTTGGGAGGAAGTTTGTGTTTTTGCATGAATGTAATCAGTAAATTTAACAAGATCATGTAACCAGTTGACAAGTTTTTCTGGGGAAAAAAAAAAGTAGAAAAGGCAGAAAAAAAAAAAAAGACATTTCTCCACAACTGCAGGAATGGCATCTGGAATAATTGACCAGTCCAGGACACCTAGATGCAATTCTTGCAGAGTGGGGTAGTGACGTGGGAGGGTGGCAGGAGGTAAAGAAGTCCATTACTCAGGCAAGAGTATGAAATCAGCAGTGAGATGGAAACGTGTATTGTGTGAAGAGAGAGAAAGCTGAATAGGAAGGAAATAGGTCTGTGATTTGAAAGCACCAGGAGGGGAGGTAGCAGAGCAGATCCATGAACTAAACAGGGTTGAAAGAGGCAAAGCAGCTAACAATGGAAGGAAGAGGGAAATAAATTAGGTGGCGCACTCAGGCTAAAGATCAAAATTTCATGTGCCTGTTCCAGCATGTATCCACCTGATGCAACTTTCAAGCCGTGCCAACAGGCTGCAAAATCAGCAGGGAGAATAAACTGCACAAGATGTCTTTTTTCTATTCTGATTCCCTCTGTTATTTCTAGTTATTCTGGAGAATTTAGCCTAACAGAAATTGTACAGTTTGATCAGTTGTAGCTCTTATACATTTTCTACTTTCACATTATCATGTTACTTCAGGTCAAGATTTTCAAAACCGATTTGGGATAACGAACTTGAGCTAGCTTAATTTTTTCAGAAGATGCTGAGCACCTACTCTTTCAAAATCAGATCCTTTAAGGCAGTAGTTTTCAAACTTTTCTCAGGACCCAGTTGAAAAAACAAATCATTTATACCCATGACCCAACAAATTCATCTTTGAGCAATGCATTCCATTCTTTCAGCATGGCAGCAGGAGGTGCAGCAACCTAGTCCCTGAGGTTTTGACCCATGGTTTGAAAATCACTGCTTTAAGGTGTCTCAAGTTGGGCTCTGAGTATCACCAGTCATTTATGAAATCTTGCGTCTAGATATTTTAGGTAAAGTGAAGGATATGAAAGGCGATCAACTTAAATTGGATAGTTGCTGGGAAAAAATGTAATGATTTGCTCTCACATTCAAAGGAAACATGAGCTAGATTGAGGGAGCATTTTGGCCGGATGCTGTAGGTGATCAATACTTCTGAAATGTTTTTAAAATTGTTGACACAAAGCCAGAATAGAGGTGGTGGTAGTGGGTTTTTTGTTTGTTTTGGTGAAGGTACAAGGGGTAGAAAGCAGGCGCAAAAGTGAGAGCTCTTCCTTCCAAAGGAGGAACAGAATATAATGCTCAAACTATAGCTTGATGCACTCGCAAGCTGCCAGTGAGCATAGCTGGTAAATAAATAAAACTAAACACACTCATACAGCAGTCAGTTTTAGTTAATACGCAGTAACTCAGCATTCACAAAAACAAACAAACAAAAAAACTAATGTAGCAAACTATTAGGATAACAGAAAGAAGACTTTAGTGAAGAGATGGTATCAAGGCCATTAGTGACTTTCTTTTTAAAATGTCCCCAAGTTGAGCAAACACTGCCATCCTCTGAAGTGAGGTTCATAACTATGACTGAAACATCTCTCACCTAGGAATCTAAATTTCTGATGCACATGATACAACCCCTTGTTTTGAGACAAAAATTTGATCATATGGAACTTGAGAAATTATCCCCTTGCTCTTATAACCTATTACATATTCACTCACCAAAATTGCAAATATGTTAAAGTTACTAGTTTAATCCTTCCTTCTCTATTTATTTATTTATTGGTAAATTCTGTCAAATAAATTATAGAACACTTGTATAAGAAGATCTAAATTTCTGAAATTGCCCCTTTTGTGAAGTACGTTGAGAGCTACCAAAGAAAAGTGTTATTTAAGTACAAAGTGTAATGCTTCTGGAAGGTACCCAATGTCATGCAGTGCCTTGCTATCACCTCTTGTAATGTGAGGGAGTCATGTCTGTGCCAGCCATGAGTTGGCTCCCCAGCATCACCAGCCACAGTCAACACTAGCATTCTGCTCTAGGCCTTCAGGCCCCACTGTCACTTTACAGGTTAGCAATAGATACTGTGACAGCGTACACACCTCCTGGCGATGATGTTACTGGGGAATTGGCTCATGTGGTCCCCCATCCAGCTCGGGTTCTGCCACCCTCTGGCCCCTCAGCTCTCCGGCTGGGCCCCTTAGGCTACTTGGCCTTTTGTCTTAGTGCTTCAGTCCTTGCTGCCCCCCTGCCTTTTGGGGGATAGTCCCACTTGCTGTATTTGGCCTCTCTGTCAGTCCTCAGGCCAACAAGGTCAGTGCTGCTTCTTGCACTCTGGGGGAGTGGGGAGGGGCCCTGGGCCTGCCCACTTCTCCAAGCCCTAACCCAGGGACCCTATGTACTGTGACCACAGCATCAGTACTGTCTCCCTCCAGTCCTTGCTGCAGTCTATCTCCATGGGCCACTTTTCCAACCGTCCCAGTCTCATGCACAGACTCTCACCTCAGGTCACTCCTCCACCTGGTACTTCTGTAGCCCACCGGCTCTTCCACAGCTTCCTGTGCCACGCCAGCACCTCACTTCTGGACCTCTGCTGCTGTCTGCTCCGTCAGGACCTCTTAGCTCCTGGTCAGCTCCCACTGCGGCCCCAGTGAGCTGTCCACAGTGCTGGCTACCACAGCCAGCCAGCCTGGGAGACACCTTTCCTCCCTGCTGTCCTAACCCAGACTGACTGGGCTTCTCTGTCTTGCTGCTCCCTTTTATGCTGGGAACCTGGCCTGTGATTGGCTCTCTTGCAGCAGTCTCCCATTGGCTGCTGCTCCCTGGCCCCTTTTAACCCCTTCAGGACCAGTGCGGGGCAACTGCCCCATTACAGCACACTTCAGCTGTTGGGCCACCATATATCTTCCTGGAGGGTCCAACCCCCAGTGCACTGAAAACTCCCAATATTCACCCATCCACTTCTTCCAAAGAAGTGGTGCAAACCAGCTTACCTGGTGCACCTCAGATCACTGGTCCCCTCATCCCAAAGCATTTAGATGTATTTAACAAAGCACAAACATTTAATAAGTAGTGCATAGAAACATTGGAAACAAATAGTTGTATATAAAATAAAATCATAACATGCATTCTGGACCTGGACTTAATTAACAAGATACTCTCATATCTAGCCAGGTATTGTTCACTGAAAATCTGTGTAGCACTTTATAATCAGATAGGCTATGATCCTTCATTCATGGGCCATGCACTCAATTTGCTTCATAAGTGAAGTATTCAGTGTCTCTCTTTGCACTCCCCAAGTTATACCAGACCAGTACTTGTTTTTATTTCTAACCCAGAGACATATTCCATGCTCCCTGCCAAAGTATTAGATATTATAGAATTAAAGTATAACCCATATTTAGTAAAATAAATACCTGATGGTCCATTGGGTGTACAAATCCAGTTTTGTGCAAATACATGTACTGACACATGAGCAATATTTGGCCACTGTGTCAGAGCAGTTTTACAGCCAGTGTTTAAATTCAAAATAATGACCAAAATTTACTATAGTATCATGATGCTGAGTAGAGGCAGGAATGTCAGCAGCATGAAGCCTGCAGTCTGCACTCCTCTACACCCACTTTCCTTGCACAATTTCATGGTACAGATACAGATTTAAGGGTTAGTTTACACTTTGCCACTGGAAGAGCACTTGTATAGCTTTGTTATGTTGACCAGAGAGAGCTCTCCCACCAACATAATAAAACCAGCTAAACGAACGGTGATAGCTGTGTCAGCAGGAGAGCACCTCCTGCCAACATAGTGCTGTCCACACAAGCGTTTATGCTGGGAAAACTTACGTTGCTCAGGGCTTGGGCATCCCCCCTTCCCCTCCCCCCAACCATACGCTGAGCGACAGAAGTTTTGCTGTCATAAGTACTAGAGTAGACGAGGTCCAAATGTAGACTAGCTCTAGTATTTGGGATGGGAGGTTTGAAGGGTGCACTTTGCCAAGAAGCAAACACCCTGTAACTGAATTAGATATTCCACCAATACCCAAGGATTAGAGGAACTAACGTGTGTTAAAGATCAGAGTAATTCATACGGAAAGAAATTGAACTTGTAGGATAGAGGTGTACTCCGACTCCATAGAAGTTGAAGATAGAAGTAATCTATGGGGTCATCTAATACACCTCTTTCCAGTATTTACAATTACTTTACAATTTATGTTCTACTGCTTTCTGTACTGTATGAATAGCAAGAGCACCTATCAGAAATAAGAAACCAAAATGAAAGAAATAACATGCCCTCTCCACCTCCCAAGCCCCACCTCAACACATTGGAAGAATTTTTAAGTATTTGCATTAAAGAGTTTTGTTTTGGGGATTTTTTGCTATGCAACCAGCCCTCAAACACTCTTATTCTAAGATCAGTCACATTTTTGCTCTGTCTCCTTCAGTTATTGGTAAAATTTTGAGAAAAAGAATGAGGGATCCTTAGTTACTGTCAAGGAAGATATTTAATGCAGATCATTTAATCTCCTAATTTACTTATAAGCAGATAATGATCTTATAACCATCTACTTCAGTTTTTAAAAAATGATGTGAGGTTTTAGTGCTTGTGAAATTTATCAGCTTGCAAGTGCTACTGATTGAAATTATCTGGTTATCTACAGGCAACGGCAGGGCAAGCTTTCCAAAACACAGCGTTGGCAAATCTTAGCCTTTTATACTACCAAATTACGTTGGTATAACTATGTTGCTTGGGGGTGGAAAAATCTTGGCATAATCTCCAGTACAGATGGGAGGATTTCTCCTGTCAACATAGCTACCGCCTCCCGAGGAGGTGGAGTATCTACAAGAAGCTTTTGCTTTGGTGTACGTAGCGTCTTCGTTAAACACTATTGCAGCACAACTGCTTCATTGCAGTGCTGTAAGCGTAGACAAGCCTTCAACCTTGGTTGTGGGAGAGGGTTGGAACTTCCTTTACAGGTAACAGGAATAGTTCGTGGCCCATGCAGTTCTTGAGCTCTCTGCCGAGTCCACCCAAAATTATGGGACTCAGTTTAGGAAACAGAAACTATTAAAGTGTACAAGACTGTATAATCCTAGATCTCTCCTTGTTGTAGAAAGCAATTGAGTGCTACTTTGCCCACAGTTTGCTCTGTGAAAAAAAATTGATGACATTTTGCAAATAAATACTTGCAAATTTGTTCTAAAGCTGTTTCACTGTCCTAAAACATCACTTTTCACCGTTTCATAAATTGATGCAAAATGTTGTATGTTGTGTATAAAAAAATCACTAGAATGGAATATCAAATACCAAAGGTTTTACTTGAAAATAGGCCTTGTTTGAGTGAAAATGGGACAGTTTCTAATTCTTAGCCTATATCTAGATGATAATTGTTCCCCCACCCCATAACTAGATAATAAACCCTCATCCCACCACATACTTCATAATATGGATAATGCAATTCAAACACTGTGGGAATTCACTGTAAAACTATAAAAAAATTAATCTTTATCCAATTTAGATTATTATTATATATTTATATTGCAATATTGACTGGGGAACCTAATCACAGACCAGGGCCTCACTGCGCTAGGTGCTGTACAAACACCTAACAAAAAAACAATCCATGTGCCAAGGAATTTACAATCTAACAAAGAGACAAGCTGCGTACAACAGGGTGATGCAAGGAAATAATTAAAATACATCTGGTCCGCATAAAAATCAATGGTTGCAGCACATCAGCTGCCTGACCATAGTCACAAATAAAATACTCAAAACAGTTTGGAACCAGACCCATTGATTTTGTAGCAGTTACACCCAATTAATATCAGTGGGAGTGAGATTAAAAAAAATCAGCTCCTTTACTCACAAAGGGAGATTTCTCTGGAAGGATTCCATTAATTCACTGTTTAAGGCACAGTCTATGAGATGAGTTGTTTTTTCTCAAACTCCTTACGTGCTAGAAATTTTTTTGTTACCTGCTTTACATAACTGGATGCTGAGTGCTACTGACTCCTTCAAGCCTAGAACTTCCACTCTGCCTTCTGTAACTGCAAAGGAATTACAATTCCCTTTTCATGCTTCAGCTCTGGTCCTTGCTGCTCAACTAGAGAGAGAAATTCAGCCCTCTAATATGCCAACACATTTTCAGTCTTTTTTTTTGCAACAAATGCTCACTATCCCAAAGCCCTGGTGCGCATAAGTTTTTCCATGTGCTCTAGCTCACTTTCTGGGCCTTCCTATAAAAGTAAAGAAGGGCAAGTGATTATATTGTTTGGGAATTTCTAACAGCCCTTTCCTGAGCATCCTGAGTACCATATTACAGGCCCAGAGGGGTATAATCAATTTTTAAAGACAGATGGAGTGTTTAAACATGAGTCAGTGCTGATTTAGGAATTGTCTTATTACAAAAGCCTTCACTTTCCATCCCTAATCCCTCTCACCTTGCTTCTCAATTCTCTTTTAGTATGACTTATGTCAGGTGTGACCAACAATTTAAAAAGCAATCCGTATGGCTCTGCATTCAGGTAGTAGGGGAGCCATTAGGCTAGAATCAATCAGTCTTTAATCACTCACCATCCATCCTTAGTGTTAAGTGAAGGGAGTTACACCAGAGATGAATCTGACCCTTTATTTTTAATGAATTTCATAAAGTCTGATTCATAACAAACTTAGCAAATTTCAGTAAGTATATGAATTGGTCAAAGGCTAAAAAAAAAAAAAAAAAAAAATTGTAATTGAAATAAGCTCATTACCCTGCTGGCATCTAATCTTTTTCATCAACCAAATACTCGCAAGCAAATGGGGTCTTTCACATTGGAAATACTGCAGTTTGTTTTATTTATAGAACTTAGGGTTGGAAAAAGAAAAATCACATGAAATAAAAATGGCCAGTAGTATGTTGTGCATTGTACAATGCACTGCAATAAAAATGTAAATAGATTTTAAAAAGTCAAGAATCCATTTACACGGTGTGCTCTGCCTCCTTTTATACTCATGTGTGTGTGTGATTCACTAAAGTCATTCATTTAAATCCCTAAGAATTCTCTTAAGGTACTTACAATTAACAAGGCTAACAAATGAGATAATGGATACATTGCATGTTTCACAATGGACTTGGAATGTTAGTCATTATTCAATTTAATTTTTTGATTTTACTTTTGTACTCATATTGAGACATTCAGGAGGAATGATGTGCTGATCTCAATCACACAGCTATTTTATTTAAAAATAAATTAATCTCTTTTACCTGTAATCTGCTGTATTTATATAATAGAATATGACTTTTTATGTGAGGAAGAATGGATAGCTGTTTTTCCTCACATTAATGTGTAGCAATATTGCAAATGAAATGTCATTATTCATGAGCCAAAAATGTGCACAAGTAATAAAAATAAGTGAAGGATACAGTTCATAATTTACACTTTTTAGGGCAGAGGCCATGTTTCGCATCTAGCATACCATAGGCACTGCCACATAAACAGAGAGTAGTAATAATAATGCCATAGGGGAAAAAAACAACTTGCTTTGGGCTATGAGTAGTAAATATTGAAAGGACTTCTTGGTAGGAAGCAAGCATAATATTGGAAGAACCCCGCTAAAATGGTAGTATAATTTGGTGAATGCATCACTTCCGCACACACACTAGGTTTTTTTAAAATGTATTATTATTATATTATTAATTTTATTAAATGAATATGAGTAAATTACCTATGAAGCTAATGGTGAGAAATGTGTTTTTGAAGAATTCTCTTTATGTTTATGTCGCTTACGTGTATAAGCTATATTTCTTTTTTATTGATTGGAGATGTGCAGAATACCTGGTAAGGCATTTCCTCATAAAAAGGTGAACAGTGTTGTGTTATTCAGAGCGGAAGTAGAATATGCAAATTCCTTAGGGTATTCAAAGAAAGCAGATTTCACAGATAAAGTGTTTGCTTCTTCTCTGTAAATAGCTGAATACAAGATATTACTTGTGAAGATAGTTGATACCATTTCTTATGCTAGCATAAGACTCTCTCTTACTTTTCTGAACCAAGGACCCAACTCTAAATCTCAGTAATAAGAAGTACTCCATTTAAGTTAGTGGGCTTGACTATATTATAAAATTACTTTTGCACTAGTTTAGCTCCATTTGCTTCAGTGATGATTGTCCCTGATTTAAATATTGGTGATAAATACAAGTGTAAGAAAAGAATCAGGCCCATATATTGGGATTTATTTTAAATTTAAGATTTAAGTGTGATTGTCTTGGGTTTCTATTACTGATTTTTAAAAATTACAAGATTCTTGAAAGTGCCCTTTACCCTTAGATTACTGATATGCACGTTCAACTTTAACTTCATCATATTTTTTTTTTAATTTTGATCTCCTATGTAATTGTTCTGTTCCAGTTGTTTTTGCTTGCCATATTCAAAGATAGATGTGAGATTATAATTATATATAGGATGACTAGATAGTAAGTGTGAAAAATCAGAATGGGGCTGAGGGGAAATAAGTGAGTATATAAGAGAAAGCCCCAAATATTGGCGTTGTGGTTGCCCTAATTGTATATATATAATGCATTTATTTCAGGGTACACTTTGTACATTGCATTTAGCTGACAGTATCTTTAGGCCAGATACTCAGCTGGTGTAAATCAGTGTGTCTCCTCAGAGCTGAAAATGCTGAGAATTTGCCCATGAACTTTAAATTAAGATTGCTGGTATGTATACATACTGAGGAACATGACATTTAAAACCCCCCCAACATCTTGGTATTTGTAAGTTTGGAAATCAACTGTGAGGGGAATGTATATAAATATTCAAAACCACTCATACTTCATGAAATTGTCTCTCCTGGCTAGGTGGAGCTTAGGAGACCCACAAGGCTGCTTCTAGGTCCTATGGCACTGCAGAGATTGGACAGTGACTCCAGTTACTTTCACTTGTCTGACAGCTTCTATACCATCTCCAACAAAAGGCTGTGGGTAAAAGCCATAGTGCAACTCCTACACAGTAACACTGCAAAGAGTCAGTTTAAAGCATCCAGAGTATTTCATCAGTTGCTTTAACACTTAAAAAACAGATTCTGAAGATACTTTGAATGTCATAACAAACCCCCCAAAAACAAAGAAAACTCCCTTTTCTGTGCAAAATTACAAGTACCGGACTGATTGTAAAACCTGGATTGTTATTGTAACTGTTGTCTTTCACCTGAACAGTACCATATATAAACTAACTTAAAAACAGCTTGATCAACTGGCTAATTTTGCAGGAAAAGGAACATTTTGGATGGCATTCTACAACAATAACAAGCAACATAATGACTGTGTAAACAACACATCCTCCTGCAAAGAGAGGGCTGTAGCCCTAAAGCTATAGGAAAACATAATAGTAAAGGTTCCAATTCAGAAAAGCATGTGCTTAAGTCCATCCAGTATGTCTTAAACACGGTATTAGTATTGCCCTAATAGGGTTACTTTTCTGAATTCAGGGCAAAGTACTGAAGTAGTACTCTCTCAGTTACAACCATGTATCTGTATGCAAACTGCTCATGCACGTTTTGTAACCATGTTGATTAGCTTTCATGATCACTGATAATTTTGCTTAATTGAAATAGTTTTTTCTTCAAATATAACTCTTGAATGAGTTTTCAAGGGGAATAAATTGTGTGAAAAATTGGATGGAATAGTAACAAGTAGATTTTTGAGACAGAGGGACACAGAATATTAAACAAGTCAAATTTAATATCAGAGCAATATTTTAATAAAATGGAATTCAAAAACAATTTCTTCCAAACTTGGCAGAAAATTCCTCCTTAGACTTCAGGTCAGCTTAGTTTTGCTAGCTAAAGATGGTATTGCCAATCCCAAAGGTTCAAAAAACCATGGGATTAGTTTAAAAATGAGTTATGTTTTGTGTTCTTTTGTTTTTGAGTCTGTTGATGTCGTATTTTCAAGCTTTCTTCTGTAAACACCAGGGATAGGAGAAAAAAGAGAGAGAGAGCTGAGACTGTTGATTTCGCATTTTCAAGCTTTCTTCTGTAAAGACCAGGGATAGGAGAAAAAAGAGAGAGAGCTGAAACTCCCATGTGATCACATAACACCAATGACTTCAATGCTGCCAGGATTCCACACCAACTAGGAGACTCAAATTAAGAGAGTTATTAACACTTCAGTGATATGGAAGAGGAAGGAACATGTTAATTTAAAGGATTACAATGGATCATGATTTCAGCTTTACAGATAACTAAGGGTGCATCTATATTGGAGCCTTAGGTTGATTTAAGAAAGGTTAAGTCGACCTACGGGCTCCTGCATCCACACTGGGCTTTTATTAAGTCAACTTAAGCGTGTCCTTAAGTCGACTTAATAACACTACCTCTTACGGTCGACTTAACACTTAAATCGACCTTATTAAGTCGACTTAATCCAGTATAGACGGGGAAAACCCTTAAATCGACCTAATTAGCCTCCAAACCCCCTCCCAGCTTCCCACAACGCACCACTCCTCCGTCGACCTAGCACCTGCCAGTGTGGATGCAGGCAGTCGACAGGAGTTTTCAATGTGGACTCTCTAAGTCAACAAGTTCAACTTAAAGTCAACCTTGTTAAGTCGACTTAACAGAGCCTCCAGTGTAGACATAGTAAGGGTTGAGTACAAATGCTTTAAGGCATCTAATCCACTAAGCATTACTTCATACTAGATAATAACGTGAAAGAATTAACCAGTGATCTGTCAGGTGGGACAATGAGGGCTGGTAAAGTATGCTCATCATGAGTAAAAATGGCAAACACTTAAAATACAAGAAAATTTAAGGAAGATCCCTCTCTCTATTTTGCATGATTTTCTCATGAAATGTTAGATGACTTGAATTTGGTCTGAGGTGTTGAGATATAATATGGCATGGACAGAAAGCATGAGGTTATGTTTTCAGAATTAGTTCACTAGCGTTACAATTTAATTCAAATTCTAACCCAGTCACCTATAAAGAAAGTAAGAGATTTCTATTGGTAGAAAAAGGGTTAAGCTACATAAAGATGCTCATAACCTCAAGAATTCTTAATGACACAAAGGACAAAAATATCGGGAAATGAATTACATATTTCATGGACTGTGAATTTCTAAAGTATATTACTAGCTCTGCATCTAGAAAGAATACCACATTTTATGAATGTATTAAAAACATAGATGTGTATTATAGTAGTCATTTTCACAGTAAGTCTGAGTGCTTCTATTTGTGGTACAGTGGTAAAAAGTGCAACCTTCTTATTTCTTCTATGACAGTAAGCTAAAAATAGCCCAGAGATCCATATTGTGAAAACCCATTTAGGTTTTTTGGCCAAAAATCTTAGACACAAACTTTAAAAAAACATTTGAATACTGTGGTTTGCCAATGGAGGTAAGGTGTGTTTTGGTTTGTTTTGTTTTGTTAAATGGTATGAAGCAAGAAAATCTGTGAATTCTTTTGATTGAAACTGTACTTTCCTTCTGCCATATCCACAAAGAATATCTTGCCTAGAAATTCTACCTGATTTCATGTACACTAAAGATATGGTCCTTGATCAAGATCTATACGATATCTGCAGAAGAGGAGTGTTGTAGGTTTTTGTTATTACCAAAATCTGCTTTACATCAAACGTTTTATAAGAAATACACCTTAATTAGAACATTGTTTGTCTTTTACTTAAATATTTTAACCTTCCAAATGCATTAGCATTGTATTAGTTAAATGATGCATTGAATATTTTGATAAGTTTAACCACTTGTGTATGCCTCCTGAATAAGTCTTCTTCAGAAGGAATTTAGGGAGTAGGAAATTGGCATGGCAAGCATAAATTATAAGAGCTCATTGTAAGGAAGTTCTGTTTATAGATGCACCCTTACAGAGACCCTATTCTCCTTCTGCATGTTCTTGGTAGTGCATGATAGGAGTTGCTTCTAATCTGCAGGAAGAGAATTGGGCTTTTGATTGTCATTAGGCTACTTCCAACTTCTAAGAATTTGTTTAACAGGTTTTCCATATTTTAAATAAATTTCTCTACCCTGATCAGAAGTCGATCAAGATGGATTCTCTCATTTCATTCTGTCCTGTTTATATTAGGACTCTGTTTCTTACAAAACAAAATAATTTTTGGGTGATCTTTGTTTTGCTGTATTAGCCAACCACCAGTAATCTAGGTAGTTAAAGGTTTTTAGCACTTATGTACGTATTTAAGGATGTGCTTAATCCCATTGACGTCATTCAAATTAAGTACATGCTTATGGGAATGATTTTTGAAAAATCAACCAAGTGACTGTGCTTTTGAAATTCCCAGCCAAACTGTTTTGGAGCCTGAGCCAAAAACCACTATAATCAAAGGAGGATTTTCCTTCAGTGGGCTTCAGATCATGCCCTTGCTGAGTAGGGAGAGACTTTAGCATGTGCTTTGCTGAACTAATCAGCTGGGGGCACTAGATAGGCTCTCTGCCCATTAGGCAGCAGCATGCTCTTTCCGTGTTTCCTCTCAAGTGCTATAGAGGGATCCTCCCCTGGTGTTTGAACAATAGGGAATTGAATTCTCTTGCCCCTGCCCTGGAGCACCAGTGAACACATGGCAACAGCAGGCCTAGTGGTCTTAGAAGATGTTCTTAGAGACATTGGGAGCCAGCAGATATGTTTCATATGTTGATACACAGAAAATAAGTAAACTAAGAAGAGAAAATACAGGAAACGGTTTCAATTGGAATGTGCACACCCAATGTCAGAACAGAGCCTCTTATAAAATATAAGATACTATTTGTATAAACCATCTGGCTCTCCCACTCTATGCCACTGTGCTTGGGTAAATTTACTCCAAAACATATTTTAGTGATTATAAAAAGCAAAAATGCAAGTGCCTTCAAAAAATTCCAAAATTCTCATACTGGAAAAATAACAGAAGGGAGAGACCAATACATTTTTAAGGACATACAAGGGTCTTAAGTAGTTCACAGGGTCTCTGCATTGAAAAGAACTTCAGCCGAAGTGTGCACAGAAATACATAAGCTGTTAGAAATATCAGTGGATTTACATTAAAAAAACCCCATCAAAATACAAACTAACAACTTTTTTGTAACCCAGTACCAGCATTTAACAATAGCACTGTTATTTGCAAACAGTACAGACAGTAAGAGAGAAGTCCTTAAATTTCCACTGTAAAGGTGAAAGTGTGGGCTGTAAAATTACATCCTTAAAATGTGCATTGTAAAAGAAGAAAACAAAGTGTCTGCAGTGGTGCTTTAAGCCTTTGGAGTGAAAACATTTATCAATTTATTAACATTAATTTAGGTAAAAATTACAGGTGGCATGGGAAAATATTATACAATAGTATCATTTTACAGTTACAATGCAAATAGAACATTTGTGGTAGGAGTTTTTAAAAGAATTATAGTGCTCCAACAGCGAGACAAAGTGGGTGAGGTAATATATTAGACCCACATCTGTTGATGAAAAAGACAAACTTTCCAGCTAACACAGACCTCTTCTTCAGGTCTGGGCAGTAGGCCAAATACATCCAGACCTGAAGAAGAGCTCTATGTTAGCACGAACGCTCGTCTCCCTCACCAACAGAAGCTGGTCCAATGAAAGATATTACCTCCCCCACTTTGTCAATCTAATATCCTGGGACCAACATGACTACACCACTGAATAGTGCAAAAATAGGGCAATATATTTGCAATAGTGCTATTTAAACCTTTGCAGTGAAAATATTAATATAGCCATTTAACGTTTATCAATTCATTAACATTAAAACATAAGAAGAAAACATGACAAGATTTGTTTGGCTGAAATGTTAGGCATATGAGCTATGAATAAAGGAACAAGAAAATAGTTTCTGGTACTCCTACTGATTGTCATCATGTTTCGAAGCCTTGATTCTGCCATTCACTGTGGTAAGCATTTCACTCAGTGTCAGGCTGTGATTTTGGAAAGAGTGGCTCTGCTGGCACCATTCTGTACTGCCAGACCCACTACATCTGGAACTGATTCCAAAAGTTAAAAGGCACACTTGTTTGTTATAGTGCTGCATTGGTACACCCGGGCAGCTGTAGCGCTTAGTGAGGACACTATATGCCGAAGGGAGAGCTTCTCCCGCCAGCGTATGTGCTCCAGCTCCCTAAAAGGAAGTAGCTATGTCAATGGTAGAAGTCTTTCTGTTGACATAGCACTATCTACACTGGGGATTATAGTTACATACCTCAGGGGTGTGGAAAATTCATACCCCGAGTGACAGAGTTATACCAACATAAGTTTCTACAGGAGACCAGGGCTGAGTATAGCTGTGTCAGTTTTGTTTGCTGAAAATTCCTGCTGTTACATATCGGGAGGAGGCAGAGCTTTAGCCATGATTTATTTGGATTTTTAATACTGACAGTATGGATTTTGTTAGGATTATATATTGATTTATATTTGATTTAAAACAATGGAGTATCATTTACATCTACAGAGTCTTCCATTTTGGGATGCCATTTAAATTTTATCTTAACTGGACACTATAGTTGATGGGGTTGTTCATTTAAAAAAAGAAGGCCAACTTTCCATCCTTAGGCCTTGTTTTTCCAATTATGTTAACTCACTTGAGTTAACTTCACGTGACTAAAGAAAGGCTTGTTAAGACACATGCTAATACTGAAGACGTGAACTGGCTATATGGTAGTCTGGGTTCTTGCCAATATGACTAAAATCCATTCTTTTTGCCCACCAAATCCTATCACTCGAAATGGGCCCTCCAGGTTCTGGCTTAGGCTGACATGTGGGAGCTTTGCATTGATGTTGCTTATACTGCATGTTGTTTTGTGTGTAAACAGAGGAATGCACTCTCCAAAACTGTTGATCCAGCAGCAGCACAAAACTCTCTATCAAATAGAATCTAATTGCTGTGCTGTTGCAGATTAGCATGTTGAATTATGCTGAATGGAATCTAAATTGCTCAACTATGTCATAGGCCCCATACTGCTAACAATGGAGATTCTCCTTTAGCTCAGATAATTTGGGCCTTTGCTTTTGAAGCAGAAGGAGCACATCCTTAATGTCACAATGAAGTTCCATTTGACAATGAAGTATAGCAAATCAATGGGAGTTTTGCCAATTAAAGGCAAAACCTGCCTAAGTTGCATTGAAAAATCAATGTTCTGTGTGCATTTGAAGGCAGCATTTGGCCCCCATGTGTCTTTACAATGAACAGTCCCATTCTGACTTCACAATTACTTTCATTTTCTCAAAGTGACTCTAGATTATTTCAGAAGGTATTTTTCAGGAGCCTCAGGCTGCTGCTCTCTGCATTTATCAGGTTCTTACAACCTCTAACTTATTATGTAGGCAATCATTAATTGCTGAAAAGAGTAGATAACTCTGGGAGTCAGGTCAGGGGACTGGAAAGCTCCAGGAAGCCATTCTGTGTTTAAAAGCCTCCTGAGAAATTTTTGTTCAATGAAATGGTGCATTGCAGAGAATGCAGGATCAACTGAGAATGCACCAATGTTTTTTCTTACTAGTTTCACAGAGTTCATGCATCAGGTGTTATTAGCACCTCCACAGAAATAGAGTTTAGGAGACTTCTTAAGAATGCACTCAGCATTCCAGCAGATGGTTGACAGGATTCCATGCGGGCTGCTTTCTAAATTGTGCTTGGATATTTTTAATTAACAAAGGTGAAACGCATCAGAAACTGGCCTTTGTCATGTTGACATTTCCAGGAAAGGTTTTTTTTTTTCCTCCTCCAAACGGGTCAGTGTTAATGTCTTTCTCTTGTTTTTGTTTGTTTGGTTTTGTTTTCCAGCACCAGAGTGAACTTCAAATCACTCCTGTACATTCTTCAATTCAACATACTGCTGCCTTGAATTAAAATGTAAAGTCAACCTGATTAATGGAGGTTGTTGAAATTCCTCCTTATTCAAAAAATGAAATGACCACTGAATGCTCTATATTATCAAAAACTAAGGGTACGACATAAACCCAATTCTTAACCTGTTGTGTCACAAATATATAGAGAGCCATCAATCCTTATCTAAACATCCAGAAGGACAACAAGAGGAAGGGTCATAACAGAAGCAAAGTTAAGAATGTATAGAAACTTTCTTGTAAACAAAGAGAGTGAGGTAGTGAAACGTTACAACCATGAAAACTTTCAGTCTATGTTATGGTTCTATTTCTACTGCCAGCAATATTATAAAGCCTGTTAAATGGTTAAGTGTATACACTGTAGTAGGTTAGGAAGAGAAAGGGATTTCTCATCTAGATTTCCTAAAAATAAAACATGTGATGTTAGTGAATTTGTGAGGTAACAGTCCAGCAAAGTATTTTAAGCCTGTGCATAACTTTGTTCACCTCACATTCACTTCAGTAATATTCTCATGCTTAAAATTACATGCATAATTAAGAGCTTACTGGGTCAAGGCCGTACATATTTATTTAAGTGACCAATCAGATTTTCAAACACTCAGTGATCCTGTCTCCTTGTTTTTGCATCTAAGTGTTGCCAACTAAATGTGATTTCTAAACATTCCAATACCAGGGAGCAAATAAAAAGATCACTGCATTTACTATTTTTAAATCTCATGATTTTCAAGACAATGTCATAATTTTGGGGAGCCTGATTCCTGATTTTTGAAGGCTTTTGATGAACAATACTGGGAGCGGTCAGTAATGTATCTCAAGTTTTGGGAAGAGTGCGGCATCTGCTACTGCATGTGGGGGGGGAGGGGTGCCGTGGTCTTGCCCTGCCCTGTGATCCTGGTATTAGTGAAGGTGTTAGGCAGGGACAGTTAAATACTCAGGGAGTACTGGCATCATAGTGTTTCATTGTCCCTGCACAGTGGTGTAAAGGAAATGACGTTCTTTATGCACAGAAGTTCAGTGCTATTACAGTAAAAAAGCTACAGAGCTAATAGTTCCTGGATTCTATCGCTGTAAATGAAGGATTCCAGGACTTTAAGATGTGTGCTTTGAGCATTATATAAGCTACAGTAGTCTTCCTTATTATTTCTATTTAGAATGTGAAGTACTCAAATTTTTCATTTCCAAGGTTTTACAGAAACCCTTTTGTGAGCTGGTAACCACTGGGTAACCATTCCAGTGCTAAAATGCAACTCAAAATAGTGGTCTTCCTATATTGAGCATTGACCTGACTCACCACATAATTGAACAGAATACATAGGAAAACTGGGAGACAGAGAAAGGGGTGTGGTGTTTCAACCAGATTAGATCCTAGAGGTGTAGAAAAAATATGACTCATTGGCTAGTATTTTGAGGTACTATAAAAACAAGGTAAGGCATATCTTATCAGGATTTTTTTTTATTTACACATTTCTTTATGTTGGCCAGGCCTCTATCAGTATCACTGCTGAGTGTCATCTCTGGAGACGTCTTTTTGGTTTAAGCTCTAAATCCTGGGTGCAATAGGGTAGGTCTGTAGACTTTGTCAGTAATATATTCAGTTGTATCTTCCAAGGCAATTAAAAAAATTACACATTTTGTACTTTAAGAGTTATTGCTTATAGTTTAATCAGTGTGGTGATACTAGGGCTTTCCTTCTGTCCTGATCTAAGCTAACTCAGTGTATGCAGGAAAGGCAATAATAATTGGGTAAAGAGTTCTCTTCTATTTAAAGCTTCTTGTGTTCTGGCTTACTGACTTTTAGAGTTGTACAAGTATAGCCAGCCAACAAAAAACCCACTTTCTGAATGAAAGTGTAATCAAGGAGGAGGCTAGTAAAATGGGAATCTTTAAAAATATAATGACTTTAAATATATTAATCTTTGAAATTTGGCATTCAGATGCTGTAGTCTTTAAAGTGTACAGAGGATATGGAATACAATGCTAGCAGTGACTTTGGAAGCATTAGATTAGTGCTTCCCAACCTTTTCCTTTATGCAGATCACTACATCGTCATCAAAAGCTTTTGCAGACCACCACCTAAGCAAGCTGTTTTAAACATAGCCTATGGCTGACGGGAGTCAAATATATATATCAAGGGGTATTGAAAACTCAGCTATTTCTAATAATTTATTATGCTCACTTGCAAACATATTGCACTTGTCACAGCACGTTTACCTGCAGTAGGCCTACCAGTGGGAAAAAGATAACATTTACCTAACGAGAAGGCTGATGCGAATAGTAATGTAACATTGAATATGATACATAAGAGGTACACAGGATAGATTATTCTTACATTATCTCCCCTCCCCCCACGGATCACCTGCAGTGCCCTCCTGGACCACCAGTGGTTCTCAACCTTTTTTCCTTCGTGACACACCTGACAGATGATGTTCCCCTGTGTGACACACGACAGTCTGCTAGTGGCAGCGGCACTTGGGCTGGGAGCACTTGGGAGGCTGCGGCACTCTGGAGGATGCAGCACTCTGGGACCTGGGTGGAGGCAGAGTCAAGCCAGCGCAGGCTGGTGCCCTTGTGGTCTGGCTCGATGGGGCTGGGTTTATTTTTGTGGGGCAGGTGGTGGCCCCCCCAGCCCAGGATCTCTGGGTTGCAGCCCCTAAGTCCCTTTACTCATCTGGCCCTGTCTGCTGCCTATGTTGTGCAGCAGGAGCCGGCTGTTGAGGGCAGCAGAGAGGGACGGGCAGCAGGAGCCCCAAGCTGGCTCCAAGCTGAGCTGCCAGTTCTCCGTGACACACCTCCCGGCTCTTCGTGACACACTTTTGTGTCCCGACACAGTGGTTGAGAACTGCTGCATTAGATTATTAATTGGTAAATGTTGGTGAACATTGATTTCATTGTACACTAACTGATGAAAATATTTCCATCAATAATAGTCCAAAATTTACAGACAGGCAAAGTAAGGAAAATGCTGCTCGAGAACTGAGTCCCACCTTAATGTGTATGAAAGGGTTCGCAATACTTGTGTTAGGGGAGCTGAAGGAGGAGCACTGGTGGTAGCTTTAACTTTCTGATCTCAGTATCTACTGTCATTAAATAGTTACTGGAGGGAGTCAGCGAATTTCCCACAACTATGAAAATCTCAGTAAAAATTGGGAAAAAATGCTTAAAAATTAATTTTGATATTATCCATCAAATCTTATTTTTAAAAAAAAAAATCAAGTTCTGCCGAGTCTGATTATCAGAAAGTAAAAATAGCTTTTTGTGTCACCTTCTTTCAATGTCCCAATTACATAGGAGATCAGCTCTCATGGCTATTCAGTATATCTGCCCCTAGGAGTTCTGTCATAGAGAGTTAGCTAGTAAGCTAACTCTCATTAAATTGTGATCCAAAAAGTGGACTGGAGTCTGCTTAAATAGGACCATCTAGTGGACAGTCACTGTTCCAGTTAAGCAGCTGTCCCCATTAAAAGATTAACATTCTACGCAGCCACATACAGAGAATCACAAAGAGCTTAACATGAAATAAAGCACTATGCTCAAAGAATAATAAAGGATATTCGTTGCATTTTATCTGTTTCTTCCACTTTTAATTTTTACTTGGCAACTTTTGTAAGAATTACATACCTATTTAGCACTTAATTAAGCACCACTTGGCACTAGCCTCCTGCTTTCACATGAAGTGGAATTTATGCTAATTCAATCCTAATTAAGCAGCTGTCTTTACTAGTCTCTGTCATTAGGCTAATGAGTTATCTGGAGAGACATCCCAATAAAGCAGCCCTCCTGATTAAGGTTGTCCCGATTAAAAGGAGTTTATGGCAAATGTAATACCTTTCAGTAACTTTCCAAACAACAGTAAATAAGGTGCTTGCTGAGGGTCAAGTCCAGGCTCAAGCACCACAGCTAGCTTCTGAAGAAGTGTGCAGTGGGGAGGGAGAGGAATCCTCCCTTCTCTCCCCTCAGCTGAGAGGCAGCTTTGCAGCTGTTCCACAGAGGCAACTGGAGACACTGGACTTAAGTAGCCTAGAGAGTGCCCTTATGTGGCCTCTCTGTAGAAGGTAGGGGGAATAAGAGAAGCTAGGCATTGTCAGATAATTGGCAGGCTGCTACATAAGAAGGTTCTATGCTATGTGCAGCTCCTCTGCCCAAATCTAGTCATCACTATATGCTGCAATCACACCAATTTCACTGCTTAATGTCCGTCCATTAAGAAAGGGGGTGGGAGAGCTTGATTTCCCTGTTAGGAGCACAACAGAATATGGCACTAGATAACTGTGAAATGCAGTGACAAAAATGTCAAACCATATGAAGATGAGGACAAGTCAGTTTGAGCATCTGATAGAGAAATAATATAAAGTGGTTCCTGCACAACAGTTTAATTGTATTTCCCAAACAAGTCAGTCAATGATCCCAAAAAATGATAGAGAAAACATACCTGCATTTATTGAGCAACATCCCTTGTTCCCCATGTATCCATACAAATCACAGGACTGAAATTAACACAACAATTTGCAACAGTAACACAGGTCTCCAACTACTTAATCTGAAATTGTACTAAATTGCATTCTATCTGTCATAACTAAATACTCTGTGGAGCAAGGATAACAAATTACTGTCATGGTATAAAATGGAAAAGAACAGTACTAAGGCTGTTAATACAGGGGACTAGTTTTTGAAATCTTTCAAAGCCAAAAACACTGAATCCAGGAATACTGAGTTCTTTTCTGAACTTCTAGGAACAACAAAGCAAAATTAAATGATAATGTCAACTGGCATTTTCTGCTCTTAAAGGACTATCTATAACAGATGTTAGGGACAGATCTCACTGAAATAGAGTAGACATCCCTGGAATCTTAAAAAAACCCAACCAAACCAAAAAACAGGCAAAAAGACAATATATCTTTGAAACTTGATGTTTAACTTCCTATTAAACCAAACTAGCCATTTACACAAAGTTATATGGCAAAAGTAATTTCTAGCACACAGACGAAAAGTGGAACGCAATCTTGGAAAAGAGCTGTTTTATAAGTTAATGAGTGTTAAGGCAAATGCAAATCAGAATCTGCCATAGTTTATATGGGATCCCAGTTTGCAAGTACAAGCAAGAGTAAGAAATAACAATAAATAATATAATTGCTTAGATGTTATTGGTAAGTACTAAAGTTGTCAGTTAATCGCAGTTAATGCATGCAATTAATGCAAAACAAATTAACTAGATTTAAAAAAGTCAAGATTAATCACACTGTTAATAATAGAAGACCAATTTAAATTTTTGCCCATGAGTAGTTTGTCAAAATTCAGGATGAATAATATATTAATTGATTATATCAGGGGTGTCAAACATGCAGCCTGCGGGCCAAATGTGACCCGCAAACCATTTCCACCCAGCCCACGACTGCGCTCTGCAAGACCACATTCTACCTAACAGAGAGTGCATCTACACTTACAAATTAAGTCGACTTAAACTTGCTTAAATTGACTTAATTTAATCTGCGTCTACACTACAATTTCCTTAAATCGATTTAAGCTGCTGCTTAAATCGACTTAAGGAAATTTAAAGTCGACTTTATTAAACCTGGTTTAAAGTCGACTTTACTGGCTAAGTCGACTTTATAAAGTCAACTTAGCCAGCGTGGATGCAGATTAGCCCTAAATCAACTTAAAGTCAATTTAAGGGCTCCAGGGCTCCCCCACTGCCCTCCCTGCCAGGGTGGCTGGCACAGCCAGAGCTTGGCGTGCCCCCCCACAGGGCAGGACACAGCCCTGCCCACCCTGCTTCTATGCCCTACCAGTGTCCCTGTCCTGCTCAGCCCCCATTGTACCCAGGTACAATGGGGCAAATGCTGAGCTCCATGGCACTTGGCAAGGGGTGCCCCCCTGCCACTGTGGACCAGTCCCAGGTCCACCTAGCTCCTAGAAGTCGATTTAGGCATCCAGTGTGGATGCTCTAAGTCGATTTGGCAAGGTCCACTTGAAGTCGACTTAATTTTTGAGTGTGGACATGCTAAGTCGACTTATTTGGCCAAGTGTAGACATAGCCAGAATGAGAGAGAGTGTGTGGTCTTGCATACCCAGCACTCCGCAATCCCTCAAGAGTGTCAGGTCTCGTGACATCACAGAGCGCTGGGTATGCAGACTGTGCTCCGTGAGACCACACTCTCTCCCTAACAGAGAGAGACAATGGTATTGCGGAGCGCAGTTTTACAGACAGCGCTCTGTGATGCCATGAGAGTGCCGTAGTATTTCAATTTATGGTATGTACAGCCCACTGGAAGTACATTTAAGTTAAATCTGGCCCACCATAGCAAATGAGTTTGACACCTCTGGATTATATGTTCTTACTCTGAAAATAATTTTTAAAACTGAAGGTAAATCATGTTGTGTTACATTGTAAAACAAGTCCATTTTTCCTAACCAGCCAACAAAAAATTGCTTTCCCAGAAAACACTTTCCAATTAAGGATAATCACCATGGGCCAGATTGTGCCACTCCTTACTCACAGTGAGGACCTAGATCTGTGGAGTCCCCTTGATTTGAATAGGACTGCTCACACATTAATGTATTACTAAGTAAGGGTAATAAAAAGAAGTCCTATATTTGAGCAAGAGAAAACAAAAAATAATATAATGAATGAAATACATCTGAAATTTCAACCACTGTATATTAAATCAATTTAACTGTCTAGCATTTAATCTGATTTTAAAAGGAGTTTCTCTTCTCAAATAGCAAATTTGCAAAAATCAAAGCCAACTCAACAAACAGGTTTTGTTTTGTGTTATCAGGAAATGGACTTTTGATAACTTGCAATTAAAAACTGCAGGGTTTGGCCATCTAAGGTTACAGTTGTTCACATGTACTCCTCTTGATCTGCTGCTCATAAACAGGGAGGAATTGGTAGGGGACGTAGAAGTCCATGGCAACCTGGGCAGCAGTGACCATGAGATGGTTGAGTTCAGGATCCTGATAAAAGGAAGGAAGGCGAGTAGCAGAATATGGACCCTGGACATTAGAAAAGCAGACTTTGACTCCCTCAGGGAACTGATGAGCAAGATCCCCTGGAGGGCTAATAAATAATAATGAAGAGGAAGAAAGTCCAGAAGAGCTGGCAGCATTTTAAAGAAACCATATTGAGGCACAGGAACAAATCATCCTGATGTGCAGAAAGAATAGCAAATATGGCAAGCAACCAACTTGGCTTAATAGAGAAACCTTCGGTGAGCTTAAACACAGAAAGGAAGCTTCCAAAAAGTGGAAGCTTGGACAGTTAACTAGGAGTATAAAAATATTGCTTGAGCATGTGGGGTGAAATCGGGAAGGCCAAAGCATGACTGGGGTTGAATTCTCATCCTTGCAGCTAGCAAGGGAAGTGAAGGTTAACAAGAAGAATTTCTACAGGTGTGTTAGCAACAAGGAGGTTGTCAGGAAAAGTGAGGGGCCCTTATTGAATGGGGGAGGCAACCTAGGGACAGATGATGTAGAAAAAGCAGAATTATTCAATGCTTTTTTTTGCCTCTGTCTTTCCAGAAAAGGTTAGTTCCTGGACTACTGCATAGGAAGCACAGTATGGGGATGAGGTGAGTGGCCCTCAGTGGTGAAAAACAGGTTCAGAATTATTTAGAAAAGCTGGACATGAACAAGTCCATCTGAGGATGCTGAGAGAGTTGTTTGATGTGATAGCAAAGCCATTGTCCATTATCTTAGAAAACTTTTGGCGATTGTGGGAGGTCCTGGGTGACTGGAAAAAGGCAAATACAATGTCCATTTTTTAAAAAGAGGAGGGATGAGGATATAGGGAGATATAGACCAGTCAGCTTCACCTCAGTCCCTGGAAAAAAAATAATGGAGCAGTTCCTTAAGGAATCCATTTGGAAGCACTTGGAGGAAAGGAAGGTGATCAGGATCAGGATTCACAAAAGGCAAGACTTTCCCAACAAATCTGATTGCCTTCTATGATGAGATGACTGGCTCTGGGGATGTGGTGAAAGCGGTGGACACGATATATCTTTCGCAAAGTTTTTGATATGGTCTCCCACAGCATTCTTGCCAACAAGTTAAAGAACTGTGGATTGGATGAATGGACTATAAGGTGGATAAAACGCTGGCTAGATGATTATGCTCAATGGGTAGTGATCAATGGCTTGATGTTTAGTTGGCGGTCAGTATCATGCGGACTGCCCCAGGGGTTGGTCCTGGGACTGATTTTGTTCAAGATCTGCATTAATGATCTGTATGGCAGGGTGGATTGCACCCTCAGGAAGCTTGCAGATGACACTAAGCTGGAGAGAGCGATACATACCCTTGAGGGCAAGGATAGCATACAGAGTGATCTAGACAAATTGGAGGATTGGTCCAAAAGAAATCTAATGAGGTTCAACAAGGACAAGTGCAGAGTCTTACACATAGGACCGAAGAATCCCATGAACTGCTACAGGCTGGAGACTGATGGGTTAAGCAGCTATTCTGCAGAATAGGACTTGTGGTCTACTGTAGACAAAAAGCTGGATATGAGTCAACAGGTATGCCCTTTTTGCCAAGAAGGCTAACGTCATATTGGGCTGCATTAATAGGAGCATTGCAAGTAGATAGAGGGAAGTGATTATTTCCCTCAATGCAGCACTGATGAATATTGTGTTCAATTTTAGACACCCTCCCATGACAGAAGGGATGTGGACAAATTGGAGAGAGTCCAGTGGAGGGCAATGAAAATTATTAGGTTGCTGGAGTACATTGCTTATGAGGAGAGGGTGATCTTATTTAGTTTGTAGAAGAGAAGAGTGAGGGGGGATTTGATAGTAGTCTTTAACTACCTGAAGGGAGGCTTCAAAGAGGATGGAGCTAGACTGTTTTTGGTGGTGGCAGATCACAGAACAAGGAGCAATGGTCTCAAGTTGCAGTGGGGGAAATCTAAGATGGATACTAGGAAAAACATTTTCATTAGGAGAGAAGTGAAGCACTGGACTGGGTTACCTAAGGTCATGGTGGAATCTCCATCCTTAGAGATTTTAAAGGCCCAGCTTGACAAAGCCTGGGCTGGAATAATTTAGTTGGTCTTGCTTTGAGCAGCGGGGTTGGATTAGATAACCTTCTGAGGTCCCTTCCAATCTTAATCTTCTGTGATTCTCTGATATTTGTAATACTGTGGTGCTATAAATTTATGAAGTACCTGCAGTGTACAAAAAAAGAATCATTGGTCCAAGGTGCTTAGTTAGTAAAGTATAGAATAAAGAGAGACTGGGAGATTTTCTTTATATCTGGAATGCTTAAACATCCTCCTGTGTTTTCCATTAGGTAAAAGATTGTAACTAAAATTGGGTTACAAGTCATGTAATTAGAAAAATAGTACCTGGATATGGTATACAATTCCTTTTTCATTTTTTCTTTTCTTTGTGAGAGTTTCTTTCTTGTTTATTTGTTACTAACTGTGTTTAGTTCCTGCTAGGAGCTAGCAGAAAAAGGAGGTAAAAATCAAAGGTAAATGAATAGATTTCTATAGTAATGTATTGAATTTCATCTAAGGATTGAAAACATTTATTGTATTGTTTATATTTCACACAAAAAGCCATTGGGAACAAAATCAGTTAGAATATGCATATAAAATTAAGGCCATAAGAGAAAAGTCAACAGGAGCTTTGAGGTCACACAATGCAAGTACCAATGAGCCCCAATCCAGCATTACTAGCAAGCTTAATTGCTTTGCTGGATCAGAGCCTTGGAGACCACTGTAAAAAGCCAATGTGGTATTTTTGCAGGTGGGACACCCGAGGACGGGCTGGGGCTAGCAACAGTTTGGGGTTCGTTGCCCGGAGTGCGCAGCACCAATAACCACACCAGAGTGGAGAAGCACTCTAAGGTTTATTTGAGATCTCAAGCAGGCACACGGAGACAGGCACATCTCAAATCATGCGCACCCCACTCCCGTTGCAGTGACCCTTATATAGATAGGTTGTTTACTTCAATACTTTTCTCCTTGTAAACGGTGGAAGTACTCTCCCCCTTCTCTGAGAGAGCAAACTTTGACTGATTTTCACTGTTCTTTCAAGGCTTGTTATCTGCTTTGATTCCTGAAACCAGGGAACATCCTTATATGGTGTCCCAGCTGCCTCTGAGTCTGGAGAAAAGAGGCTTCATCGGCATTATGGCCTTCCACCCCCTCGAGTTACCCAGTGTGCGACCCCTGATGCAGCCAGGGGCATCAACAGTATGATGACCATTTTAGAAATTACTTTTATTCAGAATTTCATTGCTTTATTTGATTTCGGTCAGAATCTTTATGTTTCATGTCTTTTATTTTAATATACATTGGTCTTACTTTTTTTTAATCATTTATTGCTACTGGGTTTCATTAGCAAAATAAAACAATATATAATTAGCTGCATTTTTACTTAACATAACCTAATCTCAGCGTTTCACTAATTTAGTTGCTTTAGAGACAGAAAGGTGTTTTCTATAATAATTTGCAGTTCTGTTGCACAAGAACACAGCACATTTAAATCTTGGAAATGCTTTCATATATAGTAATGTGGTGCAAATTAGCACCACAGTTTCTGTGAAATTTTCCGTTCTAGATGTCAGCTAACTTTTTCATAAGAACTAAATAAAGTTAAGCATGATTCTGATAAATCAGTGTGTGTGTGCGCACGCGCTTGCTTATGGTTGTTTTTTGTTGTAATTCTTGTTTAATAAGACTGAGCAGGCAATGATCTGTCATAGAAGTCTCCCTCATGAAATGATAGCATCTTTGGTTATTTGGGACTTTTAAAAGTAGCCTGGAGAAAATATTAAAAAATGTACTCTGGGAAACTGTCTTATTTTGGCAACCAGATAGATGAAATGACCTAGACTCTATTTCACTTTTGACATCATAAAGAGCCTTTATGCATTTTGACTGAAAGTTGATTTTTGTTTTTTTAAAAAGAAATCTGCTTGCTTTTATGCCTGATAGATGGTTGAGGGTGTAGAATTAAGCATGGGTTTTAGGCTTGTAAAGAAGTAGCTTGACTTTTACCTCTTCACTCTGAGCTGCTATTTTACTCTTTTGGATTATTCCTAGTGAGCAACTACAAATTTACTTTCTTTGGCTTTTGTCACCTGAAGTACTAGACTAAAGTCTAGCTGCTCCCCTTGAGCCACACAGCAAGCTATCATGTCTGTGTTTTGCCATGACGAGTGGTTCCTCAGGGATTCTGTTTTTATGTTCAGATTTTACTGAAATTTTCATTCCTAGTGAAATACTTCACACCGTCTGAAGGAAACAGCAAATACTGCATAGTTGCAGCCCCTCTCCTCTTTAACTGTCTCATCTTGGATTCTACATCAAGCTGCCATTGCTGATTCTAAGAATTAGATTACATGTAGGACCCCAAGATTTTAAAATTTCCACTGCTTTTGTCTGGAAAACCCCAATATATGTGCATCATCCCACTGACCTGATACGTGCAATTTCTTCTTTTAAATATGGATACAAGGGACAGTCAGAATAGGTTAAGCAGAGATGTATTTGATCTCTCCAAAGACGTGATTACTGGCCCAAAATAAGTGGAGTAGCTGGTAGCAATCTGTAAACTGTTCTTCTCATGGCAGGGTGATAATATTCACAAAATGAAAAACTGGGACCCTATCTTTCAGAGCAAGTAGAGACAGGGAAGTGTATTGGTAGGAAATAAATAAAATTAGTAAGGAAGTAGGAAGAAAGAGGGGATCCCTCTCCCTTTCTCTTCCCCTACTATTTCATAGTGGGAAAGTGGGATACTCGACAGCACAGGACTGGGTAGGAGAAAACATCACGCACTCCTCTGTGATCCATTTGTTGTTCTCTCCTCATTCCAACCTCTCCTCCTCTAATCTAGCTCTTACTTTGCTATCTCTCCACCACTCTAATACACTACCATTTTATACACAGCTTCATTTATTAGTTAATTCCATTCCTTGGTGCATTCAACCTAGCTCTCACTTAGGAACAAATACAGTTTATTCCCTAGATTAGCAGCCTCTTCTTTTCTTCTTAACTGCCTAAGAGCTCAGTATTATACCCCTCCACTCCGAATTCTTTATCTACTACCTGGTAGTCCAGGCTCAGAATACTCTCCTTCCATACACACAAAGTCCTCCAGGCTCTGAACTTTGCCCTTCCGACCTGAAATGCACCACTTAGCAGATAACTTAGTTCAGAAAGGTTCCTGTTTATTGCTGGGTATGGAGAAGCAGGAGCGGAGGCAGAAGATGCATACGATCTGAATGTGCTCCACAAACTCCTGTATGCCTTGCCATTCCTGTGGCTCTCATCTTTGTACTGCAGCAATTATGTGTAGATTGCCTCTGTAGAGTTAGTCCCACCAAAGCCTTTGTCTCCTGCTTGCTCTTTGCTGCTTGCAGGCCATGTGATGCAGAGCCAGGATTCCCTCAGTGGCAGGTGGTACCTGGACTCTGCAGGTCACCAGCCACGCTAAACAGTTGTGACAATTTTGGTGGACTTAGTTCTGCTAGCTGCCACTGCCCCAAACTTTACTTTGTCCCAAATAAGCTATACCTTTGTCTCCATTACTTCTTGGTTTCCTTTTCTCACAATAAAGCAAAAACACATACTTAGATCAGATGTTAAAAAAGGATTAATTATAACAAATGTACGTACCAATTGTAGCTGACACACAAAAAAATGTACATTTTCTGAATATTAAAGCATGTCCTTTTAAACATCAATTTAAACTCAATGGCTATGTCTACACTGGCAAGTTAGTTCGAATTAAGGAAGCTTAATTCGAACTAATTTAAGCCATGGCTACACTAGGCTTTAATTAGTTCAAATTAAGGGCTTCCTTAATTCGACTAATAAATTTGAATATGCTATTTGAACTAAGGGTTAATTTGAACTAGTTAGTTTGAATTAACCAATGTGGCCATGTTAGTTCGAACTAATTGCTTAGTTCGAACTAAGCGGCCCATTGAACTCAATGCAATTCGCTAATTCGAACTGAGCAAAGTTCGAACTAAATTTTGCTAGTTCAAATTAACTTAATTTGAACTAACTAAAATTGGTTCGAATTAGTTAGTTCGAATTAACTAATTTGAACTAACTTTAGTAAGTGTAGACATAGCCAATGAGTCTCTCCTTCTCGGGTTACAGAACAGCGTTAGTTACTGAACATTAACTTACAATACCTCTTGGACCAAACAGCGATCACAGTGGCTGCATGTACTCCTCAGGCTTGATTGACATGAGATAAACTTCCTATAGCATTTATATACACATAGAAACATGGAATTTCATCATTCCTGTAAAACCACAGATTCTAATTTGCCATTAAAGGCCTGATGTCCCAAAACACTCAGGGCCATATTTTCAAGCACTCCAAACCCACAAGTACCAGGGGCCAGATGTTCGAAATTGCTCAGCACCCAGATGCTCCCCATATGACACTAATGGCCAGATTTTTAAAAAACACAGAGAACCCTGTCTGCTGAAATCTTCTGTAAGTCTAGTTACTTATTTTAGTGCCTAAATGGCAATTAAAGCATTTTGAAAATATGGCCCCAATTGTGGTCCTTAGCTCTTATGAAAATTTTACCCTAGCTCTCAGAGCAATATATTGATGAGCATTTTAAGGAAGTGATATCAACCCTGATACCATAAAAAGAAAAGACCTAAATATATATGTGCTTCTCATTTTGGTGTCCTGAAAACTTCCCAGTCATCAAGAACATATAATTTATAGGTTTTGTTTGTTTGTTTTAAGAAAAGCAAACCACCTTGCCTGTTTATATTGTACTTTCTTTTCTTCCTAGTCACTTAGGGTGCGTCTACACTTATAAATTAAGTCGACTTAAGCAGTCTACACTGAAATGTTGTGAAGCAGTCTTGACGTACCTGCGAATCAGGTCCTAAAACAACAAGGGGCAGCCAGTCATGCTGGTAGACCAATCTGACTTGACTAAACCACTACAAATTCCAAAGCTACCAACAGGAGTTTGCTAAGGACCCAAATACAACTAGTGGAAGGATTCTTCAATAACTTGGCTTTTGCTTAGAAAATAATTATATGGGTAACCTCAAAATTCTTTTGTGAACTTGGTTAATAGAGTTCTTGCCCCATTGCTGCCCACCCATCTATCAGATTGGTTTAGCTATGACCCTAATACATGCATATGATCGTAGTGAAGTGCTTCTCTCTATATACCTCAAGGGACCAGATAGCAAATGTAAAAAATCAAGACAGGTAATAGGTGCCTATATGAGACATCCCCAGAATATCAGGACTATCCCTATAAAATTGGGACATCTGGTCTCCCTCCTTTCTGACCCCAAATATTTCCAAATTATTAGATCTGAATGGGTTGGGTCTAAGATAGGCCTCACTTGGGCCTGCATTTTCAGAGGAACCATTTTGTTTCTGTTGACATCTGTATCCATAATTTTGAAGCTACTGTTCATTATGAATACAAAAGAGGTTCTATCTGAAAAATCAAGCACTACGACTTTTGAACACTGCTATGCAATATGCAAGGTTTTATATGTGTATATGTACCACCCTGTGATTTGTCATTTAGTGTATATTGTCTAATAGTGTTTATATAAGTAATACTACAAAAAGTGGACGGTATTAGAAATAAATTTTATTTCTTTAAATCTTGTGATTAAGTGTATTCAAATAGTTCACATTGAAACACTGAAAAAAGTGTGGAGTAATTCTTTCTCTTATTTACATTCTCTTCACAAAATTTGCCAAATAGCTGTTTATCTACAGAGTTTTGTCTTTTCAGTTGACAGATATGAGAAAATACAATCTGGAAAAAGTTATATACTGTAATAAGTGTATTTGAAAAGCTATGAGCTGTTGTATTCTATTTTCACACAGCTCTAGTTACAGTATATTTAAAACGCAGTAAATGTCACAAGTGGCTTGTTTGTCACGTCTCCACTTTATAGTTGTTTAGAAACTGTATCCTCTATACACAGATTAGGAAAATGCTCTCAGCTCACTGGGACTTGTGAGCCTAATCCTTTGAAATATAAAGTAAATTTTACTGCTGGAGCAGTCTCAGCTCACTTACTTAGTTTAAATGCTTTGTCCAGGGCTTTAGATCCACTGTGTCCACTAAGATGGTGTGCAAGTTTATACTAATTGGCACATCACATGGGGAAAAAACAGCACACCAACGCACTCAGTTTAGTGACACTGGTTTTGTTTAGAAACCATTTATTCATTTTATTTTAAAGTACTGTAGACATTTTTGGGGGTGGTGATAACTGTATTAACTGCAAGGATGGAACTGTGCTTCCCTTCGATTAATAAAATTCAGTGGAAATATCCTAACAGGGTTAACATTACATACAATCAAACTGTTGGCTAATAAATACACTTGTACATCTGTTCTCTGACCCTTCTTTTAATGTGTATGTCATATAACAGTTAACGAAATTTGTTTTGTGAACATTTCTATGAACAAATACACATCTTACTTGAGCAGTTGGTGTCTTTTATTGTGACACTTATAAACCATAGTTTCTCTTTCTTCTGGGGGGGTGGGGAGGAGAGGGGGAGGGGAAGAAATGCCAAGTGAGAACTGCAAGCTATTGCCAGGCATTACTGTTTGTTGAAAAGTAAACTGAGCAGCATATATGCATTTGTAACCCTCTGCAAAGTTATGAGAGATTTACCCTGTAGCATATTGAAAAACATCACTTTGGTAATGGAGCCCCCTTGCTCCCCCGCCTCTTCACGCCCTCCTCTCTCCTCCTCCCCCCCCAAAACCACATGTGTTTCCTACTGATAGCTTTTAACACACATTGCCTTAATGTTTTCTAACAGGAAGTAGAAAAGGAGAGAAGTTTGCATTCACCAACATTTAAGAATCAGCCTGGGAGCCATTCCATCATTTCTGTGAAAGATTCAGATGTGAAAGCTGGGAAAACATTTTTTGACAAGATGTCATCAGAACAGGGTCAGAAGAACAACTCTGAAGGTTAGCATAAGACTTTGATCTCATTTCTTGCTTTTATACCTTGTACAGAACATGTCAGATAAAGTATGTATATGTGTGGGTTTAACAGTAAAACAAAACTGATAATATAGTATATGGTTCTGTTTTTAAGAAAACAGTAAAGGATGCACTAAAATGTGAATTTGGTTGACATCCCCTTTGATTTTGCAAGTTGGGATGTTATCTGTAAAGTAGTTGTGTACAACAAGAGGTAATCGACATTATCGCAAACAAGACCTCAACACACACAAATATCTGTTTCCTCCCGAAAGATAGTGCAGTTATAATAGATAAAACAGTGCATTAATTTATTCACACAAATGTATAGACATTTTTAGAACACTGCACTCGATCATCAACGTGACAAGGGAGAATCATAGTTGCATAATCAAGGCTGCACATAATAAAAGAATTAAACGTACTTATCAACTAAAAAACCAAACAAACCAAAAACTTCCCATCTTTTCTTTTTCAGATGATTACCCTAAATGTGTTTAATGATTTTAGCATAAAATATGACACAATGGTGTCACAGTTTTGGGAATATATGTTATATAATTTTGATTTATTAATGTTTTGCAAAAGTCATTAGAATGTTAATACCTCATATGCCTGAGATTACACTGTTGCCATAATTTTCAATAATGGCAGAGCCACAAAATACAATACTCTATTAAAATACAGGCACCATTAATCATTTTTGAAGAGGCAATAACTATAATGTTCATTTTGGTAATTTGACGTTAGTGTTGTATTTGTTAAAATTATAATAAATAAATAATAACAATACTAGAGCCCCATTGCACTTCTCCCTGTGTGTAAATTGTCCACACCTTCATCTTTTTAGTCGTTGACCCTAACAATAAAGAAATTAAAAAAAAATTAAAAATGAAGAAAAACAGTATGTTTTATTCCTTCACTCCCCACGGTAATACCTCTTTAGCTTCAGTTTAGTGTAGTGCACATTCAGTACAGACGAGCTCAATTCCACCTGATACCCAGGAATCAAATTTATTTCTTTGCTCTACATGTGTAATAATAATGGGACAATGGGAGTGATTCAAATGGGATAAGAACCTTTGGATCAGGAGTTAGGTGATAAAGTTTGTTAATACATGAGTTCTAGAGACTTCATGGCAAATCTTGGTTTGAAAACATCTGAAAATTACTTTGATGTTCTCAACCTCATCCCTAGATTTTCATGTTTTATCTGGACACTTATGCACAATTTGGTCCAATATTTACTAGAGAGAGAGAGAGAGAGAGAGATCCAATACTCAAACAGCAAAGTGGTTGCATCTTGTAGGTCATCATTATAGTTTGGGGAGGGTGATTATACTTCTGCCTTTAATCCCTTATTATTGTGTACATAAAATACGTCTTTACAATTTAAAATGGAGATGGGTGGAGAAGTGATATATTTGGATTGAGATCAAGACTTGTATTCAAGTTTTTCCTAGATTCAGGGTAGTTCATAATCAAATTTTGATTCAGGTTCATGACAAAGATAAACCAAAGCTGGGAAGTTTGGATCTGAATCTGGATCTGAAACGTTGCAAAATTTGTTTATGAGAAAGGTCAAATCCTGGGTCTTGGTTAGGAGAACGTACTCCGGCACATTTTTTGCCACTAAAGCCCTGTGCTAGAGCTTACATAGACCAAAGCTAAACTTGAACTGAATCTTTTTGCACAGTATACATTCCTGTTGATAATCAGCCAAGTAGGGGCCACCTCCATTTACAGATGCCATCTCTCCAGAAGTACTGAAGTATATAAGCGAATGTGACTCTGAATAACTACCTACATTATAATGCATGTGGGTGACCGAAAAACAAAGCACCTTAAATAGCATCAGAAATAACATTAGTTCCAGCCTCTACAATAATGAAGGGAACTTTAAGAGTTATTAAATAGGTAGAGGTTGTGACAACACATTTTGTGTCTCAGATTGTTCTTGTTAATCCATACTTGAAGTATTTGCACAGTGTAATGTGGCTATACCATTTTCCTCTGTTCTGTCAATTAAATAATACCCTAACATCATCATTGTCAATCTCATTTCCTAAATACATACTGCAGTGTGATTCAGTAAATTAGGAGGTTTGCCATTGATTTACTGTGTGATCTTGGGCAAGTCACTTAATCTCTCTTACTGTTTCCACTTTAATAAAGTGTGTGTAGGAATCCATATCCATCCTAGTAAAATACTGTGATGTCTGGGTCACAGATATGGCAATTTCCTGCAATAAACCTTACTAAATTAAGGTCAACTTTTTTAGGAGCTGATTATACAAAGAATGCAAATGTTGTTATACTGTTTGTGGAAGGGTATGTAACATCTTTAAGGAGATGACATGATTAATATAAACCCTGGGAAAAGTTGAGAGCTTCAAAGCACTCTTTGAGAAAAAGTGGCCAAAAAAAGAAGGTTAACTAGGATTCATTGAAAATACTTGGAGGATGGGAATGCAAATTACCCACCTCTGGATACATCCTTTGGAATCTGGGCCTTGAAGACAGAGGCCCATTGTCTATTTGATTACCTAATCACTGTCTCTTCATGGACTCAAACTAGATAAAAGAGTGACTCTTAGATTCATGAGGGTGCTTGTTCTGAGTCAAGCAGTTCTGAACTAGTAACCACAGAAAAACCTGTTGGTGGAATTTGAAGAAATGTTCACCAGCCAGAGCCTTTAGAAAAGTTAGGGAGGATCTCTGGTAAGCTTCTTTGCTTGTGTGTAGGTTCTCTTATTGTTTTAATATGTTATTTTTTTTGTAATGCTTTCACCCTAAGAATTAGTGTGCTTGCTAAGAAGAGCTGTATGATAACTGAAGCCATTACACTACCTATCATTACTGAGGAGTAAAAGTAGGCCTGCTTAAGCAGTCTGATTTTCTTGGGCAGTTAACCATGTAAACAGATAGTCATGCTGCCTTGCAAAATGCTAGGCAGGAGGGAGAGACTCTGTCCAAAAGAGGTGGTGGTTGGAGAGCTGAAAACAAGAATGAGTGCCATTGCTGGACCATAACTAGGGAATAGAAATGCAGTGGTCCTGACATGCTACAACACTATGAATGAATAGTACTGTTTGATTGCTTTGTATTATTATTGTAGAAAACTAATACTGCAGTTGAATGTGATTTTTAAAAAGCAACTAAAACCAGCCTCAGGAGCAAAAGAAGAATTCTACCAAAAGCATTGTTAGTAGTACTGAAAAAAACAAAAGGCAAATAGGTGACCCAGATGTACTGGAGTTTAATTGGCTGGTTCTGTGTATCTTGGGCTAGTCTTCCATTAAAACTCCAATAGTGAGATCAATTTTGATTAATTTCCCTTAAGAGCTATATATAAGAAAATCATGATGAAATGAAGCATCATGAATAACGAACAAAACCTGATACTTGTTTGAACTTGAGCCTATGTGCATGTCAATTAACCGTTATAGTTACTGAGACAGAACAGATTCCAAAGCTGCATTTGGAGGCTTGCTGGTATCTCTAGCTGACAGAAGATTACTATTCTGAGAAATAAGCTATTAAAGGGCTATTCATTACGTTTTCTTCAAGGCAGCTCATAAATCTGCACCCTGCTGTAAGAGGCACCCTAACATTTATAATGGTTAGGTTGTTAATCTAATTTGAGCTCAGTTAAGTTGTATTACTGGATATTAAGTAAAATGACATCACTGGATAATTTAAAAGATGAGACACTATTTGCTAAAAAAATCAATTTTTTCCCTTGGTCTTAGATAGAATTGACCTTTTAAATGATATCAGTAAGGATCTTATGACACGGTATGCCTATATTTTAGCAATTTATTACCAAGCCGTTATTTCATAAAGTTGAAACATTTTTCTGTTAAAAATAATAATTGACTGTTTTAGTTTTAGTGACTCAAAAGAATCCATTTATTTGGTTTCATATATTGTTCTCATGTTACAGTTAAGAAAAAAAAATGATTTTTTAAAAACGGCAGCTTTCTGGCATTAAATCACCGTGTAGCCCTATTTCTTTCTTTTGATTCAGTTTTTCAGTCCTACTTCCAGGTGCTTTTATAAATGTAGATTGTACAGCATGAAAACAGAATTCACACTAGATACAAGAGATGAAGTTCTGGCTCCATTGAAGTCTGTATCAAAACTCCTGTTGACTTCAATGGGATCACAATTTAACCTTACATATATAATTCAATTAGACTACCCATCTAACAGCACACTAGTGCTTGTTGACCATCACAATTAAAATGGTAGTATTTATAACAACATTAAGCCTACTCCCTGGCCCAAAATCCCCAAAACAAAATGAGACTCCAAGTGTGTCCAGAAGGTTAATAAATTTGAACTCTGGCAGACCAAAGCGAAGTGATTTCCAGATATGAGGACTTCTTACAGAAACGCACTGTTGTCACTTGTTTACTCTTTACACTACTGGGATGCTTGCTCAAATCCCTTTGCTGATTGCAACTGCTGTGATATCTTTGGCTATGTCTACACTTGCACTTTTAAGTCGACTTTAACTAAG
>ML685793.1:8699002-8739642 GCA_007922175.1 Pelusios castaneus
CTTTGGAATTAGTATACAGTCAGTGCATGCTTGTTGTGTTCTTTGTAAGTAAACTCAGAATTATTTTTGAATTAATCCCATCTGATATTTATTCTTACAAGAGACACTTTAATGCTTTTATCTTGTCAAGCTTAAAGTCCACATTTGACAAATTTATCACTAAAACGTCTTCCCTTTGTCTGACCTTTGTCAGTTTCTTCATTCTGTGCTGCAATCTACTTCCTGGTGTAAGCTTTCATGAGAAGAATGAAGTTAGGTTGAGCCTGTGGTCTGTCCACTATCTGATATCTATGACTTCCCTCCATCTCTTTCTCTCTTCCTCTTCCACTTGTGAAGATGTCACCTTCTCCTTTTTAGAGCTCTTCCTTAATTGTTCATGTAAAATTAATCAATCATGTATAATGCGCACACAAAACTTATAAGTGCTCATTTATGCATGGGAGTACCCACATTTGTGCATAAAAATTAGCACCCCGTGTGTGTAAATCAGCTGCACTTGCAAATTTTGCAGCATTGTTTCAAAAGTTCCTTTGGAAACATGGAGACTCATTTCCAGGGATTAGTGGGCCTCCAAAGATTTGTATGTTCATACAGATAAGCCCCTCAAATCTAGAAGCTCTTGAAATTTGTTGTGAGTTAACATGAGGGTTTTTTGCATTAAAGTATGTTGTGGTACAAACAAAATGTTTTGTGGCGAATCATTTGGTGTTTTAAACATGTGTTATTAAACACACTTTGGTAATCAGTTAACTGAGATAAGAGATAAGTTTAGTTGCATCAAAATAGGTGTGGAAGCTTCCCCATCCCAAAATAACTGTTGTGCACCTGCCAATTCCTCCTACTCACACTGCTTTGCTGTGTACTTAAGTCAGTCTGTCCATTTACCTGTGTGCCCTCTACTGCTACAAGGCCATCCTGACTGGATTACACCTACCCATTTAAATGCTGGCATGCAGTCAGTGTTGTTCTTTGCAATTCCAGCTCATGGGAAGCTCACGTAACTGTGTGATGCTCATCATTATTAAGCAGCTGTGCCTCTTGCTTCAGTGTGGCCCTGTACTTGAAATCCAGGACAGCAGCACTATTCTGTCCCATCAGTTACTGTTGGTTAGCTAAGCCCCCAAATAGTAGTGCACCAGGTAAAACTGCTCCAAGAAAAGATCTAGAAGTTTCAGCCGCCTGCTCCTCCTCCAGTGCTTTTATTACTTAGGCTGATTTATATGCATCACTGAAAGGATCACAGACTATGCCAGATTCCTCCATGTTGCCTGAGAGTGCTTTGAAAATGGGGCTAGATTGCAAAAGCCAAGTGAATGATGAGATAAAGGAGAGGAATCACAAGAAGTTTTTTAGTTTTGACTTCAAGTCTTCGATGTCCTTTCTTCTTTTCGATAAGCTAAATGGATTGAGCTGTTAAAGTCTTTTGGTGTAAAGCATTTTCTCCAGCTCTTGAATCATTTTGGTAGCTCTTTTCTGAACCCTCTCCAATTTTTCAACCTCAGTTTTAAAATATGGATGCTTTTTTAAAATGTGGGCATCAGGACAGTATGCAGTAAATTACTTCCCTACTTTTGCTCACTGTTCCTCTCTTTATATATGCAAGTGAGATATCTCCTTAGCTTTTTTTGGCCATAGCCTGGCACTGGAGGTTCATGTTCAGTTACTTTTCCACTGTGACCACAAAATCCTTTTCAGAGTCACTGCAGTTCCCCATTCTGTAAGTATGACCTGCATAGTTCCTTATTTTTAGCTGTATAACTTTTCCTTTGGCTGAATTAAAATGTATTTTGTTGGAATGGGTCCATCTTACTAAGATCCAGATTGCTTTGTACTACTGCCCTGTTCTCTTCATTATTTATCACTCTGCCAGTCTTTGTGTCATCTATAAATTTTAGCAGCAATGAATTTATATTTACTTCTAGATTTCTGATGAAAATGTTGACTTGCATCAAACACTTACCAGTCCCCGTAGGACACTTCTAGAAACACACCCATTCAATGATGAGTCCCCATTAACAACAATTTTTCAGATCTGTTATTAAATCAGTTCTTACCCCATTAGTGTTTTATTGAAAGTGCATGCTGCTTTTTATAAGCAGAATGTTGTATGGTATTAAGTCAAATGACTTATAAAAATCTAAGCTCATTACATCTACACAATTGCCTTTATCATCCAAACCTATTATCTCATCAAAGAGTGAAATCAAAGCTGTTGGATAAAACCTATTTTCCATAAACCACATGGACTGGCATTAATTATATTCCTATCCTATAATTCTTTATCACTGGAATCAGCTTTTCATTTTTTTTCCTGGGATGGTTATCAGGCTAATTGGTCTATAGTTATTTGGACCACCTCCCTTGTACTTTTCTTAACACTGGCACATCATTGATACTCCTCCAATATTCTGGAATTTCCCTGATATTACAAGCTTTATTAAAAATTAACTTCAGCATGCCATAAATCAATGTTAGCAACTCTTTTAGGATGGTGGGATCAGACCCCATCACAGGTAGAAACCATTAACAGCCAATTACTTACATCCATTTCACCTGTGCCTTAATTAATTAGCTGCTTCTCAGCCAGAGGGGCAGGAGTAAGACGCATCAGGTGATAACTTAATGGACTCCTGGGCTTCCTAAGAGGGAGAGAGTTCAGTCTGAGAAGAGGAACTACAAGGAGCAGAGAGAGTCCTGTGATGGGGCCTGAGAACAGATGCCTGACTTGAGCTAGGGGGTAAAAAACACTGGTGCAGCTGAGAAAGAAGATTAAAGACAGAGCTCAGAGGAAGATGTGATTTGTTTAAATACTTTGAATATTACTTTGATCTTTAGTTACACCAAAAGGAATCTGAGCTAGACACTTTTCAACCAGATGTTGAATTGTAGAGGCAGATGACGTCCTCTGCCAGATCTCTCATGCCCTTATTCAAGAGTGTTCTTGGGTGGTGAGCATGCACTATAATAGATGGTTGAGGCAAGAACTCCTTGGCCCATTTCTCCAGGACTCTTGGGTGCCACTTTTCTGGGCCTGCTGATTTAAAAATATTTGTCCCTAATAGAAACTAACATCCTCCTTAATTAATAAGGGACTGGTAAGTATTTCATCATCCTCATGAAATTAGGACATCATCCTGCTTCTTTCTGAATATAGACCAGAAATATTTATTGAATACTTCTGCATCTTTATGAACAATTTTATCATCTCCATCTAGTAATGAGTCTATGCCATCACTAAGATTTCTTTTGTTCCTGGTATACTGAAGAGAAAAAACATTTATTTTTCTTATTCCTGCAGACATGGATTTTTCCCTGTCTTCAGATTACAGTGTAAATTTTATGAACTTAATGTCTAACCTATATCTTATTTGAAAATAAAATTAAAAAAAAAATCCACTCAACAGAAAAAAGTGTTGCTGAAACATTTACAGCTAGCTCAATAGCTGAACATCGATAGCTGTCACAGTTGTCAGTAAGCAGCAGCTGAACTGGTGTTCATATGGCCTATAATGCAAACATATGGATCATCAACTGTAACTAATTTAGTTAGTTCCTTGGAAAAATGGCAAAAAGCTAGCATTCTCCACTGTACTTTTATGTGTGAAACACTTTGCGTACCTCTTTGTCTCGTTTATATAGTTCTGATTAACAAGAAAATAATAAGGTCTGTGTAAAAATAAAATGCATAAGACGTACAGTATTTCATGATGTGAGCCCCATGTGAATCACACTGAAAAGAGCAGAAATTTCACAGCTTCCTCCTGGATGAAATAGCATACTTCAATTTGATAAATATCAGTACTTTCCTGACAAAATATTGTGGAAGAAACACACAATTAATCCTGAAATAATCAGCAGCTAGTATTTAGGTAAGCACTGTTTCTTTTCTCTATGAAATAAAGAAAGTTGGTGATTGAAAGAAAGAGGCAGTCAATTATAGCATTTAAGGTCTTAAAACAACACCAAGAGTTTCAAGTTATGCTATACAAATAGCTTATAAACAGCACTTGCAGTCTAAGGTTACCAAGAGAGTGGCCACAGTCACCCTCTGTTACCAGGAAGTTAATAAAATGCATTTCTTAAAACAAGCCCATTAACTTCACTGACACCCCCCCCCATTTAGCAAGGCACTTGAGCACATCTAAATTTTAAGCATGTGAGTAGTCACGAGTTAAATTATTCACATGCTTAAAAGTTCGGTACATTCTTAAATGCCTTGCTGACTCAGAGCCAGTATCAACAGCTTTAAGTTCATCCATTTTCCTTATGAAAATTGGGTGCGTCTACACTAGTAAATTAAGTCGACTTAAGCAGGATTAAGTCGACTTAATTTACTCAGCGTCCACACTGGAGTTTCCTTAAGTCGACTTAAGCTGCTCCTTTTTGCGAGGACCGCACTCCAGCTGATAGGGAAACCCGCGGTTTCTGTACCAGCTGGGGCGCGGTCCCGGGCAGAAAGGAGCCGCAGGGCTCCGTTCTGGCTGGGACCGCTTGGTCCCGGGCAGAAAGGAACCCCGTGCTCCCTTCTGGCCGGGACCGCTCGGATCCCAGAGAGAAAGGAGCCCTGTGCTCCTTTCTGGCCGGGGCTGCTCGGGTCCCGGAGGAAAGGGAGCCCCGCGCTCCCGTCTGGCCGGGAGCGCTCGGGTCCCGGAGGAAAGGGAGCCCCGCGCTCCCTTCTGGAGGGGAGCGCTCGGGTCCCGGAGAGAAGGGAGCCCTGCACTCCGTTCTGGCCGGGACCGCTCGGGTCCTGGAGAGAAGGGAGCCCTGCGCTCCCTTGTGGCCGGGACCGCTCGGGTCCCAGAGAAAAGGTAGCCCTGCGCTCTCTTCTGCCCGGGACCGCTCGGTCCTGGCTACAAGGGAGCGTGGGCGTCCCTTCTGCCTGGGACCTGAGCGGTCCCAGCCAGAAGGGCGCCGAGCAGTCCAGGGCAGAAGGGAGCTCCGCGATTCCTTCTCCCCCGGACCGCTCCGGGGCTTGCTGGCTCTCCCCAGGACAAGCCTCCCTAGCCTGGGGAGCCAAAGCTCCAAAGGAGCCTCGCTTCCCCCTGGACCTAACCAGTCGACTTAGAGAGTCTAGTGTAGACTCTCTAAGTCGACTTAGTAAGGCCAGCTTTAAGTTGACTTAAGAGTCCTGTGTGAACTCTCAAAGTTGACTTAATAAGGTCGACTTAAAGTCGACTTAGTAAAGTCGACCAAAATTTCTAAGTGTAGACATAGCCTTAAAACATGAAATAAACCTCAAGCTGCTAATGCACTGACGTTATGTGTTTTAAGTTACATGGAATTATTTAATTGACAGGAATAGACCATGTTACCAACAAGGCCACTCTTTTACTAACCTGGGATATTTTTCTTCCATCACTAAATCAAATCAGCTCATGCAGTTTTTCCTTAAAGGAACCATGTTTCTGTTCCATCTGACTTCTGCTTTCTCAAGATATGTCTTTTCTCCCTCTTTAGCTGATCTTCACTGATTCTCATTATGGCTGATAGAAATTCTTTCTGTGATGTAGCATTTCTCTTACTTATTGTATGTGATAAATACAATGAAACAGCAAATTGGTCTCATACATTTCAGTTACAAATAGTATGGGATAACAAATACTGGGAACATAGATTTTAAAAATATGCTTTCATTGAAGGCCAAAATGCTACCCTTATATGCATGCGTGTGCCTTGTATTGTAATCAACGTATGAGTGCAGAATGTGACCTTAAATGTTTGTTTTCAAACTAATCTTATCCTGGCCAGCAGCACCTTTATAAAAAGTGTCCTGGGTTTTTTTTTCCATTTTTGATGAGGTATACTTGATCTGGCATTCTATGACTTCCTTGTAGAAAAGAATGTCTCAGAATGTGTAAAACACAAACCAAAGGGTACTTTTAAAGAGAACATGGAAATATTTTAATTACAAACTTTATTTCTATAAGGCATCCAGTATCTCACTGAAAACAATGCAAGAATCAGAATTTAACCTGTCATGGTAACTTAGGTTGGAGAAAGTTTGATTGATTGAACAAGTGTTTAAGCTGTGCGTACATATGACAAAAGCACACTGGAATAGGGCCTTTACAACAGGTTTCAACAACAAGTAGTTGATTCAGGCACAGGCTATACAGGCCTCAGCCCCTAAAAATAGGCACCAAGTTCCATCTTTTACATGTGGGGCTAAAATAAAATCAGCTGTCCCCACCTACTTGCTTGACAGAAGGAGGGGTTGTGTGCTTCAGTGGAGCTGGTCTCCACTAGACTGCATATTTCAGGGGACTGGGAACTTATTCTGACAAAAAATCAAGAAAAAAATTGCTAAGGAGAGGATGCAAAGGCTTCCTTTATAAAGAGACCTGCAGTTCTTTAAATCTTGTTGAGGAGCTCTGAACAGTAGCAAAGGTAAGTACAGCCTAGCATATTAGATAGAATTATATGTATTGTGTCAGATAATTCATACCTCATGTAACCAGAGAAAAGAAGCTGCTGGTTTCTCAGGATAATCATGACAAACTGGGTAAATTTCATTAGCAAAGCATGAAAAAGCAGAAATGAATTGCAAACAAAATGTGATCTTAATCATTCATCATTGCTGTCTAGCACATACCTAAAATGTAGTAAGTTAATAATTGCAAATAAACTTGTATTTTGAATGAGACACATACAACACAATGAAAGCAATTCAGGGCTTAACACTTGTGAGAGTATATTGTGTACATCCATATGGGGACACAAACAAAAATGTGTTAAATCACTTATTGAATGCATAAAATTTGATGCTTTATTTTATGGCTAGAAGCACATAAAGAATAGGTAGTTCTTGAATAAATAGCTAAAAGTGTCGTGTGATCTCCAACTTGTTTAAAAACTTACTTTTAACACTCTAAGATAGTTGTTGCCAGTTAGATATATATATATATATATACTGTAATACCCTTCACAATAGGGACACAGATTTACATTTACAGATGTCATTTACTATTTTCTACATATGTTAGTAAAACAAATCATCTGAGATACTGGTGTATGATTTATTCAGAATAGCTATGAGCTGGGTGTTTAGATAATGGAGGTTAGAATGATTTAAGATTTATACCTAGATTAATTAAGTCACAAATATGAAGTGAGAGAAACAAGGTGGTTCAAGTTATATCTTCTAGGAACAGAACTTGGTCCAATAAAGTACATTACGTCACCCTGTTAATATTCCTGGAACCAACAGGGCAAACAAAAAAAAAGTGAGATAGCTATGCCTCATTACTTTAAAATCACACAATTGGAACCCAAAATGTGTTGTGTAAGATTTAATGGGAAAATATTTTCTTTGCTAGTATTGAATTTTCTCAATGATAAAGGGTATGTAAAATGTCTGTTTGAAACCATCTCTAAACACTGAACAATCAAAACATTATATTAGATTTTAGCATGCAAATTTGACTATAAAATCAAAAACTTTTCCCAAGAATTGCTTAATATTTCAGATAGCCAATCACCAATATGATTTGTTTAGGATTAAAATATCAGTGCTCAACAGCATGTGCAATACTTTCTGCACCATTATTATATTTTTTAAAACACTGTTTCCACACAGTTGACATCAAACATTGAAATTAATCTCTTATTCACCTTGGCATATGTAGTTTTATATTTTTCCATGGTCTTTCATTTTAAGTAGCTATTTTCTTGTAATAGTTTATTTACATCATTCTAAGGTTAAGAGCTTTACATATTAGTCAGAACTTGCTATTTCAGTTAGATCACTGCTGTACTGAGTAACAGACGCCACAGGGGCATTCAAAAGTGACATGCACACATGCAGGTGCTTTACTACATCAAGTATTTAAAGACCATTGCTGTCTGTGTGTAAAAATAGACATGCTGATAGTTAGGACCTATGTTCAGTTTTAATTTATATAGACTAGGAGGGTATTTATAAATGGTACTATGCTGTGATTTAAGAATTTTGATTGAACAATCTGTGGGGGAACAGAATATAATTGTCACTACTGTTACTTCTCATTTTTGTTTTTTAATTTTCCTCAAGAGAACATTCAAGCTCTACTTGAAAGTTTAATTAAATTGTCATTTGTCTTCTTCTAGACTTGAAGCAAGTAAATTCTCAGCAGACTTTCAGAGTAAATAACTGCATTTTTATCCTTATAAGCCTAATCCAGGAATTTATGTTTAATACTCACTTAACTCCTTCGGAGTCTTAAAGATATACTGAATGCCTCAAAACTGAAGCCAAAACTTTTCAACCTTGGTTGCTTACATCAGTAGGAGCTGGGATACTCAGCACCTATGAAAATCAAGTCACTTATTCAGCAGTTTAAACATGGGTTAGGGAGCCTAACTCTGTGTCTAGCTCAGAATGTTTTGGCAGTTCTTAGTTCCTGTGGGAGTTCATTCTGGTGTTGAGCTAGCATGGACAAAGCTCCGCCACAAAGGGAAAGCTCATACTCTACATGAAGCCAGCAGAGAGACCAGAGGATAGGTCTGATGTGCTTCTATGTTTTCACATTTCTTCCAAACCAATGGTGCAATTTGACCCATCGCCAATTAACATCTGACACTAAAAGGGTTAATAAATTATGCAATTTGCTTTTCTAACAACCTCTTCACAGCTGATTAAATTAACAAACCAGAATTCTATAGCAATACACCTCTGAAAAAAGCTAAGAATGATCAGTAAAGTAGAGTGAATAAGTTCCAGAAATTTGGATGAAGCAAAAAGAACGAACACAACAAATTAAAATATTGCTTTATTTCAGTTCCTAGTGGGGGAATTATGTATTGGCCTAAGAGTAAGAATTACTTCTATGAGTAAAGATATCCATCCTGAGCAGTGAAGGAGTCTCAGTGTCTGAGGTCACATGTTCCATGAGTTAAACTCTCGACTAACTGCACTCCACTAAATATAGTACTGAAAAACACACTTAATCTGGTTCTTATCTTTACATTTGGAATAGAACAACCAAATATTACTACAGGGCTTTCACAACGTCACCTTTATACAGCCATTTGTTTATCCCTATAGAAATAATTGCTTCCCCTCAAAATACCATTTTCATTTTATTTTTCACTACTCTTAAGAATAGAAGTGTTGAGAGAAAAGGAGAATATTAAATCTGTAAATAAAAGGGGTGACTTTTATTAACTCAGTGATGTACCGTAATCTGTTCATCTTTCCTGAACATAAGCACTTCTCTCACAGTGCCTTGTCACTGGCTATATATCATTTGCACTGAAAAGTTTGTGGAGTACCTTAAACTAAAGAACTCTTGGTGTTGAGTTTGGCTAATTTTATGTAGGAAATATTGCAATTATCTGTTGAATCACAAGCTCAGATATGTCAAATTGCTGCAACATAAAAAATAAATTATCAAATTTCTCAAGGTGAAAATGTGACCTGCATTAAAAATAATCCTCAAAGGAGCTATTTTTGGAGGTTGCTGTGCTTGTATCACCATCATAGGATCATGCACATGCTTGGCCTGTCTGTGAGGATTGATCTAAAAGTGGTGGTTACATGTTTTAAAAGGATAAACAGCATGGGAATACTGGCTTTAAATACAGATGTAGTAATTGGAGATAGACCAAACTGACTCGGGAATGTTCATTTGCCTTCAAATGTAGGGGATCATCCTGTTTACATGTCACTGTATTGTTGAGACCGCTTTTTAAACCTAATGCATACAAATCCAATGACGAGACAAAATGAAGAGGACATAAAGTGGGAAAATGTATTTGATTCTGGGAGTTGTAGAGTACCTGCAATCCCTCTTGACTGCAGATACACTTGTGGGTGCTCGCCCCTATCTTTGGTAAGACTCTAGGGCTATGACTGTACCGCATCGGGGGGAGAGTTTCCCAGGCTGGGGCCACAAACGTGATGGCAGGGCTCATGCTAGTGCACTAAAAAGAGCTGGGTAGCACTGCAGTTCCGGCTCTCAAACCCTACCACTTTATGCGTAAAAGTGAGCGACAATGTCTATACGGCTATTTTCAGTGCACTAACTCAACCCCTGCTACCCATGTTGGGAAGCTCACACCCAGATGCAGTGTAGATGTGCCCTAGGACATCATACAACAGATCCTGAGTAAAGATTAGACTCTAATGGTGGTTTTCAATCTTAGGGTCAGGACCTAGTACTGGGTCGCAGACCCTCAGGCATTGGGTCGCGGAGTCCCCTGCTGCTGCCACCAAAAGACAGGAATGCATTGCTGAAAGATGGAATTGGATCATGGGCATAAATTATTTTTTTCAACTGGGTCCCGAGAAAAAAAGTTAGAAAACAACCAAGAGGAGGAGGCTCTTACTAACATTTTTAAAAAGCCCTTTCCAATCTATGTGCCTCTTCTGTCTCTTACTACATTAGTTTTATTGGCCGTATTCTGCTCATCTGACTCCTGAATTTCATCCCGTTGACAGTCAGTGGGCTGAATCATGTGTGAAGGTGATCAGGATTTGGCCTACGCATGGTGCACTTTAACACATCTCTTGTGTCACTGTAGTTACCTTTGTACAGCATGTAAAACATAAAAGGTTCGCTTGCTTAAAGATCTGTGAGACTAAATCAAAGGCTGGGGGGCCAGACTGGGACTGCACCTTGCACAGGTGCACACCATGAGGAAGGTAGAGGGAACCATTTGCCTATCCCAGCTGCAATCTTGGTGCCTTGCCTTATGTGAATGCAAGGATGGATCTCTGCTGGTGCCCCCTGTTATGGGGTGCAAACTGGGGAAACAGGAAGGTGGTGTTGCTGTCCCCTACTTAGAAATGATGCAGTTGGCAGGTTCTCTCTGTATGCTGGGGAAATCCAAGAGATGCTATAAACCACATAATGCCTCCCAAATCAACTCCTGCAGCTGCCTTCCTCCCTCTCTGCTATTCCCAACATGAGTCTTTTCACTTAGTCACATGACTACAGGAACTGGGGCTGTATTGTAGTGGTAGGCAGCATTGGTGACAGCAACAGACAAATGGCCTACTACAAAAGGTGGTTATATTCTTCAACATCTACATGAATTATCAACTGATCCATCTCAGCTCAAGAAATTTGGTCTATGCCGACAACTGATGCATTGCTGTGCAAGCCAAGGATCTCACCCAGATTGAAGCTACACTAACATCAGCACACTGGGTTCTGTTATACCATGAACCAGCTGTGTCCCATCCCCGCCCCCAGCTCCCCCCCCCCCCCCCCAAGAGTCTCTTCCATCTTCAGAATTGTGAGGCCAGTAGACAACTAACCATCACCTGGATTGGGCTATTTACTTGTCAAGTGCTGGCATCCTGTCTGTCTTGGAGTAACGATAGACCACATGCTTTCCTTCAGAGGACACGTAGAGGAGACAAAAGGCAAAAGTAACACCCGAAACAACATGCTTAGGAAGCTTGCACATTCAAAATTGGAAACCAGCCCAGCAACAATAAGAACCTTCACACAAGCACTTTGAAGGCCAAATATACATGTCTACTGTGAGAAAGATTGGCTCACACAGAGAAGCTGGACCCTATGCTGATTTCCCCCAAGGTTGACTGGCCTGGGCTCTGGGGGTTTTTCACCTTCCTCTGTAGCACAGGGCATGGCTCACCTACCGGTGAATTCTCTGTATCTTAAAGTCCTTAAATCATGATTTAAGGAGGTAAATAACTCAGTCATAGGTTGGTGGCCTATTGCTGGAATGGGTGGGTGAGGTCTTGAGGCCTGCATTTTGCAGGAGGTCAGACTAGATGATCATACTGGTCCCTTCTGACCTTAAAGTCTATGAGACAACTGCCATAGTGACAGTTTGCCCCCTTCCACCACCAAGGATGCTCCTGGGTGCACAACAAGGTTGGTCAAACTGGAGAAGTTTAAATCCCCTCTGAACAAGAGATGGCAGGTCAAAAGTCAATATGCAGAAGTTGGACTATTGCAACAACCCAGGGAAACACAAACCATGGAAAATCCATTTGTCTGCTGGCTCCTGGAGGAGCCAGGCACTACAGAAGAACTTTCCAGAACTACAGACCAGTCTATATCATGTGCTCAAAACTGCATACACCTTTGACTGTGGAGGAAGGACATCACACGCGGAGAATAAGAAGGCTATCAGGAAAACACCAAATGGCATGAAAGATGGCAACACTGCTTGCCAGCCACTCGTTTGTCTGAGACACAAGTGTAGCCATTATAACTATGGATCAGAACTGCAAGTTTACTGCGTCTTTAGCACTAGTTGCTGATGACTATAATAATCACTACAGCTTATTGGCTGAGAACACTTTGCTGGACACGTCACTAGCTCACAGAGGAAGGAGGGACCTAAGATGTGTCCAGTGGTCTGAACATAGGCTTTTTTGAGCACTGTAACTGACTCTGTGGCTTTCAGCAATCACTCGTCACCTCTTCACCATCTCTCTAACTGAGACTAGCATTTCATTATCTCAGAAGAGTTGTAAAGATTTAATTTATTAAATAAAAGGGTCTGAGGCTGCTACACTGCTGGCTGAAGATGTAGTAACATAAAATGTTACACCTCCACTTCTGGACAGACCAGGGGACAATTGACAATCCCACTGGGAACTGTGAACAAGCAAAATAGAATCTGTGAAGAGGTGTTACACAAAGTTCCACTAGCAGGAATTTGCATTATGTTTTGAGGGCTACAAGCAGGGCCGTCCCTGGGGGCGGATGAACGGGGCGATGGCGATGATGGGGGTATGTGGGCCCCGCGCTGTCCTGCTCCCAGCTGGGGCTGGCTCCCGCCTGGGCCAGGACCGGAGCAGGCTCCAACTCCGCCCCTCCCATCCCCCTGGCTGGCAGGCAGGCCCCCACTTTTACCACTTGGCCCCAGGCCCCGCTCCCCCCACGGGACAGCGCTGGCTACAAGGCTCAAGTATTGTAGGGTTGGTCTCCAGGCAGAAAGCACTGTTTCCAGTTGGGGAAATTGGTTTTCAACCACAAATACTGCTTTTCACTGCTCTGTAGCAAGAGAACCATTTCTGGCAGAAAGCAGAACTGGCCAAAAGCCCAAAAATATGCTTGTTTTGCTTTTCATGCAAACAGTTTTTCAGTTTTAATTTTCACCTGTTCATGTGTTGTCTTTCTGAGGTTTTTGACAGTGTACTTGGTTGCATTGTGGGAGGCTCACAAGTTCAAAGCTTGCCTTCTATTTTTATTCTCTCATGTGAGTTTTATTCCTTAATCTTTCTTACTACACTTGTTATAATTACTTGAGTCACATCTTTGAAACCTGGTTTCTCCTATTTTTAAATATGCCAAATGCAAACACAGAAAAACAAGTGTCATGTATGCATTGATATGTAAATGGCACAGTAATATGCTCTATGATTCCAACAGTGTAGTCAGAGTAAATATTCAAAGATCATCAAATTTGCACTCCCATGTATGTGGTGTGTTTGTATACAGTAAACAAATAGGGCTGGAATGCAAGGATGAGCTGGCTACAGGTCTCCTGGTCTCTCACTATCTGATAGTAACTGCTTTGTCTACAACACATGTGCTTTTATCACTGCATACACAGGAGGGAGTCAAGGCACTCTTATGAGGTCAGGGTCTAGGTACTTCTTCTTCAGCTCTGCCCACCCAACTGGAACTCATTTTTGCCACCATGACAATAAGATTTGAAAAACTGAACATAATACTGTCCTTTGTAAGCCTATTTGCACTTCACAGCACATGGAAAATGTGATTGGATGAGTGTACATATGTGTAGAGAAACGATGACAGACCTGAGAGGAAGGATGGTCAAGTAGTTAGGGCATTTGCTCGGGACTTGGGAGACAGAAGTGGAGTTCACTGATCTGCCAAGACTGCTGTGCGACTATAGGTAAGTCACTCAGGGTATGCCTGTGTGCATTTACTAAGTGTGATTACAGCTCACATAGACACAACTAAGCTAATTTTAATTTAGCTAGCTCATGTACTAGAGCAGTGAAATCATGATAAAATGGATGTCAGCTTGGACTAGCCAACCCCATGATTCTGGGCAGGCTTGAACAGCTTTTGAGGCCAGCTTCATTGCCCTGGTACCAGAGTTAGCTTGCTAAATTAAAACTAGTTTGGACAGGCCTTGGTGAACCTTAAGTGTAATCACAGCCCGTGTAAACATATGTTCTGTCTCTTTGGCTATGTCAACCTTCTTTAAAGTCGACCTTTACTTTAAGTCGACCTTATTAAAGTCAACTTAACAAAGTGGACTAAGTTGACTTAGCTTTAAGTTGACTTAGTCCACTTTGTAAAGTGGACCTAACTACCCTTAAGTCGACTTAATAACGTCGACATAAGGGTTACTCCATGTCCACACCGTCCTTAAGTCGACTTAAGGAGTCCACTTAAGGGTTAAGTCGACTTAATGAGTGGTAGTAACAAAGTCGACTTAAGCTTTCATTAAGTCAACTTAAGGAATTTCTTAAGTCAACTTAATGAAAGCCTACTGTGGACATGGCTTAATTTAAGTTGACGTAAGCCTCCTTAAGTCGACTTAAATTGCCAGTGTAGACATTGCCTTTGTGCCTCATGCCCACAGCTTTAAAATGTGGGAAAATTAGCACTTCCATACCTCACAGGGATAGTATAAGGAGGAATACATTGCAAAATTGTGAGGTGCTCATATAGCATGGTAAGGTATAGTCCTTTCATGGGCCATCTCATGTCAGCAGTTCTGAGATAATTTGAAATGAATAGATAGCTTTGCTAAAAACTGATGGAATGATGTATCCCCTCATTATATCCAGTAGCGTTGCTGGCGCCAGGCAAACAGGGCACAAGCCTAGAGTCCCAGCACCAGTGTCCTGAGTCTGGCTGGAGACCTGGGCCCTGGCTGTCTGAAGCGGTGGGATGGCCCCAGCCAGGGACCCAGGGCCCGGCCATGGATGGCAATGGCGGAATCCAGCTCCGAACCCAGCCGGGGACCTGAGGCCTGGCTATTGGGAGTGGTGAGATCTGGCCCCAACCCCGGCTGGGGATCCACCGGGGCCCAGATCCAGCCTGGGGATGGAGCCATGGGCCTATGCCCTGAACCTCTTTTGGGGACAGTGACACCCCTGATTACATCCATTCCAAAGTACACTGAAAGTTCTTAAGTACTGTTATTTGTACTTGCAGAGATTTATGCAGATCATCTTCTCCATTAAGCCTTTAAAAGGTGAAATAGCTAAGAAAATGTTCTGATACAACAAAGTTCAGTGTCAAAGCATGCTCATAGTGTATAAGACAGGGATGTGAGGAGTGTAAGAGTATATGACTGGAAAGCTTGAATAGCTAGCGTAACACACACTGCTCCTTCTTTTCTCTGTCTCTCACCTTGTATCAAATTTTATGGTATTAGGTTCGGATACTTTTTTGGTTGGATTATTCATGGGTTGACTATTTCAGTCTGTCCCCTCTTTATTTGTAATGTGAGTGCATCAACCAGTATAAATTCTTGCCCTGTAATTCCTCTATCTGGTTATGATACTTGTGTGGGGTTCATTTATAAGAGCAAAAGAAAAAGAGAAAATTATAACACCAACTAGATAACCTACATCTAGATAAAGTTGATCATTACATGAGAGAGTAATCTGTGTATCCTGCTCCTAATTTCAACTGATTGCTGTGATTATCACTTCTCTTAGCTATGTAAGAGTGCAGCATGTTTCAGATGAAGAGGTAGGTTGGTCAAATTATTGACAATAAGGATGAGAAGTACTGAAAAAAGGATGAGAAGTAGCACCTACCAGGATCACGCTCAACATACTCAATTTCTTTTGGTGCAGTTTATAAGCATATTGATTGTACCATAAGGATGATGACTCTAAACATTTACTAAACTATCATTTAATGTCTGCTACAATTTTGGGACGTAGCCGCTAAACAAGTCCACTATAGTTCAAATAAATTAAAATGAACTGTTGCACTGTTTGAGATAGCATATTGTTATGGAAATCTGTTCTAAAGGCTTTTACGCCACTGTAATCTTTTCTGAGTTAACTTACTTGCATGTTTATTTTTCTCTGGGACGAACTTTCTTAGTAGCATGCAGCAGCAATAGGGAAAAGGGAAAGATTTTGGGCAAGTCAATCACCTTTCCATCACTGAGACATTCAAAAGAATTACAAGGGAATTTTAAAAACACAACCTGCTGTCTCCGGCCACTGAGCATCACTCTGGATCCATATTTAGCTCAGCTGAAATCTGCTTCTATAACCTCAAGAGTATATTTCTTAAAGGAAGGCAAGTTTGATGTACATAAACCCACTGTTACATTATCCAGGGAAAAGGAGAAGTGGAGGGATTTAGGGATGCCCTTATATTATATGCAGTACAAGCAGGGGGTTTAATAGCTAGATTTCAGTGGTTTTTACTAAAAAGAAAGGTATATCCTTGGAGTCTTAAAATTCCCCTTTTCCTAAAGGAATGGAGTATCCAATTTACAGGAACTCAAGATTATTCTATCGAATTTTCCATGCAGTGCAGAAAAACCCTAGCAGAGCAAGTGAAATTTCCAGGTACTGGGAATGTATTAGATCTGAACTATCTGTTAAATACAGATGCTCACAGCATATTTTCTTTCTTTCGATCTACAAAAAGGAAAACTGTCATGAAGATGCATTTTTAAAGCATCTTGACAGATACATGCAATTCCTTTAATGAACTGATGGGACCGGGAAAAATGTCAAAAATGTCAACATGGTTATGCTGCTTTTTTTGAGGTGCTCCTAACTGCTACTTCCATGTTCTCTGTTACTGAATTATGTCTAGATAGAGCAAAGAACATGCAATAGCTTCATACACCAACTCAAGCGAAATACGTTTTGAGCCAGATTTCACCTCCAGCACATTCACACAGAAGCCCGGCCCATAGATGACTTATGAATCCTTGAATACAGGTGTCCAGTAGTTAACATGAGCTACTGACAACACACATTAAGAAATGTATCATTAACAAATTATAACCAATGCCAGGCCAAACCTCATGAAAGGCAGAAATTGTTAAACTTCCCAATTTTTAATTTCTCATGTAAAATTGGTGTTTTTGTAACTCAGTCATACAGTAAAGATTAAATGGAAAATCTGGTAGGAAGGTGTAAAAATGAAGTAGAACAAATGTGTAAGATTACTAAATCCTGCTTTTTGAAAACGACAGGTATTTTCACTTGAGTGATAGCAGAAAGCCCATGCAGACACAGACAATCAGAATTAAATGAGCAGTACACTCATACTACAACCATATTATTAGGACTAACACATGAAAATATACTTCTTTGCTCCTATCTTAGATTAATGTTTGTATAGCACTTAGCACATCTGTAACACTTTACAATTTCAAAGTGTTAATTTTCCTTGCCTGTTGTGTAGTCATGTCTGCTTTATTTGCAGTAGTATACATTCAAACACTAGGGCTATATAGAATAATTGGTTTTGCTTAAGAATATATAGCCCAGTTGTGAAGTCATTATTGAGATAAAACTTCCAGAGACTTCAAATGGGAGTTTTGCCAGAGTCAGAACAGAGTAAAGACTTCAGGATTCAGGCTGGGACCATTAACATTATCTTCCTGTCATTTTCTAGGAGTTGGGGTAGGAATAATGGCAGCACTTTCTAAGGGACGGAAGTGACTCTTTAATACTCCAGCCTGATAGAGATCCACCAGACCCTGACTTTTCTGGTCTTCAGGAAACAGTATAAGGTGTATTTATTTTGTTTAAGTTTTTGGTTTAGCTTTCATGGCCCTGAATTACACTTTCCAGTCTCAGGTGCATTTCTGATCACAATAGTCACAGTGGCTACTTTTGAGGATGGCTTTATGTATTTGTATGCATTTAAAAAAGTAATTCTGACCATGCTTAGCTGCCAGTGAGGTAACATAGGGCTTAAATAATCATAATAAAAATAACCATTCCCAGTAGATGTTCTTGCTTTTGTGGATTGAAACAAAGCTTACATTTGAGAAGGAAGGTCCTTTGTATATGTATGTATGTCAGGTGTATTTCTTAATCTACTATATTACAACAAATGATACTAAAAAGACTGGCAGAAAGGAATCCCTCTCCTCCCTTAATAAAGGAAAAAACTGTGTGGATAATTTTTAAATAATAAAAGGAAATCCCTAAAAATGTAATTGAATATGAAATGTCCTGAGAGGCCACTTAAACAGCATCTTGCTCTGAAAGGTATTGGAAAGGTTCCTCCTGCTGGTGTGTTTCACAAGAGTTCATTTAGGACATACACAGTATACTATTCACATATGTACTATATACTACATAAAATGGTCCCTCATTTTACAGTTAAAGGAATAGATTGCATTCCTACACCTTTTGAAAAGCCCAAAATACATTCTTTGTTATAAGCAGGACTTTTGTCCTGCTGAAAACTGCAGATTAATTACATTTGAAAGAGTAGGTTCTTTCTTTAGATCCATATCAACAATTAACACAATTTTGCCTTTTGCAGACTATGAAAATGTGAACATATATTCCTTTACAGTGGGAATTGCCTAAGCAGCTGTACATGTCAAAGGATTTGTTTGTTCGTTTAGGGTTCTGTCTTAATAGGTAAATGAAATGAAAAACATGCAAATGACAATGACTCTATAGTATTAACTTCTGAATTATCTCATTAACTATCATATGGGTTTTAGTATTCCAAGATTCATTTAGACAAAAACCAAAATTATTGTTCAGACTGTTAAAAAAACCCCTCATAAACAAACAGCACATCAAATGATTTTATTAAATGAAAATAATTGCAGGAAATGAAAGGAGAATATTAAGTGGCAAAGCAATGTTTCCTACATGTCCTTTATCCTCTTGTCATGCTCTAGAAATCATCATACATACTCCATGCTCACATATAAAGGTCTTCACCTCCCCAGATTTTCCTTGAACTGCACCTTCATCCAGATAAAAATAAACAAAGCCATATGTTCTCTGTGTCTAGGGTAGGCCAATTTCTGCAGCAGCTTTGCTGCTATTGTTGTTAGATTTCCTAAATTTCATTCTGAGTGCAAATCTCACTTCAATTAATCATATTAGCTGTTTCTGACTTGATATTCAGTACCTGAGCTGCATTGTAAAAGCAAAACTTTATTCTACATCAACTTTGAGTCTTATTTGCCACTTACAGGAATATTCTGCATTCATTAAGGTACTGGAATAAGCAAATCTAGGTAGCTCTCTATCTAGCTTTCAAATGGTTATATACTAAAAAGAAAAATAGAAATTAAGTATATTTTTATTAAAATCGACCCACAAATCTCCTTTAACCATTTATTTATTGCACCTGAATTTATGCTGGATATGTCACAAGCTTAGAGGCTACTCTTCCATAATATTTTTATTTAAAAATGATCTTAAATACATAAGGGCTAATTCTGCCCTAATATTCATACATGAAATTTCCAGTAATCTATAGTGATGTTTGATGTATCTGATAGCAAAATTTGATCTTCATGGGGTTTTGAGATCTCAAAACATGACCAGGAATCTCCATGGGTTAAACTAACTATAATTTTTAAACTAATTAAAAATGTGGAATTTGTTGTGCTGGCTTACACAAAGGCCCTGCCATTTGCAGCTAGCTTCTTAAGAAGCCTATTTATTATTAAAACAAGTCACTTACTATTAATTTGTATAGACTCCCAAAGAGCAGTTTTTATATAATGGAAAATGTGGAATTAGAAACAATAAAAAAGATAGATGTACTGTACATGCTCTTGGATTCAATGCATTGTTCTCAATGTTTCACCTGCCAGTATGATGACAATTTCCAGAATAGGATTGCAATGATTTTACACTGAGAAAGATATTATTTCTTTACAAGTGCCAGGGAAATGAAACATGAACCACTCTGCTTATTTTATGCAGTCAGGCTACAGTATTGTCATGGAAGCAATAGCAAAGAGCACTGTGTGCTATCAGCAGTATTCTCTTCATTCTGGAATTTAGCTTTGAACTTGCAGGCTTCCCTGGTGACATACTGCAGGAAGAAATGTGAGTCAGAAGGTACTGCAGGTATAAGAGGCCTAATAAAGCTGAAGAGAAGCTGTAAAACAGTCGTCTATATCCAACCATTTTAAATATTAAGAGGTGTACACTGAATATAAGGAATGTAGAAACTTCCAACAGGCACATGTCCTGATTGCTTTTGGCTTTTAGAGGGACAGTAAGCAAAAAACTAGTTTTGATCTATCTTATAAATGACTCACTGCTCACATATCCACAGTGGGATCCACCCTGGTCTTGTCTTCACAACTAAAAAAAAGATGCATTCTTTACCTTGGGGTACCTAACATGCATGAGCTACCCTAAGGTAAAACAGTGAAGACAAGGCACTTTAGTTGTACTGCAAGAGAAACTAGGTGAAGTCAACCAAGGGGGAGATATACACTAGTGCTGACCTTGCCTAGTTTACCTCATAGCAAAATCAAAGTGCCTTATCTTTATTGGTCTTTGACCCTGGGATAACTCAGGCATGTTAATTACCCTCGGTCAAGAACACACCATTTTTAACCAGCAAACATAAGGCCACTGAAGGCATCATCTTGAAGAAGCAGCTATTGTATAGTGTTAACATTCCTTCCTGTACCTATCAATATCATCTAATATATGTGCACATCAGAGTGACTTTTTTGGTCAGGTGCAAAATGGTTAAGCAGACAATTTCAAAGTAAACTTCTACTGAGGAAATATATCTTCTTCATGTACCACTTCATATAATATGGACCAAACATCAAGTGAAGATTTTGAAAAAGCAAATAAAAAGTAAGCTATGATTAGACAATGCACATTTTTTTTTATGGGAAATGAGTCTAAACTTCATGGGTGCAGTGCAAACTGAGGAAGTAACAGCAGTGTAAGTGTTGCATTTTATAAGCAGTTTTTCAGAGTAAATGTAACAGTCTAAGTGAAAACCTCTGGAGTGCTCAGCTGCTGTACACTCACTTAGTTTTGCATTCATTGTGAGGTCAAAGTAGTTAATTATCAGTAAGGTTTTAATGCTCTAGTGCAGACAAAATAATTAATAGTAAATGAATAAACTGGAGATGGACAAATTCTGCTCTAAGTTATTCCCTTGCAACTCAACTGATCAGAGCAGAGTTTGCCCCCCTCCTCATTATAACTTGTTGTGTATTGATTTATGGTGATTTCGCTTACAGTGTAAAAGGATATATATTGAAGATTTCTGGCAGCCATGTCTTTTTTGCTAGACTACCAAGAAAATATATACAAAGTGAATTGTCGAAAGTCTTTAGTTTAGTATAGCTTTAAAAAAAAAGATGCTTATTTCAATAAGAAACATCTTTTCCATTTAAATGCATCTTGGACTTCACTGTCCACTGAGAAAGCTTGGGCACTTTGGTCCCTGATTCAGATCCATAACTAACTTTCCGCAATTCATACATTGTAAGTTGGAATTGTTACAACATTGCCATAAAAATTGGATAACATTGCGAACCCTTGAAATATGTTTTTGAAGGCAATTAATTTTTCTTCTCCTTTTGGTCTTAAAAAATGCAGCTATTTAATATAATTAATAAAAATAAACCTTATATAAAATATTATGTTTGCTTTTAGCTATTGCTGACTGTCACAAGCCTGTAAGTGGATTTTCAGAAGAAAACACCAACTGGAGTGATAGTGTGCCATTGGATTTCCAGGAGGCTGTCTCACTGAAGGAAAGAATGGCTATGTATCAAGCTGCTGTGTCCAAAGTTGAGCGTAGCAGCACTTCTGCTAATGTAAGATATTGCCCTCTTATTTAACATCACAGTTGTCTTCATAGTTTGCTATTTCTTTTCACACAGAGCTATATGCTGGTCGCTTATTCACAAAAGTGGTCCCACTGTTTTATCCACATTGTCTTTGTGTGGAACTTTAAAAACCTGAATTACCAACACCTACACAGCAAAGTTACCAATTAATTTCAGTCTCTTTCTTATGAGAGTTTGCACATCACTTGTCCTTTGGAAGACACCTTTTAATTCACTACCTGCACAGGTTTTCTTTTTACTCTTGTATGCATTAGATCCGTTAGGAATATTTAAATCAACATAGACATGAGAGATTAGCAACATAGCCACTTGGTTAACCAGTTATGATTATAGAAGAAAACAAGTCTCTGTACTATTACCAGGTTTTATAGTCAGCAAGTAATAAAATCATATTCAAAGCAATCCTTGATGGCTGTTCAAGCTAAAGAATTTAAAATAATTGCGGAGTAAAACCACACCATGACACAGAATCATAAACATTTTGGACTAGGAGGGATCTTCAGACGTCATCGAGTCCAACCCTTGGCACTGAGGCAGAACCAGCTATACATAGCCCCACCCTTGAAAGATTTTTTTCTAACCAGTTCCTAAAAACCTCCGATATAATAAAAGAGCAGTGTTTTATATAGTAAGATTGTCAAAGCAATTAGTCATTTATTATGTAAAAATAAAAAAAATCTGATTTTGTTTTACTGATGTGTGCCATGCTACTCAATAGAAATGTATTTTACATAAATACTTAATAATGATGCTAAGAATTATTAATACAGTACCTGCCTAACAATCTAACCTATTTAAAAGTTTATATTTGTAAATATCATTTACATATGTTGATATAAGAGAAACTGTTGCTACTTGTACAGCATACCAGAACAATGCACATTATCAGCACTTTCTGGAAAACATTTATAGAACTGAAATAACTAAGTCATAAGTGTACGAAGATCTCTTAAAACCATGAATGAAGAGATAGTAGGCTTAAATCTGGTTACAATGTTTAGGGAACACACCTTATTAGGTAACAGTGGAACATATACAGTAAATTAAGGTATCTTTAACAACTTCAGAACTAATGAAGTGCAGCACCTGAGTCTGAGTTGCACTTGGAACTAAAGATTTATTTTAAGCACATGCTGACAATAGCAAAAAAAACTTAGAAATAGTATTTCACTCGTGGTTTTCTTCTAGATTATGTTAAAAATGTAAGGGTAGGAAGTCACAGGGTTCCTTAATGGACCAGAAAATAAGTAGTTAGAATTTCTCTTTTAAGAAAAGCGTCCAATAAGAAATGATTATAAAAGAAGAAAAGTTGTGAGGGGGTGAGTATAGGAGTCCATGAATGTGTCTGGTCTCCTTTGATTTTAGTGTGTTACTCTTTTTGGCATCAGTAGGAAGTTTTTATTGGTACGAAGGGAAGGACAGGCCCTTATAGTGGTTGCAGGGACATATTTCAACAAAAAAAGAGACTTTTTTTTTTACTCAATTAAGTACTGTGAAATATATATCAGAGATCTCTTCAGACTGTAAGGTAGGAGACTAAAAAGGAATAGTCCTAAAAAGCATAGGTTCTGGACCAATGAACAGGAAAACTAGTGCACACATGTACACCCCACTGCCACACTTCAGTTTCTATACATCTATAAAAGGTAGTGAAATTCTGAATAGTAGAAAGAAAAACAGCGGAGAAATGAAACATGAGGCTGGTGAGAACTCAAGTATATTTGGTTTCAGTGGTCTGTTCTTCTAGCATAGATATCTCTGAAACCTTGCAGAAAGGCACAAACAGAAAGATAATAAAAATACTAGTTAACAGAAATAAATTGTGACCCTTTGGGCTTGAGATGCTAAATGTTACACCCTATTTGCATGATCCTTAAGATGATGTGGAAGGAATTAACAGCTCTGATATTTTTCTCCAAGTTTCCTAAATGATTTCCTCCTACCAAAAATCAGAGAAAATTGCAAACTACTTTTACCTTTTTTGTCTTCCCCCAGGCTTCCTGAGAATTTCACTTATCTAACAACCAGACCCAGAAAAGTATGATAACATTTAAAGAGCTCATAGGACACATACATCTGTGGTTTATCTAAGGCCCAGAGAGTCCTAGAACAAATGCTTGTGGAGTGCCTAGATTAGCATTGAAAAAGATTGAGAAAACTCAAGTTAACTGGCAGTCATGTAACTCATATTACAGTGGTGCCACAAATTAGTCTAGGCATACAATACCCATAAATAGGTTATTTGTCCAGTGCTCTGTTGAACTGTCATGTCACAGGACTAATCTGTATATATAGTGTCACATTTCAGCACTTTGTGAAATCTGCAGAGAATTTTGGCTCAGTGAATATTATTGCTTACAAAACATCATGTAAATTTGAAACAGTGAGAAAATTAACCATTGCAGTCATTTAAGTAGGCTTGTGGTAAGTTCTTCATCATTCACAATATTTAAATTAAGACTGATGTTCTTCTAAAGGATATGCTCTAGGAATTATTTTGGGGAAGTTTGGTGGCTTGTGTTATACAGGAGTTCAGATTAGATGATCAGAATGGTCTCTTCTGGCCTTGGAATTTATGAAAAAATAGGTTTTCCCAAACTATAAAATACTGTAGAAATGCCTGAAGCTATTATACAGTAGCTCACAATAGCTATTAAAATAAATCTGATTCTAGCTTAGAAAGAGCAAACTACAGATAAAATTTAGAGAAAAGTAATACATAGGAAAAAGGTAGCTATTGTTTTCTTGACATTTCAGAAGAAAATATTTTAGATCAACATGTATCAAATGGAGCCTGCATGATTACAGTAAGAATTGAGACGCAAAACGTACTTTTCACCTTCCTTTGTAGCATGGGGCGTGACTCAGTTGCTGGTGGATCCTCTGTTCTTTAAAGTCTTTAAACCATGATTTGAGGACTTTAATAACTTAGTCATAGGTTAGAGGTTTATTGCAGGAGGAGGTGGGTGGGGTTCTGTGGCCTGCATTGTGCAGGTGGTCAGATTAGATGATCATAGTGGTCCCATCTGACCTTAGAGTCTATGAGTCAAACAGGAACCCTAAATTACCCATATTAGGAAAAAAATCACACATGAATTTTTAAGCAACAGGTTCATTGAATATAATATACACATTCATTTTAATTTGCAAAACTCTCTTACTACTGGATTTGTTTTCTCTGACATACAATTAAGATAAACTCTTGCATGATTTTCATAAAACATCATAGTAATACCAGCTATGGAGTGAATCTATATAGATAAACAGGCTCAGCATTAAAGTAATAAGCATGGTGAAAGATGAAAAATAGACTTCATAAAAATGAATGGACAATATAATTAGAAATATGTTGTATTGTGTGTGCAAGCCACAATGGTCCAAAATGGCACATTCATGCGAGATAATATACACATCACAAAATTCACAGTATGAACCAAATAAAAAGAGTTGAGAGTGCATCAAGATCCTAGGGAACATAGAAGTAACTTTGCCCCGCTCTAAAATACTTATATAGCCACTTCCTCAGTATTACAACTTCACAAAATCCCTGTGAGATAAGGAAATATTTCTATTTTATAGCTGAGGAATTTGGATATCAAGTGACTAAGGCCTTGCCTACACTAGGAAAAGATGTATTTTTAATAGGACTTAAAATCTGAGTGTAAAAGGCAGTTGTTTTCACATGTGGTAGCTGGTCAAGGAACACCATAGACTCCACCCTTGGACCCGTGTGAAAACACCTGCCCTGTTAATATCTGTTAAACGTCTTCTCCCTCCCTAGTGTAGATAAGGCCTGAGTGATTTGTTCAAGATCAGAGGACATATGTAGCAGAGCAAGGAAATGAACCTGGCTCTCCCGAGCCACAGGCTAAGATCCTAATCACTGGATTATTACAGCTACTGAAAGAATAGTAGAGTGGCATGGGCATCATCATATAGCTTCCAAGTGCACTGTTCCTGCAGTTGGAAGTGGGGAATTATAGTTTCCAACTTCCATAGAATGACTGGTTAGGGCACTGAGTAGACAGGTGCACAGGGGATCCCTGGATCACACCAGTACAACAGTGTTTTAGAGTCACCTTTGCATCCCTTCCCACCAAAGCTGTGATAAGCATTCCTCAGCCACAGCTCAGGATCTGGGTACCATATGTTTAAACATGCCAAACGTACTGTACTCCTATGTCTTAATGTTATCTACGTCTTGTTGCATATTCTGGGTTATATGCAATATAATTCGATGCATTTATATATATATTTATATATAAATTTATATATATAAAATAGGTTAGGAAACATTCTACCATCTTGAGAGAGCCTACCAATTTCATTGATATTTTATTTCCAATATGATGGGTAGTGACTTTCAGTATCAATGAAGTTTATTAAATGTGATGCTCATAAATGTCTCAATAAACTTAGTATTTGTTAAAAAACAAACAAAACCCCCTATAACCCAAATAAAACCACCTATGGCCATAATCCAAAACTCCTTAGCTAAAATTCTGCTGAAACCAATGCTAATTTTGTTTATGTAATTCAAGATGGTGTTCTATGATAAGGGGATTTAGGTATTTGCCGATGGCTTTTGTGTAGGCAACATGAATTAGTACTGAAAGGTTCCTGACTAACACTGACCACTATCAATTTCTGAAGATCCCTTCACTTGTGCTAGGCCGGTGTGAAATGGCCACTTGCTAACGCAACTGCTTGTTCATATTTGCTGAACCATATATACATACACCTTCAAACATAACTTCAGACTTTTGCATCCTTTGAAAATAATGCTATTTATTAGAATGTGCCAGATTTACATACTAGCTACACTTGGCCATTAGAGGGAAATGACATCCCCACTTAATGGATGCTTTGCTTTCTGTGGCTGGATTCACTGAGTTCCATTGCTGTGGTCTATGGAAGCAGGAGAGGATAAAGGCATGGAGAGGAAAAACGCATGCTTAATGCTGCTGTTTAATTCCAGTATTAGTGGAACTCAAGTTAGCAGATCCTGGGTTTTTTAACCTAGGGTTTGAGTATTTACATTTATTGGAACCCCAGGTTAGTTGTTGAACCCTGGCTCACAAGCTGGGTTTCCAGCATCTGCACTGCATTTTGGAGGACCACCTCCAACCATCCATATCCCAAACTTGATTGTCCAGAGGACAAAGAAAATTGGCCTGCGGGATTGTGGAATACTTCTGGCAGACTCTCAGAGAACAAGTCCACAAGTCTATAGTGCAAGCAATGAGGCTTGAACCCTAAGTGCCAGCTTGATTCTGGCTAGGGCATTCTACTCCCATGGGGTCATGGGACCAAACCCTGGGTCAGCACAATTTGCGTGTACACTGAAACGGGTTAGGTTTGGGCCTTAGTTCGAACCGTGGGCTTACACTGTTCCAAGCTTATCCCCTGACAGCAAGAAAGACCTGGATGGTGAAGGGTCATCACCGTGTCTTTCAGAGTAAGTGAGGAGATAGAACCCTTTGTCTGCGTTTTTCAAGGGCAAGCGAATGCGTTTTGTTTTTTAATAGCTGTCTGGTTCTACCAGCATCTCAATTTATGACTGTTCTGCTGTGTTCTCTGAGATTATCACCTTCTGCAGGTTTCAGCTTGTCTCTTCAATGTTGATGTCTGAGCAGTCCTTGCAAATACAAATAGTATTATACATTGGTGGATATATATGACTTAGCATTATACAGCAGGCCTTTGGGACCTTAGATGTCAGTTATGGAAGAGAGGATTTATGGATATAACAGGTTCTATTGCTGGTCTCTCAGCACCTGTTATACAGCACCAGTTAATGGTGCTGAAGCAGCTCTGGATTAGGGAATTCCATAGACTGCCTATTATTTGAGTATTTTTAATCTTTTTAAATCAATAAGCTAGTAATACCACAGGGATCCAGTGAAGTTTTAATATCTAGTCTTAAATGTTTAGTTTTATTATAGTTTTATTATAGGTAGTTTTCATACATAACTGTGATACTAATATGCCTATGTTGTGTGCTAGCTACTGTTGCATCATGTTCTAACATTAGCGAGATATCAGACATAAAATATACCTTAGAAGAAGCAAGAAAACATTTAAGAGTTTTGTATTAACTGGTTCAATATAGAATCTAATATAAAATAAGGTGGCATTGCTTGTAGGATATGCTGATGGAGGTTATCACTAAGTGGCTACATACATTTTGGAAATGTAAAGTGTTAAATACACAAATTATTTCTTTTGTCTAATGAAAAAATGTTTCCAGGAATGTCTGTTCTTATTGCATCAGGTAAACAATATTTATTTTATCTATGACAATAGGCTGTTGAGGAATCAGAGACCTGTACATTACCTGGAGGCTTAGCAAGTGTGAAGAAACAATTTGAGAAATGGGAAACAGCCTCTTCACAAAGAACCATTGATCAACACCAATATGAGCACAAATCTGTACAGGTAATAAGAACAGCATAAGAGATATGACCTAGCTAAGTTTAAGGCAAAATGCTGTTACTTGCCATGCTGAACATGCTGATTAATTTCATAATCAATAGACAATGTTTTTATAATGTACATACATAGTGTAATTTTTTCTTTGGCATTTGCTTCTGTAATCATATACTTTTTAGATAAACCCTCAGTGTAGAAAAAGAGAGCTAGGCTTATAGCTGATCTACAGGCAAACAGATAAGCATTGTAAGAACCTTGTCTTTGGAGTTGTAATTCATTATAAAAGCATTTGCTAGTACTTTGCATATAGTTTACTTGAAGCATTGTTAAGCGATTTTCTTGAGGGGGAGTTTGCTGTTTCCTTCATGTATAAATTTAATCAGCTTCTCTACATAGATCAAAAATTGCATGGAAGAGCCCAGATGCTACGTAGAACCACATTCCAAATGTTTTAGATAAAAGGCATTTGCATTTTATTACTTATCATCATATGTCATGAAAAATTATTGCAGAAGATAATGATTTTGGAATATGGGAAGACTTGTGCAATAAAATTAATTGCACTGCCTATACAATGTACTCTGAAAAATAATAATGGCATAATGAATAGCAACATTTACTCTGAGTTTAAGATGTTCAAGTAACATAAGTAAAACTTAGTACCACAAGACTAAGCCACAATTTAAATATAGTCATACTTTGTGTGTTAAATTAGGGCAACTTTACATAACGTCACTGTCTATCATTTTATTCAAATTCCAAAGGGGTAGCCGTGTTAGTCTATTGTAGAAAGACAACAGAGTCCTGTGGCACTTTTAAAGACTAACAGATTTATTTATCGAAAGCTCATGCGATAAATAAATCTGTTAGTCTTTAAAAGTGCCACAGGACTCTGTTGTCTATCATTTTATTATTCATGGACAATAGAACCCACAGCATTTATACACAGTGAGCCAAGTTCTACCCTGAGCGAAAGAAGGTAGTATGCTTGCACAATTCCATGGAAGTCAGTGAGAAACTTGCTATTTAAAGGCAGATTTTTAAGATTAAATACGTGAAATATAAGTCAGAGTAAATGGTGAGTTATGTCTAAGGCTGGAGTTACATTTCAGTGGAAATAATGGATTTGCAAATGCAGAAATATGAAAAGGCATTTACATTTTTTATGGGGGAACTATGGTAAAAAAGAATTTATATCATCAGGCACCTTTAAATTGAAATTGTGATTCATTAAAAATAATTAAAACATCTTAGGGGACACTGATTATCTAGGTGTCTACTGATCCTCTTCTTCCTAGTCTTGTTGTATGATCTATTTAATGCTTTAAAATGCATCTTACTGTGACAAGTACCAGAGAGGTAGCCATGTTAGTCTATTTCAGCAAAACAATCAAGGAGTTCTGTGGCACTTTTAAAGACTAACAAATGTATTTATCTCATGAGCTTTCGTAGGCACAATACCACTTTGTCAGATGAATGAAATGGAAAAGATAGCATGTAGGTTGTAAATATTTAGAGAGGGGTGGGTTAAGGTTAATTCAAATAGATCTAGAGGGATAAAATAAATAAATTGTTTGGATTCAACCTGTGGAGTAGCCAGGCAGGAGCTGAGAAGGGTGATTTAAGGGAAATTTCTCAACTCCTGACTCCCTGTTCCACAGGTTGGGTTAAGTTCAAGCTGGGGCGGGAGGGGAGGGGAGGTCAGACCTCCTCTTATTCTACCAGAATAATCTGTCATACTTGAAGACCATGTTCTGATATCCTTGCTCAAGAATAACTCCTCACTTGACAAGCGGTAGGTATCAAAATCTGGCCCTGAGAGAGTCAACGGTCATCAGTTTTATTCTCTAAGGGTTGGGCTGTAACATCAAAAGCTTACCTAGGGGGAGCACATACCTGTACCGACTCAGGAGCAGACCAGGGGAGTCACATTAAGGATCACAGCTTCTTTCCTGCTCTCCCTCCCTTCCGCTCTGCTCCAGCGGGGAAGTAATTTGCTCAACCTGTAACGCCAGCTGCAGATTTCTTCCCCTCTCAGTGTCATGCCAGCATGTTGCTTAGTTCTGGCTATTTTCCATACCCCACCAATCCTCACGCAGCAGCATGGGATGCAGAGTAGTTGCCCTATGGAGGCTGCTGTCCTTCCTGTGCTGTGACACACGATGCAGGGAGCTTTCGGAGGAGAGTAAAGAGGGCACTGACACTCCTTTACTATTCTGTATATGCTTGGGGAGAAAATACAAAACACAAGCTTTAAGTTGGGAGATTCGTCGAAGCCAGCCCTATTTCAGAAAAAGAGTTTTGGTTCTGACAAATGGAATTTTTTATGGAAAAAATCATTTGGGAGGAAACATTTTTATTAGATGTAATTATAACTAGTCCACTGCTCTTCAAAGCATGTAAAAAGGAAGTGGAAGTATCATATTATGAAGGCCTACAAAGGAAAAATATTTTAAAACACTATTTAATTGTATGGAATTGAAATTCTAAAATATGGATGTGCCATTAACACCACATGGTGGAATTGTAGGAGGAAACTGCTGGATTCATTATGCTATGGAGTGGTGGGGCTCAGCTTTCAAAATTTTGGAGTGACTGCCATAAAGAAAAAGAAAGCAAGAAGACAAACTGAAGTGTGAACTTCAGGTTCCAAAGTGGTAGCCGTGTTAGTCTATTGCAGAAAAACAACAGAGTGGCACTTTTAAAGACTAAAAGATTTATTTATCGCATGAGCTTTCTTGGGAGAAAATCCCACTTCGTCAGATGCTTTGAAGATAGGATGAGGCTAGAAGAAAAGAGAAAGAGTACTGAGTTAGAAGACAAACATACAGAAAAACAAAGAAGAAAAGAGGCATGTATGGAGGAACAATAAGGAAGGGACAAATATTTTTTCACTGAGAGTTATACCAGTTACCAAAGTTTAGAGATAAGCTATTAAAAGTTTTAGTTAGATTTATGGCATAGTGGTCAGATGGCCTACCTAACATCAAATAGCTATTTTTACCTTCCCCACATAAAAGCTGCTTGAATGTCCAGTATGTGGATCACAGCCTGATCTTCACACATCCTTTTTAACAGCAAGGGGTCTATTCTCTTCACTGATGTACAGAGAGGATTTATGCCTTGTAACTTACATTAATGTTAATAGGATTTACTGTGTAAGCCCTACACACAAAGATGAGAGAATAGATGCTTAAAAGTCATCTTAACTGTCTTTTCACAAACCTGTAGAAGGAAAGCTGATTTCTACTTAGTCTTTGTTAGAAATCTAATGTATATGAAAATCCAATTAAGAAGTATAATTCTTGGGATAATACTAATTGGATGAAAGCCTCTTTTCAGCTGTTAGATTCCTACAAGCTCAAGTTTCTTATTACACTGAAGATTTCATCTTAGGTGGTGTGCACAGTGCACTCCAGCATGCCAGATAAATTTTACGCTTTCACATTTGATTCACCGTATGATAAATCCTGCACAGACAAGGTGCATTTGAATCTTTCTTGGGAATTAAGGTGATGTCAGAGTTTTATGTTGACCATTCTGCCAATATTTTCAGCTCAGTATTTTCCCCTCATTTCTCTTTGTGACACAGAGGCCCATTAATGCAGTTGGGAAAGGGTTCACTACTCTATCAGCTACTCCTAAGAGGCCTGACACACTCACCACACCCAAGACATTGCTGTCATATAGTATTTATCTATAAAGAATGTCATTTGAGATCTTAAATGAAAGCTGGTGACACCCTAGTTCTCAGAGGTACCGTGAGATGTATGTACAGAGAGTGTGTAAGGAACTGTATGTACATGCTAAAATACGTTTTAAATTATGTAACCAGACAGAGCTGACAAACAGGGTTTCTATCAGACAAAGTACATCTAGTCACTTATCCCAGTCTTTGATATAAATTAAGCACCGGAAGCTACATTTGGAAGCTACGTTTACATTCCAAGTCAGTGTGAGGATGTGAAGTCAACACAGGAAGATACTGAAGACTAAAGCCCATGGAGTTCTCCTGACTTTGGGGGTGGAAAGACAATGAACTTTGGGGTATAAAAGGAAAGCAAAAGGACCCTGTTTGATCCTTCAGCTAGGGAATAATCAGGCAGTGCAATTACATTGCTTACAGTGGGTTCCCAACCAACATTTAGTTGAAAGCACTGAAAAGGACATCTGGGTGAAATGGACTTCTTTAAACAAGGCCTATGCCTGTTAAAGTTAAGTTTAGTCTGTAAGAAGTGTGTTATATATTTTGTTTACCCTGTAACCAGATGTTCTTATTATATTTAAGTGCTATCTCAAATTTTAGCTTTTATGAATAAACATTCATTTTTATGATAAGTATACTACAGTGCTTGTAGTCCATAAGAAGGAAAGAGTCTAACAAAGGCAGAGGCTAGCTTTGCACAGCATTAACCAGGATGACTCAAGGAACCCCAAAATCCTCCACAGATCAATGATAGCTGGGGATTTTGAGGGGGGAAGGTGAGTCAGTAAACTTTGTAGCTCCACAAGATAATGAGATCTGTGATGAGGAGTTTCATTCCAGCAGGGCATTGAAAGTCAGTGGGCCTATGGGGAGGTGAACTAGGGACCCTGTGGAACCTGGAAGATCCTCAGGACAATGAGATCTCTTTTTGGGAAAAGGGAGAAACCAGATCATCTAGTTTAAATTTTATGGACTGAATGGTGAAATGGTTTATAGCTAAGATCTAAAACTTTAGGGAAACATTTTCAAACTTGAGTGCTTAGAGTGAGGCACGTAAACAAAGGGGTTTAGAGATGCTGAGTACCCCTTACTCCAAAAAAGAGAGAGGGAGTGCAGTGCAGTAAGAATGAACACTGGACTGGAAGTCAGGAGGACCTGGATTTGATGCCTAACTCTACCACTGATATGCTGTATCACCTTGCACAAATCATTCACCTCTTTGTGACACAGTTCCCTTCTTTTTAATTGGGGGCTAATAATACTTACCTTCTTTTGTGAAGTGCTAGCAAATCTATGGATGGAAAGAGCTATACAATGCCAATTTATTTATTGACTTCACTGAAGCTATTTGCATAAGGAGCCAAGGAGGATTTGGTTCTGAATTAGAAAAATACAATTGGAAAGAGAGGTTTCACTTCTTGTGAATTCAGTGTTTTACTCAGTCCTTTTCTTCTGAAACTGTTTTACTCACATCACATAAGGTTACCTCTTGACCCTATTTTTATGCTGACATGAGACATCTTTGCTGCCATTTATCTGTAAGGGGCAATGCATGGTAAGAAATAATATGATTGTCCAACTCTGGGGGAGAGAACCAATGATATTTCTCTGATAAGTCCAATTTTGCCTGGCCTAAGGTTGAGTAGTTTCTAAATCTAGTTCTCCATCAAGTCACTCAGGTGGCTGCCTTTTATCTTTGATAAAGGTGTCATTTCTTAGCATATCAGTCTCAGTGTCTTTGCCCTTTATACCCCGTTGAGATTCTCTCTCAAATAATCAGCAAAAATAGTCAGATTTACAGGAAATAAAATCACTCAGAGGATATGAATAGTATTTAAATTTAGATTAACTAACTAGTGCAAGACCATAAAATTTTATTTATACTTAATGGAACTCCACTTTCATGGAAAACGTGATTACTTACTTTAAGAGCAGAAAGCCTACTCCAGATCACTGAATCAAAATATTTCTGTTCGGATACAGATCTTGAAGTCTGGGTGAATCCAAAACTTTCACTTATTTGAACAGTTGTACTGCAGTTATTACTACATATCAATATATTAAGATATTGCTATGATATACAGCATGTGTGGCTTTTTATTTAAACTATGTATGTGAAACATCCAAATAGTCAACTCTTTCTCTTTTCTTCCCCTTGTGGCACAAGCATCCTCCTGATTGTCTTTTTTACTGTGAATTTAGTGAGTACCATATTAATGACAGTGAGAACTACAAAATGGGGAGCAATAGTGAAAGCTTGCCCACTCTGCCTGTGCATCTTCATTCCTGTTCTGGGGAGACCTTCATAGGGTAACACTGCTATTCACTCTCCGTAGCTAGTCACTCATTCCTTTTTCTGCTGAGATTGCTACGAAGGTGCTGCCCGTTGTGGGGTGGTCATGTGATGTGGCAGTCAGTCACATAAAGAACCTTATCTTTACCCTGGGAATAGACATTGGGAGCATAAAAAACACACTTCCACACAGGTCCAGCCACCGCCTAATCCAATAAGAGACAAGGTTTCCCCACTACTCTTCCACTTGAACCAGCCAGAATGATTTGTTCTTAAATGGTCTTCTACGCAGTGTACTCTAAAATTAGCATACACAATGTACTCTAGACCAACCATTCCCAACCTGGGGTACGCAACCCCTAGATTACAGAGGGACCGTGAGGCTTCAGTAATATTGAGGACATTTAATCCCTCAAGCCGTGAACCAATGAGCACAGTCCTCTTGAGTTCCACGCTGGTGGGAGCGAAAAAGTAGCAACCCTCTAGGGAGCAGCAGCGCTGAGGTACACTCTGGCCTTTAGGGCACAGCAGCCCTGACTACTGCAGCAGCTTGCGCAGAGGAGCAGCCCTCACCCAGCCTCAAGCTGGTCTCGTTCCTGGCTGGAGCAGAGCAGCCCTGCACCAGTGGGGGCCGGGAGCAGCCTCAGCTAGCCCACTAGTGCCCACCGCCACCGCCATTACCCTCAGTCCATGAGGGACAGGAAGAGGTGTGGCCACATGGGGTACGTGGTGACAGCTGCACCAAGGAAGACTAAGCTTCTTACTCACGTATAAGGCTGGATTATCGCAGGGGTTTAAGCCCCGGGCCCCAGCCAGAAAGGTTCCAGCCCCTAAAACCACTGCGATAATTCAGCCCTGCTCAGTGCCGGCAGCTCAGGAGTGCTGAGAGTGCTCCTGCCCTGTCGGCACTAGGGGTGGGGACAGGGCCCTGGGGCCAGGGAGCCAGAGGCTGGGTTTTGGGCGCCCAACCCACTCCTGGGCACCCCGAGGGGTGGAGCGGGGTGGGCCAGCCCCTGTTCGCTCTGCCTGGGGGGTGGGGCTGGCTGGCTCACAGCATGGCCTCTGCCGCTCCAGTGCAGCCTGGGGCCCTGGAAGGCTGCATCAGAGGCTCCCGCATCACGCGCCAGCCACCCCCTCCCACTCCTGGGCAGATTAACCAGAGCAAGGCAAGGTGGGTGTGCCCTTTGACCCCAGCCCCCCCAGTGACGGGACCTGGGCAGTGGGAGGAGGGCAGGCAGGGCAGACCCCTGCAGTTGGGGACACTCAAGCGGGGGGCAGCAGGGAAGGGCCCTGCAGTGGGGGGCAGCCCAGAGCCCCCAGGCTGGTCAATCTGACTCTGTCATGTGCTCATATTTCTGTAATTTAGTGTTATTCTCAGCATCATTAATGTGTTTACAGCCAGTTAAAGGGTGGTGCCAGGGATGTGGGGTGTATGTGTTTTACCTGGTGGTAAGTAGGATGTCTTGCACTCAAAAAGATTAGCAACCACTGATCTAGATGCTTTAGTTGTCCAACCTAATTACCAAAGTGGTAGAACAATGTAACAATGTGTCAGCCACAGCCATTGATGCTGGTCCCCAAGTGTCCTACATCAATCCCATAGTTTTCCATTGCTCATTGACAAACTATATTAGATGAACAGTGAAAGCAGAACACTAAATTATTGGTGACAAAAAATCTAATCCGAATCTGTTCAATAAAGGCACGAAGTCTTCTTATAGGAATAAGCTATTGCCATGCTGGAAATGAACAAAACCTCTTCTAGCTGCAAAGTTACAGCTAGCAGAATTTTTCTGTAGGGTGAACAGACCAATCAAGACTGCATAACTTGGATGTCAGACACAAACACTGAAGCAAAGAGCTCTCAACCTACCTCACAGAAAGGAAATATCTGAATATAAGCCAAACTTCTTGGGACTGAGGACACCAAACCAGAACAGAAAGCATCACCCTTTACTGAATTTAGCCCCTCATGGAAGCAGAAGAAGCTGAAGATACTTGTAAAATGGATTCTTGTCCCTCCCGGCTATTGAAAGCCAATGACAAGCAGCTGGACCAGTGCTGGTGGGTGTGATCATTGCTTTCTTCAGACAGAGGAACTGACTAACCTTCCTGAAGAATCTAATAGTTCTCCTAGTTCTCAAGAAACCAACACCAACTCACTCTCTTTCTGAATTCCCTGCCTAGGTAAAATATTGAAAAGGCAGTCTCAAGCAAACTCCAGTGACAGTGTCACTTGGTAGTATGGATTGTCTCACAATCAGGCTTTTGACCAGGACATGGCACAGACATAGCAAAAATGACTACCTAATGGCGACAGGGCAAGTAAACCAGCCCAATATCTTGTACTGCTCACCTCTGTGCAGCAGCAGAGGCAGTCACAAAGTGCTGCTGACGCCTGGAAACAGCCTAGCTAGGTTGAACAATGAAGCATCACCTGTTATGCCTATATGGCACACTAAGCCTGGCCTCTGAGTCAAATTTGAACCCAAACTTCCCTTTCGTCTACACACAAATCAGTCTGACTCAGCTGGTCACTATCATTAAGACCTGGGTCCTAGGATTCTGCTAGGGGTTGGATCAGAGCCCAAGTCCCGCTGAGATTCGTTCCAAGTGCTGTCATTTTGTAGCGTAGACAAAAGTGAAGCCACAGGCCCGAGTCAGAAGGTCTGCATATTACAGTGTGGACACATTAGCATAGCTGACACACACAGGTCTAGCAATTGTAAACTCGTGTTTATAATACTGCATGGATGCTCAAGCAGAGCTTGGAAACACAAAGTACACGAACCTGAATTCACAGACCTGGACTTACTGTGCAATGTAGGCATACCACAGTGGCTTCAAAAATTCCTCAAAAGAGAATCCAGAGAGTAGGCATGCAGAGAGCAAGAGCAATCAGTACTATCTGACCCCTTCTCTTCAGTAACTATATGAAATCTATTGATGATGATACAGTACAACATGGGCTCCATTGCTAACAACATACCGACATTGCATCTCTTGCTCAGCAGACATGATCTATAGTTGCAAAAATATTCCAGTGCCTGAATGAGAGCAGAACTACGATCAGTAGATTCCTGCTCAAATTGACTCAATGTTGATAGCAAGAAGAAATCACTTCAAAGAGGTTACCAAAGTATTACATCATCTTCCACTGAAGGCACCTGCTTTCCATTAAAAAGAGTAAGATCAATACTCACAAACTTAAAGGACTCATCATCAACCCTGAAAAAACCTTTAGCAAAAGAAGCAATAGATACCCTGATCAGGTTAAGATCCTTGGATAAATGACTGCCAATTGTGGAATGCCTACCATAGACAATAACTTGACATATTTCAATGAATATTGCAAGATTCGTCTTTTTTTTAAAAAAAAACTTTCACACGATGACTGAAAGCAATGCAGACATACTGACACACAAAATATAAGCAAAACTACCAAACATGGGAGAGGTGAAGACAATATACTGTGGAGTCCTGTAGGAAACTTGTGTGATTCTTCCAGATCGGCAATTAGGTAAAACTGTGATAGATGCACTAGAAATGTAATAAAGACCGATAAACTGAAAGATCACATCAGATTGAGACCCATTTCAATTGGCCATTGAGCAGCAATCATATGGTTACACATCCTAAATAGCTGTACATAGAGACTGAATAATGGATACAACATACAAATTAAAGTAAATAGCAATGTGGTTCAAAAACGAATTGAAGAAAGGCTACATTTCCTAGTGCCAATCATTGAGCTATCCAGCCCTATTTTCTTTGATAGATTTTCTGTTTCTCCATACAAATAATTTTACTTTAAAGTTATCCTTTTCATTTTACTGTCACAACACAGGGATGGGAAATTCCAAGAACTGTCAGATAAAAGGAAAAGGCAAACAGGTCTAAAAGTGTACAACACAGACAATTACTGAAAAACAAATCTTGGAACATTTTACAAAAGGATTTTATGTAATTTACTGCAGCCGAGGGGCCTTAAAATTGATGCATTGACCACTAACATATAAAACAAGTGTAGCAATTACAATTCTATTCAGTAATAGCATCTGGAAGCCTGAATACAAATTCAGTCCCCTAATGCAAACACATACAGATTTATAGACATTTGCTTCCTCCTTTCTAAAGATTAATTATTTTAATTTTTAATATTTAATATTTGTACTCAAGTAGTCTCTGGAGATTCTGATCTACAGTGCATTGTGGTAAATGTTGTAAATACACTTAAATAACACAGTCCATGTCCTGGACACAGTCTATGGTAATGATAAGATGCAACAGGTGGAAGAAACCAACAAAAGGGAGGAGCAGAGGAGAAATGGGAGGATGAAATAACAGTATATAATAAACAGCTGTCCCAATTTGCCACATGACTAACTATCAGATAGCTAGTAGCATGTTAAAGGAGGGTCCCAACCATAAGGAAAGCCATCATCATGGAAGAAAGTTTTTTCATACCTGGGTCTAAAAATATTGATATATTTTTCTTTCCCATTGTCTTCTATATTTCTGCACAGAGGGCTACCCATAACTGTTCTCTCCTGACAGAATTATACATGGTCTGACTGGTATCTGCCACCTTTGTAAAACATTCAACATCTTGACCACAGCATGTTTCTCTTTATTCTCTTTCTGTAGTGCCCCATTTCACAAATCCTTAAAGGTTTATAATATTCTTGTGAAGATATGCATAGGTGAATCACAAAGTTACTTGTGTTACTTTTTTGTTTCAATATTGGAAGGACTTTGTATAATAATGTCATTGGCTGCATCTACACTTGTAAATTAAGTCGACTTAAGCTTGCTTAAGTTGACTTAATTTACCCTGCGCCTACACTACAGTTTCCTTAAGTCGACTTAAGCAGCTTGCTTAAGTCGACTTAATGAAAATTAAGTCGACTTAATGAAAATTAAGTCGACTTTATTAAACCGCCTTTCTCCTCGACCTAAGGCTTAATTCGACTTTTTAAAGTCGAATTAAGCCAGTGTAGCCCTGGGGTAGCCCTAAGTCGACTTAGGGCTACCTCAGGACAACACCAATGCCCTGCCCGCGGGGGGGGGGGGCACAGGGGAAGCCTGGCATGCCCCCCAAAGGGCAGGGCATGTGGGCAGGGTGTGATGCTGTCTGGATTTAGGGAAGCATTTATGATATTATTTTCTATGGATATCTCATAAATGCTATAATCCATAGGAACTATATCATGTTTGGTATCAATAGAAAGATAGTAGTTTGCTGGGAATGATTATATAGTTTATGTCTAGGAATTCTATTTCGATTAGAAGATAGGAATTTGATGTTATATCCATACTTTAACTTGTGTCATTCTGGAGGAATGTCTTAGATGGGAGGGAATGAACAACCATTGTCTCCTTAATGTTAAGGAATCTGCCAGGTGATATGGTCCCAGGGAGTAAACTGATGAGCCATTAAGGATACAATGATTGTATTCTTTATGGATTATAGCATTTATGAGATATTCATTGAAAATAATATCATAAATGCTTCCCTAAATCCAGACAGCATCACACACAGGGCTCTGCCCAGCCAGGGTCCCTGTCCCCCTTTGCCCCATTGCACACAGGAGGTGCCCCCCGCCACCGTGGACCTGCCCAAGGTCCCCCTAGCCCTACAAAGTCGACCTAGAGCATCCAGTGTGGACGCTCTAGGTCGACTTTGTAAGTTCCCCTTTAAGTCGACTTTAATTTTAAGTGTAGACCCACTAAGTCGACTTAACTAAGTCGACTTTAAGTCGACTTGTTTAAGTCAACTTAGTTAAAGTCGACTTAAAAGTGCAAGTGTAGACATAGCCATTAATAGCCCATGCCTCTCTCTACCAGCTGCTCTTAATGCATATTAGTGATCTCTTGTGCTTATCAGCTTCTTCAGGTGTTCTGAAACGTAAAATAATGTCAGTTAGGTATTTCAGACAATATTATTGTACCCTCTAAGGCAAAGAAAATAATCATTTTCAAATTTTACTCATGCCACAAGTTCAACCCTGACCAGCATTGTAGGCTTGCACAGTACTTGTTTATTTATTTTGCTTTGGAAGTTAAGTCCACATGGCACATTCATACATAATCACAAATTGAGACCTTCACAATTCATGAGGTATGAATTTCCGAAGTCAAAATGAGTTGTGAATTTTCTACAATCATGAATTATTTTCATACAGAGACTATTGATCTAGTGCCATGCAATTCAGATCTTTGAAATTAGCAGGTTAGCCACTGTGAATAAAATATGGTTAAACAATGTACAGTCCAGGAAGACAGACAAAGTAATCATTTTCTCTTTGCAGGCATACCTCTAATAGGACAACAGAGTCTTGTGGCACTTTTAAAGACTAACAGATTTATTAATCGCATGAGCTTTCGTGGGAGAAAATCCCACTTCGTCAGACGCTTTGAAGATAGGAAAGTTACAGAGTGGGAGGAAATTAAATGCAGGGG